>JALJCO010002819.1:0-684279 GCA_023101725.1 Atherinomorus stipes | reverse complement strand
TTCCACCCCATCCCAAAGCTGCTCCGACTGAGATCTGAGTGACTGTGGAGGCCGTTGGAGTTCAGTCAGTGAACATCGTCATGATCCAGAAAGCAGTTGGAGATGATCTGAGCTTTGTGACCTGGTTCATTATCCTGCTGGAAGCAGCCATCAGAAGATGCTACTTTGTGGTCATAGAGGGATGGACATGGTCGGCAGCAATACTCAGGTAGGCTGCGGTGGTTAAACCATGCCATGTTGGTGCTAAGGGGCCCAAAGTGGGCCAAGAAAATCTCCCCCACACCAATACACCAGCAGCAGCCTGAAGCCTTGATCCAGGAAGGATGGATCCATGTTTTTATGATGTTTCCACCATCATGTGTGAATTGTAGCCTCAGTTTCCTGTTCTTAGCTGACAGGAGTGGCACTCGGTGTGGTCTTCTGCTGCATCCTGGTCCAGACAACTGCTGCTCACTGGATATGTTCTCTTCTTCAGACCATTCTCCGGAAACCCTAGAGATGGTTGTGTGAGAAAATCCCAGTAAAGTCCGTCTTCACCGCATCTATGTGACTAGATGTTGCTATGTGATAATAATAATAATACAATTTATTTATAGAGCGCTTTTACACATAAAGCTATTATAAACAACAGTATAGTAAAATTTAAAACAAATATTAGATTAAAATATATCCAATACAACAAAATGAAATGGGGAAAGAAAGAAGGGAAGGTGAAAACTAATAAAGTGGTATGGGCAAGAAGGAGGGGGGCAATAAAAAATATTTCAAACATTTAAAGCTGATCTAAAGATCTAAAAAGGTGGGTCTTCAGGAGGGATCTGAAGGAGTTGAGTCACGGTGGGTTTTGAGGGAGTGAGTTCAGAGTGAGGGGGTAGCAGCTGGAAGGTTCTGTCCCCCCCAGGTCCGGCGCTAGTGTGATTGGTTGGTTAGATATTTGTGTTAACAGAAAGTAGAACTGATGTAGTGTAGATTGATAAATGTGTACTGTTGCTTTGAATACTACAGTATAAGGTGCAGATGTGTACACTATTATCAGCATGTAAGTGTTTAGTCTAAAACAGACCTGAAATCTAAAGATAACTGTGGAGAAGCAGGTGCATACAGGGTGATTTTTAACTGCAGCACTGCTGCCACCTGCTGGTCATCAAGTTGAATGATCCAACAGTTTTCAGTCAACACATGAAAATGAGGTAGAAACACAAGTGATCTTCCCTGTAGGTGTGTGTACCTGCACATCGGGGGAGATGGGGCTCCAGGAGTTGGATTCAGGGTGTATTTCTCTCCAGTGCCCAGGACTGCTTTGTGTTCGTCTGCTCCACCCATGACGAATAGAAACCCCTCTGACACACATTCAGATCCATGTTAGTGGTGTGAATCCCCTTCTACCTGACAGGTGTGCTCCTGCATGACTTCTGCAGCACTGACCGGCAGCGACCACCCCGTGGCCCAGACGGGCGTCGCTCATCGGCTGCAGCTCGATCCAGGCCTGCCGGTTGGTGTCGTACAGCGGGCACATGCAGCGTGTCACAGCCGTCGGCTTCTTGGTCCTGAAAACATTGAATCAGGCAGGAGGTGAGCACTTCTGGTTCGGACTCATTTCATCCCAGGATTCAGAAATAAACCCGACCTTCAAACAAATTCTGATCAGATTTGAATATTAGAGGTCTTCAAACTGGGTTTAGAAAGGGGAAGAAACGCACTTTCTTTGAGTGGGAACCACTGATCAAGCTCTCCGAAAGCAAACTAATGAGTAATGAGTAAAAACGAGCTGCAGAGGAAGTGAAGAGGATGCAGAGGAGTGAGGCAGAGAGAAAAGAGGGAACTTAAACCACTTGTTTACAGGTAATGCGAGGCTGTTAGCTAACAAAATGGATGAGCTCAAAGCGCTAACAAATACACAAAAGTAATATAGAGAAAGCAGAGACATGGCTGCAGAAACACGTCCTGATCTCTAATACACCTGCTGTAAAACTACACGAGCAGATCCAGACAAGAAAGTTACTAGAAAGCTAAATGACAAGATCCTGCAGAGCTTTTCAACATAGACGTCATGGTGATAAAGAGATCTGCACACGGGACGTCCAGCTGCTAACAGAGACTCCTCTTCCATCAAGAAACAAGAAGTTCTGTTCTGGATCTGAGGACTGATCTGGATCTGATTCCTCAGCTTCATTACAAGATAGAAAGATGACTGCTTTTGTCCTCTGGAGCAATATGATTGTCTAATTTTTTTAGGATGTTATTATTATTGTTATCATTATTTACTACATTATGATTTCATTTCAGGCAATGAGAAAATTCTATCATGGAGTTTCCCAGCAGCGTGTGACTGCTCCCTGGGAACGGCGAGCAGCTCCATCAGCATCCTGCTGAGGATCAGCAGTGAATCGGTGAATGT
Source organism: Atherinomorus stipes (assembly GCA_023101725.1). Taxonomy (NCBI): domain Eukaryota; kingdom Metazoa; phylum Chordata; class Actinopteri; order Atheriniformes; family Atherinidae; genus Atherinomorus; species Atherinomorus stipes. The sequence goes on along the minus strand of JALJCO010002819.1, from coordinate 681,881 downwards.
AGCTCATCACCATCGCTCATACACGGACTCAGAAAATCTAGAAATGGACCAAAATTCCAACAACTGCAACAGAAATTCAAAGTCTCAGCCGCCATCTAGAGGATCTTTTATCCCTGGTCTGTGGAGTGTGTCCCAGCTGGCAGCATCACCTCCTGGTTTGGGATCTGTTCAGTTCCTGAACGCACCATCGGAGGGTTTGTCCCCTCCCTGTGGGATGTCCCTACCAGGAAACTGAGGCTGAGAGCAGAAAGACATCTCATATCCAGCCCAGGACTGTGAAGGCTGCTGAGGTCAGACAGATGATGTCAGGCATCATCAAAGAAAAAGATGTGACCTGAAACTGATATTTGCTGTAAAACTTATCCAACATGCAGAAAAGTTCCCCTTTGCTGGTGGGGAGTCCAACAGCTGGCAGACCGAGACTTACTTGCGATCTTCTCCTCCTGCGATGACGATACATTCGGAGTAACCTCTGGGCTTGAAGGCGGCGAGCAGCGCCTCGCCCTGCAGCGGTCCGTCCGTCAGCACTTTCTGACAGTATTCTCTGATCACCTCCCTCATCAGCGGCTCCCCGACCGCCTGATGGAGTCAGAGGAAACGGCCACATCAGCTCCAGGTTTGGATCAACAAAAACATAAAAGGCTGAAAGCAAGCAGACTTCTTCCAATACGCTGATGACCCAACATTACTCTTTCTCTGAAAAATAAAAACAAGGAAGCAGGAGGAACAGAATGAGGCGGTACAGAGCTGCTGGGTCTGGTTACGTTTGCCCTGAGGTGATGGGAGGACTGGGAGCCTCTCCCCACCAATCCTTTTATGAGCAGAGGTTTGTCTGACTCATCACATTTCTTCCATCCCGACTTATTTCCTCCTGCTAGAAGGTTTCCACATCCTAAATGCAAACTGATCCATTTCTAAAAATACAATTGTCCTCATTTACATCACAGTTTAAATCATTTAAGGAATTTCTTCTCTGGTCAGATGAACGATGAAGACAGCTGCTGTTCTGCATCCTTGTTTCCAGCAACATCAAACACATTTCAGAAAACTCGTGGAAGAATATCAGTTCCCATCAGCAACAGTTTCTCAACTGTGGTTGCTGTCGGCTTCACATCCCTGTTAGTGAATCTGAACTCTGGATGATTACCAGCAGTCCTGGATCACTGAAGGCTGGGTCATCATGACCGGTGAGATTAGGGTTGAGTGTAAACTCTGTTACTCTACCTGCTCTCTCAGGTAGCTGACTTCCAGTCCCTGCAGCCACACAGCAGACATCACCTCCTTCATGTGGACCTGCCGGTAGACAACAAACATTTCTCAGTGCTTCTATGGTAATTTAACTGCTGTAATGTAATCCAATCTGAATGTGGTATCATCTCAGAGAGAAGCTGATTGGACAAAGTGACAGAGGTAGCCTATCAGGTGTGTTTATGGAGAGATGTGACCATAGACCATTAATAGAGATGGACGTATTATCCGGTTACATCTGAAGCAAAGTGAAGCCAGTTGGGCGTGTCCCACCGTTGCCATCTTGCTGTGTCACGTGTGTCGTCACTCCCAGAAAATACTAAAATGGGCACAGCGCGGTCACGGTGCAAATGACTGACAGCCAACAAACTCTGGGCGAAATGCAAACCGAGCTAACTCGAAACTAACAGGAGCTAACGAAGATTAGCCTCCCAAGCGGCGGGATAAAGGTAAGAAATGTTTGGAATGGCTGTTAGCTGACTAAAAACCACCATTTTGCTACTCTGCTACAAACTGAGACCTTACCGAGAGCAAACAAGGAGCCAATAGCCAGCCAGCAGGCCGGGCTTCCACTCTGCTGCATGTCAATCAATGACACGCCCCTAATTATGTGTAATTTCTAGGCTTTAAACAATCAGGATTTTTGGGGCCAATCACCGATCAGCGTTTTAAAAAAATCGATCTGATCATGTGAGGAAGGAAAATGTATCTATTTAAATAGCTCATTTACCTGTATTTATACAGTTTACTGAGTATCATAAAGAGGATTTTTGTGAACATTTTTTGTCCTGAACTGACTGAGATGAAAAGGTTAAACATCAATAACCTCTAATGGGCATTCAGGTTTAATCAGGACAAACCAAAATAATTTGAGCTAGTGGCACAAATAATAGGCCCAACTTAAACTGTCATATAACTGACATTACTTACAGTCATTGCAAATGAAGGCAGTAATGCTCCTTCAAAAGTTGGGGCTCACATCTGATGACCATCATATCAGTGGTCAAACTAATCGAGTGACGGTTCCCTCAGAACCTCGACGTGAGAATGAACAAGCCGCTGCAGCTCATGTGGTCCGGTATCGCCACAATAGGGCTGGAATATACTTGCTGCAGACGCATGCGTCAGTGTCAGCGTCAGGAGCGTTTGTGTACATACTTGCTGCAACACGTGAGGAGCACGCGGCAGCCGAAACGCTCGACACTGAAGGTCTCCGCTATAGGAGGACTGCAGATATCTTTGACTGAAAGGACACAGCGCATTTCTGCAAACAACAGTTTACCTTAAACTGTTGCAGCACAAGTGTTTGTCACCGTGTCTCCATCAAAGACTGTAAATAACAGGACTCCAGACCGCCGACATGTTTGCTTACCTTGTTTGCAACCAACGTCGCCATCCTTTACGTGTGCGTATTCTTGATTGTAAAAACTCTATTGTCCAGCACATAGTGACAGAGCTAAGCTAACGCCACTAAGACATAAAACGCACACTAGTGAGACGTGTCTATTCTGCTTTGTTTGTTTGTTTTCTAAGTTTAATTGGTGTAAATGAGAGTTTTACCGGGAGCAGATTCAAAATGACAGTGACGTCATTGATCGGATCGGTAAATGAAGAGTTACAGGCGATCAGAAAATTTGAAAAAAAAAAGTGAAATATTGGCTGATCCCATCAAACCGATCTGATCGGTGGAAAGTCTAGTAATTTCAAGATTAAAAAACATCTAAACGGATGAGTTCTAAAAAAATCCACCCCCTCACAGTTGACATGAAGGTAAACTTGACCTATTGAACCTAAAATGATGTTTTGAACCAGGCTGTAAACATGTTTATGTCTGCTGTGAAGTTGGCCTTTTTAACATGAGAGTCTATGGGGATTTTCTTGGTTTTGCAGCCAGCCCGTAGAGGACCAAGAAAGAATTACAATTTTTGTGCAACGCGGAAGGGGCTCACTGTTCTCCAGCGGAGACTGCCCCTTGGATGTGGCCGAGCATTGCTAGGTCAGCCAGAGCTGCATCACTGCTGTTGATGTTGGATTCAGTAAATTTGAATTGATTCAAATAAACTGATCAATGTTTTTAATCCAGCTTGGGCTGGGCGATATATCGATATGAAAAATATATCGATATATTTTCAAATGAGATATGGAATTGGACCATATCGCCCATATCGAGATATGGAGTTTAATGTGTGTTTGTTTTGTCTTTGTATATAAATAATGACCTTACTAGGGTTTGTTACATTTAATTCTGTGTAATGTTCCTTACTTGCATGTGCGAGTATTATTACATAAAGTATTTTACAGTATTTCTGTTTACATTTTATCATTCTTTGAACAGCTGAGCATTATTTCATCCGGTCGGTTAAAATTAAACTACTTGTAATGTCATATTTGGCTCTGACTGGAACAAAATATTTGCTCTCACTTTGTGATAAAAATATCGAGATATATATCGTATATCGATATTCATCCTAAATATATCGAGATATGACTTTTGGTCCATATCGCCCAGCCCTAAATCCAGCGTTACTATTTTGTGAACTTTGATTATTCTTTTCTTGTAGCGCTTTAATCTTTTCTTCGATCTACTGGTTCAGTAAGCGGCTACAACACCAAACAGCCACCAGTAAGCGTTACCTACCCTGCGAACGTCTGGGTCGTGAGCGAACCATCGCACCACAGCCTCCAGGACGTGCTTCTCATTGCCCACGTTGAGCTTCTCCATGGCCAGCAGCTCGCAGAGCCGGTCCGGAGAAAGCTCCCTGAACTCCTCGGTGAGCGCCACGTCACGGAAATGCGTCTGCAGGAACTCAGTGGAGACGTAGTGGACGTGGTGGAGGCAGTAGTGCAGAGAGAAAAGCCGGATCCCGATGCAGTTCTCTGCAGTGATACAGCTCTCCAAGAACTGGCAGCACAGATTCTTCAGGTCGGTCATCAGGAGCAGATCTGACGCCTGCACCATGTCTTGGATGGTCTCTTCACTCAGAACAATCTGTCAACGGAGAACAGCAGAGTAAAGAACAAAAGCCTGCTGGGATGTCAGTACAACACATCAACACTCACTTCACCGCTGAAGATGTAGTCCAGAATCTGCTTCATGATGGCCATAGAGACCCCCTGCAGCTCGATCCTGTACGTGGACCCGTCTTCTTTAGGAGGATTGTAGTTCAGCTTTGTCCTAACAGGAAAATATCAACACAAGAATAAGTTAGAGCCAGGGACATTTCTAGGAGGGGTCCAGGGTGGGCAGTGCCCCCTGACAGCAGGTTCGAACCCACCCTATCAGAGTGGCTAAACCTGTTAACCAATGCTATCGCTTACAGAACGGTTAATAAAGGCTGCTCGTGTTATCATTTATATATAATTTACATTATCTGCAAACACAAACCCTGTTTCATATCTTTATACTCTAAGCCCAGATAAGTTGAGATTACTTAAAGGGACTAGAGGCACGAATTTAAAAAACAACCAAACATGAATGTCCATTTTTTTTATACTAATGGGTGATGAAGCGCTAAATACCAAAAATAACGTTTCCACCCACGTTTCTCTCCGTTGCCTTGAACAGGCTGTGTGCTGCAAAATGCGCTGCAATTCGGTGTCCGAATTTCCCGCGCTGCCCTGCGGACGTGACATCAAATGACGCTACATCCGCAGTTTTGATACAGGAAGAAGACGGTCGCGGTAAATTCAAACACTGTAAGCGATAATTATGGATTCTTCTGCCGTCAGCAAACGATCCAGATCAACTGAAAGACACTAAAAAGTGTAACTACGAAGAAAAAGCGTAGTAAACAATATTATAGCTTCAGTTTGTGCACGCTCCCGTGACGGCTTGGCTCGTGGCTGCAGTTACCTGAAGCGCCAGTCGCAGCAGTCGCGAGTTTCATTTCTTAATCTTGCCTCAAGTCCCTTTAAAGGTGTCATAACTTGGTATTTTACATACACAATCCTTTAGAATTAGACTTGTTTGTAAGCGCATTCATGAGGCAAGCATCACAAATCAAAACAAAGTTTACTCAGGATGGGCCGAACAAAGGAAAATGATGTCCCAACAGAGAAGCTGTAGAGCCCCCCCCCCCCCTCTTTGTTTCATCACTTGTCCTTGTCTGTGCTGCATCTACTGGTTAAAATATCCGAACATCTCATCATCTGTGGTGTTGCATAGTATCAAGTGAGATTCTCTCTCAGCTGATGGCTTGGTGCAGAAGGTTAAGACGTAATGCTGATGTTTCAGAGTAAAACGTAATCCAAACTCTGCGCAGTGTTTTATCTTTAAAATTGGCCGGATCAGCTTTGCTTTTCATCAACTTACTTCCATCCGCACTGCTCTGGATGGACGCTCACCAGCATTGACTCACATATGACCTTAAGTGACATCCTTATCCATAGGGCTCAATATGACGCTGGTCCACCCTTTTGCAGCTAGAACAGCTTAAACTCTTCTGAGAAGGCTGTACACAAGGTCTAGGAGTGTGTTTATGGGGATTTTTGACCATTCTTCCAGAGGCACAATTTGTGAGGTCACACACTGATGTTGGACGAGAAGACCTGGCTCTCAGTCTCTGCTCGAATTCATCCCAAAGGTGTTCTATCGGGTTGAGGTCAGGACTCTGTGCAGTCAAGTTCATCCACACTAGTCTCTGCATCCATGTCTTTATGGACATGCTTTGTACACAGTCATGTTGGAAGAGGAAGGGACCAGCTACAAACTGTTCCCACAAAGTTGGGAGCATGGAATTGTCCAAAATATCTTGGTATGCTGAAGCATTCAGAGTTACTTTCACTGGAACTAAGGGGCCAAGCCCAGCTCTTGAAAAACAACCCCACACCATAATCCCCCTCCACCAAACTTTACACTTGGCACAATTCAGTCAGACAAGTACCTTTCTCTTGGCAACTGGCAAACCTAGACTCATCCATCAGATTGCCAGATGGAGAAGCATAATTCATCACTCCAGAGAATGCCACTGCTGCTCTAGAGTCCAGTGGCGGCGTGCTTTACACCACTGCATCCCACACTTTGCATTGCACTGGGTGATGTATGGCTTGGATGCAGCTGCTTGAGCATGGAAACCCATTCCATGAAGCTCTCTGCACACTGTTCTTGAGTTGATCTGAAGGCCACCTGAAGTTTGGAGGTCTGTAGTGATTGACTGCAGAAAGTTGGCGACCTCTTCACACTATGCGCTTCAGCATCTGCTGACCCCGCTCTGTCAGTTTACGTGGCCTACCACTTCATGGCTGCGTTGGTGTCATTCCCAAACACTTCCATTTTCTTATAATACAGCTGACAGTTGACTGTGGAATATTTAGGAGTGAGGAAATTTCATGACTGGATTTGTTGCACAGGTGACATCCTATCACACTTCCACGCTGGAATTCACTGAGCTCCTGAGAGCGACGCATTCTTTCACAAATGTTTGTGAAAACAGTCTGCATGCCTAGGTACTTCATTTTATACACCTATGGCCATGGAAGTGACTGGACCACTTTATTGCGATCATTTGGATGGGTGAGCAAATACTTTTGGCAATTTAGTGTACATGTCTTATAGTCTATGGTGTGGACCACCATTTGTAAATTAATATTGTTCTGAATTATGTATTTCTTACAACTGACATCTTTTTAAAACTTCTGCCATGTTTTTGCCTTAAATATGTTTAAAAGCATGAAAGCATTCAAGTTTTCAATTACAACTGACTAAATTGGCTATATTTATATGTTTTATACACTGTAATGGTATCAAATTTGTGTGAAATAATAAAAACAGAATTTTCAAAAATTAAAAACGGAAAAAAAAAACTAAAATGGGAAAATTAAAATGGAATTTTAGAAAAAATAAAAAGGATTTCATAGGGCTGTAGTCCACCATCATGGTGGACTCTGAAATCCTTGAGAATTCTCTGCTTTAGAACCGCTCCTGGCCATCTCTATGCTGGTCAGAGAAACATCAGGGATCATGTACAGACTCTGGGTTCCTGACCTGATGTAGGGGCTGGCTGCAGCCAGGATGTTCTTCTGGACTGGAAGCTGTTCTCCATCAACCACCAGCAGGGCATCATGGAAACTCTGCTCCTGCCAGAATGTCCAAAGGACTCTGAGGAGTTTTTTGAGTGTTGTGGGTCCAAAACCTTCGAACCCGGTTCAGCGGATGAAGAGTTTTGCATGTCTTGACTTGGGATTGCCCCAAACAGCAATGATCTCTCCTGTCAACAGAAAAGCACAAGCTAAACAACTCCTGAATATTTATTCAGTTTAGTGGATCATTACAGAGGGCTGGGCAATAATTCGACAAAAATATACAGTGCCTTAAAAAAATATTCACCCCCTTGGATGTTTTACCTTTGTATTGCTTTTAGAAATCAATCATGTTCAATGTAATTTGGCTATTATGACCAAAAAATAAAAGAAAAAATTCGCTGTCAAGTTGAAAACAGATTCCAACAAAGTAATGACAAATAAATAAAACCATGCAACATAAAGAAAGTTATTACATAATTATTCATCCCCTTTAAAGTTACTGGCTTAATTTGATAGAGGTCCAGTCAACAAGTGCAAGAAGTCTTACAATTATTCCAGTGGAGATCACCTTAATGCAGGAACTTTGATTCAAGTGATTCATAGAGCCCTGCACTACACAGCACATCAGTTACATCAGCACCATTCAGACATGGAAGGTATTGTTTATTTTTTTTAAAAAGTACCAAAGTCTGGCACTCGCCTTAAACCCTGTCTATGAAACTGGCCCCCTATCTGGGACTGTAAACCTTGTCTGTGAAACCAGCCCATAGTCTGGGACTGTAAGCCCTGTCTCTGAATCTGGCCCACAGTCTGGGACTAGTCCTAAATCCTGCCTCTGAAACTGCCCCATAATCAGCCAACCCTTCAACCCTAGTTCTGAAACTGGCCCACAGTCTGGGACAAGCCTTAAACCCTGATTCTGAAACTGGCCCACAGTCTGGGACAAGCCTTAAACCCTGATTCTGAAACTGGCCCACAGTCTGGGACAAGCCTTAAACCCTGGTTCTGAAACTGGCTAATAGTCTGGGACTATACACCCTGTCTATGAACCCGTCCCACAGTCTTGGACTAGTCCTAAATCCTGCCTCTGAAACTGCCCCATAATCAGCCAACCCTTCAACCCTAGTTCTGAAACTGGCCCACAGTCTGGGACTAGCCCTAAATCTGTCTCTGAAGCCGGCCTATAGTCTGAGACTAGTCCTACACCCTGTCCCTGAAACTGGCCCATAGTCTGGGACTAGCCTACACAAGTCCAGCCCAGGTACAGCTAGGCTAGTAGCCAAACACCCAACACGCAGATTCACATTTCCGCTGAAAACAACATTGATATAGTCATTATTATTGTTGCTTCTGCGGAGAAGGATGTTTAATTAGCTGACTGTGAGCTCATTAATTTATTTTGTGTAATCACTGCTAAACAGGTGGAGCAATAAACAGTTTCAGGCTGGAGCTCTGTGTGTTTACAGAGCTTCAGATCCGTCGTGTCTGGTTTTACTTCAACAGTTCATCGTTTCAAGCGTCTTACCTTCAAACCGGGAAACGCTGCTGGTGTTTTTCAGCACGGGGAGTGGGAAACTTCAGCCAGGGCGACATGAACCACTCCGGGCGAGAATGTTGTAACTGGCATGAACTGAGCTACGTTCACGAACAAAACACTGTCGGTAAATACGCGTTTCACTTTATCACCATACAGACAACTGATACGTAAACAAACGGATGTTCAAAGCTGTGTCAACTTTTGTAATAAAAGTTCATGTAACGAATTACGCATCGCATCATAAGCTTTAATGTGCTATTAATATAGGCTGATATATGGCTAATGACACCTCCGTTTATGGCCACTTGTGGTGTATACTTAAGTCAAAGCAAGTTGTGCATCATACTTCGTACAGGATAATGCGAAACGATTTACATAAAACTTTAAAATGACTACAGCAGGGTGCACAAGAAAAAAAAACTTTTAAAAGAAATAAAAAAGATACTGTACAAACAGAAAATCTTAAACAATATTTATTTTACTTATTCACGTGAACGTCTCATCAGCTGGGCGGAACGGCGTCGTGTTCCAATTGGCTCACAGCAACCTTTATAACAAGATTATAGATGTGAATTCATCACTTTTGATATGCTCACTTTATTTTTAGTCAGAATTTGAAAAAAATTACATTTATTTTAGGAAGAATATAAATAAGACTGCGTAAATACTGTCTAGATCTCGAAACAAGTGTGATTGCACAAAATACAATGGAATGCGGCATTTCTCGTGAGAGTATTTCCGGTGTTGGTAAGTGTCTTTATTGAACAATTTCAGATGTACAAAACAGGGACAGGTAAACATGAAAAAACAGCAGAAAAGAGAATAAAACAAACGAATACACAAATAAATCATTTTGATTGAGAGGGGCTTCGTCCGTGTGCAGAAATTCATTCCCTCTTTCCAGTACAGATGTGTAATAAATATTTCAAATAGTCAAATGCAGGTAACAGCTGCAAAAGAGATGTTCCTGAGTTTCTATGTCTTTGTGACAAAATCTACATTCATTACTATCCAGCTTTGAGTTATATATACATATATATATATATATATATATATATATATATATATATATATATATATATATATATATATATATATATATATATATATATATATATATATATATATATATATATATATATATATATATATATATATATATATATATATATAAATAAAAGAATAATAAAACGATATATATAAATATCGTTTTATTATTCTTTTTAATTCTATGTTTAGCAAAGTTGTCGCAGCTGCTGTGATCTCGCGAGAACTTGACTGTTCCCACTTTCAGAGCCTTCACGTCGACCCTGGATCAGACGTTATTTGTGGAGCAAGATGACTCTGAGGTAGCTTACTTGTCTCAACTTTTAACTAAATTAACTGTGTCATAACTAGCTGGTTGCTGATTATGGAAGTCAAAATGCTTCGAAGTCGAAGAAGAAGCGCTCGTGCTCCAAGCGGTAGATTAGATTGTGTTTTTAAAACAAATATTAAGTAGTAGGCTGTTAAATTTAGCGTTTCCGGTTCAGGGTGAATTTTGCGTGCTGTCAGGGAACCACTCCTCGTCGCTGTTTCTTGACGGAGGCTTACTGGAGACGTGCTCGTTAAACCCCAACATGCCTCGACCTGCTCGGACCAGGCTCGTCGCCTGGATCGAGAACCTGATCTTGAGCTACGGCGGCCGTGAGGAAGAGGAGGGAGGCAGCAGCGGGCGACTGAGGGCTCATGTGATCGGGGTGGGGCAGATGTCTCTGTCCCAGGCCCGGGGCTCCGACGGCCCCACCGGGTTGCTCTTCCTGTCCGACGGTGCGCTCCAGATTCCGGCCGTTCTCACCGCATCCGCCTGGGAGCACCTGCAGGAGCAGGAGGACCGCGAATGCTTCAGCAGCCTGGTGAACACCACGGTGTTCCTGCAGGACTACCGGCTGCGGTTCCACATGGCTCCGGAGCAGACTAAATGCAGGTTCTTCCTGTCGGTGGGGGAGTTGGCGACAACCGCAGCAGGTCCGGTTAAAGACAACACCCCGTGCTGCACCACCCTCCCCTCTGTCAGGATGAAGATCTGCAAGACGTGGAGGGCCCTGCTGGGTCAGGAGGACTCCCAGGGGAGCCAGTGCGGGCTGGATCTGTCCGAGCTGCTGGGCGAGTGGCAGCATGACTGTCTGAGGGACGTGCTGGAGGACGTCCGGAGGAGGCTGAGGGCAGCGAGCCCACAACCCTCCACCTCCGCTAACAGCTCGTCCTCCACCCGCTTCCTCACCGGCTGGGATGCGGACCGGGTCAGACACAAGGGGGAGGCATGCTTCCGTGTCCCAGGGGGGTTTCTTTGCACCCCTGAGGAGGAATTCCAACATTTCCCAGGAAACGGGACACGAGTGGAAAGAGGAAGAGAGTCCGCAGCACCTTCACCCTCTGCTGATCCACACAGCCCAAAGTCCACATCAGCGGGTTCGGAGACGGGGTGGGACGGAGGTGGGAGCTCACCTGTTCTGGTGGATGACGTCATGGTCCTTGAAGAGCTTCCGTCCAACCCATGGGACAAGTTTCCCCCTCCGTCCGTCTCCTTTACCCCCGATTCATCCTTAGAAACGACGCCTGGCCTGGCTGCTGCCGCATCCGAACCTGACTCTGTTGCCATGGCAACCAGCACTCAGCTTCCCGGTCACAGCTACTTTCCACCATACCAGAAACAACAGAGCGACTTCTCACCGACATCTTCGACCCCCGTCGCCCCCCCAGAGGCGCCGGCCTCAGACCAGCCCCGGACCCCGACCCAGCAGCAGGACCTCCTCGCTCTGGACGCCGCGCAGGGAGGCGACAGGATGCCAAAGAGGAAGCGATGCGAGGAGGAGGAGGAGGAGGAGGAGGCTCAGCGGGAGTCCTCCATCCTGGCTCATCAACACTCAGACGGGAGCTGCTGGGGTTGATGAGGGCAGCAGTCCCAAACGGACCCGGGCGGTCCCCAGAAAGACTCCGGGCACTCACAGTGACGGCCAGCAGTTCAGGTACTCCTACAAGGTGTCCGGACAGAACCTGCAGGACTTCAGCCGGTTCAGAGCCACTGCATCACAGCTGCACTGGGCCGTCCGCTATGTCCTCGCTCCCAGGACGGCCGACAGGCCACTTGACGTCACCTGACCGGACCCAGGTCCAGTTTATCAGCTGATCATCAGTTCTGATGCTGCTGTTCGTCACTGTTGATTAAAAGTAAAGGTTTCCATTGTTTAACATGTCAGGATGCAGATTTGCTGTTAAATATTTGACAGATATGATGCACTCTGATGATTTAGCATTTTTCATCCTATTTTCTGCTTTTGGGTACAATTGTGAAATTTTCCTTTTAAGATTTTTTTCTGAAACAGACCTGTTAGATCTGTTTCATTTCTCATATGTGAAGATTTGTTGCTTTTCTTTGTGGGAAAACCAGCTTCTTTCTGCTTAGATTCTGACTTGGAGGTGGTGAGGCCTGCAGCCGCGGGACTGTGGACTCCCACAGCTCTGTCTGTGGGGTTCGGTTTTGTTGTTCAGCTGGGATGAATCTTTAGAGTCGGATCCAGGACTCCTGTTCACCCTCAGACACGTCTGCACACCACTTCTCTGTCTGGGACTGCTGCACTGGTTGTGTCTTCATAGACAACTTGATTGGTTCAGAAAATATTCCTCATGTTTTGCATCCGTTTTCCTCCTGTTCTTCCCAAATATTCACAGTGGGAATAAAGTTTGGACTCTGCCTGATTCTTGGAATATGAGTAATTATTTTCTTGGTTCAGTGGAGGAAGCAGCTCATCGTCACGGAGATTTATTACAACATACAATATAAATCCAGTATCTGAGTCGGAACCAGTTGGTCCAGTTATAAGAAGCTTTCAGTGAATATTTTTATTCTTCATCCCAGTCTGAACGTTCGTAGAGACGCTTCCTGTCCGTAGTCTCCAGGACCAGTTCTCCAGGATCCTTGAAGGACTTTCCAAAGCTCTTCTTCGGATGTTTCGGCCTTTTGTTCTGTTCGCTGTCCAGATGATCCCACACTGCTTCGATAATGTTGACGTCCAGGTTCTGGAGGAGATCCATCCTTCCATCAGACCCACTGAGGTCCAGGTTCTGGAGCAGATCCATCCTTCCATCAGACCCACTGAAGTCCAGGTTCTGGTGCGGATCCATCCTTCCATCAGACCCACTGCGGTCCAGGTTCTGGTGCGGATCTGTCCCTGTAATCTTTAATAATTACTCTCCAGAAACTTTTCAGCTCATTATTTTAAATCATTTAGTCTATAACGCAGAGGTAACCGGATCCAGACTAGAGATGCACGATCCATTTTTTCCCGATCCAATCCGATACTGATACCTGGCCAGAGCATATCTGCCGATACCGATCCGACACTGTTGCATTAATAAACTGTAATCTTGCCATTTGAGTGAAGGCATCAAGCTTGATATATACATTTAGCCTTGTTCAAAAAAGGTAACAAATTAACAGATATAAATGTGGTTAATATTATTCATTAACAAAGTGAACATTTATTATTATATGAATAAAAGCAGAGAAAAGAAAACAGAAATGATCCTATTGGAACGCTGGATCGGCCACATTCATCCGATATCCGATCCAGCTAATTTGTCAGTATCAGAGCCGATATCCAATCCAGGTATGGGATCGGTGCATCTCATCATCCTGTTTGGACCCCGACCGAGCAAAAAAAAAAAAAAAAGAGAGAGAGAGATGCCATGGACTCAGTCATGGGTCATGTCGGCTACCATGGCTATCGTCAGGAGTACGCCTCCAAAATGTGGAGTCTAGACTCTGGAGTTTTAACTGTTCTTAGAACAACTTGAGCTTTATTCAGTGTTTTAATAACATGATAAAGGGAAAGAATTGTAGGAAATATTCTATCTTAAAACGATGGTGGTTTCAGATGTGAAGCAGTTTCCTGTTTGACCAGCAGGTGTCACTAAAGTCAAACAGGTTCAAACCTGAATAACAAGTTCAAGTGGATTTAGAAGCACATTTACAGTAACCATGGTTACCCAAAGTGCTGACCAGAGAACAGGAAATGAACTGAAATTAAATCAAATGAACTGAATGAAAAGTGCTCGTTTCATCCCAGAGGCAAATTAATTTCACATCTGGTGGATTTGTGATGTTTACATCTTTGTAAAAATGTAAACAGTCTGAACACATCATCATCATCATCCATGTGAGGAGTTGATGCAATGTTTCAAATGATTTTTTTTTTTTTAGCCTTGATGTGGTTGCATTGATGTAAAAATGTCAATTCCTGATAAAACTGTTGCCATGGTGACCCTGACAGGGTGCAGTCACCTGCATCTGATGATGATGTTCTCCATCATTAAACTCCATGAACTCCTTTTTTATGTTCGGACAACAGAAGAACATGTTCCCTGGGTTCATCATGTGCTGCCTTCACCTGTAGTTGGACATATGAGTTTTAACCAGGTAAAGTCAGCTTACACTGCAAAGTTGTCAGAATCAGTGGTCAGGGCCGGTGGCCCCCAGGCTGCCCCTTTGGCCCCGCCCTCACTGCTGCATGCAGGAAAAGAAGCACGTGACCAGAATCAGACACAACTGACCTCCAGCAGATGGAGGAGAGGAAAGACGGGGCCTGGGAAGTTCCCCAGAGTTTTAAAGAACCGGGTGAGATTGTTCAGGATCAACACCTGCTGGAAGTGGGCGGTGCTGACGCTACAAGATGAACGAGCCCAGAACCCCAACAAGAACCGAAACCTCCAAACACACCGTTAGATCTCAGACCAGATTTTCCCATCAGAGCTTTGCTCTCAGACTGCAGGTTTCCTGCTGCTTCTAAAGTAGAACCCCCAATCAGAACCAGCTCCCAGTTTGGCTTCAGGAAACAGAACCAGCTCCCAGTTAGAAGCAAGTCTGGCCGTTGGGTTTTAAAGGAATAGTTCACCCACAGAATGATTTAACTTTATTTTCCACTTCCCCTCATGGTGAGCAAGACTCTGGAGCACTTTTTTAATATCTCAAATGCAGCCGGCGATCAGGACGACTTCTCGTTTTCCCATAACTTTCATATAATGGAGTTCGGCGGGGTCCGAGCCCAAAAGGTCCATAAAAGTCCACAAAAACTTGTCAATATTCCTCCATCCTGCTCGTCCAATGTAAGTGGGTGGCGTCCAGAATTTACTCGAAACGACACCATTTAGTATATTTTTAGAGCCTAAAGAGTTCTACATTGCATCTCCTGCGAGCACGCCGATGTGCGTTCGTGAAACTACGGAAGCCACGGCAGATGAGTTCTCTTTCTCTTTCTTTCTTTGTTTTATATCAATATCCAACCCCTCTTGGACCCTCTTGTGTTTGTCCCGGTTTGTCTGCAGCTCTGTCGCTCTTAGCACAATGTAAACAGCGAATTTCTTCTTCTACACTTGTATTATCGGCAGAGTAGGCTCTGAACGCCGAGGCTTCCATAGTTCCATGAACGCGCTTCGCGGAAGTAAGATGTACTACTGTTTAGGCTCTAAAAATATGGTAAATGATGTTGTTTCGAGTAAATTCTGGACGCTACCCACTCAGGACACTTGGATTACATTGGACGAGCAGTATGGAGGAATATTGACAAGTTTTTGTGGACTTTTATGGACCTTTTTGGCTCGGACCCCGGCGAACTCCATTATATGAAAGTTAGGGAAAACGAGAGGCCTTCTTGATCGCCGGCTGCATTTGAGATATTAAAAAGGTGCTCCAGAGTCTTACTCACCATGCTCGTAGTCACCAGAACTTTTAATCGATTGTCAGTGCTCCCTCTCTGAGTCTTAAAGGATAAGTTGTTTTTTTTCAACTTAGACCTTATTTCTAGGAGTATATACGTGCATTTACTCACTGGTAAAGTTTCTGCATCACTTTGAGTCCTTCAGAAGATATTATGCTGAGTCACCCTTCGGGAATGTCCAGTATCATGGGAGACGGGGCAGCCACTATATAAGACATTATCTGCAGCAAAACTCCTTCATTTTATCAATGCTTTAAGTAGAATGAACGAACGAACAAGTACTATTGTCCTGTGAGTTCAGAGTTTCGCAAATTGGGTTGTTGTTGTTGTCTGGGTATGGAGCTGCTCCTTTCAGCTGTACTACGGAAGTGTGCACTGTCAGGGTGGCGCTAGAGGGGGGGCCGGGGGGGCACTGGACCCCCATGACATTGGATTGGCCCCCCCAGGTGCCCCCCCAGATGACTGACATGTCACAGCACCTGGTCATTCCTGTACAGTAGATTGCACTATGTAGAGGGTGGCGATGTACACATTTGAATAGGGATGCACGATAACCATTTTTTAAAACCGATACTGATAACTGATAAATTTCAGCTCCTAAAGGCCGATACTAATAAAATTCCAACTGTATGGGGTAGCTAGTGTCTAAAATAAGATGGGGATAGTGATTTGGAAGCAGTTTGGAGCCTCCCGTGTGAAGCAGCAACTTTCTTTCCCCAATCACAATATCTCAGCGAGAAAAGCTTAAAATTGGATTTTAAACGTCTGCATGTCCGATCTTAAAACTTCCAACTTTATGGGACACAAGTTATCGGGGTGAGTTGTCATGATATCGGACTTATCGAAATGACGTCATAATTCCCTGTTATCAGCCATTCATGTGGGATGGGAAAGATGATCCTTTCCACTTGTGAAGTGGAGATTACCAGTGTGCTGTGTTCAAATGCTTTTGTGTTCGTAGTAAAGTGAAACATTGGAGGCTATCCTCAAATGACTATTAGCTAGCATCTGCTCTAAGGAAGTAAAACCCAACAATCACAGTATGATGTGGCTAACTGATGGATTGTTACAGGGACGGAACCTTAAAACGACTGAGTTTTATCACCTTCAGTTTTCTGGGAGTTTGTTCCACATGTGAGGAGCTTAAAAACTGAACGCTGCCTCTTAAGGACTCGGAACAGAAATTTGGTTCTAAACCATTCAGCGCTGGTAAACTAACAGTTGGATTCTGAAGTCAATTCTTTGTCAAACAGGAAACCAGTTTACAGATCTGAGGACTGGATCAGTAGCATTCTGGACTAACTGCAGCTGTCTGATGGACTTTATAGGTATAGACCTGTATGGACAGCATTACAGTACTTACTGAAGATGAATGCATGGAACAGTTTTTCTTAGTCCTGCTGAGACATCAGTCCTTTAATGTGATGGTGAAATTCAGGTCTGAGTCCAGGACTAGTCCCAGATTTCTGTCTTGTTAGTTTTTAATTGGTAAACCAACGGTTGCAGCATTTTCTTCATATAGCAGCACTTTTAAGAAGAAAAACACAGAGAATCAAACATGCAATTAATCGCCAATGAAAGTTTAATCAGTGCTCATCACGAATATGAATGAAAGTACTGTTACTATGTTAGTTGTCATTCTTATAGTGGACCCCCCAGAGATAGCCTTGCCCCCCCAACAATAAAAGTCTGGATCCGCCACTGGCACTGTGAAAGCACAGCCGAAAAGTGTGTAGAACACCGTGATAACTAACGGAAAGCTAAATCTGAACTCGCGGGACAATAGTACTCGTTTGTTCATTCATTCTTCTTAAAGAATTGGCGGAAAAATCAAGGAGTTTTGCTGCAGATAATGTCTTATATCGTGGCTGCCCCATATCTCCCATTTTACTGGAGAACACCGAAAGACGACTCAGCGCAATATCTTCTGAAGGACTCAAAGTGATGCAGAAACTTTACCGGTGATCAAATGCACATATAAACTCCTAGAAATAAGGTCCAGGTTGAAAAAAAAGAAACTTATCCTTTAAAGCCTTGGTGAAGCTCTGATATGTTTTATTAATAATTTATTCCTCAAACTTATTTTACCACCAAAACTCTGCATTCATTGGTCCTGTTTAACAGCTGACTGACGGTAATGCATGGCAGAGACTGTCCTAGTAAGCCTATCCCGAGCATCCCATGGACATGCAGCAGCTGCAGATTTCATCCCTATAGATCATAAAACGTGTCCTGCGGTACAAGCATGGGAGAATTTCCTCTGAAAGCGTGCGACCCCGCCTCCTGCTCGCTGCGGTCTGCACACATCTCCAACCCTCATGTTGGTTTACTTTAATTTGCTAATGAATCACCGTCTGCTGAGAGAGAAACGGAGCAAACTTCTGAGTTTATTCAGTGAAAAAACTCTGAATCCCTAATGTAAGCAGGAGCCAGCTGTGTGCACTTGTAAAGTTGTTATAATCCTTCTCTGACCTATAAACAGGAAAATACATAACATAAAGCATCATGCTCACATCTACAAATAATACACTGCCTGTTGTCCTTGTAAGGTAATACAGTCCTGAAGTCTCTGCAAGAAGAATTAAATCAAAGAAGTTCTGCATCAGGACCAGTGATGCCTTCAAATACTCACATCATTACCAGGATTTTCTTACTGTTGAGTCTGCTTGGATAAGATGATTTAGTTGTTTTTGTTCAATTATTTGAGTATTTCATGTAAAGTGAGACTTTTCCAAGTTCATGTGGGGTTTGATGAATATTAGCCAACACGTTACCGTCTTATCTCGCTGTAAGTCCAGCATCAGTCTGATTGTTGTTGTGATTATTGATCCTTTACTGCCGCCCGTCCATCATCTGTCCTCACATTTTCTCTGTATGAAGCTTTTCTGTCCCACTGTGTCCGTTTTTGTTGGACTGGAGGCAAGAAGAGGCCCCGACACGAGTTAAGAGAAACTGTTGAAGTTATTTTCCCTTTTATACACTTTGTTTTGATTTGAGTGAACCCACAGCAACTCCCCGAGATGTTTGCTTGTTCTCTCTGTGTGAGCAACTCGCATCGGCAGGGGTGGACGTGATATTTCAAACAGCACATCAGCGCGTTTATGTATTGGGTGCCCGGAAATTTTTCCAAATAAACACAGCTTGATTCGACCTGGGTGGGCAGACTTATCAAGCGACTAATTCTGTAAACAGATGAGGGAATAAGAAGCCACCTCATTGGTTGTCGGGCGGAGGAGGGGAGCGCGAGGGAGTTTCGGCGCAATGAAATTTTAATTAATGTGGGTGGGCTGAGAAGACCGCCGACTGTTTATGATGGACAATTTATTTCCCAGCGCAAAGTCAACATAACGCAGCAAACCTACAACAATTATTAACATTTTTCTGGGGCCCTCATGCGGCCAGGGGCTCAGTCAGAGGAGGAGAGGCGCACCGGGAGCAGGATCTACTTTCCCCGCGACGCACCGCAGCCTTCCCGGTGTCATGACTCTGTACCACGGCCGGCTGCCGCCGCTCGGAGTCTCATCCTCGGCCCTGAGCCTCTCCGGACCCCCGTATATCTACCTGTACGGAGGGGACAGCGGGGGGGTTGTGCCCGGCGCGCTGAGCTTCGTGCCGGGCCGTCAGGAGCCCCCCCAGAAGCCGCCCTACAGCTACATCGCGCTCATCGCCATGGCCATCAAGAGCGCGCCGGGGCAGCGCGCCACGCTCAGCGGCATCTACCAGTTCATCATGGACCGGTTCCCGTTTTACCACGACAACAAGCAGGGCTGGCAGAACTCGATCCGGCACAACCTGTCCCTGAACGACTGCTTCATCAAGGTGCCCAGAGAGAAGGGCCGGCCGGGCAAAGGCAGCTACTGGACGCTGGACACCAAGTGTCTGGATATGTTTGAAAACGGAAACTATCGCCGGAGAAAGAGGAAGGCCAAGAACCAGCACGAGCTTCTGGATTCTAAAGCCTCTGGTCACAAGCGCATCAAGGGCCCGGGGCCATGTGGGGACCCCCAGAACTCTCTGAGACATCCAGCTGACTCAAGGACAACCCAGGTTCCAACGAGAGAAGCCGCGGAGGTGAAGGACGAGCAACCAGACACCAAACCGGTTCTTGTTGAGTTTAACTACGCGGAGCAGCAGCAGAACGGCCCCGGGAAGAGAAGCAAAGTTTCTCCCTGCCAAGACCCCCGCGTGGACGCTGTAGGGAGGCTGGACGACCCTCAGCCTGAGTCTCAGTCCTCTCCGGTGTGGCTGGATGGCGCACTCATCCACCGAGAGCCGGAGGAAAAAAGGTCGGCGTTCACTGGCAGAGAGCGGGATCCCCTCTGTACGGTGAGCGGCGCTGGAAACACAAACTTGGCCCCTCTGAGGCCGGAAGCGCCGAAAGGAAACGCTCCGAGGACGGCCAGATCCAAAGCTTTCACCATCGAGAGCATCTTGTCTAGAAGCGAAGAGGAAACGCGCCACAACCTCCAGGATGAGTCCGCAGAGAGTCCGGCTCTCAGCCCCGCACTGCTGCTCGGTGCTCGGCAGCATCAGCTCTACCAGATGGGAATCCCCTTCTGCTCCTACCTGTCGCTCACCTGTCCCGACAAGGTGCTGCAGTTTAAACGATTCTGAGGTGGAGACACTCCGACAGATTTTACGGCCAGATGCGTAAAATGTCCATTTTAGCTTTATGTGATGAATTACAGCGAAGCGCCTTGAGGTCATCAAAATCATCATCAGGTGGTGGCGGTCAGGTTCATTTTCACGCATGCGTAATTGTCATTCTCCATTGAAGCTTGCTCTGCAAAACATGCTGTAAACATTAAAACTGAACGTGAAGGAGGATGCTGTTTTCACTGATGTGTGAATGTTTCGGAAAATTCGTTTATATATCAGCCTTTTTGGCTCTTCAGAGTGAATGTTTTTGTAATTTAACAAAGAATCATGAATTTTCTGACTGGGCATGACGTTGCCGAACAGTGAGGAGCTAGTTTTATACTCAACCATGTAACCAAAAACATATGATGGTCCACTTCGCTTTGGATGTCGCGTTATTCATTTTGTTGCCACATAAATTTTCTTTTAAAAAAAATGTTGATTTGATTTATTAAACAGAAATGTAAAATGAATGTTGTGTTCATTTTTATACAAGAAAGTGTGTTTCATTGGGTATATTACAGTGTGTCAGTGAATTAATGTAGAAGATTCACCATGAAAGCAAGACACTGGAACTTCCAGATCTTTTCTGACCTGCAACAACAAGCAGAGATATTAAACAGACGAGCGTCAGTCAACACGAGTCCGGAAATATAAAACTTCACTCAAAGAAATTAATTTTTGACTTCCATATATTTTTTGTCAACAGGTTCCACATAATTTCAATACTTCAAATTGAAAAAAACAAGTTAATCTAACTTTGTTGTTTACGGTAATTGTGTTCATGTAGGGATAACATGAGACAAAATCACGTTATGTTAAAAAATTATTTAATCCAACAGACACCTATTTTATATGCTGACTGAAAATAAACCGTTTATATGAGGTCAACAAATGCTCTTATTTACTTTTTTCAGTGATGGCTTTATCATTATTAGCCTATATTTATTTGAAGCGTTTCATTGAGAAAACACATGCGTTCTTATGAAGTTTTTTTTTTATAGCCACTTCATCATTTTGTTCCTAAACACAAATAACAAAATTAACTCTGTTTCAGGAGAGATTGGTGTTACTGCTTTCGCACCACATGCTGAATCTGATAACGTTAATAAATCTTCACATTTATGTATGAATATATGAGAATCAGACATTTCCGCTCATAATAATTTAGATGTAGCATATCTATATCAAATATGAAATCTGTCTGTGTCGTATGTGGAGTGTGCGTCACAGAACCCAAAAGCAAGTTTACAAAAACATTAAAGACTCAGAAACCAGATTCTTCCTCAAAATTTGAACTGTTTTATATAACATTCTGTTGTTTGTACAGGCCTATTAAAAAAAAACAACAATCAAAATCCGTAGAAGAACACAATTGATCTGTTCGTCTGCGTTTTTCTTTCTTTGTTCTTTGAATTTTCAGGTTGAAATGATACTTTTACAAAAAAAAAAAAATGTTGGCTTTAAAAATGATCTTAAAGAGCACATTAAATCTGCACCCTGCACTTATTTTAAATTCCAGTAAGTCTGACAAGTTTTTCTTTAACAGTCAGTAAAATGGCTTTGCAGGGATGTTGGAAAATGGAGAAAATGACTTCATCGTTGCTCCAAAGTGTCGTATAGTTTGTCCGATCATTTGAGAACGATGCAAACAGACAAAACGAAGAGTCCAACTATAAATCAGTGTGACGGGATTATCCAGGGCAGATCTGCCCCCAAACTCTGCAAGTTCACACAAACTGTAAAATGTGCAATGAATTTTGATGTTGGAAGAAATGATCTGGTTCTGGTTGTGAAGAGCTGGAGACTTCACGAGTATGCACTCTTCATGCATCTCAAAATTATTATTATTATTACGACTACTACTAATAATAATAATAAAAATAATAATAATAGTAATATTATAGGTCACCTGTGAATGCAGTTTTTTCACAGTTCCTTTTGAATCAGACAGACAGCATCTGCCTCCTCTGACTCATTATGTATCAGATAAAACAAACTCTATCTCAGTTTATTTCTAAGAGGATTTTAACCCCTTAAAGCAGTGCATGCTGGGAAATATGAGTCTTTTAAATCATCCACCATGACATGTCTCTGTGAAACATCCACTGTACCGGAAAAATATAGCCTACAGCATTGTTGAGTTAAATAAGATCTGATGAAGCTGAAATCAGCATCAGACTAGTTCAGTCTCTAAAAACATCCTTCAGAATTCACCAGTTCACGTGCTGATGAAGGGGATTGTTTTTCCTCATGGTCATAGACAGGTAAAGGCCACACATGTCAGCGGTTCTCCCCACAGTGCCAGTTTACCGTGGCAGGATGGACTGGATAAAGAGGATAAACGGAGCTGAGGATGTGAGATTTAGGATGAATATTGTTGTATTGTGGACTCTGCAGCCGCCTCAGCTCTGCACCTACAGGTTTATTCCCACTTTAATGAGAAAGCCTGTCAGTTCTACCGCCACATCAGCTGATACAAAAGAAAAGAAATGTAGTGATAAAACATTTATTTATACAACACTAAGGATCCGAATGTGGTACAAAAGGTAAGATTAGATTTTATAATGTTGCTTTCAGGTTGGAGACTCAGGATATGGGGCAAAAAAAGTATTTAGTCAGCCACTGATTATGCAAGTTCTACTAAGAAAGATGAGAAAGGATTGTCTTTTTAATCACATATAGGTACACTTCGACTGCGAGAGACAGAATGAGAAAAAAATCCAGGAAATCACATTGCTGGATTTATTTATTTATTTATTTTGCAAATTGTGGTGGAAAATTAGTATTTGGTCAGTAACAGAATTTCAACTCAATACCTTGTAACATAACCTTTGTTGGCAATGACAGAGGTCAAACATTTCCCGTACGTCTTCACCAGGTTTGTGTGCTGTCGCTGGTATTTTGGCCCATTCCTCCATGCAGATCTCCTCCGGAGCAGCGATGTTTTGGGGCTGTCATGGGCAACATGTACTTTCAGCTCCCTCCACAGATTTTTTATGGGGTTGAGGTCTGGAGGCTGACTAAGCTACTGCAGGACAGTGAAATGCTTTTTACGGTGCCACGCCTTCGTTACCTGAGCGGTGTTTGGGATCAGTGTCATGCTACCCAGCCCCGTTTCATCTTCGATGCTCTCATTGATAAGAAGTTTTGGCTGAAAATCTCATAATACATGCCCCCTTCATTCTTCCCTTGACACAGATGAGTCTTCCAGTCCCCTTTGGAGAAAAACAATCCCAAAGCATGATATTTCCACCTCCATGCTTTACAGTAGGTGTGGTGTTCTTGGGATGCAACTCAGCGTTCTTCTCCCTCCAGACATGACGAGTTGAGTTTTTATTTTACCCCCAAAATTCTATTTTGGTTTCATCTGACCACAAAATATTCTCCCAATCCTCTTCTGGATCATCCATATGCTTTCTGGCAACCTCAGACTGGCCTGGACATGGACTGGCTTGAGCAGGGGGACACACCTGGCACTCAGGAGTTGAGTCCCTCTCAGCGTAGTGTGCTACTGATGCTTTTGTTACTTTGGTCCCAGCTCTCTGCAGGTCATTCATCAGTTTCCTCTGTGTAGTTCTGGGATTTTAACTCACCATTTTCATGATGAATTTCACCCAGTGAGATCTTGCGTGGGGCCCAAGATCGAGAGAGATTATCAATGGTCTTGTACGTCTTACATGTTCTTACAATTGACCACAGTTGATTTATTCACACCAGCTTCCTCACCTTTTGTAGATTCACTCTTCCCAGCCTGGTGCAGATTTACAACTTTCTTTATGGCCTTTGACAGCTCTTTGGTCTTGGCCATGGTTGAGTTTGGAGTCTGACTCTTTGAGGCAGTGGACAGGTGTCTTTCAGATTACTAGTTCAAACAGGTGCATACAGGTAACGTATGGAAGAGAGAAGAGCTTCTTAAACAAGTAGTTACAGGTCTGTGAGAGCTGGAAATCTTGCTTGTTTGTGGGTGACCAAATACTTTTTTTTCCCACCATAATTTCCAAGAAAATTCTTTAAAAATCCAATAATGTGATTTCCTGGATTTTCTTTTCTCATTCTGTCTCTTACAGTTGAAGTGTACCTATGATGAAAATGACAACTTCTCTCATCTTGAGAACTGACACAATCAGTGGCTGCCTAAACTATTTTTCCCCCCACTGTAAATCTGGAAATGGAATTAGTTTAACAATTTATTGATTCTATCATCATTTATGTAATCATATCATATCATATCATATCATATCATATCATATCATATCATATCATATCATATCATATACAGTACTATATTTTTTTCAAAAAGTTGTCGTATATCAAGGCATTTCATGTACTATAATAAGAAAATAGGCTGTATTAGTTTATCATATAATGTCACATTATGTATCATATCATATGCAGGAGTGCCCAGGTCTGTTTCTTGAGAGCTACTATCCTGCAATTTTTAGACCATACCCTCTCCAACACACTGAATCAAATTGTCAATTAGATCATGTACATGTCATTCAGCTCTGCAGATGCCTGGGAACGAGCCATTCATTTGATTCAGGTGTGTTGGAGAAGGGATGCAACCAAAATGAGCAGGATAGTAGATCTCGAGGACCGGACTTGGGCACCGATGATATAGTGTTATATGCTATACCATGATATATTATGAAATATATCATATTATGTCATATCATACTATATCATGTATGATATAATATAATCTTGAATCATATAAAATTAAAACATATATCATAGATCACATTAAAACATATAACAGACATATCTCATTATATCAAATTATATCTTATGTCATATCATAGTTTTATTTCTTCTTCTGTTATCTATTTTTCTTTTTCTGTTATCTATTGATCGTATTTTTCATATTAATTTCATCTGGCTGCTATAGGCAGGATGACCCAGATGTGCTTTATGATGCAGATGTGTTGTATGATATAGATGATCTGTATATTGCAAACGCGTTGTAATTATGCAGACATACTGTATGATGAAGATGTTCTGCATGACGCAAACTTGCTGTATGATCCAGATGTGCTGTTTGATTCAGTTGTGTGGTGTGATCCAGATGTGGTGTATGTTGTGGATGTGTTGTATGATGCAGACATGCTGTATGAGCCAGATGTGGTGTATGATCCAGATGTGGTGTATGTTGTGGATGTGTTGTATGATGCAGACATGCTGTATGAGCCAGATGTGGTGTATGATCCAGATGTGGTGTATGTTGTGGATGTGTTGTATGATAAAGACATGCTGTATGAGCCAGATGTATGGTTGTGTGATCATATGGGTTTCATGATGCAGATGTGTTGTATGATACAACATAATTGTATCATGACACTTGTATGATACAGATGTTGTATGATACTGATGTGTTATATCATGCAGATGTGCTGTATGATGCAGATACCGTGGTGTACGATGCAGACATGCTGTATCAGCAAGATGTGTTGTACGACACAGATGTGTGGTGTGTAATGCAGACCTACTGTATGATTCAGACATATTGTATGATGCAGACCTGCTGTATGATTCAGACGCATTGTTTTTGAGCTCATGGTAATTTTTCTGACAATACAATAAACATCCTTGCTTTATTATGCTAATGAATTTAATTGGCTGCTTTCACCAAACAACCCTGAAGTTCCTTAATGGTCAGGAATACTTACTGAAGTCATTTCAGCCTTAATTTTCTAAAACTCCCCATTTGAGCCTTTTGGAGCTCTGACTTGTCATAGAATGACACCTGAATGAAATCAGAGAGCCGTGCTGACGGCATCATTACAAACAGAGAGCAGACATGTCTAAATATAGGCCCACAGCAAACACCCACACTCCACTGAAAACTCTGCAAATCAGGAATGTTTGTTTGAAATAAATAAACTTCCCCACATTTGAGGAGAGGAACTCACAATCACAAGCATTTCCTGTGTATAGGATTCTTTTGGCCAGACGTGTAAATAAAACATGATGAAGACCTCTGAGGGAAAGATGGTGAGAGGAGAGGAAAGAGGAGAAGTGAGATGGCTGGGTAGAAGTGGACTTGATGCTCCATCTCTCTGGGATCTGGGAGCACTTCGTACAAACACAGAAACCTCTGTAATTGTTTCACTGGCTCCTCATACTCCAGTGATCTCTGAAGTCTTCTACAAGCAAAGTGAATGAGTAAATGTGGCCTATCTGATGGTGTTTAAACAGTAAAAGATCCTCCTGAGAAAGCAGCTCAGACATAAAGGAAATCCTCTGTTTTATTTGTTATGAGAGAAAACAAACAGTGCAGATGGGTCGCAGTCACAGATCTTTAACATGCAGGCAGCATTAGCACCAGGCTGAACTCTGCAGCCGGACACCAAGGTGGAGGGGGTTAGGGTTAGGGTAAGAAAGGGGGAGGCTTTCCCCGGGGCTCATAGCCTGCTGGATGAGGATGGACACACTTCTGGACTCACTAGAGACATCTGTTTCTCTTACAAAGAGTTTATCATAATCTTTGCCGGTTTGTTTAAGTTTCCACAGCTGCCATTTGTGCTGAAATCACGGAATTACCAGAAAACAGAGACACGCTGGCACATTGACTTGCTGAGTCATTGATTCATTGACACATAAACACGTTAACATGTTGACTTGTTGACACATTTACACATTGGCATGTTTACTCATTTAACATGTTGACACATTGAACTGTTCACACACTCACTCGTTGACATGTTGACTAGTTGACTCATTTAACATGTTAAAGGCAGGGTAGGGGATCTTGGAAAAACGGTTGGAAAAAGTGACATTTGAAAAAATATACACCCCCTGAAACCGCGCCTCCAGGGCACAGGAACGTGTGCGCTCATGTTTATCGGCAAAGATAACTGAGAACAGCCGAGTGGCTAGCTTGTTAGCTTCCCAGTAAACAGCAGAGGAACCACGTTTCTAAAAGTGATAATTATCTCACCTCCAACTTCTTCTGTATATAACATTTATATGAAATAATAATATAACAACAATAAGTCAGTCAGTCAGTCTTGTTCTTTAGGGTGATGGCTGCTGGCAGGAATGAATTTCTGTATTCCTCTGTCCTACATTGAACCTGATGCGGCCTCCCACTGAACACACTGTTGATTTTTCACCGTGTTGTGGAGAGGATGGGAAGAATCCTCCATCATCTTCATCAGCTTGTGCAGCATTCTTTTTTTAACGATCAGCTCCAGCGGCTCCAGAGTTATCCCCAGCACAGAACCAGCTTTCTTGATCAGCTTGTTTAGTTTCTTCAAGTCTCTGGTTCTGATGCTGCTTCCCCAGCAGATGGCTGCAAAGCTAACTGCACTTTCCACAACAGACTTTCTAGAAGATCTGCAACATCTTGGTGCAGACGTTGAATGATCTCAGCTTCCTTAAGAAGTAGAGTCTGCTCTGACCTTTGTTGTAGATGTAGTCAGTGTTGTATTTCATGTCGAGTCAGTTGTCCAGCTAAACTCCAAGGTATTTGTAGTTCTCCACCCTCTCTTCCAGGATGTAGACAGGACTATGCTGCTTATTCTTGCTCCTCCTGAAGTCAACAATCATCTCTTTAGTCTTGCTGGTATTTCAGATGGGCTGATTGTTACCGCACCATTTCACAAACTGATTGACCAGTTCCTTGTACTCGGCTTCTTGTCCATCACTGATACACCCCGCAACTGCAGAGTCATCAGAGTATTTCTGCAGATGACAGGACTCAGAGTTGTACTGGAAGTCTGAGGTGTACCGTGTGAAGAGGAATGGTGAGAGTACAGTTTCTTGTGGTGCTCCAGTGCTGCTGATCACCATCTCTGACACACAACCTTTCAGTCTCACAAACTGTGGTCTGTTTGTTAGGTAGTCATAAATCCAGGTGGTTGTGGAGGATCCACCTGGAGGTTATGAAGCTTCTCACATAGCAAAGCAGGCTGAATAGTATTAAAGGCACTTGAAAAATCAAAGAACATGACCCTCAAACTGCTGCCTGACTGGTCCAGATGAGAGTGGGCTCTCTGAAGCAGGAAGATGATGGCGTCTTCAACCCCAAGCCCATTACGATATGCGAACTGTAATGGGTCCTGAAAGGTGTTGACTTGCTTATTAAGTTGAGCCAGTAAGAGTCTCTCCAGGACTTTAATGATGTCAGATGTCAGGGCAACTGGTCTGTAGTCATTTGGTTCAGCTGGTTGAGGTTTTTTAGGGACTGGAACAAGACAGGATGTTTTCCACAGCACTGGAACTCTGTTCTGTCTCAGGCTGGTATTAAAAAGGTGCTGGAGAACCGGACATAGTTGCTCTGAGCAGGTCTTGAGAACTCTGGGACTGACACCATCTGGACCTGCAGCCTTGTTCCGGTTCAGTTTCTCCAGCTGTTTCTTGACCTGGTCACAGGAGACAGTCAGGCTGGAGGTGGAGGCAAAGGAGGTCTCAGGATGTCCTGATGTGGAGGAAGATGAGGCTGTGTTCAGGTCCATGACTGAACTGTAGGGTGACAGCGTGGAGGTGGGACAGGAAAGCAGAGGGCTCATGGGGGGTGTGTGGTGTGTTGGGTTGGTGGCAAGGGGGGTAATTGAACCTATTGAAGAACATGTTCAGTTCATTAGCTCTGTCCAGACCTCCGTCAGTCTGGTCCCCCTTTAACTTGAAGCCAGTGATCTTTTTCATTCCCGACCACACATCCCTCACGTTGTTCTGCTGGAGCTGGCTCTCCAACTTCTTCCTGTAGTCCTCCTTGCACTTCTTAGTCTGTGTTTTCAGTTGTTTTTGTGTGGTCTTCAGTAACTCCCTGTCTCCATCCCTGAAAGCTTTCTTTTTGATGTTCAGCAGCTTTTTCAGGTCACTGGTGATCCAGGGTTTGTTATTGGGGAAGCACCTCAGTGTTCTTGTTGGAACGATGATGTCCACGCAGAAGTTTATGTAATCTGTCACACACTCAGTCATGGTGTTGATGTCATCTCCATGAGGTTCACAGAGGACCTTCCAATCTGTGGCCTCAAAGCACCCTCTCAGAGCATCTTCAGCCTCAGTAGACCAGGTTTTAATAGTCCTCCTAATGACTGGTTGCTGCTGAGCGATGGGCTTGTAGGTGGAGGTGAGAAGAACCAGATTATGATCTGATCTTCCTAAAGGAGGCAGGGCAGAGGAGCTGTATGCATTCTTAGTATTTGCATAAAATAAGTCCAACATCTTATTTTCTCTGGTGAAGCAGTTGACAAACTGCTGGAAAGTTGGTAATGTAGCAGAGAGAGAGAGACGTTGATGAAGTCTCCAGAGATCGCCATGAATGAGTTTGGATGCTGTGTTTGTAATTTAGCCACGACAGAGCTGATGACATCACAGGCTGTCTCTGGTGTGGTACCTGGTATTATATAAACCGCTACCAAAATAACACAGGCAAACTCTCTGGGTAAATAATATGGACGGAAACTCACAGCTAACAGTTCGATGTCTCTTGTGCAGATCTTCTCCTTGACAGTGATGTGTCCTGGATGGCACCAACGCTGATTGACCAGCACTGCACTTCCACCTCCCTTTAGCTTCTCGCTGAGCTGTTTATTGCGGTCTGCACGGACTGTCTTGAAGCCGTGTACAGACGCATTACTGTCCAGGATGTGTTCATACAGCCATGTCTCGGTGAAGCACATAATACTGCACTCTCTGTACTCTTTCTGAGACCTTGTTAGCACTTCAAGCTCGTCCATCTTTTTAGCTAGCAATCTCACGTTACCCAACACAACAGTTGGAAGAAACGGTTTAAATCTCAACCTTTTTTCTCTCTGCCTTACCCCTGCCCTGCATCCTCTTCTCTTTCTCTTTAACTCCACTGGGATTTGACTTGTTATTCCACTAATAATCTTGAATTTGAAGAGTTTTAACAGTTGATCCTGGTGGTAAACAATTTTTCTGTTGCCATGGATACACATCATAACAAGTTGTGAAAAAAGCCAAATATATGAAGAAAAATCTCCTGAATTGCACAGCCTTCAAACCAGCACAAAAAATACTCCCAGAAAAAACCTAAAACTATATTTGAAAAAAAAGATGGAGATGGAGCCATACTAATAAATGAAGGAGAAGGTGACGATAGATTAAATTAAACAAGAGTTAACATGCGCTTAAAAGTGCTGTCCACCTTAAAATTCTGCGGCTTCCTGTAAAAATACATGTGCTGATGAGCCTTTTTACACACCACATCAACTTGAGTCTTGAAGGTCAGCTTGTCTACTCAGCTTCTAGATCATTGAAAGTCTCTTGTGGTGTGCACATTTAAACACAAGATTCCAGACTGAGTTCCATCATTTAATTTAACTTGATGGCTTGATAGCTTGGTGGATGATTTTGGCTGAAATAAGACAGAACAGTGAATACAACAGATCATATCAAATGTCTGCATCAGCTTAATGGAACAACAAAGTGAAAACACAGAAACCTACTTCATTGATGCATCCAACCATCTGGGGTACATATCTCCCTCATGGTAAGCAAACATGGTAGAGGTTTCCTTTGGTCCAGTAGTTTGGAGGGAAAGAAGGCTGAATTGGCTTGCAGGGTTGTGTTATATAACTTCTTGGGCATGTCAATGAGGCAACAGGTGATGGTGATTATTGTGATGGCAGATGAGATGGTGGAAGAACTATAGTTTTAACACCCAAGGTACTTATAGTTATTGACCAGGTAAATGTGGATCTTGTAAAAAGGTGACAAAGTCCACCACGGATGAGCTGAGATAAATGTGGGACTTATAAAAAGGTCACAAAGTCCAGTACTGATGAGCTGAGGTAAATGTGAAAATTGAAAACGATGACAAAGTCTACCACATATGAGCTGGGGTAGATGTGAAACTTGCCTGGTTCTGATTTATTCCACTGTAACCAGTGTCCAAATCATCCAGCCTGACTGAATTATTCTAACACTTTATTCAGCCTCCAGATCATCCAGTCTGAGTTATCATGACACTCTAACCAGTGTCCAGATCATCCAGCCTGACTCTGCTCTGTTCTATCACTGTAACCGGTCCCTGCATCGTCCAGCCTTATTCTGCTCTATTCCAAACAGTGTAACCAGTCTCCAGATCATTCACCAATGATATATGTGCTTTGAAGCAAATGGACTATTTCCAGAAATATTTTCTGGGCTTTACTCCATTTGTTCTTTTTACAAGTTCCACACTTTACCCCACATCATCCAATGGGAACAAACAAATGGACGTTTCTCTGAAAACTCTTCTGGACTTTTCTCCAATCCGTTAGAAAAAAACTTTAAGTTTCACACTTTACTCCACATTGTCCAGGCTGGACTCTGCTTTATTCCAACACTCTCATCAGACCACTGATGATCCAGGCTGGACTGTTTGATATTTTCAAAGTCCCATCAGCCCCCCAGCTGGTGGGATTCCACTCTGGACATTTTTACAGAGTCCCACCAGTCCCCAGCTCATCCCTGCTGGATCCAGCCTCCAGGCCTGCCCCATGGCCTTCCTACCATCACTGCCCCTTGCCTCCTCCTCCCCGGCCTCACATGTCCGGGAAACCACCCACCTCCAGCCACCTCGTGCTCCACTCAAACCCGCCGACCCACTCTTAAGCCCTGAGCGCTATTTGTCCAAGCCCCGGGCCCCCACAGGGTGGCGCACCAGGTGATCCCGGCGGTACTGGGACACCTCCAGGGACCCCGGGCCCAGCTCATGCCCGGGAAACCTGTCTTGAGCCTGGGCCTCTGTCCATCCAGGATCCGCCAGTCCATGCGCCGCTGGTGCCTGGAAACTTTAACTTTTTATCAGTCAGCAGCACTTTAACTTTTTTCCTCGCGCCCCTGCTCTGTGGAAACTTGAACTTTTCACACTTAGCAGCACTTTTTTTTTTTCTGACACCCGAGGTCAACCACAGAGAGACCCAGGGGGAAGGGAATGAGGGACCAAGAGCTGGAGCCCATGGTCCACTGTTATTAATTTCATCCGTTGCTTTATTGATGTAAATGGCCAGGTTAAAGGAAACATTGTTTTTGTTAAATATCAACTATGTTTATGAAACAGATTTTATTTATCTAGTTTCTTTTTGTGAGACCACCAAGTGGTGGAGTCCTGCTTTCTTGAGTCAAGTTTACAAATAGGACATCACTGTGTTTGAAAGATCTGCTGAAAAAGTTTTGCACTATTATTCATTCCTACAGCTGCTAAATGGTCTGAAGTGCAGTTTAATGTTAGCACAGCTTAAAGTTTATTTTCTACCTGTTTCAATGGCTAAAATACAGTAAATATATCTATCAAAAGTTTCAACATACTGTATTTTGTGTTGTGTTGATCCACTTCTTCATTGTAGTGACACATCAACCCCAAATTGTGTCACTGGCCTGGAAGAAGCCTCCCAAGTCCAGGTAGAGGTTCTGTAGTTTTTCCATCCAGAGTTAATACAGTATCTAGGATTTATTTATTCTGCAGAGCAGAGGAGGTTTAGATGGAATTTACTTTGTTCTTTTTAAAAAAAATTAAAAATTTTGTTTCACCATAGACAAATAAAACTTAAAAGGAGAGTTGTTGTGCGTTTACACGTTTATAGTGATGGGAATTGATTAAAACTCAATAATCAAATTATTTGTGATAATAAACATAGCAGGAACATCTAGAATTGTGACATACGTGCAACTAATATCAGTATAACCAGATCTTTGGGCCAGTGGGCCCTGAACGCAACACCAACCAGCAGATTGATGGAAAACAGTGAAGTGGTGAACTGTTCCGGATCTGTGGGATGAACGTGGATTAGCTCAGAGCTTTTTGAGCTGACTTTAAAGGCATCCCCGATGACTCAGTTCAACCAATCGGAGGAGGCTGTGAGCTCTGAGACATGTCATTATCTGTGTTTTATGTGCAATCACAGAGCTAAAATCTCCCCGTCTGCGACTCGCTGCTTCAAAAGGACGTCTAATCCGAGTGTTTATTATATTTTTTCACTCTCTACATAAACCGCTTGCTCTTGTCCAAATACACACTCGGCACCAGCGGCTGTGATGAAGATTGATGGGCGGGTTCAAGCCACATTAGCTGCTAATCAAATCAGGTTTCTTGGCACAGAGATCTCCACACAGGACCGACGCTGTTTACCACCGGACAAACACATGGAGAGTCAGATCGAGCAGGCTTCACCTCCTGATGGGAATAAAAGAATTGTCTTCACTTTTCTGGCGTTGGCTCCTCCTGCAGCCTCTTTGCAGATGTCTTTGTCTCAGCTCCTATTCAGCCAGTTCTCCCATTAAACAACCATCCTGATCATTAGCCCAGAGGAGAGCCCTCCCTCCAAACATCAGGATGGAGGTACGACTGATGAGAAAAACTCCATGTCAGAGCAGACGTCATTCCTTGGTTGGTGTGGCAACATTATTTCCTGGAGGTAAACTGTTCTGTAATTACATGAAAATACATTTCTCACTTCCTGGTTGAGTTCAGGCTGCAAGAAGACTTGTTTCCAGTTAGAGAGCAGAGCTGATTGGTCAGTAGAAAAAAAATTATTAAAAAAAAAAAAAAAAAGGACACCCTCAAAAACAAGATGTTTCATCTTAAGGGGCTATCCAAAAAATAAATTTAAATTTCAAATTCATACTTCATGACAATCCAGGACATATAGTTACTCTCACAACCACGTCTTGAGCTAATGATCAAAACCAAGACCAAATTTATTTCAATGCACATTTAAATTAAAGCTACATAACTTCCTGTCTTTAAAACTCTGTTACTGCCTGCTTTTACAGGATGTTTCTGTTCAGTCCCGAAGTTGTTGTTACCCTGCAGCTGAGGAACCACTTCACCACTGCAGCCAGAAACACCTGAAGAAACAACTAGATTTAAAACTGAGAAGCAAGAGGAGCAAGTGAATAAGAAAACTGATCCAAAGACAACTTATGACCAGAAACAACCACTTTCACGCAGAGAAAACTTGTCTGATGTCTGACAGCAAACACTGTGTAAAATGAAAAAAAGGGAACTTTTTCAGATTACCTGTAGGCTACAGGTAGCTCAGAGCTAACAAAGCTAACGGAGATAGGTGGGCTAAAGCTAAGGCACGCTGTCACATACCTGTCAACTTTTGGATTTGAAAATAAGGGGAAATTTTCAGGCAGCCACCACCATAACCAATCTTCAGTTTTCCTTACATTTTGAGACAAGTGTAGAAGAAATCTAAAATAACCACTTACTAACTACAATCAGGCCAATTAGATTCTGATCATCTTACTTTGCTGACACTGAGATGCTGTGAACATTTCTATGTTATATTACAGCTTGAACAAAAACACTAAAGGGTATGAATGAGTGCAAACATCTGGGAACTTTCGCCAAATTCATCACATCTGGTTAGCTAGTTGGTGAAAATACTGCTTCACTCAATGGGGGAGCCATTTGATTACCTGCTTTGTTACTTGACGATCTTTGTTTATTCCACTCTGGAAATGCCCAGAAGCTGATTTGTGTATGACTGCCATAAACATAACTAGCACACGGACATGAGAAGATGTTTCTTCCTGTTTCCAAAATGACGGAAAAAAGCCCCAAATAAGGTGAGAAGTTGCTAGCGCCTACTAAGTGCATCAATGCAGACAATTCACATTGGAGTCCATCGAAACATCTAACAGTTCGAATCCCTTTGTGACCGATAAGTAAAACATGTATTGTGGTATCACTGTTTAAACCTAGAAAGCACCATAAATCAGTGGACATACAGAATCACAGCACCTGCCCGCTCTGTTCCCATCTCCTCAGGACTGTTAAAGATCACATTCATCCAGATCATGTGCCATCAATATTCCCACATAAGATTAAAAGCCAAGAAATTGCAGAAAAACATTTGTAGCCTTACAAACACCACTCAAAGTCATCAACGGTAAAATGCACGAGTTTTGAGCGACCAGTAATTTCTCATGGCTTGATGAGTATAAACTCCTAAGAAGTACTGCAACAAAATACCACAATTTCTTAAAAATCGAGGGAAAAAATAATATTCAACAAAAAATAAATGGTTTGAACACAGGGCTTACCTGATTAAACCAAATACATCAAAAGATTCGTCTAACCAGGCACCGGTGGGCAGATGATGGGCATCACTTAGTCCAACAGACACTAGTTTGCTTTGTATCTTTTTCTAGCCTCAACAGTAAGACTTTCAATATAACTGAAGCACATTTCAACATTATTTCAAAGACCAGTGGAGAAAAATAGGTCTACACACAATACAGACCTATAATCCCCAACCCCCACAAACACCCCCATCCCTGCCCCATTAGCCCCTTTAAAACCACACAATCTCAAAAGAAAAACAGTCCACACCAAGAGCCACCTCAACCCACAATCACCCAGACCATCACCATGGCAGCCAAAGGGCCAGTATGGAGGACCTCGGGGTCTGCAAGGGCTCATAATCTAACAAGTCAGATTAATAAGAAGGCCCAAGACCATTAAATCATTTATAAACCATTAAAAGAACCTTAAACTCTATCTATCTATCTATCTATCTATCTATATATATATATATATATATATATATACAACCTATATATACACGCACACACATATAAACACACACACACACACAAGTCCTGCTTCCTCCTGGTTGGACGACTTCTGGAAGTCTCTTGAGGCATCTGTATTTCAGCTCATCATGAAAAAGATTCAGAAAGCAAAACAAAGAAAGTGAGCGCTTAAACAAGGTTCTAATATTTTGTCTCCTTCATTTTTCTCCACATGTGAAATAATGATGTAACACTGAATAACTCGGAGCAGGTAAAATGACCGGTTTGGGTCATTAGGTTGTTTGTTTACTTGCCGGTTAGAAGTGATTAACCTTTGAGCGGAATCAGATCTTCATCTGGATCTTTGGGCTTTGGCTGAGGTTTAAAGACGGTGAAGAAAGAATGAAACATTGCAGCAGCTGGAAGCAGTGTCAGTGAATAAACTCCACGTCGCGACCAGACGGTCTTCATCTGAAACACAGCTGACCGTCATCAGCCCAGCAGCTGATGTCCGCCTCACTGAAGACCTCCAACAGCCTCCATGTTAGATCATCATTTATCTGTATAAAACCCGTTTCTTCCTGTTGCATCATTTAAAACAGCTTCTGATATTTGGAAATAGATCAGTGATCAACAACAGTAAACACTAATGAGTACAGAATCAAGACATTCATGATAAATATAAAAACATTCCATCATCACGGTCACTGCAGGTCAAAACAGGAGCTGGAATTATTATTGATGAAGCCGATAATCAATACGTTATTAGACAGAAATTAGGTTGTTGAGACTGTTTCTGTTTTTAATTTCTCTGAGAAATGAGCAGCAGCTCTGTTTGTTTGTTTAAAGTTCTAGTGTGAAACAGTTACAGCAGAAATCAATGAAATATTCAAAGCGAAGACTTTTATTGGAGTTAGATTGTCAAAAAATTACCATCGCTTTTTTTTTTCAGATCTAATCCAGAATGCTGCAGGTTACTTGTTCCTGCAGAGACCCAAGTGGACTTTTTAAAAAACAATTTTTTACAGTTTTCCCAATATTTTAGGGCGATGTAGATGTGTAGAGTGTTGGGTCAGTGTGACTCTCACCATGTCGAAAAAGAAATTATTCCTCAGCCTTTTAAAGTGTTCGAGCTTTAAACTGTTTGACCCTGAATGTATCAGTTTCACTGTCAGGGATTATTTTCTATGAATCATTACGTCTTTAACTGGAAACACTGATCAGTGAACTCATCACCTCCACCTCTTCTGCTTCCTGTTGACGCAGATATCTAACCAGCCAATCACGCGGCAGCGTGTAGTTGTGTAGACATGAAGATGACTCGATGAGGTTCAAACTGAGCATCAGAATGAGGAAGAAAAAGGATTTAAGTGACTTTAAACATGCATGGTTGTTGGTCTGAGTGTCATGGGATTTTCACACACAACCATCTCTCGGGTTTCCAGGGAATGGTCAATCCAGTGAGCAGCAGCTGTCTGGACCAGAATGCAGCAGAAGACCACACCAGGTCTTGGCCCATTTTGTGCCCCTTAGTACCAATGTGGCATGGTTTAACCACCACAGCCTACCTAAGTACTGGTCCACTGACCACTTTA
This sequence comes from Atherinomorus stipes, assembly GCA_023101725.1. Lineage (NCBI taxonomy): Eukaryota > Metazoa > Chordata > Actinopteri > Atheriniformes > Atherinidae > Atherinomorus > Atherinomorus stipes. The sequence goes on along the minus strand of JALJCO010002819.1, from coordinate 644,607 downwards.
TGACCACAGTGTAGCATCTTCTGATGGCTGCTTCCAGCAGGATAATGCACCATGTCACAAAGTTCAGATCATCTCCAACTGCTTTCTGGAACATGACGATGAGTTCACTGTCACCAGATCTCAGTCCAACAGTGATGTGGCGGAACGGGAGATGTCATCATAGATGTGCATCCAACAAATCTGCAGCAACTGTGTGACGCTATCATGTCAATGGAGCAAAATCACTGAGGAATGTTTCCAAACATTCCTCAGTGATTTAGGAGCTAGGACGGGAGTCTGACCCTGTTCTAGCGGGTGGTCCTGATGACATAATTCCATTACTGAGGATAATTAAAACTCTTTGTCCAGGCAGGTTGAACATATCTCTTCAGTTTATCTCCATCTCCCATCTTATCTCCAAATACAGTAGATGTAATTTCCTTCTATTCATGCAGTTATCCTCAAAATCATTCATATCCTCCAATTAAAGAAAAGGCTTGATTCACAACAGTAATTCAAATAACAAGAAACTTAATAAATAAAAAATTTACAAAATTATAATTTAGTGATAGAAAATATTGCTTTTGAATTGTGGTCGGAAATAATAATTTAAAAAAAAACAAACAAACAAACAAACCAAACTGTCCCAGACACATTAGAGCACCTTTCCCACGAACAGTGGACCAACATACATGTCAACAGGTGTAGAAGTTTTTTTGAACATTACAGAAAGCACCTGATTGCAGTGATTGCCTCAGAATGTTGCTCAATAAAATTTTAGCTTCAGAGCCCCATCATGCTTGTTTACTTGTTTTATTTTTTGTGTTTGCTTTTTATATTTCTATTGAACCACAATTCAAAATCAGGGTCATGATTCTAATAATTTTTTTCATTTATTATCACTTTTGTCAATTTCAACTTATTTAACCGACTTCAGATTTTTTTCCTTCTTTAATTGGAGAGTATGAATAATTTTGAGGATGACTGTACATAAAATCAAACTGTTCCAACCTGTTTTTAGTGATAAAGTGTGATTTCACCATCAGATTCGTCACTGATTATCTTTTCTGTTGGATATTAAACACATGCAACCAGGTTTTTTTTACTCTGTCCTGCTCTAACTTACAGAAAAAAATATTTACTGTTTGTACATCATGAGAATGAAGCCGTTAAATCTCCACAAACTGGAGAAAAAGCTTCTCAGCTTCTCCAACAGGACATAGAAACGTTTCAACATCTCCGCAGCTGCAGACAAACAGCCACCGTCCCTGAGGGCTGCGTGCACACGTGTGTGTACATAAGTGTGTATGTATGGATGTGTATATGTGCAGGATGACTTGTACACAGCAGCAGGATTACCACCCTCCGACCAGGACCACCCTGACTCCAACACTTAATCCAGGAGGAAATGGAGCTGCATCACAGGACTCACTGGTGTGTGTTTGAAAGTGTGTGTGCTTGTATGTGTGTACGTGCATGTGTATGCGAGCACGCACCTAACAGCCTATGTAAAGTTGGAATTGTGTAGCAGTGAGTTTGTGTCCCACACGTCATCTGAGCGGTTAAACCAAAACAGACCAGAAAAGATTTATGTTGCACAGCTGCTCTTATACAAACCCAACATGTTTGCTGAACATGCTATTTCCAGAGTGTCTGTGAATGCACCATTGTTGTGTTTGTGTGTATAGTGTCAAAATACATTTGAAGAACTTGTCGTGAAAAAAGCCGAAGAAAGCCACCTGAAGTTGGAGAGCTGCACAACGTAAAACCCTAAAAACCTAAAACCTCTCTCGAGGGGTTGGTTGATCATTGGCTGGTTATTGGTTGATCACTGATTGGTTATTGGTTGATCATTGGATGGTTATTGGTTGATCACTGGTTGTTTTTTGGTTGATCATTGGTTGGCTATTGTTTGATCTTTTGTTGATTATTGGTTGATCACTGGTTGGTTACTGGTTGATCCCTGGTTGGTAACTGGTTGATCCCTGGTTGGTTATTGGTTGATCATTGTTGGTTATTGGTTGATCACTGATTGTTTTTTGATTGATCTTTGGTTGGTTATTGGTTGGTCACTGGTTGGTTATTGGTTGATCACTGGTTGGTTATTGGTTGGTCACTGGTTGGTTATTGATTGATAATTGGTTGGTTATTTGTTGGTCAATTGTTGTTTTTTGGTTTACCATTGGTTGGTTATTGGGTGATCACTGGTTGGCTATTGGTTGGTCACTGATCAGCAGCTCCTGCATGCTATTGACCCTTTGAGCACCAGTGGAAGCAGATTTTTACACATTCGCTGAATTTTGGGTTCAGTTGGAGTGATTTGAAGCCTTTGCATGACATTCTCATCTCCGGTTTTTAAATGAAGATTTCCATTAGTAAGGGGGAAAAAATCCAAACCTGCATAGCCCTGTGTGAAAAAGTGATTTGTATAGAGTGATTTGTATAAAAAGCATCTCTGAGTATCTCTTAAAGCCCTTCATAAACCAATTACCATTTTTGTTGTGGTGGTTGTGGTGGCTGTGGTGGCTGTGGTGACGATAATGGTGATGCTGGTGACGCTGGTGACGATGATGATGATGATGATGATGATGATGATGATGATGATGATGATGATGATGATGATGATTTTGGCTAATTTATTTTCATATAACTGTGCTGGATTAGAGCTGATTTGTTGGAAAAGATGCTGTGACATAAGAATTTCAGGTTTAATATACAGTATAACAGTCTTCATGTTTCTTGACTTTTTTTTTTTTTTTTAGCTGTTCTTACCTTGTCAGTTTTGGCTGTCACTTCAGCCTTCATCAGACGTTTGTTGGACTTATTGGTGTGATGCGTCTGATATAGACTGCTGACGGGATTCTACATCTTTATATTGCATGGAGGCATCTCATTATGAGTTTATCTGGTCGCAACAAACTGGAAAACAGCTGATGGATGTATTTAAAACAGCATCTGATCTTTGTTTAAAAGGCTCTGATATCAGATAGTTGTTCAGCTAACTGGTGTCTTTGTGCTGAATGGAGTCCCTGTGCAGCTTAGACCCTCTGCTGTAACTCTTCTTCTTGTAACAGAAGATGTTTGAACTGCTGCAGAGCGACTCCAGGACCGATATCTGCCTGAAAACCCCTGAATCCTGAAACCGCATGGCTGCATAATATGCGTGGAGGTCTGGTATTAATTAGATGGAGCAGAGTACTCATGGTGTGACACTGCTGACTGGCCTTTCACAGCTCATTAAATGGCATCCAATCAGAGTGCAGCCAGCGTGACTGCTGTTTATTTATACACAGAGCTGGAAACAGCTTGGACTGGACCTCAGACGCTGGAGCAGTCCAGAACATGGTCCTGATCAACACCTGCTGATTACAGACAGACTTGCAGAATACGAGCCTCAAAAACTAAAGTTCAGTGAAGTTTCTTCATCTGAATTAAAGCTCCATTACATCATCTTGTAAAAACATTAATGTTTAGTCTGAAACGAGAACGAGGGGAAAATGATCAAGCTTGTGAAGATTTTACAGTAATCAAGTTATTTTATTCATTGTTTAAAAAAATATTTCTGCCGTTCGTAGTTTGTGTATGAGTTTTTGTTAATCATGTTTCTGTGTTTTTATGCAAATTTATTTGTTAGAAAAAGTAAATGAAAAGTAAGTAGCTTTATTGTGGTGCATTATCGCCACCGACTGGAAACTGATGTCAGGTCACAGTGTTTAATGTGGCAGAGAGAGCCGGATCACATCTTCATCTTCCAACAATTATCACTTCTTTCATGTCTGAGAAAATGTGGAGTTTTCTAATTTTATATGCAGTTAATACATAAAACTTACTCTTCAAACATTAACTGCCACGTTAAAAGTCAAATTCTACAAAACAAGTGCGGCTGCTGGACATGAGAACAATGAGCAGCTTTGTGAAATGGCCGTTTTAAATGAGCTTTGGTCGAGAGAAGACGGATGGCGGCGTTTCTGGATCCTGTTCACATACAAAGATTTAACGTGCATTTGTGGATTTCAGGGTGAACTGTGTTCACAGACAGTGATTTCTGGAAGTCTTTCTGAGTCCAGTAGAGAATCATGTCTGCTTTTAATGCTGAAGATCACCAGCATCCAGCCTTGTCCCATGCGCACAGAGATTCCTACTGATTCTCTCCATCTTCTGATGATGTTCTACACTGTAGATGGAGGACCTTCAAAGTCTGAGGAACATTTTTCTGAACTTGTTCCACAACCTTTAGAGCCAGTTTGTCTCAGATTGGTGAACCTCTGTCCATCTTTCTATCTGAGAGACTCTGCCTCTCTGAAATGCTCCTTTTATACCCAGTCATGCTACTAACCTGTTCCCAGTTAAACCAGTTAGCTGTCAAATGCTCTTCCAGTTGTTTCTGATTTGTCTCAGTTTCATCATCTGATATGCTGTTTAACTTCTACTAGGATTAAAATCTGTTGAGATTGTTTTTATTTACATTTTAGTCCAAACATGTTTTGGTGGTGTTGTTATAAACAGCATCATATCTCATTAGAATACACAAATGATAAAACCAGCTTTACACAGGGAACTTTTTTTTTTTATTCTTAAAATGATATTAACACAGTTTATTTATACAGACTTAGATTTTATCACATTAATTTAACATGGAACTTCGGAAATCTCTGCAGCTGTTATCTGGAGTCAGATTGAAACTAAACGTAGTGCAACGAGGAGCTGGGACGGGAAAGCACAGTTCTGATCTCTGACGTCCACACCTTCACGTGTCCGGAGTTTAAATAAAGTCTGAGGGGACTGCAGAGTGTGGTGGACTCATGCACGGGCCAGGTCCAGTAAGAGAGGCTGCATGTAGCTGAGGAGGACAGTTTCACATTTTCACTGCACACAAACACGAACACAGACAGAAAACACTGTTACATCCACCATTTCTATTTTCTAACCACAGATCCACAACACGCAGAGAAGTAAACGCCATGGAGGAGCATCTACACCATGATCTCTCACTGGGAGGGGCTGCTGCCCCCTGGTGGCAGAACCAGTTAACAACAACATGTTTACACATGCAGCATGCAGCAGGATCCAGACATGCTTCAGATCTGTGGGACAGAAATCACTACAGCACGATGAAAACACACGGAGTAGAGTCAGAGCGGTGATGTCAGAGCGGTGTTGATAGAACTGAGTTGTCAGAGTGGTGATGTCATGACTGTCACGTCCGTGCGGCGATTTCAGAGCTGTGATGTCAGAGCTGTTATGTCAGAGCAGCACTCTGACATCAGAGCTGTGATGTCAAAGCAGTGTTGATAGAATGGTGATATCAGAGCAGTGATGTCAGAGCCGTGATGTCAGAGGGAGGAAGGCACTTTGGAGGGATGAGGCGTCTCGGATGTTCCTGATATAAAACAATAAAAGCATCATTGGAGTCTGAAATGGGACAGAACCGTGAGACGTCACCCCTCCCTCCCGCCGGGAGGAATCACACATGTTTGACTGACAGGAAACTGGTAGAAATCTCCGGAAAGACCCATTTTCAGGGCTCCAGATTACAGCTAAAGGAAGTATTATTGCTCAGGTTTATCACTGAATGAGTCGTGGTCAGCTAAAAACAAGACAGAGCAGAAGCTTGGTGGACTTCAGGAGGAGCAGGTGGACTTTCCGTGGTGGTGGGGGGCGTTTCTGGGGTTATTGCTGGTTCAGGAACTGGTGCTGATGATGCTACGACTCGATGCTGCAGGTCAGCTCGTTTTCCAGCATCCACTCAGAGGGCAGAGATGGAGACCGCTGACGGGACGGTCAGAGGAAGCCCATCTCATTCAGCCGCCATGGTCTCGATGTGTTCGGTCAGCAGCTTGTACTGTTCTGCAGAGAGAGAGATGCAGCATTAGTTCTCCTTTTACGTTAATGTGATTTGAAGATGCTGAGAGCTGGATCCAATCAGAGACCAGGTTCAGGAGGGAGACCCAGGACATCAAAGTGTTCAGTCAGTAAATGAAGCACTTCTGCTCCTCTTCATCACTTTCTGGAGACTTTGTGTTAAAATCTCTAAAACAGAAAAAATGTAGATGGGGGACATCCCGTGATGCACTGGGCTCCTCTCTGTTCTCTTTACTTTCCACATAGAAACATCTGTCCTCCTGCAGGGAAGTTTTCCAGCCCAACACATCATCTGTGGTAAATATTCCGACTCACAGCAACATCAGTATCCTTTTTCTGACTCAGGAAGCCTGAATGAAACATCTGAGTCATTTCGATGCCAGCAGGGAAACTTCAGCCAACAGGCGGGTGGAGAATTAGCTCCTCCATGTCCATGTCCTGCCAGCAGGAGGCGACATAGACTTCTGGATGTCTGCAGGTCTAAACTGTCTTCAGGATTGAACGCTTGGATACAGGCAGGACTTCTTCCTTCTTCATCAATTTTCATGAGGTGTTTCATATCAAACAGTCTGGAGGCTCTCGGCTCCACCGTTACATTTAGAACAATGGCTGTTACTCCAAAACATCATGTCTCCTTAACATGCAGAAAGCAGCAGATCAGCTGAGGCTGGAGCTGCTTCCATTTCCTACTCCATCTCCACGGTAGATAACAGCAGCAGAGAGGAGGTTTTACCTTCGTTCAGGTTCCCAATGACCGCCTGCTTCTTCAGGAAGTCGCTGCAGAGCTTCTTGCTGAGGCCGAATGCCAGCATGTTGTGAGTGAAGGTCCTGAAGTCACACAAACAGAATATTAACAGCCAGCTTGTTGTTTTATTTGTGCAGCTTCTGTTTGTTTACAGCTCTCCTTGCCAACATCACCTGGACTTCCTACTGAAAGTGGCTCAGTTATCAGAGCTACGGTGGCCCACAGAGGACAACATCACAAATAAATGGACAAAACAAGAAGAAAAGCTAAACAAATTTTTTTTTTTCCTGTACTGTTTCATTGGCCATGTCTCAAACCGCGTACTTGAGCACTTCAACCACTATTTTTGAGTGTATAGTGCGTTCATACTGTCATTTACGCTAAAAATTCAGTGCTCTGAAAATACTTGGATGCTGCTTTAATAACGGCCAAAAATGCAGTGCAAATGAAGCACACTTCTCGCACTAAATGGACGCCATCTTACCGACATAAAGTCGCGACTTTTGAACTGTTTTCAGAACTGAATAATGGCAGTGAGCAAAGTGGTGGCGACCCCTGCTGCAGTGGAGGCTGCATTGTACTGATTTAAGTAATGTTCATTAAATTTTTCAGACATAGTTACTAATGTATGTGTGGCATGCTACCAAGCTGTTCACTCCCTGATGACAGTTGTTTGAGGCCGCGGTTATGCCAGCTCAGTAGAGTTAGATCACGTTAGCATTCAATGCTAGTCCATCACTTCCGGTAAGTGCAGTGCTCTGTTCGGGTCAACATTTAGTGGCAATAGGGAGCCGAAGTCACGCCCCTTCCGTTGAGCCCCATGGGACCTAAGAGACTAAAAAATATGAATAGAAGTCAATGGGGAGAAAATAATTATCTTCTGGTCCCAGTTTTCATCTGTGAGTCGATCCGGTGGTCTCAGGTGGAGTTATGACTGAACCATGAGTAAATACTTTTAATGTCCTTTAAGGCATTACTGATCCCAAACAATCTCTAGCTCCCATTAAACAAAGCTGGTGCAGCAGTTTTTAAGTTCAGAGTTCTCACTTCACTCACATTCTTTTGTCCATTAAGGGACACCGTAGTAAAAAGGTTGGAACAAATATGGCAGCCTCCATATGTGCACCCTCCCAGCAAGTAGATATAAATGACTTATTCTAAGAAAATGAACACATAACAGCTGTTCTAGTGCAGCGATTACACATCAATAGAAACACATTTTTGAATTATAAATTAAATTTTTCTGCCATTGATTTTTTACACACTTTACCTTTAAATGTTTCCTGTTTTTCTATTTGTTGTTTTATTGTTCTCCATGTCGCTTCTGAGTTCTTGTCAGCAGTTCTGAACGTATGATGATTAGATGTTTATTAAACAGGCTGCAGTCTCTATCACGGTTTTAGTTGGTTTAGTGATTGAATACACACAACAATCAGTGAAATCAGTGTAGGGTAAGTGGTAGGGGTATATACCCCTTCAAACGAAGGGTGAATGTAAAATGTATGTAAAATTTGCGAATCACCGGCTAGATGAATGCACACACATTCCACAAATGTAAATATTTTCTCCATAAATAAAGTTTTAAAATCTATGACAACCATTGTATTGTCTAGTTCAGTGTTTCCCAATCCTGGTCCTCAAGTATCCCTGCCCTGCACGTTTTAGTTCTATCCAACTCCACCACACCTGATGCACATAATTTGACCTGCTTATCAAGTTCTTTGCAAACTGCTGATGAGCCATTCATTTGAGTCAGGTGTGTTGAAGTATGGAAATCCCCAAAACGTGCAGAGCAGGGGTACTTGAGAACCAGGATTGGGAAACACTGGTCTAGTTTAATGTTGTTTAAATGTTTAACCGCCATTTTCTTTGTAAAATGCACATTAAAAAAATTGCTAGTACTACACCGAAGCCTCATAAACAACATAGCATACATAACACACAACATAAACGCCACCAGGCTGAAAACCAGCAGTGCTCTGTAGGAAGCCCTGAGAATCTACAGCGATAGATGATCAATAAAAACTTCAGCAACATCTCTGCTGGTCTTCAGTTACATGGGGGACTTTGTGGAATACAACACAAGTGGCAATGTCATGCACAAATCGGACGTGCTAACATTACTTGGTAACTTGGTATTACTTGGTAACATTAATTCACAGCTGTAGACGGCTTGATTTCTCAAGATTCCCGGCGACAGCTCAGAGCGCATCTGCTTACACACAAGCCGTAAGGGACCACTGATGCAATTTTTGAAGGGGTTTCCCTATTTGTAGGGGGTGACTTTCAGCCCTACCCCTTGTGACTCCGTGTTAAGTGGCAAGGGTTAAAGGGGAAGGGGTAAAAAAGAGAAAGAGATTGGGCCTTAATGTGTGAAACGGCCCTAAATGTTGAGCCCAAACACATTAAAACGGTTGACATGTCCTGGTTTAGATCGAGCTGATATATGAAGAACAAACACCGCAGATTAAAATCAAACATCTACGGCTTTGTGAAAAGCAGCAGATGTTTCACTCATGAGCAAATAAAGTAAAACTAAGTGTTGATGCCTAAATCTCCTCACCCCAGCTGGCCGAAAGCGATGTTCTCGTCGATTCTGGAGCTGTCCTCCTTCTCCTTCTCAGTCATGTGACACCACTTCTCCCTGCAGCAGAGACATGGTGGTCAGCCTTCAACTCACTAATGGGGCAGGGCTGAGTGGCAACACCAAAACATGCACAAGCACAGCTGCAGACAGCGTTACAAGCACCAAACTCATGGAAATACTTCCTGATTCCTCTTTTAAAGGTGAGAAAATCAGCAGAATACTGCGTGTCTAGGAGAATATGAGGCACATCCACCCTGTAGCACCTCATTTTGCAGCCAAGCACAAAATGAGATTTCATTTGACAGAAAACATCAGTCAGCATCAGCATGATTCATCCACAAAGAATCACCAATGTTCAACACAAGCAGGTGGAAAAACAGGCTGCATGTGACTGGAAACCAAACAGGAAGCAGGAAATGTCGCCATGCCTGAATCACCCTCTCCTTCCACTCATGTGGCTCATGCCCTGTTGTTGATAGTTGACACGTCATGGTGAAAATGATGAACTCATTTCATTTTCTCACTTCACTTTCATTTAGCAGACACAAGGACCAACATCCAACCTGATGTAAACACCAGGAAATAAATCTGAAGGAAAAAGCTCGGAGAAACCGCCAACACCTGCCAGCTTCTGGTTTCTGTCTGCTAAAGACCAAAAGAGACTGAATTGACAGATTTTACTATTTGCAGGACAGCTGGCAGCTTATTCTTACTCTGAGTCGTTTTCTTGTACCGTTTTCAGTGCATTCGACAGGGAAGGTTGTAATTGGCTTCTTTTAGCTGCTTTGAACATACTAGTCCAGCAGGGAACCAGTGAAAACCTGCAGGATAGTGGCCCTCGAGGACAGACTTTGGACACCCCTGGGTTAACGAGTCATTGTGCAGACAAAGCATGATTGGCTATTGGATCTATCTAATTCTTGTCAAATGTGTTCGAACAGGGAGAGATGGAAAACCTGCTGATTAGAGCCCTCATAACTATATACAGCCAAAAAGTCTTCATGGTCTTCTTTAGAGAGAAAAACTCAGTAATGTGGAAGCTTATTCATCCTGTCTTATTTCTTACTTTACTACTAAATCCTGAAATTATTTATTTTACTTACATATAAGGTAAAATCATCTCACTGAGACACTTTTTGAGAACATTATTTATCTTCCACAGTTTTAGCTGTAAAACTTGTTTCAAGACCTCCCAGCCATCCCAATCAGATCGAGTAACCTGCGTCCCAGTCAGATCCAGTAACTGCCATCCCAGTCAGATCCAGTATCGGCCATTTGGATCAGATCCAGTAGCCTCCGTTCCGATCAGATCCAGTAGCCGGTGAGGATGCAGTGAAGGAAGCCAAGAGGGATTGTGGTGAGAGGGTGGAGTCTAAGTTCCGACAAGGTGACCTCAGAGAATCATGTGACAGGGGCTCAAAACCATGACTGACTACAAAGCCCCACCCCCCTCCTCGGGTGGTGTAAATAAAGAGATGGTGAATAACCTCAATATTTTTTTGCACGTTTGGAGACCGGTCATGACCATGTGACCACTGCACCGGAGACAGAGAGGGGTGGAGCAAGGGTGGATGGAGGAGTACCCATTCTCTCTGAACATGTCAGGAGGACATTCAAGGCGGTGAGCACCAGGAAGGCTGCAGATCCAGATGGGATCATAGGGCGGGTTCTCAAGGTCTGAGCCGACCAACTGGCAACAGCTTTCACAGCCATATTTAATCTGTCCCTGGCACAGGGCATAATCCCCACACGTTTCAAGAGGTCTACCATCATCCCCATACCAAAAAAGCCAAGACCAGCAAGACTATCGCCCAGTCGCACTCATCTCTGTGGTGATGAAATGTTTTGAGAAACTGGTCAAGGCCCACATCTGCTCCTCACTACCCAACACCCTGGACCCTGTACAATTCATGTACTGGCACAGGAGATCCACTGAGGATGCTGTTACTCATTTACTCCACACTGTCCTTTCCCATCTGGAGAAGAGCAAGGGGAAAGTGCTGAACTATGCGAGACTGCTGTTCATAGTCTACAGCTCAGCCTTTAATACCATCCTCTCCCACACCCTCGTCGACACCGTCTGCAGGTGGATCCTGGAAACCTCAAGTGGGGAAGGTGGGTCGGTACACCTCATCTCTCACCGTTAACACAGGGTCCCCCCCAGGGCTATGTTCTGTCACCACTGCTGTACTCCCTGTACACGCATGATTGTGTAGCCACTGCAGACTCCAACACCATCATAAAATTTGCTGATGACACCGTGATAGGCCTGGTCTATGACAATGACGAGACGGCCTATCTGGACGAGGTGAGGTGTGTAACCCAGAGATAGAGAGACAATCTTCACCTCAATGTCAGCAAGACCAAGGAGCTTCTGGTGGACTTTGGGAGGAAGCGGGCTCGGGACTACACCCCCCTCACTGTCAATTGGACCCGTGTGGAGAAGGTGAACACATTTATATACCTCAGCATCCAGATCACTGAAGATCTGACGTGGTCCACCCACCTGGACGCCGTGGTCAAGAAAGCTTGCAAGAGGCTTTATCACCTTAGGAGGCTGAAGAAATTCAGAGCCTCCCAACAAGTCCTGAAGAGCTTTTATACCAGCACCATTGAAAGCATCTTGATATGGAACATCATCGCTTGGTATGAAAACACAATTGTGCAGGATCGCATAATGCTCTGCAGACAGTGGTGCGTTCAGCTGAGCTCACCTTGGGGTGGAAGCTCCCCAATTTTGACACCATCTACACCAAGCGGTGCAAGACCAGGACAAATAAGATACTTAGGGACACCAGTCACCCCAACCATGAACTGTTCTCTCTGCTCAGCTCAGGGAGGAGGTACCGGTCTTTGACGGCTAGAACAGAGAGACTCAAGAGGAGTTTCTTTCCCCAAGCCATCCGATACCTGAATGCCACCGATTAAAGTCACTTTTTCCCCCCTAGCACTTGTTTTAGCACTTTCTAAAGGCCCTGTGTTTTTGTGCAATAACCCTGACATCAGGAATGTGTTATGTCTGTCTTTGCATTTTTGTGACATATGCGCTGTGGAGCTGTCTGCAACATTTCAGTGCTGTAATGTATGTGACAAATAAATTCTGATTCTGATTCTGTATCCAGATCAGATCCAGTAGCCGCGGTTCCCATCAAATCCAGTATCCGTCATCTTGATCAGATCCAATCTACTGATCAAACCCATGTGGGAACAAGATCCTGGTGCACTATTTACAAATGGAAAACATTTCTCAACAGGCTAAAATTGGGTCATCCCTAATTTTAACATCCTCTTCGTCAACATTACTCCATCGCTAAATGGTGTTGTGGTGGTAAATGTAAATATATTTCTCAAATGCATACTGCAGTCCTTTCCATGTTGTTCCCTCTGATACTTCTGAATGATTACTCCAGAAATTGAATGTAGTTTACTTCAGAAAATCTTTCACCGAAATTGCTGAGCAATCCATGTTTATGCTGGCAGAAATAAACTGAAAAGAAAAGTTTGCCAGGCACAGCAACTGTAACCATGGGGGGCATAACTAAGTAAAGGGTCAGTTCTTTATGCTCAGTTATTGTCAGTCATACTGACGTGTGCTTTGTCTATTTTGGCTTTTTTCTCTCCAACATAAGCGTGAACGTTTGCACCAGATGTGATGGAAACCGTCACAGACCCATCTGCAGCCGTTAAACTGGTACAGATGGAAGATTGGATCACTTTTCTGATTCAGCTGATCCTTTCATGTCATTCCAGCTTGGTCAGTCTGGTGCTAACTATCTGAAAACTTGAATGGTTTCAGTCGACTCATGATACCATGGTCAAGCGTGGTGGATTGGAGATCCAATTTTGTGTTCAAAATTTGAAGCAACAGTCTGCAGCAGAGAGCAGTCGAGAGGCTTGAAGCATGCAGATGGAGGCAGATTAACGGAGGGAACATGCATGTAAAAGAGGCAGAGAGAATCTTCTGGATGTAAATACACAGCAGACATTGCACAAGCTGACCCTGCACGCTCAGGATATGAACTGTGGATGTGATGTTTTGGCTTGTCAGCAGCATGACAAACAACAACAACATGCGAGAACACAAAGACAATGTGATGACAGCTCAGACATTTCCTTACAGAAATCACAAAAACAGTGTTCATTCACAGCAGCAACTCCTTCAGTCCGAGAAGGAGATCTCTAAAGAGCTTCTCATTCCACAACCCTTTGTTTTCCAGACAGCAGAGTTCACATTCTACTGAAATGTCTACATGTTTTCTGTTTTCTTAGTGTGAGGTTGTGTAAGAAACATGAATCTGATCTGATCCGTCTGGTGAGTCAAAAGGTGGAGTGAGTGTGGAAACTTCAATCGTTTTATAATTCTGGAAGGTTTAATAGATGAGGCAGAGATTTTACAGACCTGAATATGAAGTTCAGATTACAGTTGGCTTTTATTTACACAGCCTACAGGAAGGTTCAAGTTCAAGTTTCCAGACCAGTATCAACAGAGAGACCAGATCACACAGTCGGTGGACAAGTCCTCAAATACTGTTCAAACCATGCCTTCTGCAAGGACAACGTCCTCCGATGAAGACAATTTTACACCAGTTTCCATTCAGATGTATAACAGCCCCTAAAGCAGCATCAGAAGCCTTCCTGGTTCTAGTCCTGATGGAGGTTTTTCTTCCTGGTTCTAGTCCTGATGGAGGATTTTCTTCCTGGTTCTGAACCTGATGGAGAATTTCCTCCTGGTTCTGGTCATGGTGGATTTTTCTTCCCGGTTTTGATCCCGATGGAGGATTTTCTTCCTGGTTCTGGTCCTGATGGAGGATTTTCTTCCTGGTTCTGGTCTAAATGGAGGATTTTCTCCTTGGTTCTGAATGATGGAGGATTTTCTTCCTGGTTCTGATCCTGATGGAGGATTTTCTTCATGGTTCTGGTCTAAATGGAGATTTTTCTCCTTTGTTCTGGTTCTAATGGAGGATTTTCTTCCTGATTCTGATCCTGATGGAGGATTTTCTTCCTGGTTCTGGTCTAAATGGAGGATTTTCTCCTTGGTTCTGAATGATGGAGGATTTTCTTCCTGGTTCTGATCCTGATGGAGGATTTTCTTCATGGTTCTGGTCTAAATGGAGATTTTTCTCCTTTGTTCTGGTTCTAATGGAGGATTTTCTTCCTGGTTCTGGTCCTGATGGAGGATTTTCTTCCTGGTTCTGGTCTAAATGGAGGATTTTCTCCTTGGTTCTGAATGATGGAGGATTTTCTTCCTGGTTCTGATCCTGATGGAGGATTTTCTTCATGGTTCTGGTCTAAATGGAGATTTTTCTCCTTTGTTCTGGTTCTAATGGAGGATTTTCTTCCTGATTCTGATCCTGATGGAGGATTTTCTTCATGGTTCTGGTCCCGATGGAGGATTTTCTTCCTGGTTCTGGTCCTGATGGAAAATTTTCTTGCTGGCTCTGATCCTGATGGAGGTTTTCCTTCCAGGTTTTGATCCAGTCCTTTGGTTTCCTCAGCTACCTCATCATTTATATGAACACAGTGGATCCACATCACATGTGGATCATGTGATATGACTCTTTAACTGGTTTATAACTGGACCGTAATGAACTGGACTGAACTGGTCTGTGTGTGTGTCTTGGGTGACTTGTGAATTTGCACTGTGCAATAATTGAAGTGATGCTGCATCCAGCCTGGTAGCAACTGGAGAAGAAGATGACTGCTTTGCTATGGAGACTTCTGCAGATGAGGACCAGATGACATCTTTAGTACTGATAAGTAGCTCAGTGTTGATTTTCTAACCAACGCTAGCTGGAACTGATGGTTACGGAGATGTTATGACGCGGCTCTCTGGCTTATGTAGATGGAAACTGGTATTTATGATCCACCTCAATGCTTTAAATTCAACACATTATAACTTTTTAACACCATCTTTGATTTTTCATTTTCTTAATGCCAAAAAGAACAAAAATTGGCCATTTTTAAACCACATGGCTTCAGATCCTCGGTTCAAAACCTGGTCTCAACCCATCAAGACATCTTGTAGATACGCATGCAATACATGATCCCTTCAGATTTACTCCTCTCTCCACCTTCACTGATCTTTGTCTCTTCTATTACTTTAATTCTGACTTATTTTGTTTTTAGGGCAGTGGACAAAAGGAAGGACAGACCTCTCGTCTTTCTCTTCATCCTGCGCTCCACTGCCCGGCAGCAAGGCACAAGAGGACAAAGGTTAAAGTCAACATGCAGAAACAAGGAGAGCAACATCAGCTTACAAAGGAGGAGGAGGAGGAGTATAGAAGGAGAGAGGAGTGAGGAGACAGCAGTGCATCACTTCAAAACCTCCAACCTTTATTTAAACCTCAGTGACACAGAACAGTCACTTTTTTCCAACCTTGTAGTTTCATCCACACTAACCTTGTGGTAGGAGATCTCTTCTTCCTTTCACAATGGACGGCATCAAAAAACGCTGCATTCCAGAACCGTAATGTATGCCTGTCAGAGAGACAGCGTTAGCACGTTGTCACCGCTAGAGATCATCCTGAAAGCAACCTGAAGTGTCTCCAAAAAACCCAGAGGCACGTCAACAGGAAGCTGTGGTGGGAGTCATATCCAGAGGCTTGCATGTCATCAATAAGTGGTCCCAACATGTGGGACTACAATACATCACTACATTAACCTCATTAAACTGCTCTCAAGGTGAAATGTCCTCACACATTGAGAGAGAGGAGACAGAAATATGGGCTCTACTGTCTCCTGACATGCTACATCTATCCATCCCTCTTACTTTGGCCCAATCGCTTGTGGAGTACCTTAGGGTTCTATTCTTGGGCCCATTTCATTTGCTTCTTTACATCTGTCATGGTATCCATTACCATGTGTCACCACTGCTGATGAAACATAAACCAGCTTTCTGTTGAGTCATGGTTGGTTGGTTTTAATCCCCTAAAACCACATGAAGAATATCTGATGCTGTATTTCTAATGATACCATCAACACTCAGCAACAATTACAGCATGGGTAGATTATTACATTTATTTGAACTAGAGCAGGACACACCCACAACAAATCAACTCTGCTTAGTTATCTAGGTTTCCAAATTCCTCCCACTGCAGACGGAGGAGCAGGAAGGGCAGCTACCTGTATCTTCCAATCAGGGTTATTGATGTGGTTGTGATGGAGGTTTTCCTCTCCAGCTCAGGATGGAGGATTGAGTGTAAGAGAAGATCTGATCAAATCTGCCAGTTTCCCAAGCTAGGTCATTATTTTATTAATTTGTTTATATGAACACAGTTGATAAAACTGGACTACTGAGGATAATGGATTTGTTTTCATTGGATTATGAGTGGATTATAATGAGCTGGGTTGAAAACTGGACTTTTCAGACAGCAAGAGGCTGTTTTGTTTTTTATTCTGGTTTAATAACTGTCAGATGAAAATGTGAAGATTTGCACCAGTTACATTTCAGAAGGTCTTGGACCTGATTCTGGCTTCAGATCTTTTGGATACTCAGATACTGCTCCACAAGTAAGTCCGTAAGGAGAAGGGGCCCTGACCCTTCCGTGGTCGGTCTGTTTTCTGCCGCTTTATATAAAACTGTACAGCTCTGCTTGTTTAAAATGAGCTTGACCTGATTTGTAGATGTGTGCTTTGTGTTGCTGTAACCTTGTTTACTTTTTTCATCACTTCTTTTATCATCTAACTTGTAAAATAGCTCAATGTTATTTCCTGTGTCCATTCTTACCAGATGGGTTGCTGCTTCAGGTGAGTGTACAGATACACCTTTTCTCCTTTCTTTTCTTCTGGAGCATCTGACACTGTGGGGGAGAAAACATGACGGAAAGTTTGTTTTCAGATTTAATAAGTGTCTGAAGAGGAAGAATTTGATAGTTTGGTACCTGGTGATTTGGGCTTCATCTCAACCGGACCTTCCCCATCCCTAGAAAGATGGATTAGCAGTGAGGATAAAGCAACATTAGAATAAGTTGATGAAAAGGATTCAGAGGAGATGGGGGATCTGCTCACTCAGACTTGGGAGCCATTGAGCTTCTCAGCTTGCTTTCCAGACCTCCAAAGAAGCCTTTTACATCAGTTTTAGATGTGTTTTTAAGGAGTCGCTCAGCGGCGTCTTTCTTCCCCGACAGCCAGGAATTCGCCTTGTTGAGGTAGGAGTCCAGACCAGGTGGAGGAACACCACGATCCAGCAACTCTGAAGGAGTTAGCTGGGACTTCCCTGAGGAGGAAAAATCCATGTGATAACTTCAACCTTTGGAAAAGCCATCTTTTTTAATCTTTATAAAACCACCATTTTGCTGAGTACAGTCGGTCTGAGGTTGAAAAATGAAGTAAAACTGCCTTTGTCTTCAAGGATTTGCCTGCAGCTGCTTGTTTTTTAGCCTCTGAAGTCAGCTTAATCCCACTGGGGTTTACCAAGACAATTTGTCTGAAACATTTAGCTTCACTGTCTACTTGTAACTCAGTCAGTCTAAAAGAAAAAAAAAAAAACAGTAATTAGATCATCAGCTAATAAATGCAATTTGATCAGGTTCCAAGTTGTTTATAAGCAGTTGCTTTTGAGCAAAGCTGCCTGAAGAGCAGGTTTACTTCATGTGGTGCAAGAGAGGCATTAGCAGATCTGCCTGCAGACTGATGTCGATGCAACATGTCACAGTCATACACTCATCACCCAATGTTTCCTGCTTCTATAAGCACAAATGCTGCATTTATTTGTGGCATTGCTGCAAGAGAAAAACCACAGGGCCAACCTGAGGCGGTAACACACACTGAATCAGCACAGAGGACTTCCATCTGTACAAACAAAGCTCATCTATCGATATTATTAGAGCAACACAAGGATAAACACCATGGTTTTTTCTCTTTTTAAAGAGTTTAACAAAGAAACATTTATCTATTTAAATTTCAGCCATGACAAAATGTAAAGAAATTAATGCTAAGAAATGTAACATCTACTGTACATGACATCCAGATTTTAATTTCATGCAGACAGTTTAGCAGGGACTGTGTGTAGCTGGGTCAAGGTTCGATGCTGGAATATTGTCAAGTGTCATCAGCATATGCGTAAAAACCAAGAACTTGGCTTTGGATAACATGGCCAAAGAAGAGCATGCAAATGGTGAAGAGAAGGGGACTGAGCAGCCAGCCTTGGGGAACACCATAGTGAACTGCGGCAGAGGTGGAGGAAAAGCCTCAAATGGTGACAAACTGAATCTGGTCGAAGGGGTGGGACTAATGCCAGGAGAGTGCTGAACAAGATAGGCTATAGAAAGGTCCATGAGGATAAGGATGCTAATATAACCAGAGAGGAGGTCTCCAGTTACTTTGAAGGGGGCGGTCTCAGTGGTACAGAGTATTATGTAGCCTGATTGGAGCGGTTCATAGAGGTCATGGCTGGACTTGTGTTTGAGGAGTGTGGTAGACACTGTGCTTTCCAGGATTGAGTTAAAGATCAGAAGGTTGGAAAATAGATGGTAGTTACCAGAATTCCAGTCGGTCAGCTGGAGAAATGTTAGCCTTTTTTGCAAATCTGCAGCATAACAACTGTCTGAATGCAAACGCAAATATGTTTCTATAATAGAAATAATGGAAACATTAAGGAATGCAGTGTACATGTGTCCCACTTCAGTCTGAAGCAAGACACTTGCTGTATGAGCCATCAAATCTGACTGGTGGCGTCATTCTGAACAGCCTGCAAGTCATCCAGGGCTGCATCAATCAGGATTCAGCTGTGACAACTGTCTAGTGCAGTGTTTCTCATACAGGGGTACACATACCCCCTGGGGAAACTGGAGACACTCCAGGGGGATAACTTGTTCCATCTTTTCTATCTTTCTGACTTCATAGATCTCACTTCAGTTTGTATGATGAGGTGAGTTGGTTCAGGTACTCTGGATTGCGCCAGGGACATACTGCATGCGGAAGCACACCGGAGCGCAGCAGTTTGATTTTGGTGCCCATGTTAACAGACTGTGTCGACCACATCATGCGCTGCGTGGTGCGCAGCACCAAAATCGGCGTGCGACATAAAGAGATTGTTTCAGCTTCTGTTCTATTTTCTGCGCACGCTGCGGTTGAATTTGAACTTTCATCCGTCTAATCCGGCCCAGTTTAACGTCCCGCTGTACCGATGTGGGGCATCATTATAAGCCTATTACATCCCATCAGGACAGCAGGTCATCAAACCGCTGTTCAGACACCGGGACCGGACACAGATCACAGTTTATCCTCCTCTGTCTTCAGAGAGAGAGAGGAGATCCCCCTGGTTCTTCTTGGTGTTTCCCATCCTGTCAGAAAATGTGTGTCTGTGTCATGACATTGAGTCGCTCTGATCGGTTAACGCCCCGCGTCAAGACGCCAAAGTTCAGATTTTCCAACTGCAGCCCATGACATGCGTAAGGCATGTCAAACCCTCGAAATCTCAAAACTCACTGCGTGAAACACAGGTAAAGCACCTAGACGCGACGCGCCCGCCATGCATAATGCGCCGCAGGGTTTTCGACGCCTCCCCTACGCGCGTCGACCATTGACTTTGCATGTAAACCTGACGCCCTTGACGCACAAATTGCGCTTGGTATGTACGCAGGGTCAAAGTATTGCAACTGCATTTATGATTCTCCAGAAATTTCACAATGTTTTCTAAAAGGATAGTTCATTAAATGTAAACATCTTGATAATGTTGGACTTATCTTCACTAAAACAAAGGGGGAAAATGAGGATTTTATTTATAGTTTATTGTGCTCATACATTTTAATGGTTTGGCCCACTCAAGCTCAAATAATCCTGTGTGTGGAGCCTTAACTAAAATGTAAACTGGCACATCTGGCTGATGGTGCGCTGAGCTGAAAAAATATTCTACAGGGGG
This sequence comes from Atherinomorus stipes, assembly GCA_023101725.1. Classification (NCBI taxonomy): domain Eukaryota; kingdom Metazoa; phylum Chordata; class Actinopteri; order Atheriniformes; family Atherinidae; genus Atherinomorus; species Atherinomorus stipes. Next base: position 624,573 of record JALJCO010002819.1, on the reverse strand, counting down.
TACAATGTTGAATTATGTTTGAAAACCACTCGTCTAGCCCACTAAATATTTAGGAAGGATACCGAACCTTTCAGCCTCAAAATGTTCAAGTTAAAAATCCAGCTCTGAAAAGCAAAAATATTGCAAATCTGTAGCAAAGACATTATTATAAAGACCCCAGACAAGAGCCCTGTGGAACTCCATAAAGTCTGTCAGGATACAGCAGTGAACCATGTGAGACAAACTTAGACAAAGTAACATCAACACATCTGAGAACCTGCATCTAGGACATTGAAAGATGTTAAGTGTGAATGTGAGCAGGCTCTTATCAGCAATAAAGAGAACAGTAGTACATCTGAGGGAGAGGGGTCAGCTTCATTTTGTTGGTCAAGAAGACCATCAAATCTTTAAGGCTAATGAATGCAATAAAGTTCTTCTGTGCAGATATTTTAAATCATATTTTTAACATGTATTTTACATGTATTTGATACACTGTGTTTTCTCTTGATTGTATATTTATGGTGCTGTGTTGCTGCTGGAACTCCTAATTTCCCTGAGGGAACCCATCCACGGGGATCAGTGAAGTTCTCTTTAATCTAATGTATAATCTAATGTAAAAGCGTAACAGAATAAAAGGAGGATGGGATAAGAATGCCCCCTGACGATTAGCAGACAAACCTGAGACGTGTTTAGACAGAATCAGACCTTACCGATGTAATAGTATGTGAAGCACATGGTCATGAGGTTCTTGGCTGGGCTGTAGTCATCCATCTGGTAACATCTGGAAACACATGTTTATCATCATCATTCTAGAAGACTAAAAACACACTATTCTTATCACCATCATCCTATTAAGGGTTTGTTGAGGATGACCATTCTTCTTTCTGACATACAGCAGCTTTAAACTAATCATGTCAATGAAGTTAAACCTAAAGCCTGATGCAGCAATCAGCCAGAACATTTAAACTACATAAGTAAAAGATGCAGGGGATGGAGTGCTACTTGGGTGTAAAGTGTAGTTCATCTGGTGCTCTTCAGTCAGGGATCCAAGTGAAATTGGTAGAAGGTCTGAGGCGCTCAGTAGGATGATTATTAAAAGCTTTACATAGCTAAAATAATAAAAACAGGCGTTTTGGCCTGTTTTTTTTTTTACAATAATCATCTTCTAGAGAGCCTGAGACCTTATAATAATTATAATAATAATGGATTAGATTTATATCACGCTTTTCAAGACACTCAAGGCGCTCACAGTAGTTTCATTATTCATTCACTCCTCGTTCATACTTGGTGATGGTAAGCTACGTATGTAGCCACAGCTGCCCTGGGGCAAGCTGATGGAAGCGTGGCAGCCATTTTGTGCCTATGGCCCATCCGATTGAGAAGGGTCTATCTGCGGCTCGCAAGATAGGCCCGTGCCGTAGAGTGGGCGTGTCGTTGAGTGACGTTACTCGACGACACGCCTACTAGGCAAAGAGAGCACAGTAAAATCTAGCCCTACCCCTGACCCTTCCCCTAAACCTAACCAGACCCACCCACTATGTGACACGCCCACTATAGGACGCGCCCACTGGGTTGCAAGCCGCAGATAGATAGGCCTACACTTGATCCGACCACCACTGGAACATTCACGCACATTCATACAAGGCAAGGGGGGGTTAAGTGTCTTGCCCAAGGACACAGTTATGACAGATGGCTGGGGGATTGGGATTTGAGCCGTCGATCCTCCGATCATTGGCCGACCTGCTCTACCACTTGAGCCACTGCCGCCCCGTTCAAACTATCTGCTAACATTTTGGCTGTGTGGCTCTAACCCACTAACGTATGAAGTCCACTCAAAGGGGATAGGGGGGTTTTGACCCCCCCAATCATCAGATCCAGGTGAAAAAATAACATAACTCGGATTTAATAATCACATAATGATCTTTTATGAACATCTTGTTTATTCTTTTTCTTACCAACAATATTTTCCAGAAAAAAAAGCATTTTTAATTATCCGGTAATGTAACGCACTCCCCTCCCTCTTCCCCCGCCGAGTATTTGGTATTACCCATACCAGCCGGTTTCTACCTTATTGCTGTGTTTGATGGATGGAGGGAAACGGAAGACCAACAGTAATGTAACGTAATTCATTGTTGATCGACAACAATCTCTAATAAAAAAAAAAAAAAAGAAAAGAAAAGAAAAATGATTGACCAAAGAGAGGTAAACACATGCACATGTGCATCTTCAGGTGTGCGCTCCATCAGCGCTGCGGACAGAGCGCATGTCGAAAAACTTAACAACTTAAAATCAGACATGTTAGTGTTTTACTCTCTACAAGAGACCAAGACGTGGTCTAGTCTATTGTAGGAGAACTAAACCTCCTCTAAAGTTTTGTGGATATACTGTATTGTTTTCATTATTGACTTTCTAACGAAGCCCACATGGACCCTCAGTTGTTCCCTGTTAGAATGATGCTAAGGCTGTTATTTCCCCGCTGTCTGTGAACGCAGCACAACTTCGAAGCTGTAGCTTTCACCGTTTTAATCACCTTCTCCTGGCCGCGTGCTCATGGACTTAAACTGGATCATGTCTAGGTTGTAAAAACGTCCTCAGTTCTCTCAGATCTGAACTTGAGCGACTCCACTGAATAAACTGGTTTCATCTGGACTTTTCTTTCATCAGTTCGTTTAATCGTCACCATCGTTTCAGACATCATAGACACAAGTTAGTCTATGATGAAGTTTAGAAATGCAGAAGAAGAGAAGAAATCCACACTCCACAAAAAGCTCCCAGAGTGTTGTTGTTTGCTTGTTTGTTTGTTTGTTTAATGCCGTGACGTTTCGGGCGTTCTTCACTTTATCCTATAGGCCCATTTCACTTTCATCCAGCACCCAGTCCTCACTATCTGGGATGTGCGTGAAAGCCCACCAATATTTACTTCTGTATGAACATTAGAAATGCGACGTGACTTCACAGCGTTCAGCTGTCACGTGATTATTAAATGATTTAGTTATTATCTCGTCTCAGTAATGGGGAGGTTTCCTGTTGCAGGTGCATCAACACTCTGCTCTTTAAAGCAGAACTCAGTAACTTCAGCTCGGGCTCCCCCTAGTGGCGTCCTTTCACTGTCGTGTTCAACCCCCCCTTACACCCCCACAGCACACAGACGGCTTCTCTACCTGTCTTTCTTCTATTTTGATCCCTGGATATATTTCTAAGCTTTTTCTAGCTTGTTGATGCTACTTTGCTGCGTTTGTAGCAGCACAGCATCTTCCTCTGCTCAAAGCAAAGACCTGTCTCTTCTGAAACGGGACGTTTTACCTGCGATTTGCGGGTAAATATGCCGTGGATTATATTTTTCACTGGTGTTGGCGAGTAGCAGGTAAGAATACGAACTTTTATTTACTTTTTGCGGACGTGACAAGTGATTATTGAGCCTGAAGCAGTGATGCTTCACCCGGCGCCCAGGCAGCGCAAGCTACATGAATCACTCTGGTCCAGCAAAGAGTTGGTTATGAGAGCCAGGAGCCGTGTTTAGGTGATGTGAAGCTAAAGAAATGTTTTCTTCGAATTAGCGCTGGTAGTCTGGTTCAAATCAGAGCTGGAAGCAGCTCGGTAGATAGGGGACCTGAGTACCGTACAGCGGTTTCTGTTGCAAGTTCTGCTCGGGTCGGCGCAGGCAAAGTTGTATTTAGCTGCTCGCAGGCCAGAGGCCCCGGCGGGAGGGGGGGGGACATTGAATCGCTCCATAAACACTTTGTTTAGCCCCACGGGGATTCCGAAAAGCATTTATTGAGGTAAAAAAGTTACTGAGTTTCCCCTTTAAGCTTGTTCATGCAGTCTGAGCTTGTTTTGAAATTAAACATATTAATTAATATTAGATTATTATAGGCTACTTGTAGCTACAGTACATTGGATGCCATGTTACAATGTCTCTATTTCAGCACAGAAGGGGTTACTGGCCATCATTCTGACACCCCCAAAAAGACACGTTGGCACTTGAAAATTTAGCCCTTTAAGATCCCATGATGTAAAAGGCAGGTTAATGTACTATTATTTTTTATTATTTTGACTTCACAACATGAACATAATTTGGGTCTCAGTGAGAACTAATTGTGGAACCTTGTATCATATCTATATATTAATAAATGTTAAAAGATAAGTAATGCAAAACTAACAGTAACTTATTTGTTCAAGAAGCAGTTTAATGCTCTTCTGCATGGATGTCTTTGATGTATTGATTTCATAGAAACGTTCATAGATTTTACAATTCAAGTTTTAATTGCATAAAAGTAGATAGAAGAAACTAGATATGCCAGGAGTACTATGTATAATAACTGTTCACTGTCCTGTAATGGGGCTGATTATAGTGGTGAAAAGTAAATAACTACAGTAAGTTTACTATTTATCCAAAAGGAAAAAGGAAAAGTATCACAATATAGTGTATCTCTTATACAGACACCAAATATCCCTGACTTGTTTTACAAATGCAAATAAATAAATAAGTAAATAAACAGGCAAAGAATATGACCCCCCCCCCCCAATGACAGACCCAAAGTTACGCCCTCTACTCCACCAGATCTTGGCGGGTGTAGTTCAGATGCAGATCACAAACTGCCACATGGGGCGGTTTTCTTAATATGGAAGCATAGAATGTACCAAAGGTTCCTCTTGGTCTTGTTTTAACTTTTGTTGGTTTTTGCTATGACACGGAGTTCATAAGCTGGAGAAAGTTAGCCTGGCCAGCTAGCCTGACGAACACCATGTATAATGGGCCTTTTCCACTGCCCATTTTTGTAACCCTTCCACACGGCACGGCACGCTTTATTTGTGTTTCCTTTGGGAAACCCGTTACGAGCCGTTACGATTTTCCGCACCCGTTTCAGAGCTAGCTCTAACCGTGCTGAACCTACACAAAACGTGACATACCTGACGGCTCTCCACTGATTGGCTAAAGGGAGTTATCGTCATATGCGTCATACGTGTTTTGCCTTGCCTCTTGTAAAAATATCTTGCTCTGTTTTCGGTGACTACAAGCCACAGATAAAACAACAACAGCAGTAACACCTCAATATCATCCAATGCCTCCATTGTTGTTTTTACTTTACTGCCCACCGCGTGGCACGGCAGTGACGTCACCACAGTCTTGACCGCGCCAACTCCGCCCACTTCCAGGTAGTAGATTACTACTTCTCCTGCATGGAAACAAAAACCGTCCCTGGTTGTCTTTAGCGTGTGGTGCTGAACTGTGCTGTACCGGGCCGTTTGCAGCTACAATGGAAAAGGCCCATAAGATGCACAGGAAGTCAGTCTTGGCTCCCTTGCTGGGCTGTATGCACAACTCCACTACTTCCTGAACTTAGTCATGCTTCTCTGTTTCCTGTCTTTCATTATTGGACAAACTAATTAATCCAGGTGTGCCTGATCTCAGTATCCACGGCGACAATGTCCAGATACATGAGCCCAGGTTAAGAAATACACTGTAGTTATGTGCTGGCTGAAGCATTCAGGTTTGGACCACATGGCTCCTTTCTTTGACCCTTTACCAAAGTGGAGGTCCATTTGCTCGTTAGTCTATATGGAAACCAACCAGCAAGATGACCTTCCACTTCAGAAGTTGTCTGATCTCTGTGATAAAACATTTCAATAATGTTATTAGATATGGTTTTAGAATAGTGTTTGGGCCCTGCAGAGCTTTAAAAGAAAATCTAATGTATTAATGATGAGAGAGAAAAGCCATCAGAAACATGTTTCTACAGAACCAGCAGGTTTATGAGACCAGGGCGAACTATTAAACTCACTCAAACAGGACGACGGCAAAAGACTGGACCAGTCTGTAGAAAGTCGCTTCACTCACGCATTTGGAGTGGCATCTCTGCAAAGAAAGTACAACATATAGTTATGTTGTGCGGCTTTGAAAAAAAAAAAAAAATATAATATATATATATATATATATATATATATATATATGTATGTATGTGTATGTACGTGTGTGTGTGTGTGTGCAAAAATTTCAATACCAGTATCCCAGAACCATCATTAACATGTTAAATTGAACGAAAAATTTATGATATTAATACATTTCTGAATTTAGTTTTCATGAGTTTTATAACACATATATTTAACCAAGACTTAAATTTATCTATTTTCTGATTAATTTATTTTCGATTATTTTCCTTCAAGGTTACATTTAGTATTCATTTTATTTTATTGATGTTATAGTTTTGCCGTTCCAATTTTGTTTTTTATTTTGTTGGAATTTTTTTTTTTTTTACAGGCCAGGGGGACAAATTTCTATACTGCCTTTACTGCTTCATCACTTGCAAAACCAAGTTTTTTTCATTTTCATCTTTTATATTTCTCATATGAGAGAGAAGGAAAAAGGCCAAAAGCAAAAGTTTGAGAACTTTTCGTAGTATAACGGCTTGTTTCAGGGATTTTTCCTCCACAAAGGTCCTTCAGCTCTGGGAGATTCTTTGGCCTGATTCCACGGTCTGACTCTTGCTTCTGATTACTGGTTTTAATCAAAAGAGTTTGCTCCCTTTCACCGTAAAGGTGTTAGTTTTAATCCACAAATGAATGCTTGGGTCTGCGGTGTCCCAACAAGTGTCATCTATAATTTTATGCCTTTGGGAGCTGAATATATGGTAACAGACATTTTAACAAGGGGTACCCAAACTTTTGCCTGCCACTGGAGAAAGGAGTTTGTAAAAATTTTTACAGAAAAATACACTGATAATTTCAGATGTTTTGGGATTCAGACTCTTCTTGACCTGCACCTGTTTCTCACTCACACTGTTCATCCAACGCTTTCTGACAACAGGTTATTTCTGCCTCTGAGGTCACACTCACCTGGGCACTGACGTATTTGGCAAACCACTCCCTGCCTTTTCCGTTCTCTCCACCACACAGCTCTCCAAAACGAGCCTTCTCTTCCTGGTCGAAGTCCTCTCTGTGAACGCAGCATCAAAAACGAGTCAGCGTGTAGTCATTAACAGACACTGAGTGCAGCTGATACCGGTGACAAATGTAAAAGAAAATGCAAACTGCAATAGCTTCATTGGTCAGCCTCTCCATCTGTGAGTCTGTGTTTATGATAAAGGAAAAGGTTGTGTCATCATGGCCGAGACCAATAGAGACAGTTAGACATCTATTACAGGGCTGTGAAGTTGATGAGAGATGAGTGCGCTGCCTTGCTGAGGGAGAGGAGGGCAGCTTCCTGACCCGGCCTGGAGCTGCAGGAGAAGAGGTCTCTCTTTCAGCCAGGAATAAATAAGACATCAGGAAATGAAAAACAGAAGCACCCCCTTTGTTTGGAGGTGGCCTTTTCAACATTCACCCCATCAGAGTTCCTTCTACAGTCAGGCCACCGTCCCCGGAGGGGGCCTCAGATGATGAGTCATGAGTGTCTGAGCTGGTTCTGGTTATTCTGGGGAACAAACCAGACAGCCTAAAGCAGAGGAAACCGTCCACCCCACGCAGTCAGTGAGACAGGCAAGACCCAGAACATTTTCCATCCTGAAAGCTCTCCACAAAGAAATAATGATGGTAAAAAGTCCAATTAAAGAGCCTGCCACCCTGGAACTGTAACCCTGTGTCATACATATACGCACCTACATTTTAACGCCCAGATACCGGATGTTTACTGGCTTGAATTGGGCGTATTATTTATGAGAATGGAAAATTGTTTGTGAGAACAAAACGCTCAATTCACACAACAAGTATACCTTTTGGTAGTGGGAAGGGTTGTTGTTCACACCTCAGTCACTGAAGTCAACTAAGACTCTGATACTAAGATTCTGGTTATTTTGAGTACATTTGAGAGAGTTGCGGTGTTGTTCCTGCTTTGGAAGTCGGAAAACTGAAGATGCCAGTGTGTTTGTGTCCATCAGATACTCGAGAGGCGTTGACAGCTCTGTGAATTTCATCACCTGATCCAGGAGTTACATCTGGATGACCGCTGCTTCCATAGGTATTTCAGACTCACCCAATCCTGGTTTGATGAGCTGCTGGGGGGGGGGATAGATGCCTGCAATTTCCACCAGTATACAAACTACAGGCGCTCTGTTCCAGCTGCAGAGCACCAGTCTGTTTGCATAATTTTTCATTTCGCATGATGGTGTTTGTATTTTTAGCGTGTTCAATACACTCAAGTTCAATTTTTTCATCTTGCGCAAACAAGCGAAGCTACACTCTCATGAATAAAATGCAACATTCTCACCAATAACACGCTCAATTTGTGTGAGGAAGATGTTTGATTGGGGCTTTCTACCCTGCAAATATGCAACAAACACACCTACTCGCATCTGAACATTGACTTAACAGCTAAGTTTAATGCAGGAATAATCGTGCTCACTTCTGGTGTGAACACAGGATCAGAAAACTATGCATGAATCTTTGTTTGCTTGATCACTTTGTAGGATTTTAGTACACTTCCATCCATCCATCCATCCATCCATCCATCCATCCATCCATCCGTCCGTCCCTCATCCATCCATCCATCCCATGAGCTAGGTGTGACTTCCTGTCAGCTGATAATCTGAACTTACTTTCCATGGAAAACTTTCTCCACATAAGCCTTCATGAACTGCCTCCTCTCCACTGTCTCGGCATCGGCGTCCTCGCCACTGTGAGCGGACGATGATGACGACCTCCTCAGTTCCCACATTTCAGACGGTGGGTCCATGTCGTTCTCGCTGTCTGCAGACTCAGTGGCGTCGCTGTCTCCGTCCTCTGGGTGGTGGTGATGGTGGGAACTGGGCTTTGTTGGCACCATGGGCTCGGGCAGCAATGGCTTCCGGTGGTTTCCGGAGGAGGACGGTGGCTCAGGTGAGAAAGCGTCCGTGTGGCCCTGGTGCTGACCTCCGTCTACGCTGAGAGACATGGGCTCTGAAGGCTGGTCAAAGTCAATCAGGTTGTCCACTTCTACACCCTCCATGCTGCCAGTTGGTCTCCTCAGTTCCAACTCTGTGGCAGGGGTTTCAGACAGCTATTTGGAGGGTGGTCAGAGATGTGGAGGACAGCTGGAGGTTTCACATGAAGCCATCATCCGTCATTTGTTTTAGCTGGCCACATCATCCCTGAAGGTGCTGACTTTGAACTGACTCTCAAACCAGATTCATCTGTGGACAAAAAAAGGATTATCAGAGCCAGGAGGCAACGTGAGGACATCTGGGTCAACTTCTGTATTATGTTACCCTGCAATGTTCTCCTCTTTAGACAAAAGCATTTTTACATGAATGTAATGACCTTTAACCTTAGAGCCGACTCCTACAGTTTGTTCTGAGGACATCGCCTGAAAAGTCTGAATAATACATTTACTTCATGTCATCTCAATGAAATCATCAAGCTCAATCTTTGTCTGTATATGTCAGTTTGTTCTTTTAAAAGAAAACCACCAGATTTTTGACATGACCGTGTTCATTTAACACTATTTTTGTTTTCACTGAGGATCCGGCTGCAAAAAGAGAATATTCAAAGCTGCAGCTGGAAATAACTCAGGAAGTAATATTCCAGCTTAAACAAATGTACATCACTTTCAAACTGTTTGTTTCACGATAGATCGTTGACACAATCAGAGCACCTTGACGACAAAAGAAAAAGAATCAGGTCTAAAAAACTATAACAAATGAGCACTGGGTTCCTACACATTTTAACAAGTTAAATTTAAGACTTTTTAAGACCTTTTTAAGACCACTTGGAACAGAATTTAATGCCCATTTCACGGACCCACTGGCAGAAACAGAGATTCCTCTACATTTACAAAGATATTGTCAAAACAAGATAGATTGAACAACAACTTTTGGCCATCATTACGTAAACCTCAGGCAGACAGGTGATGGCTATTCAAAGACCTGCCCAGATCTCTTCCTGATTGGCTACTATAAAATCTGTTGGAGCACAAGATAATTTAAGACCTACCATATGAAATGTAAGACCACAACTGTCGAATTAAAGGACTTTTTAAGGTATTATATGCAGATTTGTAAATTTAAGACTTTTTATTTTTAAGACCCCGCAGGAACCCTGTGAGCAAGACCTGAAATCTAGCAAAGAGCTGAACCAGGTCCTGAGAGATGCATCTGGACCCTCAGCTGATCCATCTACTGTTGGCCAAAGCCTCATCAGAAATGGTCTCCACGGAAACATGACTGCAAGAGGTCATTCTTAAGGAAGGTAACAGGAGGAAAGGCTCAGGTATGTCACATGACACAAAAACTGGACTGAAGATCATGGGGAACAGGTCTGGTGGGCAGATGGATCCCCCCCAGAACTCGGACCTCTGGGTCTAATGGAGGGACAGATCCTGCCCAGAGAACTGGACCTCAGGAGGTCTGATGGAGGAGTGGACCTTCTCTAGAACTCGGACCTCTATGGGTCTGATAGGGGTGGATCCTACGAGGGGTAGGAAAATTGGATTTAAAAAAATAAAATCAAACAAAAATCTATTTTCTTTTTCTTTTCTTTTTTTTGGGACGAATTTTTAAAATTAGGATTTTTGCTTAAAAATATTTTCTTTTTTTATTAAATTTAGTTTAATTTTAGTCTGTTTATAAGCTGGATGTAAAGAAAGTTAATGTTTTTGTTCAGCAGATGGCGACATGTTTTTCTTTGACTGTCTAACATGATGTATCTATTTCTGGGGGAAAAAAAAAAAGTTAAACAGGAGGCAGAGAATGGCAGACAACCTAGTCTGATGTTAAAAAACAAACTAAAAATCACAAAAAAATGTTAAAATCGAAGAATCTCAATTTGAATTGTATCAACACCTAAAAAATCATTAAGAATCGGATCGGGAGAAAAGCATATCGTCCCAGCCCTAGATCCTACCCGGACCCCAGACCTCAACATTACTGAAGCAGTGTGGGATCATCTGGACAGAGAACGGAACAAACGGGAGAAGCATACAGAAAACAACTTTGGAAAGTCCTTCAAGGATCCTGGAGAACTGGTCCTGAAAAGTCCTAAAAGTCCAAAAGTCCTGATAAGTCCTGAAAAGTCCTTCAACGATACTGGAAAACTTGCTGTGAAAGACCATGTTGAGAATTGATGAAAACTAGTTTAAATATCAGTAATTAATCACGTGTCCAAGGACAGAAAGTAATGTTCAATAAAATAATTAATGAAAAACATCAATTACGGGGCATCACTGAAGGAAACTAGTGAGTAAACATTGGTTTCAGTCTCAAAGGTTTGTCCATGTCCATTCAGGACAGATATCAGCCTGAAGGATCAAACCTGAGGGTTCAGACTGGGACAGACTGGTGCTGACTCAAGCTGGATTTATTGTATATTCATGTTTGCATGTTTCTGGTTTTCCTGGAGAAATTTAAAGAAACGAGGTGTTGCTCAAGACTTCTGCACAGTCCTGTAAGGTGATTAGAGTCTCTCGTCAGTAATAAAGCAGTGCAAACAGAGATTATAGAGGTGGTGCAATTAAAACATTTCGTTCTGAAAACATTTCCTGTTGCTACTGATGAGTTCAGACATTCAGCAGATGTCAGCACAGGTTTTGTGGTCTGACTTGTAATGACTGGTGCTTCTTGTGTTTCCTTGATTACATATTGCAAGAAGATGATGATCAGAAGGTTTAAACAGGAGATACTCTCAATCTGTTTATAAAAGAGAGAAAAGGCACCAAAACAAGTCCACATGACATTAAAAGAAAGTGACAGATTTAATTTTCTACATAGTATTTCTGAAAACATGGCCTCCTGGTTCCTCGTTACTCTTTGGTCTTCAGTGATACTTTACGAAAAAAAAAAATTAAAAAAAAAAAAACAGGAAGCTGAATCATTGATTGAAAACCTCAAACAAGACAGTCGATTCTCAACTTCATATCAGAATCAGACTGTTGTGTAACTGGTGCAGCTGTGGTTGAAATGAAGGGCATTACACAGCCGAGCTTGCCAGGATGCTTCACCTCACCATGGCGCCCATCCATCATGCACTCACTTCACCAGGCTGCAGCTTGTCCTCTGATTGAACACCTACAGCTAAACATCATTATTCCGAACTCGATCACCAGCAGACTATCAGCTGCCAGTCTGTGTTTGGGCTGCAGCTCTGAAGATGAGACGGTTGCATAATCTAACATTTAGAGAGACACTCAGACAGAGAAACATGACATCTCTCAGCTGAGAACAAACAGGATGTAATGTGGGTATCTCATCACCTCATTTAAGTATGACTGTAATTACTAATCAGCTCACAGCTGCCATTTTCCACCTTTCTAGTACCCCACACCAGCAACGCTTTATTTTTTCATTGGGCATTTTTTTTATTATTATTTGAATCCACAACCAACATATCTGGAATCCAGTGCAGAGAACAACTGGGACCAGAAGATAATTATTTTCTTGCCACTGACTCTCATTCATATTTTTCATCTCTCAGGTCCCATGGGGCTCACCAGAAGGGGCATGACTTCGGCTCCCTATAAACGTACACTGCATCTGCGTCAACTATGCAGGTCCGACACAACGCAGATGAAGCAGGAGTAAAAATCCAGCTTAAACTGGCCGTAAATAAACATGACGATGTATAAGACACATGGAAGTATGAAAGTGGTGACGTATGACAATGTTTGGAACGGATGTCCCCATTTATGTACATAAGGGAGCATACAGTCGTCCTCAAAATTATTCACACCCTCAATTAGAGAAAAGGCTAAATTCAGAGTGGTAATTAAAATAACAAGAAACTAATAATAAATAAAATTTTACAAAATTACAATTTAGTGAAATAAAATATTGCTTTTGAATAGTGCTTGAAAATAATTTAAAAACATACAAATAAACAAAACTGTCTCAGACACATTAGAGCACGTTTCCTATGAACAGTGGACCAACATACCTGTCAACAAGTGTAGAAGTCTTTTTGAACGTTGGAGAAAACACCTGATTTCGCACATCAAAATTTTTGCTTCGGAGCCCCATCATGCTTGTTTACTCGTTTTATTTTTTTGTGAGTTTGTTTTTGATATTTCTTTCAAACCAAAATTCAAAATCAGGGTCATGATTTTTGTAAAATTTCTGTTTATTATTACTTTAGTCAATTTCAACTTATTTCACTGGCAGCTGACTTTTTTTTCCTTCTTTAATTGGAGGGTATGAATAATTTTGAGGACGACTGTAAATGGGCCTTTGGCACCAGTCCTCCCAACTCCCAAAAACGGTCAGTAGCCTACTTAGATCTGCCGAACATTTTCGCTGTATTTTCCGTAGGTCTTTCACACCCTGTTAACTCGGTAAATTTGTCCAGAAAAGCGTCACCAAGCAGAACCTACCCCTATTTAGCACATACTCAGCTCGTCTCAGCGGTGACTGAACCGCTCTTTCACAATCTTAGCCCCATGAATCCTGGTGTCGTCATCTTGGAATATGGGTGCGCCATCAGGGAAGGTGGAATAACCTCAACACAGATGTGAACCTAGACCTGACCAAAAACAGCAACCCCAGATCATGGATTGCCAGAACAGGCTTGTACAGTAGGCACTAGACATAATGACTACATCACCTCATCCTTCTCTCTTCTTACTCTTCATGTGGAAATGTTCTTACTTTCACAATTAAACGTAGCCCTGAGTTCTACTGTTGTTTTTCTTCCATCTGATTTCTGCAAACATTTACATTATCACTGATCACCAATATTTAGGATTTTCTTTTGACCACATTTCCTCCTGGAAGACAACGGCTTCCCACTAATGCGTTGGACAGTTCTGAACAGTTTTCACAATTTCTGCATCTCCTTAGATGTTTGCTCTGCTTCATGCCAATAATTTGACCCCTCTGAAACAGATCAACATCTTTTCCATGACTCCAGGATGTGTCTTTCCTCATGGTTTTTTAAGGAAGCTGCTCACTGCATCAGTTGGGGTTAAATAACTTGTTTCAGCAGGAAGAAAATCACCCCTGGAGAAATCATCCAATAGGAGGCTCCTACCTGTTAGCTTAGTTAAAGCCAGGGGGCCACTCTTTTTTTTTTTTTTTGGCCAGGCTATGAATATGTATCAACAGGAAGCTGAACAGGGGGAGGTGATAAAGTGGAGTGTGAGTTTATTTGTCATAAACAAACTCCTGTTGCAGTTCAGTCTCCTCACAAAATATAAAAGTGAGCTGCATTCATATTCCAGGGAAATTATTGATATCATCTCTGCTTATTTTCCTGTTAAACACATTCCTTTTACTGGTAGGAAGTGAAAAGAGGGAAAAAAAGGCAATAAGTGCAGATGGGCAGGTTGTTTATACTGGAAATGTGCCAATGAGACTGAAAGATAAAGATGTTTATCAGAAATGCTGCTGGGAGGAAATGAAAAGGCAAAACATCAGGAAATGGCAGCGCACTGTTGCTTACACATAATAAAATAAAATCCCTAATAAGAACTAAAGCAGTTCAGGTTTTTTTTATTCCAGGAAGCTTTCTTGCTTGAGACATGATATGATATTAAAATCCTGGATGGTCTGGTTTTCCTGTTTCAGCTCCAGTCATTGTTTTAGTCTTCAGATTACATCAAAGAATCAGGCCCAGGAATCAGACCAAAGAATCAAACTCAGGATTCCTGAGTGTTCGGCCCACAGTTTAACAATCTAGAAATGATGCAGAAAGCTTGAGACCTTGCCAGTCACGACTTTCCCCTGCAGCGTTAACGTGGATGCTGAGTTGAGCGAGCTGCAGAGCCCTAAGTCAGCACTCAGGATGATGGCAGCCATACAATCACCTGCCGGTCAGGGCCACCGTTTGGGCTGATTAATGCATCCTGTCCACGTGTGCAGCCACACAAACATGCACTGAAGGCCTTGGTAAATCAGCCTTCTCTCTGACGGCAAAAGCTGCAGCATTTTTGCTCCCATGAGCAGACAAGGGAGCTTTCCCCTCCCTTCAATCATGCACAAGGTGCCCCACCATGATTGAGGCTACTGACAAGCCTGAGTGATTTGATGGATAAGACGGCATGAAAGCATCAGAAGACGCATCCTACACTACGTTCCCATCTCCCGTATACGCTGCATGTAGTAGTGATTCACACAGAGGCCAAAGCCATTACGCAACATGACCACAGCATCTCCCACCCGGGGAAATGATGCTCAGTGCACTCAAAAGAAAGAAAAATGAGCCTGATTGGAGGGAGGCGCTGCTACCCTGCACACAGTTCATTTATCCCCGTCAGCCCGGCTTTATGAGCCGTATGCGGCAGATTCAGAGTAATAAATCAGGCTTTTCTCAAGTCATCGCAGCATTATGGAGTATCCTGCATGTAGGCACCACCCCCCCTTTACCGGGTCACTAAACCACATTCAGACTCCACATTTCTGAATAATGCTCAGCCTCGTTGGAAGATGGAAGCTATACCCAACTTGGGACTCCCTGACCCACAATCCTTTGGCGCCTTCATGAAACGTGAGATGGTTTGATTCTCTGCGTCCCCATTACTGAGTCTATAGGGACGTCTCAGTCACCAGACCAGCAGGAGTAGACGCTGCTCTGTCTCAACACTGATTTTACAGGATAGGAAAGTATTCCCACCCCTGTTAAAAGGCTTTAAAGAAGACACCACAATAGATTATTTGCTAACTTTTCCCGCGTGACCTTTAATCTGAATAAGTCAAGTAAAAACCAAACCGATCTGTCCGGGAAAATTATGGATAGAAACTAAAATTTTGTAGAAGGGAAGGATTACCGGTAAAATGATTAACCATGATTAAAATTCCAAACGATTCGTAATACTATTTCAAATTTTAATTTGACAATTTGAGCCCCCGGTGACGGATCAACAGAAGGAGGTTAGGTGTTAGGTGCCGGGTCTGACAGGCATGAACTGCACAGCAAGAACAGGTCACCTAAGAAGTGCCTCCCTCCTCCACTCAGAGGAATCCTGGGCGGCTAAGAGAGGAGTTTGGACTTTTTACCTAGTTTTTAGTGGATGTTTTAGTTTCCTTTACTCCTTTTAGGACTTTTAGTTTATTTCTGTTTAATGAACTTTGCCTTTTTTTTAAAAAATTTAAAACATTGAGCAATGGTCTTCATTCCCTCCAGCAGTAGTGGTATCAAAATAAACTGCCACACCACATGAGACAGATGCATCTCTAGATTCAATCCCAACATTCAGTCTCCTTGTTTTCACATCAGAAACATATTCAGGTGTCCTCGTACGGTTTTCTGGACAAATCTTCCATTCCTGCTGCAGCAGAAATTCTGGTTCCCAAAAGGAGGGATCGCACTGAAGAAAGGTGTCCATCAGGAAATAGAAATGTAAGCATTTCCAATATGAAAATCATCCAAGTCTCCCAAAAGCATCTGGTCTGATGAGACCAAGGCTGGACTTTCAGGCCACAATTCCATCATTAAAGCATCCCTTACTGATCTTGTATATCAGAAAGCACAGCAAAATTATTTGAATATCAACAGTCCTGCCTCACTCCAAAGACCCACCCCCCCTCACTCCGCCTCCTAATGCGGAAGCAACGGTCTGACAGGCTGGTCTCTCGGCCAATCCTAGGCATGGGGCCCACTGCAAGATTGGTTGGAGTTTTCATAGAAAATTTAGAGATTGGAATAATATTTTATTTTGATTAATAATGGGTCTGTCTTGTTTTTCAGAGTTCCATTATTACCTCATTCATCGCATTTTACCCTATTAAAAAAATAGTGCAACAATGCAACATCGATAAGGGTTGCTGTAAGGCAACAATTTTTAGTAAGGGTGCAGCAATACAAGTATTTGTATCGAACTGAACCGTGCAGGTGTGTATCTAACTGTAGGCACCATGTATCTAATATCTAAGAATATAGAGTTTTTCATTCATTTTATTCTTGTGTTCTGACGATGAGCTCTGTGTTGAAAACTCAGTTGCTCTGTGTGCGGCTTCATCCAGATCTGGCATTTAGAACAACTTTGGTTTAATCATTAAGTATGATCGTGATGGGTCATAAGCCGCTGTGGAGCACATTGGGTTAAAAAAGGCATGAAAGTTTTTGTTTTGTTTTTTTGGATCGAAAAAATATTGAACCGTGACACTAAAGTATCGAACCGAACCAAGAATTTTTTATATCGTTGCAACCCCTGATTTTTAGTTGTTCTTATCATAATGTTCTTTTGTTTTTGTGTTTTTCCTTTAAATGCAGTTTTTAGTTTGTTTTGCTTTTTTTCTTTGGGGCAATCCATTATCCAGCTATTTTTCTTGAAAGATTTTTTCATGCTGGTTTGGAGGCTGTGCTGCTCAGGCGATTTCTGTCAACACATTTTTCTTTGCAAGATTTGCTATGAAGAATTTCCATGGCAACAAAACATCTGATTATGATCTCTAGAAACCAAATTAAAGGGCAAACTGACACATCCAATCTGACATGAGCTGAACAGGAAACAAAACGGATACAGGAATGAATCAGAAAGAAGAGGAAATCCGTTTAATGACTTTGATTTAAAATATTCAGCTAAACAAAGCCTCAGCAGATTTCTGATCTTAATAAACACCGTATCTGATGGTTTGAAGTCGATAACCGCTGATCTACTTTGATCTGCATGTTCCCTTGTTCACTGGTTCAGTGAAGTTCTACTGTGATGCACATGAAGTCACCATATTACATTTTCTACCCATGTCAAACAATAAACCAGTAATATCACCATACAATATAAACAATACAGTATAAATGATGCGATATGACCCACTCCTATGCTACAGTTTTTCATATTGGAATCTAGTTAAAAACTCTTTCAGCCTCTAGTTCTTCTTGTGCATGAAATCTGCAGCAGAGGTTAAATTCAACCAGTTTTTAAACTGGACTTTTGGTTGAAATGTGAGTGTTTTCCCGGGAAATGTCATTGGAAGGTGTACAGTATTGGAGGACCTGCTGCAGATATTAGCTATGGGGAAGTAGCTAAAATTCAGAAGTGGTAGCAGGGAGTCGGTGGAAGGTGCAGCTTCAGGAATGTTGACTCCAGATGAACTCTGTTGGCTGCAGCCTCTTGCAGAGGAGTCAACGTCAGCTTGTATCAGAACAAGGTGTTTGTGTGATTACAGGCGGGCATAGCTTTTATCAGCTCCTTTCACCAACAAGAGGGAAGTACAGCAGTCTGGGAAACTTCTGCATGACTGTCAGCTGAATAAAGTCACACGCTAAGGATACAGAAGCACCAGCTAAATAATCACTGATTTACTGCTGCGTACAGAGAGATCTGCTGTTATATGGCACAACATAAGATATCAGAAAAGAGCAGAGGTACAGAGCACTCGTCACTGCAGGGAAGGTTTCCAGCAGCTGGTGTTTTCTCATCAGATGAGCTGCAGTAAAACCTTATAAACACCATCACACCCAACAACTACCCGTAAAAATATTAGCCTTAGAGATCATGGAGAGGTCAGCAGAGCAATCCGTCCAGTACTAAACCATAAACCTGTTTGTTCATAAGCCTTTCTCACCACAACCTCATTTGTTAAAGAAAAGAGAAGGCAAAATGCCTGCCTGTACAGCTGGAGGAAATAAAACCTTCCCTCTATCCTTCAAGACCCGAACAAGGCACACAAAAACAGAGGACACAACAACAGATAAGCTCAGCTATTCATAAAAGCCTTAACAACAAAGCCAACTAAACAAACAGCACTAGGCTTGAGGAGTGGGTGCTGGGAAAAGTGGGAGGAAGTCGTCCTCCATGTGCTTGTCTAGATAAGCCTGGTCTCTGTCAGTCAACCTGACCAAGTGCAGCCTCAGAAATACTTTGATCGTTTCCAAACCTAGAAAAAGGCTGAAACAGATGTCTGGATTATGCACAGGAATGCTGATTCATAGGTGGATAGAAATATCTTCCATTTATGTGTGTAATGGTAACCCTCTGTACCTATTAACTGTTTGGCTATTTGAACTATTTGGATAGGCTATTTGACCACAACTCAAATAGCCTTGAAAATTGTCCATTTCAACCAACATCTGTTTAAATTACTATGACACGACATAAAATGCAGCATATAAGAAGCCTGAATATGTTAAATATTCATATTTTTGCTGTAAACGAATCAATTAAATAATGATTGCATTTCAGTTCATTTTCCACTGTTGCAGCTCTGCAGCCATACAGTATGACCACCATCTGCTTGTTTATGTGCTGCGTCTCTCAGAAGATAATTTCATGATGCTCAGCTGGTTGGAAAGTCCATGCACATCTGCTGAGGCTACTCTCCAGTCTGCCATCTTCGGCATATCTGCCACCACAGAGAACACGCACTTTTCTCTCAGAGTATAACCGTAGTTTTTAATCAGGTTCTTGACATTGCATTGGACAAAGGACAGAAGTCGGATTCTACAAGAATAAAAACATACTTGGTCGATGAAACACCTGCCGAATAAAAATCTGTCTGAGAGTAGTGAAGAAAAACCGTCATATTCTGTTTCATCTGAAATTGCTCTTTATCTGTGACTAAATAAAACTTAAACTGAGCTTTTCTCAATTAGGTTTGGTTCAGTGCGCACTTGACAGCTGCGAAAGGAAGCGGCGCTGAACAAACAGAAGAGGTGACGTTTCCTGGAGGACTGAGGGGACGTGACCGTGGAGCTGCGCCTCAGGTAACACCCCCGCCCCCCTCCCGTCAGCCACGACCCCCGTCGTGGGTTATCTGCTCATGACGACAGACACAGAAACGAACCGAAAAACATCTCGAGAAAGAAGCCTCCGCGTTGACCCCGGAGCCATTCAGACAGAAACGCGATTAAAAGCTGCTTCCAGAAGTCGTGAAATAGCACGAACGAGTCTGGAACTTAATATTTCAGGAGGAGAGGATGGAAGTTAAGGCTGTACGTACAGAAACTGTCCCACCGTCTCCGGAGAAAGCCACTCTCTCGCCTTTTCCTGCGTGGAGGATGAAGATTGTCTCCACTGGTGTTTAGGTCTAGCTGCAACTGCGCCTGCGCAAACAGAGGCGGACGCCACTACAGGGGAACCCAATGACGTCAGGAATTAGGAGAACCAATCAGCGCTGCGGCATCTCCGAGAGGAAGAATACCGGATATTCCCTTCACCGTAAGTTTCATTATTTACTGGTTGGTTTGTGGCATCTACTTATTTATCTATCTATTTATTTAATTATTTACTCTATTATTTTTTATTCATTGTTATTAATCAATTTGATATCTGATATCTATTATTTTATTGTATTTAACTGTTTTTGCTATTTTCCTTATATTTACTGTATTTTGGTTTTTGTGTAACTGTAAATAAATAAATAAATCAGTGAAAGAAACTGAAATTCCCTCTGGAGTCAATTGATGTGGTTTTGGTTGAGAAATGTAAAAAGGCTGTTGCTATATGTGAGGACATAAAAGTCTGTAAAATGATCTCTGTGTGTTTAAAAGACAAAGCTGATTGTATATTAGAGAAACACGTATCTAATTATATGAATGCTAAGTTTTGTCTTAGTGACAAACATGAAGCCATGTGATGAAGGGCAGGATGTGCCTCATCCCTCGCTTGGGTCTGAACAC
Source organism: Atherinomorus stipes (assembly GCA_023101725.1). NCBI lineage: Eukaryota > Metazoa > Chordata > Actinopteri > Atheriniformes > Atherinidae > Atherinomorus > Atherinomorus stipes. The sequence continues at coordinate 604,140 of JALJCO010002819.1, read as the reverse complement.
TTGGTCAGGCCCTGAACAGAAAACGGAAGGATGGATGAGGAGCATGACTGCAGCTTGAATGTAATTATACTGCCTCTGGTTGAATAGAGTGAATTTAATCAATCTGGAATCTTTAAAAAAGATAAATAATTCAATGTGTTTGACTGACGACGTGGTGGTTGTTCAGGCATCAGGGCCTTTTGTCTTCCTCTGGTCCTTGGAGAAACTGGCTGAACTAAAAATCTTTTTCTGTTGGGATCTGTTGCAGGACGGAGTCTCTGCTGCTCAAGCCATCCTCTCCATACCTGCCTGATCTGGAAATCTGGAGCTGGGCTTCCTGCCAGATCCTCTTTGCTGACATTGTGAATGTTAGGCCATCTGGGTTAGTTGTCATTTGCTCCAATCACTTCTGTAACCAGATCTATTTTTGGCTCTCAGTTACCTGAAAGTTGCTGTTGCACTGTTGCCTTCCTGGAGTTTTCCTCTGCGGTCACCTCTGGCAGGACGTACCCACTCACCCTGCTGCCACACACTCAACCTCACTGTCCACAAACACCCTCCAGGATTTCAATTCCAGAAAGTTAAAAAAAGAGACTAGTTTTATTCCAGTTCTCAGCTTCAGTCAGTGATGTTAAAACCAGCGGATCAATCCAGAGACTTGATGTCATTTTGGACTGTGAGCTAAATGCTAACATCAGGAACTAAATCAGCCTTTTACCACCAAAAGAACAGATCTAGATCTAGAATAGAGGGCTGATGGCTCCGCAAGAACTAGAGAAGCTTCATTTTTTTCTGTAGTCTTGACGACTGCAATGGAGTTTTTACAGGTGAAAAATCTCAAGCAAATTGCAGCCAATCCAGAATGCTGCTGCCGGTCCTCACGAAGACCAGAAACAGTTCTCGCAACTTTACACTGGTCCAGAATCTACTCTGGATCTGATGACACCATATGAACATCTGTTTGTTTGTTTGTTTTCTGGGTCCCCTCAGGTATAAATAAAGTATTTTTCATTTCATTCATTTATTTACTGATGACTGGAACAAACACCTGAAACTCCTGGGTTTTGATGATTATGATGATGATGATGACACCTTGCCATATTGAAAAGATTTCTTTTATTCACATCTATGGTACAGAATCTGTGGAATTAACAGAAAATGGAAAAAGAAGGAAAATCTAGAATCTATGTGGAAAAGGGAGAAGAATAAATGTCGCGTGAAACGAAGAGACGGTGGAGGACAGAAGTCATGCTTCATCAGTTTCCAGCTTCAGCTGCGAGCTGCTGCAGCTTCTCGGGGAGGGTGACGGTTGCAAAATGGACCCTGTCGTTCCTCAGTTTCTGTCTCACGGTCTGAGTTGGGCCCAGTTCCATGTATTCTTGCTTCTGCCGGTCGTACTGAGGCCAGCTGACCAGTCCAGGCCCGTTGGGAGATCTGGGGAGGCATTCAGACATGTCAGGCACAAACACCATGAAAAGGAAGGGCTAGAACACGATGAAAGTTGTTGTGTGTCGCTTTGATGACAGGATTTTTTCAGTTCTTACCCAGTACGAACAAAATTGGCCCAGTAGGACATCATGGTCCTGCAGAATCTTTCATCTTCTGGGGTGACATTGCCTGAAAACCAGACAGACAGAGTTTAACTCCATTTACCACCACTGTACTGTGTCGTCGCTGTTCCGGTTAATCACTTCTCTACATATTCCAGCAGATTACCCGTGATTTTTATATCTCCGTTAAAGAAACATCCACCAAACATGAAGCCAACATCGTCTGCATGGTCTGCCTTCACAAAGCTGGGCCTGTTGTGTTTGTGGATCTCTGCAGCGTACGCAAACTCATACATGTAAACCGGAGCGCCCACATCTGGAGGCAGAAAGAACAGGAAGTGAAGCCTTCAGCGGGGGTGAGGGTGCAGACGTTCGCACAGCTGTCCAACCTGTGTGGTAGCCGGCCACTTTGACCACGGACAGCGTCATCAGCAGGTCTCCCATGATTTCAGTGAAGCCGTCTCTGATCTCCTCTGGAGTTGTAGCATCCTTCAGGTATTCGTCTGCGATGAGGTCGTTGGCTGCAGAGACCTGGAGTCACACCAGTATCAACACATTTACACAGATGAAATGCTTTGTATCTTTGATCCAGCATGAAAAATCAATGTTTAGACTATCTAGTCACTGATAAGGTGGTCCCAGTAGAACATAGATATATGATGATGAAACATTTCATAGAAAATCTCTGATTTTGAATCTGATGGCAGCAACATCTGTAAAAAGTTGCAACAGGAACAACAAAAGGCTGGAAAAGTAACAACTGGAGCATTTGACAACTAACTGGTTTAACTGGGAACAGGTCAGTAACATGGCTGGGTATAAAAGGAGCATTTCAGAGAGGCAGTCTCTCAGATGGAAAGATGGACAGAGTTTCACCAATCAGAGACAAACTGCCTCTGACAGTTGTGAAACAAGTTCAGAAAAATGTTCCTCAGACTTTGAAGATCCTCCATCTGCAGTGTAGAACATCATCAGAAGATGGAGAGAATCAGGAGGAATCTCTGTGTGCATGGGGCAAGGCTGGATGCTGGTGATCTTCTGCATTAAAAGCAGACATGATTCTTTACTGGTCTCATGAAGACTTCCAGAAATCTCAGTTTGTGAACACAGTTCACCCTGAAATCCACAAATGCAGGTTAAAGCTCTATCAGAGAAGAAGCCATATGAGAACAGGATCCAGAAACACCAGCATCCGTCCTCTCTGGACTGTGCAATATTCATCTCCTAACACTGCAACAATGGTCTCCTCACTTCTGAGACGTTTACAGACAGTTGTTAAAAGAAGAGCGGATGCTGCATGATGGTAACAGCACCCTGGAACTACTTTTTACAGACGTGTTGCTGCATCAGACTCACAATCAGTGAATATTTTCTTTCAAATGTTTCATCATCTGACATGTTGTTTATGTTCTACTGGGAATAAAATATATAGATGAGATTCTTCTTTTATTTAAGTTTTACACAGAGTTACAACTTTCTGGGAGTTGGGGCTGTTCGTGAATGTAAACCTCAAACCAAACTGAGAAATGTTTAGTTGATGAAGCTATTTTAAATAAAACAAATGTAAAGTTTAAACTTATTTTCTTAATGAATGAATGAATGCAGCTCTCGGCGCTCACCCCTGCAGGATTGAAGATGTTCATCACAGCCAGAACTGACTCCCTGTTCATGCCTTTCTCCCAGCCAGGGGGGGCGAAGCTCTGGAGGAAACAAACATTTATTCTCTGACATGAGTAACCGGAGACATGGGTTGTTACCCTCAGAGATCTGCTTAAGTAAAACAAGTTGAATATTTGGTGCAACCTGAGGTAAGATCCAGCCAAACTCATGGTTGGTTATTCCCATCATCACCGGCACCTTCAGCACCTCTTTCTTCCGGAGAAGCACCTCGGCTGTCCCGGGCAGGAAGTCTCCATCAACGGCAGCTCCCAGGAAGATCTTCATCTAATCAGAGGAGAGAAGTTCAACATGAACAGGAAGCCTGACGACTGAGCTCTGGCTGCCATCTTGTGGCCAGAACTGGCTTTTCATCTGAAATTTCCCACATTGAAAACTGAACTCAAGTCAAAAACACTTGTTCAGTATTGATCCCTGATACAACAGACTACAACATGCATGTCTACTTCAGATACTGCTGCATTCAGAGTTCATCAGGCTGCAGAAACAAGCAGCCAGTAAAACTCAATTTACCTTGCTGGTGGCAGCCATGAGCTCGTCTTTACTTTTCCCCCGGAAACACTGGACCAGTTCCTCGCTGCTGCTGGTGGAGCATCCAGTGATGTTGGCCACAATCTGCACAGATGGGATAAATACCACTTGCTAAAATACCACTTTACAGATTTTTTTTTCCTTTTTAATTTATTTCTCTGATAACAGAAAAAGCTCTGAACTTTCACTTTGACACGTAGAGTTATAGAATGACGGCTGATTTCATCTCTGGTCCCCAGAAAGTTTGGGAAATACAGATACAGAGGACAAGAACAGCATGTGTGCTCCAGCACACCTCGTGTACTGAGCTGCTCTAGTTGATGAAATGTCCTCATAAAGCTTTTGTTTTCTGGCAGACATGTCAAGCCTGGTCTCATCCACAGCAATGGCAGTGCTGGGTCTGTCATCCACGAGAACGACAAACTTCTCCAGGATCTGCAGTACCTCCAGGTCACCGTCCTCCCAGGGTATGGTTTAGTCATATATATTTGTTCAGTATTTTGGGATATGAACTGAAATTGATGTTGACCATTTTGAATGATATCATTCAATCCAAATAAAATATGAAAACAATTACAAATAGACTTCCCATATACAAAGAGACATTTTTTTTTTTAGCTTGAAAATATACTTCAGGGAATGAAAATAATATGAATTGATGCAAAGTGTGGTTGGACATGGCGGCTATCTTGAAAATTGACTGCCATCTTGGATTTTTACGTGGCCAGTGGTATATTTGGAAAGAGTGCAAACGTGAACGATTCTTATAATAATACGTAATAATTTCACTATCAAGGCTAAAAAGTACACTATATTGCCAAAAGTATTTGCTCACCTGCTTTGACTCACATATGAGCTTAAGTGACATCCCATTCCTAATCCATAGGGCTCAATATGATGTTTGTCCACCCTTTGCAGCTAGAGCAGCTTCAACTTTTCTGGGAAGGCTGTCCACAAGATTTAGGAGTGTGTTTATAGGAATTTTTGACCATTCTTCCAGAAGCGCATTGTGAGGTCACACACTGATGTTGGACAAGAAGGCCTGGCTCTCAGTCTCCGCTCTAATTCATCCCAAAGGTGTTCTATCAGGTTGAAGTCAGGACTCTGTGCAGGCCAGTCAAGTTCATCCACACCTGCCATCCAGGTCTTTATGGACCTGCTTTGTGCACTGGTGCACAGTCATGTTGGAAGAGGAAGGGGACAGCTCCAAACTGTTCCCACAAAGTTGGGAGCATGGAATTGTCCAGAATGTCTTGGTATGCTGAAGCATTCAGAATTCCTTTCACTGGAACTCAGGGGACAAGCTCAGCTCCTGAAAAACACCCCCACACTATAATTCCCCCTCCACCAAACTGTACACTTGGTACAATGCAGTTAGACAAGTACCTTTGTCCTGGCAACTGCCAAACCCAGACTCGTCCATCAGATTGCAAGATGGAGAAGCATGATTCATCACTCCAGAGAATGCCTCCACTGCTCTGGAGTCCAGTGGTAGCGTGCTTTACACCACTGCATCCCACGCTTTGCGTTGCACTTGGTGATGTATGACCTAGATGCAGCTGCTTGACCATGGAAACCCATTCCATGAAGCTTTCTGTGCACTGTTCTTGAGCTGATCTGAAGGCCACCTGAAGTTTGGAGGTCTGTAGTGATTGACCCTGCAGAAAGTTGGCCACTTCTTCGTACTATGCGCTTCAGCATGGGCTGACCCCACTCCTTCAGTTTACGTAGCTTACCTCTTTTTGGCTGAGTTGCTGTCGTCCCCAAACACTTTCATTTTCTTATAATTCAGCTGACAGTTGATTGTGGAATATTGAGGGGTGAGGAAATTTCATGACTGGATTTGTTGCACAGGTGACATCTGTGAAGATGACATCTGGAAGTTTGTCCAAAACTTGATTATACCTCTTGCAGGGGTAGCACAACCTGGGCTGAGCCCAGAAGATGAGCCAAGGATTGGCCAGATAGGTTGTAAAAGCTAAATGGAGACGGGCATTTTATTCCCTTCTGGGGAGTTAATATTCTGTTACCTGAATATTAACTCCCCACTAACCTTTCGATAACACCTAACTGATGTCAAACAAATGCATTTTCCGAGGCAAAAACACTCTTTTTAAGCTTGCATGCATATCTTAGAATTTCCCACAGACTATCTGTTGTTTCTAGCCAATAAACACTTCATCTGACACTTAAAATCCATGAATATTTCCAAATATTACAATCTGAGCTCTGCTGCTTATTCCCTGCCATCTTTTGCGCAATGAATCCTGGGAGAAAGGAGGCCACGGAAGATGCACCGCCAGTAGCCTTTATTCCTGCCAAACGGAGTGTGGCAGGGTGGATTCGGAAGCTTTCTAAATGAGACAGTACTTGACGCACTGTTGTGTCGTATGCAGTCGATGAATTCACTCTTCAGAGTTGCAGGATTTTTTTCTTTTGTCTTTAGTCTTTTTTAGTCTTTTACAAACAGAACACTTCAAACAGCTTGCAGACAAAGTCAAGTACAGCAAGAGATGCAAGGGATTTACAAGAGATAGAGATAGATTGAAGAAGTGAAAAAAAAAGAAAAAGGAGAGAGAGACAGAGAGAAGGGGGGGGAGCTTGTTTTTTTTTACATATCAAGATCTACTATCATTGTATAAAGTTTTTACAGCAGTCTTTCCTTTCATGCATTTTAGAAAAGAGAAGTATCGGTACAACTCTGTGAAAAGCAAAAAAAATATAAATAATAATTGGGAATGGATTTCGGACATCTGTTCTTGTGTATGACAAACTTTCCAAGTATTACTATGGCGTTTTTCTAAAAATTGTGACAGTTATTTTTTTACAATGAAACCAAATAAAACATTGTCTTTCTTTTTATCAGGAACAAGCAGAAATTTTGATAACCAATGGAGTTAATCATCCCAAAATGCATTAATGAACATACAGTCATAAGTCTCTGTGGTTTTAGTGTGATTGGTGCAGAACATACAGTTTTTTAGCCATGTGAGACCATCCTGATCTCGTGAGCTTCAGGTTTTCACTCGCAGATCAGTCTGGCTACTTTCCGTTGAAGAGAATTTGGAGCAGTTCACCAAACAAACGTCCAATCAGCGGTGGCTTTGAAGCAGCTTGAGGTGTAACGCAACAAGAAGCGACAGGTTCGGTTTAAACAACATGGCGGCTTCAGCGGATGAAACTAGTGTGGCTATCCCTCAAGTTTTATTGGAATTACAGAGTATTTCTTCACTGAAAGAAGAGCAAAACACTGCTCTGGAGGCTTTTCTCAAAGGAAAAGATGTTTTTGCTCGTGTTTTCGTCGTCGCTCTGTTAGTAGGTCATATGCTTTGTTGATCTGATTGGTTGATTTGGCCCGTCTATCACCAACATAGGTGGTGATAGACAGATGCCTTATCCAATCAGCTAACAAGTATTTTCGCCCCTTCCCAAAACTACTCTCACGGATGATTCCCGGCGGAGTCACGTTAACAGTTTTTACAGTCAAGACCAAAACGGTTTGAGAGAAATTCAGATGATGGATAAAATCTATTAAGAAGCTTAAGAATTTATCTTGTAATAATCAGTTCAATATTTCATTTGTCTAATTTGTGCCCCCCTTTTTGTGGTTGTGACCCCCCCCCCCCATCATAACTTGTGTAGACCTGCCCCTGCACGGCTGAATTATAAATCCTTTCTACCATCTGTGGACTGCCTCTTTAGAGAAGGTCCTGCTCTGGTTTGTATCTCAGAACCTGTTAATAATTTCTCTTATTTCTCCACAGTACGGGAAGACGTTGTCTCACCTCTTTTTGGTTTTTCACTCTCACTACACTGTAAATTGCATTTTGGCATTTTTTTGTCCATGTGTATTATTTTATGTTAAATTAACGCCATTCTGGTATGTTTTTTCAAATTAAAATACTTAATTTAACACATCTTAAAACACAAAAATCATTCCATTTAACTCAAAATTTTAACACAGCCCTTTAACTCATATTTTTAATGAAATGAAAAATACTTTATTTATTCCAGAAGGGAAATTAAATATTGTAAAAAGCTCACTCTTTTTTTTTTCTTTTTTTTTTTTTTTTTAAGTTAAACATTTTACAGTAGATTACTAGATATCTGATCTATCTTCAAAGATGTGAGCATGGCTGTCTGACGACAAACAGATTTTGCAGCTGTGTCGTTAGCTAAGCTCATTAAAACTGAAAAGCAATAAGAAATAAATGCAAACAAGATCTCATTTAAAAATTCGGAAGAGGACTAGGGCCACTGAAAAAAAAATCTGAGAAAATCATCAGAATTCTGACTTTAATCTCAGACTTTTTTCCAGAACATTAACAAAAAAAAAATCAGGATATACAATATCCTGAATTTTTGACAGTTGACAAATATATATACATATATATATATATATATATATATATATATATATACGTGTGTGTGTGTGTGTGTGTGTGTGTCATTTTCTGAATTCTGAGACTAAAGTCAGAATTCTGACTTTTTTCCCAGATTTTTTTTTTTTTTTAAATTCAGTGGTCCCAATCCTCTTCCATAGAAACAGACTGCTGTTATCCACAGCTTTCATTCTTCAGCTTCACGTGATGGTGACGTGGGTCTGATTGACATGAAACTGATAAACTTGGCATACTTTTGCTAGTGTGTCCTAAACAATATTTTGGGTACAATACAGTAGTTCCAGTGTCAACCGTGAACCGCTAGTTTCCTCCTCCTCAGCCAAACTATGAACAAATGCAACAAGAGCGATGGGAAAAGTGCAGGCATTGAACCCTTTTGAGGGAGCGAGTGTGTGTTAAACACCCCTATCTCCGATGGGTGCGACACCCGTGGCTACATTTATTATGTCCATTCCTTGCGTTGTTATAGGGAGATCTCAGAAAAGAGAGACGGGATGAAGACGATGCCCGATCAGCCCCTGTTGGGCTGGAACGTGATGCTCCAGGCTGGAACAGGAAGTTGTGAAGTGTAGTTTTCAGCCTCAGGTCGCTGCTGCACAACAACAGCTCCAGGAATGATTATAAAAAGATGTGTCTCTGATATCAAAATGAGTCAGAAACACTTATTTTTGAATTCAGAAAGTTACACGGTGCGAATTAAACACCATGTAAACTGCAGTCATTTCATGGCAAATATGGATGTAGTGAATCTGGAGCTCACAAAGATTTTTTTTAACAATATTTTAGCTTTCATAAAAAATAAAAAAATAACTGTCATGGACCATCTGGCTGTGACATCTTGGGGAGAAATGAAAGCTTGTAAGACAGGTGCTTTAGTCCTGAATGGCATTTCTTTACCTTGGCCTGAGTCAGAGGGTGGTCTGAGGTGTAGGTGCCGAGTGTTGCTACTCCACTTTGAAAAATGGCCCTCTGGAATAATCCTTTTGAATGTGGAGACAACGTCTATGCACAAGGAAACACACAATAAATAAGTCTCATACACATTCATCACTCACACAGCTTGATTTAAATTTATTAGCACGTGCTAGTTGGGCTTTTCTTTACCAGTATGGATGCACTGATGCCTCCAGCTGATTCCCCAGCGACTGTGACGCTTTGCGGATCCCCTCCAAAGGCCTGGATGTTCTCTTGCACCCACCTCAGAGCTTCCAGCTGGTCCAGTAGACCCCAGTTCCCCCGGGCGTGCTCGTCTCCGGTGCTTCAGAAAAGGAAGAGTCAGCACACCTGCTCTGGTGCTTGGAGAACGGTTCAGATTCAAACCTTACCTCAGAAATCCCAGAATTCCCAGCCGATACTGAATAATAACCATTACTATGTTCTCATAAGCAGCTAACGGGGCACCATCGTACTGGGAAGCTGCTCCCATCGTCAGACCTCCTCCATGGATCCAGACCATCACCTGACAGGCAACAGGAGAGGCTGCAGGTCACAGGGTTGCACCACTCTGAAGACCCCACTCTGAACTGGTCCGTGTTTATATTCACACACATGTAGGGTCTAACAAGCACTATGTAAGAGCATCATCACATGTCTTTGGACAGAAAGAGACAGCGTGTGGTGTCTTTCTGTTGTAAAACCTTTCATCTGATCCCAGCATTCCCAGTGATCCCAGCATTCCCCCTGATCCCTGCATTCCCACTGATACCCGCATCCCTTCGGTAAAACTTACCGGCAATTTGGCTCCTGTTGCTTCTTCAGCCGGAGTGTACACGTTTAGATACAGACAGTCCTCTGAAATCTCAGGGGGGGTGAAGTGAATGGACATGTCCCTGGAGACATTCACAATAACCTCCAGATCCTGGATGCACCTGAGAGCAGAGATGGAGGAAGAGGCAGATGATTCTGTCGTCTGGAGGGAAACTGCAGGGAATTCTCTTCATGTTTGAGCTGGCCTCACATGGGTGGCTGGTGTGTGCAGTTTCTCTCGCCCTCCCAGGGCTCCACACTCTGGGGGGCAGCTAGGCGAAGGGGCCCCACAGGGGGCCGGGCGTAGGGGATCCCCAGGTACTGCTTCACCCTTTTGTCTGTCCCTTTCACACTCACGTACTCTCCTCGGATCTGGCCATTTTTCAGAGAGACCAGGAGGTCACTGCTCCCTGCAGAGAACACAGCAGCCATCGCTGATAAAGAGTCAAACATGTTTTTCTAAACTTATTTCCCATCTTCTAATTTTTCTCCAATTTTTCTAATAAAGATTTTCCAATCAGTGTTTATTGTCGAGGCTTCTGAATGCACCAGCTGCTGTAGTAATTTTACTTCTCCATGGTGAATTCATTTTTAGTGGTTGCAGCCAGGTGTGCTGAGCATGCACTCCTGGAATGAGTTTTTCTGAGAGGAAGCTTGTTATCAGGGTCTATGGCGGATCTGTTTGAAGTGTGTATGTTTACATCCCAACAGGCCTGCTGATAGTCACAGTTATGCCATGTTTTGCTTTGCAGCTGACGCTTCATGAAACTTACTGATGAAGCCAGAGGAAAGAAATCAATACATCAGACTACGAGCACGTTGTAAAAATGGACGCCATATACAGTAGAACCAGTTGTGAAGAACAAACTTCTTCTGTAGCAGAAAGTGCATGAATCCAAAAGTGTTGCAGGAATAAAGATAAACTCACCACAAAGACAAACTTTGGCACAAAGAGATTGTTTATTTTCCACAAACAACCCAGGAGTCATTTGTTCAATCATATTGAAGCCAGGAGCAGCCAAGCCTGAGTTATTTATCTTGATCCTGTTATCTCAATCAGGAGTAAATATTCCTGTTTTTATCTCTGATTTACAAAACTTGTTTTCACACCTAATGCATCATATTGGATTCATGCAGCTTCCAAGACTTTTTGCACCGCTTTATGGTTTAGACCTTTTCTGTTAACCCTGTCGTATTCAGTGTCAGACCTGTCTTCTGCCCCCTGGTGGAGACCTTTGGCACTAAAACAAGCCTGGCAAGTCACTGAGTAGTAAATAGATCATATGTACGTTATTTTTCTCATTTTTTAAAGGACTAAATAAGTACTTCCTATTCAAAAAAATACTGCGAATCATTTCTTGGATTAAACATCTCTCACTTTTGAGAGATTTGGTCTTTGTCCTCATAAGAAAACCACCTACTCATGAGCTTGGTTTATATCTAGATTAAAGTTTACCAAACCTGGACCTCTTGGACCAGTGTCCAGAGGGTTTTTAACATTTCCCTACTGCTGCACACCTGACTCAAATTAAATGGATCTAACCACCCATGAAGTTCTGCACAATGTCTCATTAATTTGAGTCAGGTGTGTTGTCACAGGGACCCATTGAAAACCCTCTGGATACTGGACCAAGAGGTCCAAAAACCTTTTTCTTTTTTGTAGTTTTAGAAATAATTACCCTATTATCTCGTAAAGAATCCTTCTCATCTTGTTGAGATCTTGAGATAATGATAAAATTTTACAACAATCAGGCAACAATAAGCCACAATTCAGTTCAATGATGATTAGCTGCTTCCAAACTGAAAAAGCTGGATCCATGAGTCAGTCAACGGACAACAGTCAAATCACATGAAGAATATTCTTCTGTTCAGTTTGATTCAGCTTTATTTCTAAAGAACCAATTCTGCAGGTGTGACAGTCACTGTCACCAAGCCTCTGACTGACCATGCACCCCGGCCACTTGGCCACAGGGACATCCCTTTGGCCTGGTTTGACTAGTTAGCGGCGCAGGATCGAATCCCGCCCGGGGCCTCTGTTTCGTACCTTACCACACAGAGATAATTAATTCAATTCAAGTTATTATGATGCAGTTCAAACACATTAGTCCAGTTTAAATGTCCAGATAACGTCATTTATACATTTATACAAACACATTCATAAGAAAAACACTAGCAGAGCCTAGATCTCCACCAAGCAGCTCAACACCCCCCTACGGCCCTATCTCACCATATAAAGAATCCATAAAAATAATGATGGTGCCAGATACACACCATAAACACACTACAGACGGAAATGAAGAAAACAATGAGGAGCTGATAACTTTGCTCTATAAAATGGGCTCCGAGTGCAGTTTTCTTTTTAATTACAGTACATGAAACACAAATACAGTACATGTACACTATATACAATAAACACAGTACAGCAGTGTTAGGTATTTCTGATGTCCCGTAATGTTACATGCAGTATCACCCCTTGACAGACCAGGGCGCACATACCACTGAGAGATGACTATGGGTATGTGAGAAAGAGTAGTATATAAGAGCGGAAAGAGAAATAAAAATGAAGTCGCCGGACCGGATCGGCTTTGTGTATTTAGAAAAATCATGAGTCCTAAATATTACAGACATCACATAAAATCCCCACCCTCTCCCTCCACCTGAGTTCAGCCGCTGTAGCGTAGGTGCCATATTGTGACGTCATCGCCAAGTGCAGGTCCCTGAGCCGATTTGGCAACCCAAGCACATCTGGTACTGACATTGGATCAACACCAAAATGTAATTAGTTCTCGTGCCATCATCAACATTCCCTGAAAATTTCACCTAAATTCGTTCTTTACTTTTTGAGTTGCTAAGAGACAGTTGCTAACTGTTGCTAACAGACAGACGTAGGTGGTTACAGTCCCTCCTTGGCTGAGGTAATTGCATTTTTTAAATATCTCTGTAATCTCACCAACTGACTGGTTTCACCAGACTTCATGGAGAAGTATGTGAGTATCATCTGCATAGCAGTGAACAATTATTCCATGGCGCCACATGATTTTGCCGTGCAATGTGAAAAGTATCGATCCAAGTACAGAATCCTGAGGAACTCCATGACTCACACCGGTGTGAGAGGAAGACTCATCATTTACATCAGGGATGGGCAACATCGGTCCTCAATCCTACAGATATTAGGAGTTTCCCTGTGGTTACACACCATGTGACCTTTGCAGAGCTTGATGTGAAGCTCTGTACAATTACCCATTGATTGGAGTCAGGTGTGTTGCAGCCAGGAAACTCCTAATACCTGCAGGATGCCGGGCCTTGAGGCCGGAGTTGCCTATCACTGATTTACATAAATAAATATGACTCAAACCAGCCTGATGCAGTTTCATTAATCCCATTAACCAATAACACATTCTAGCCTGCCCTCTCCTCCCTATTCTTTCCCCCCCCCCTGACCCCCCCATGTTAACTGATAGGGTTTTCTGGCATCAAGACCTCATTGGGCCAGGTCCTGATCAAAAACAACATCACTCTTCAAATATAGACAGCTTTGTTCTATACATTAGTAATGTGTTTTAATAAATCTATATGCTGTGTAGAATATTTCAGTCCAAATTTGAACATTCAAAGTTTTGTAGTTTTAGATCAGGACCTGGTCTAATGCAATAAAGAGCTCAAAAAAAGAAAAGAAAAAAGCAGTGGAATAGTCCTTTATGCATCAGTTGATAATGAAAACAAAAACCAGAAGCAAACTTCAGCATTGTCATCATTAATGCATGCACATGCTTATAAAAACAAATGTTTTAATACTGCATGAAATCTGGAGCTCTTGTCCAGGTTGGAATGTATTACTTTTAAGTTTTGAGGAATTTTGTTGTGGCTACATTCCAGAAGCTCCAGGGTGCTTCGGTCTAATGAAGGAACATGTCAGCTGGACCGTGTCAAGGCTTACCCGCCTGAAGCTGCATGTTTTCTGTTTGTTTCTCTACCGTCAGGCAACTGACAGCATCTCTGTTTGTGCTTTCTCTTTTAAATGAGTCATTTCAACCAGTTAACAGAAGATCACAACCATTTCTGTAGTTTTCAGAAGTCAGATTTTAGAGGTGAACATGTTCATAGATCTTCTCTTCAGGTTATTCAGTCACAAATTGAGCCGAACTGAAAGTAAAATAAATGGGGATTTATTTTAGGCGATGTTTCAGAACAAAAGACTTCAGTGCTCTTTGTGGTGGTTAGTAAAACCTGAGCAGTGGCCTCCTGGTTTGAGTCCAGCTGGCAGGATCTGCAGAGTGCAGTCATGCAGACTCCCATGTTTTCAGTCCTTGCTGTCACTTTGCCAAAAACCAGCGCAAAAACAAAAAAAAAAAAGCCAAAAAGTCTTGGTTTAAAACATAGTTCATTCAGATTTCTACCAAATTACCAGTTGTATTATGTGTCTTAATGCATGATGTGCCTACACCCCAGTCACCAGTGGTTAGCTGTTGGGTTTTTATATTTATTGTTCTATGAGATGCTTCTTTATAGTTTTCATGTTATAAATCTGAACTCAGCAGTGTACTGTGCATTTCGGCAACTGGAAAAGCAAAGAAAACAAAGCTGTAAAACCAGTTTAGGACAAAACCTGCAGCTCCTCCACGAGACGCAATCTGACCTGCTTCCAAACCAAAGACAGCTTTGTCTGCAGCCGATGCGTCAACATGTCCTGCACAAATGGAACTTAGTTAGGATGAAGGTTTCTTACCTGCAGCAGGACGTATTTTCACCGTCAGCATGGGGAGCAGAAAAACAATGAGCTGCAGTGTTCTCATCCTGACCGGGCTCCAACAAAACACAGAGAGAATTACAGTAAACCTACAGAGAAATAACCCTCTGTCCCTCACCCCCCGTCCTGGCTGGACCTCCCTTCACCTCCCCTCTCCTACAAACACACAACATAAAGGGAGTACATGCACTTTCAGCCTTTCACTTCCACAAACACACACCTACACACACATTACAAAAGAGCACAGTATATAAAGCCATGACTGGAGACTGCATTGATTTAACCTGCATGCAGGACTCTGACCGCTGGGTCAAAATAACTAAATCCTGCTCTTTGAACAGGTAAATGCTGCCAATCATTTGTGTGTCCTATACACACCAACACACACTCACTTCTGAGAAAATCTGTTGGGCTAAGAGCTGAAAGCTAATCCACAAGAATTGATTTGACAGGAAAACAAATGCAAATAGTGAACAGAAAATCAACATTCTGTTGTAAGCTGATAGGATGCTCACACACTCACTGAAGCATGCCATGCTGGCACTAAGGGGCCCAAAGTGGGCCAAGAAAAACTCTGCCACACCATTACACCACCAGCAGCCTGAAGCCTTGATCCAAAACAGGATGGATCCATGCTCACATGATCTATCCACCAAATTCTGAGCCTACATCTGAATGTGGAGCTGAAATGGAGACCTATCAGACCAGGCAACACTTTTCCATCATTGTCTAGTTTAGGTGAGTTTGTGTGAATTGTAACTTCAGTTTCCTGTTCTTAGCTGACAGGAGTGACACCGGGTGTGGTCTTCTGCGGCATTCTGGTCCAGACAACTGCTGATCACTGGATATTCTCTCTTTTTCAGACCATTTCTAAACCCACAGATGGTTGTGTGTGAAAGTCCCAGTAGACCAACAACCATGCCACGTCCAAAGTCCCTTAAATGGCATTATAGAAGATGTTTCAACAATTTTTTGCAATATTTGTTAAAATTGGGTTCACTACCGCATACGCTATGATTAATTAAAAGCTTTAAATATATAATTATTATTATACATCAACTGTGAAAGTAATGGGGCTGAAAAAACATCCACCAATCATCTCTGCATTCCTTAACTTTTTCATTTGTCTACTGGCTCTTCAATCACTTTTACCACTGTAGTAAGAATGGGTAATAGGCGAGACTGATCAATGAGAGTGATTGATTGGCGAGAGTAATGCTGTGACTGGAAGCTGCGTGCACTCATCTGACGTTTACAGCAGGTAGCTAACAATCATTCTGCTAGCAGTTACCGACATTCAGACATTGACATTCTAAATTCAGCGCCACCTGAGATTGGGAACATTATTCAAAAGGTTTGGCTCATTTGGTTATGGTGCAAAGTGAACGCAATCTCGGTCCTGAAGACCACCCCCGCCCCCAGCCGAGCCGAGTCCCCAAACGAGTTTTCCGGACTATGCTTTCTGAATGCGCCCTTAGTTACTCTTTATAGAAAGTAGCTTTGAACGTTACACATTACTTTTACGTTACTTTTATGTTGGTGGGTTTTGGTGGCATTTGGTCTGAATGCACCACGAGTTGTGTTGCGGCTGAGAAGACGGTATTGTTGTCAGACCTGAAGAGTGGGTCTACGGTCAGATCCACTGTGGTATCGCAGATATCAAGATGTGTAAAAAGGTGTTGTTGTTTACCTACATGTATGGGTTACCTTTATAAATCCTGAATTGATCACCGTAAGCTGACAGTCGCACATTTAAGAACCATTAGAGTCCAGCAGAGGGTGGACTGCATCAGTTGTACATGCTACCGTGTGAATGTGATGCCGCAGGAGAAGAAGAACAGAGTCACTCAAGTGTTTGCACAAGTGGTTCATTAAATTCATGAGCAAAGATCAGTTTATCTGGTGTGGACCTTGGCTTATTTTATTGAGGATGCTACATCCACAAACCTAAAGAACCTACGTCGGATCCTCAGACCTGAGAAATGTGCTCATGGTCAATCATGTCAAGTCGAATGTGATAATAATGACTACGTCTACATGCCATCAATATTCAGAGTAAGGTCAATATTCCAGTTTCTGAAAGATTTGGAATCACCCGTTAACATGTGTGAGCAGACAGTTACATGATAATTAAAATCAATTGGAATATCCCGACCCAAACCATGATGCACGGAGAATGTCATGATAAAGGCGGATAATGAACTATCCAGAGCTGTGTCATGGTCCTCTTTAACAGAGGGATAGAATGTGTAGTGGAAATGGCAAATGGAGCTGGACAGCTGATGATAAGTGACGTTGAACACATTACAGTAAGTTTTAGTCTGACAGCTGCAGCAGTAACAGGTAAACCTACATCTAGATTTACTGAGAAGGTCCTACAGATGCCTCGAGAAGCTGCTGCAGAGGTGTTTTTTCTCATTGCGTCATCATCACAATTGTGTATGTAATCATTACTGTAGTTACAGTACTTGTTAATTTTCATATTAAATTATTACAGAATGTTACAGTTACTTTTAGATACAAATACAGTAAATACAGTATAGATCATACACAAAATAATGTTGATCTAAGCAATGTCTACTACACGAGGTAGAAAGACAGTTTAGAGTAAATGAAGTGATGTAAACGTAGATATTGTCTGAATCCAGCAAACAGTCAGCCAACAATCAACAGCTGCTGACTTCTGTCATACAGCAGCAGTCATGTTTCTAATCTCAGTATGACCACATCCAGACACATTTATGACATATTTCTATGATAGTCACAACTCATTATCAATATACACATCAGACACACATGCAGCTGTGTCCTGAAACTTCTAGAGCACTGTACCTTCTCTGACTTGGTAGCAAACCTTTCATTTGATTCATATTTCACTGTTTTTTCTATGTGGTTTGTCAAAGATGTAACTTAAAACACGTAGGCCTAGAAATATGTGTATGATGTGTGAGTCTGCATACCCCTCAGAAAGTAGGTAGTTGCACCCCTGGCTCCTTTGGGATGTGGTGGAACGGGAGGTTCTCATCATGGATGTGCAGCCGACAAATCTGCAGCAACTGTGTGATTCTGTCATGTCAATATGGAGCAAAATCTCTGAGGAATGTTTCCAGTGCCTTGCTGAATCTATGCCACGAAGGATTAAGGATTGAAGGATTACCTAATAAAGTGGCCGGTGAGTGTACTCCAAGCTTGGACGGCTAAAAAAATGTTCATTTCTAGATCGGTGGTAGAAAGATTTTAGCCTAGAATCAAGACCATCAGACGTCTATTAAACATCTTTTAGGCCAAAGAAAATCCTCAGTGAGGTTTTCATCTCAGTAACACATAAATGTGTTATTTTGACACAAAGATGTGTTAAAATGTGTATTCATGTTTTTTTAAGTGGTAAAAATATGCATATTCAGAAATGAGACACAATTTTGTGTCATTTCTCAAATTTATCACAAATTCATATTTGTTATAAATTTGTAACCCATCACAGTTTAACTCTTTATTGAAGAGAAAATAAATATATAATCCTCACCTGATTTACAGACAGTAAATGCATGTTTTCAGAGTTAATTTGTGTTTTATAAGCCATTTTCAGACATGCATTGCAGAACATGAGCAGCAAAGTCCATCTTCTTTAACCGGACTTGTCTTTAGTTGCAAACATGTTGCTTCCTCGTGCACTCGCGCATCGGCCACGTTCAGATATTATAGGATAGGAAATGTTCCGGATAAGTCAACACAGCCGCATTCCCTTCAACCCTGTCTGCAACATTTTCTTGTGTCTTCAGCCAAAACAAAGTGCCGCAACATTTCTGCTCTTTTGTCATGAGAGCCAGCTGGTACATGTCCGCTACATTTCCAAGGTAAAAGAGCGGGACGCACGTCTGAGTGCAAACAGTATAAAAGACAAAGTCTGCACTATTACCGCTTTCCAGAGCAAGTCTGAAAGATTGACCTTTGCTAGGCCACTCCAGCTTTTTGAGGACCGCCTTTTGTCGGCCACTGCTTTTCTGTCGGGGTGTGCTCCCCTAGCCTTTTGTCCTCCCAGACTCACCCACAAGGCAGTGGGGCAGTGATTGGGTGATGCAGGGTGTGTCCACGCAGTGGACCTGCACATCACACCTCTGGGGACCACTGCAACTCCGAGATGCCCCGTCGATTTGCCTGGGGTTGCTAAACACCCAGTTACCGTGTGTGGCCGCGTGGAGGCCCGATAGGAGTCTTGGTGATGGAGAGGCTCCATACTGGCAGGAGAAGGTTTCTCGTTCACCACGAGGGCGAGCCAGCGGCAGCGAGACAGTTACAAGCAGATGCTGACAAGCATGCACTTCTTCTCTGGTTACTGCACTAGACGCATCACAGCACCCTGTGTGCAAAGCACACAGACATCCCCTCCCCCACCCCCCACCCCAACTAACAACCAGAAAAACTACTAATAACTAATAACGACAAAAACTGCTATCAACAATAATAACTAATAACAATAAGAATAAGAATAATAGTAGCAAGTAGCAAAACTGCTACTACTAACTAATAACAACAAAGACTACTATTAATAATGATAACTAATAACAGAAAAAATAATTCTAACAATTAGAATAACTACTACTAAATAATAAGAATAAAACTACTATCAATCATAATAACTAATAACAACAACAATAATAATAGTAACAACTAGCAAAACTACTACTACTAACTAATAACAGCAAAAACTACTTTTAATTATAATAAGTAATACAAAAAAATAATACAATTAGAATAACAACAAACAACAACAAAAACAAAACTACTATCAATAATAATAGTAAAGATAATAATAATAATAATAATAATAATAATATTCAAAATTGTTCTGGTCTGAGATGTTTTGTGACCTTTCTGGAGATTTTAAACTTGAATCCACTGAAAGTTTTCTTCATAACTGTCCAGACTCTGCAGAGTCAGGCTGGAAGTCATCATGTGCTCTGCGATCAGGACTGAAGAAGGTCTCCACTGGAGTGACCTCTGGCGTCTGATCTGCTTCTTCTCTCTTCGTCGACTGTGTCTGTTCACAGCACGTTTCTTCACAGAAACACATTCTTCGTCCACTTTGCTGCAGGGATTTGCTTTGAACTTCTGAAGAATCTTGATTTTTCTCTCCACATCCAGAAGCTTTGATCTGACAGCTCACATCACCGATTGTGGAGAAATCCAGAATCTCTAAGGAGTCTAAGGACTCTCCATCAGAGTCCAGAGGGTCGAACAGCGGTCTGACTTTGATCGGATTACGGGGACGGCAGGATGGGATGGTTGTCTTTTCCTCTGGGACGACATC
Source organism: Atherinomorus stipes (assembly GCA_023101725.1). Classification (NCBI taxonomy): domain Eukaryota; kingdom Metazoa; phylum Chordata; class Actinopteri; order Atheriniformes; family Atherinidae; genus Atherinomorus; species Atherinomorus stipes. The sequence continues at coordinate 584,199 of JALJCO010002819.1, read as the reverse complement.
TGGTGACCCAGATGTTGAAAGTTCTGGTGCTTTCTTCTCTGGACCTCTAAATATCTTCTTGACAAATGTGTCCACAACGGACAGAAACCTCTTGGTACTGGCAGGTTTCTTTGGTTTCAAGAGATGTTCTCTGAAACTGGAGATAATGATGTCATCCATCACTGCCTGCTCTAAATGTGCTGCAAGCACCTCTTTTGCAGAGTTATTGGACTGTTGGAAGATGTCTTCGAAGATTTTCTTGGAGAGTTTAGTATACTTTTCTTTTGGGGACTCTCTCGTTGTTTGTGTTCTTGAATTCAGTCCATATTTTCTGCAGCAGCCTCTGTTTGATTCCATCAAATCTCAATGGTTCATCAGATCTTTTCATGAATTTTGAAATTGTTGCACCAAGAATGAGGTTTATAAACAATTTCAGTGATCCTTTCTCTCCGTCTAGCCGTTCTTCATCTGGTGCCACACAGAAGTGATCGTCGACGAAGACTTATAGTGGGCCCTTATAGGCTATTGGCCATTTCATTAAACAATTCACATGTCTGATCTGCGCTGTAGGTCTATTTGGCCTCTGTCAAAAAAAGGGACTGAATGAACGGCTTTAGTTTAAAGAAATATTCTCACACTTTGATCCATAATTAAATATAATATATATATATATATATATATATATATATATATATATATATATATATATATAACCATTTGCTGTGTGGAGAGCCAGATAATTTGTAAAACAAAGTAAATATATTAGACACTGCGCAGTGACAGTAATGACACAGCTGATCAATTAGTAGCTTAAAAATGGCAGACAGAGACAGAAGGACAAAAGAGTTTGGATTAGAGGAGTTCTGCAGCACAATTTGCGCTATTTCAGCACCACAGACAGTACCATGGACTTACAGGTGTGCCAGGGTGTGTCAGTTCCACCCAGGGGCAGCTGCACACCTGGCTGACTACTGTCCTACTACTAATAAGTGACCCCTGGTCCAGCAAGCATTGCGAGAGCCCTAACTGCTGCTAACAGCGATGAAACAGAGTTCTCTGTTACTTGACAGACGCCTGGACAACTGAATAACCGTTTTCAGAGTGACTCTTATGGAATAATGAAGCTGCTGCCTGCGTCAGACGCATTTTACCAGCTGGACGCATTGCGCGCGCCGAGCAGGCATTACTGTAGTAATTTCCTGTACATAATTGAAGCGTTGGACTCGTTTTCCAACATGAACTGTTTACTGGTATTCTGGTAACACTGCCTGTTCCAAGTTGCTCTGTGGAGCCTGTTTCCAGTTGTAAACAGGATTAAATCTGCCAGCAGAGCCACGATGCGCACTGAAAGACTGAACAACATCTTGCAGCTCATCTTTTAAAAAAAGAGCTCACAGAGAAACCGGACTCTGATGAAATAATAACTGCGTTTAAGGCCACGCTGCCGTTTTTAACGGAGAGCTGCAGCCCGATGTGTTCAGATGGTTAAATAGCCGGTGATCCTGTTTATGTGGATATTTTATGGCTCTATGAGAGTGTATGAGTACATGCGGGAGTATTAGGCTATATTTCACTATGTTCATCTTATTGGGCAGCGCGAGAGTTTGCGTGCGCTGTCTTCACTGTTTGAAGACGGTCTAAGATTGCTATAAAAAAAAACAGTAACAGGCGCAAACAGCAGTGTTTATATGAGGATTTAGCCAGGGGTAAAGTGGGCAGAAGCCCAGAGGAGCCCAGTTCCCCCACCTCAGGTCTGAGCTTCTTCACCTCAGGGTTGGGCTCCCTCAGCTTTACTATCTTAGTCAAATAAATATAGACACCGAATTTTATAGGGCTCCCCCACCTGTCAAATCCCACTTTAACCACTGGATTTAGCTGCTATTGCTTTGCCATGGAAAGTTGGAGAACACGTGGTAAATGCAAAATGAAATTCCACCCGATGCAGGCAGAGATGTGGAAAAGGTAAATACTATATACAATAGAAAACAAAATAAGTAATAATTATGAAACATAAGCAACAGCTACAGCGGGAATCCCTGCAGAGGCTGAGAAGAGGCCAGTTTACAGGACATGGATGAAGAGTTGCTGTTGGAGCAAACGAAACCTTTAGGATAGTTTGTAACATCTACTGCGCAGGAGCAGCAGCTCTGAGAGGATCCAAGCTAAAAAATTTGAGACTTGGAAAAAAGGAATTCCATCCATCCTGTTTTTTCCAGTTTTTTTTTTTTTTTTACACTAATATCCTACAAAAACAGCAGGAAGAAAACAATTATGGCTTGTTGTTTGAAATTCCACCCGATGCAGGCGGGAATTTTCTAGAGATAACGAGTTCGTTCTCTCGTTTTCTCTGAATAACAAGGATTGTTTTCTCGAGGTAACGAGATCATTAAAATGAGCTCAAAAGTTTGTGATTACTGTGTTACAGCTGATTTATTGATCAAAATAGACCCAATGGGAGCCAGGAGGGCTGTAGGCATGGCGTAGCTATCTGTGTAGCATTCTGTGAAAGAATGGTTGTTTATTGACATTATTATTTCCAATGAAAAGGGGGCCCTGCAAAAAAGTTTGAGAACCACTGCTCATGCAGATGCAATGTCGTCTCAGCAAGGGCTGGAGGAAGCCTGCACGGCCAGAGACCCGGGCCTCCATGACATCAGGGACATCAATGACATCATGTTTAACACAGACTCACATCAACTTACAGCCTTATTTGTTAGTATTTCATAATACTGGCGACCTCTCGGGGGGCATAGGCTACCTGCATCTCGCCTGATAGTAGCCGGGCTAGACTCCAGCATTCCCCACGACCCTGAACTAGATAAGCGGAAAATGAATGAATGGATTTTATGATTATTTATAATTACTGTATGCATCGCTGTTCTTGTCTTTTCTAACTTTAAAAAAAAATCATTTAGTTGTTGTTTCCTCATGGGGGCCCTCCAAAGTTATGTCTTACCAGAGGAATGTCGTGTTGGGGATCCCCTGGGCTTGAAGGACTGGGGGGTCTCTGTGCTATGTGCGTAGACTCCCTGGTCTATCTGGATCGGGGTGGTCTCTCTGGTGGCGCTCCATTTGGATGCTGACTGTAGCGCCTGCTAGCGTGGATGGCACTCGGTGGTTTTTCCTCACCTGGATTGTCAGTGCTTTGCCATGTTACATGACTTTTTATGCTGTGTGTGTGTGTGTGTGTGTGTGTGTGTGTGTGTGTGTGTGTGTGTGTGTGTGTTCCTGTACTTGCTACATTGTGAGTACTATTTTGCACTTTTAACCAACAAAGTGAAGACATTTTTGGAAAGTGAGTACATTTTGCCCGGTCCTCACTGAAAAAAAGCCAAAGAAAAACCCATTTTCAGGGTCAAGATTAGGCTTTAGAGTTTAGGTTACAAATAAGTTTTGGTTAGGGTTAGGGCAAGGGTTAGGTTTAGGCAATCAGTTGTGATGGTTAGGGTTAGGGTAAGGGGCTAGGGAATCCATTATGTCAATGAATGTCCTCACAAAGATAGAAGTACAAGGATGTACAGTATATATGTGTATGTGTGTGGGGGTCTATATGTTGGGGGTGAAAGGGATGGGGTTTCATTTTTTTTATTATTGTTTTTATTTTTAAGCACTTTGTGTTGTGTTTGTATGAAAAGTCATAAAGTTTTAATTTGATACGAGCCTATTTGGGGGTTTGCCAGTTTACATGCGCAACTGGGTTATTGCTGATATTCCGGTTATGAAAAGGTTATTGGCTACATCTAAATGCAGTCAGTAGCGGGCAGTGGAATAAATAATTCCATGGTGACTGTTGACTGTAACAAGGGATGAGACTAAATACTGTAAATCTTGGACTTAGCCTGGTCTGGAGCAGGCCAGCTCCATATAATAAATCTCCATGGTAACACCATAACACATCATGTTATCCCACTTAAGTGCAACCAGATCACAGATGAGTTGATCCAGGATGACCAACATATCTTGGCAGTCACTTATTCTAGTTTGCAACGGGCCCTTGATATCAAGTTCGGCTTTGTTACAAACTGCTTTTCACTTTAGTCATTTTAACAGCAGACTGTTGGAGACGAACTTCAACAGGATCCATTTAACTGACTTGTCAAAATTAAAGAAACAGCAAAACAAAACTGTTATTTTACACAGAGGAGGGTGAAGAAGAAAATTTGTTGCTGATATCCATAAATATGTAAAACAGCGAGCAACCACTTTCTTTTCCCCCTTTTCCTGTTTATTTTGCTGAACAAATCCTTTTTTTTTTTTTTTTGCAAAGGTTCGAAATTTCCAACATGTTAAAAAACCATGAAGTGATCTCCATCAGCTTTGCAAATCTCCCCACATCAAATGATCTCAGAAGTTGCTGTTGCTCCTCAGACCTTTCATTGTTGCACATGGGGTACATAAAACAAAACAATTAATGACAGATCTTTTGAGATAAAGATTTGTTTACAAAAAGAAAAGAAAAAAAGGAGGAGAGTCAGACCACGTTTGGAGGACTCACCGGTGAAATTGTAAAAGATGACCACAAGGTGGCGCCAGTGAGCTGACCTGGTCCTGCAGCTTCATGTTAAAGCAGCTGCATGGAGAGCTCACGTGGCACTCAGGGGTTGCTGGTGCAAATCCCTTCTTTGACAGAAACTCAACAGACAACTGACCCACTGACTGTTTATCAGTTTAAACAGCTCATTAACTGAAACTGTTCTCCATGAACATGTCTGAAATTATATTTTCATAGTGGATTTATATCCCTGCAAATCATTAACAAGCAATCAATAAAACAGTTAAATAGTCTTTGTCATGTATTGTAGGTTGCTGGTACTTTTGAGATGCAGTGGCTTCAATCTGAGTCTTACATGCAGGAAACCAAAGCAGCCAGTCGTCAGGCAGAAGGAAATCCTGGCTAATCTCATGTCTGCATCACATTAAAACAAGAATCAAAGCACAGTACAGTGAAAGTAATAACACACAGTGGACTGCACACATGATGAAATACAAAATCTGAATAATATTTGATATCAGTGTATGATATCAGTCAGACATTTCTCTGCAAGGAAATTATTGTTTCGATAACGCTTAAATCTTTTAAGTGGCAACAGCGTTTGAAGACGTCCTCTATATTTGCTGCTCTTGCAGTTTGTTAAAAACATGGAATATTTTAGGTAAACTTGGGAGTGCACAAATTTTTTCTCACTAAAAAAATAATATGTCTTTCAGGAAAGTAATGAAGCAATTGCAGAGAGAATTTTTCTTCATTGAGTTCTTTATAAATTTAATTGAACATTTATTTAGTTTCAAATCATGTCTAAGCTATTCACAGTTACTTGTTGTTTTTAATACATTTTAATGTGTGCAGATGCATATAGATTTCATAATAATCATAAACTTTATAGAAAACACTAACAAAAACAAAAACAGAACAAAAAACAATAAAATAAAATGGCAGCCTTCTGAGATTGTAGGGCAACAAAGAAGTAAATTGCACATCCACTAATATGGATGACAGGATGAAAAGAGGTTGGATTATTTTTGCTTATTTCAGATTTGATGGAAATAAGAAAGAACAACAATTTTAAAGTTTTTTTTTTCTTACATTTTCTTTTAGCCAGATTAGTTTATTAGGAGAGATTCATATAGTAAATAATTTCCAATATAATTCATTTTTCCCCAATTAAATAATGTGACAATGGATCCAAGTTTTAGATTAATTTAAAAGTGGTTAAAGTGTAGAAAATATTCAAATTTGGTCTGTTGTTGAGAGTAATTTCATTTTATTTATTGAATTAATATTGTATTTCATAATTTCATTTAATATTAATTTCTATATTTTATTCAGTTGATGTTTGTATTTTATAGTTAATTCAATTCAAATTAATGTAATTTAATTTACATTACTTTAATTACATTTGATTAAGCTAAATTAAATTACTTTTTTTTTAAAATGACATTTAAATTTAATTTATGCTCGTTTTACACAGTGCTAGTGTGGACCAATAGAAGGTGAGTGCGTTAGACTACGTCAGACGCAAGGGGCGTTCCGGGCTAGCATAGACTCCGCCCCCTCGTCAGTAGTATTGCCGTTTACTGTAGCGCTCGAGCTCCATTGGAAGTGGCTCCCCGGCTTCATAGGCATTGCAGGCGGACCAGGGGGCGGTCCGGTGAGAGGAAACTTGGCAGAAAACAATAGCAGTCAGTCCGCTGACCTCCTCATAACTGATAAAATAAATTTAATATATATATATATATATATATCAGCGCAAGGCTTTCCGAAGACAAACAACTCACTAAGTGTGTCGCTAATAGACGTGCTAGCAGTTTCGACGGAGGCGTGCCCGGCTACCGAACAGCGTTAGCGAGAAGACGGTGGACGGCGTGACGGGAGACAGTGGCAAGTGAACGGCCGCAGGTAGGGCTGAGGCACAGGTAGCCCCGCGTTGGCCGCAGACAGCTCTCAAAGCGCCGGCGGGTCATGAGGATTTCTCCGGTCGCTGATCGCAGCGGCGCGTCGCAACAATAAACGGCGAAGAAGAAAGAAGAAAAGCAAGACAGCTTCTCGGTTCGTCCAGGGGAAGGAGAGCCAGCATGTCCCGGAGGAAGCAGAGCAAACCTCGGCAGATAAAACGTAAGTTCACGTTCTTTATGTTGGGGTTGTTCCTCGCGAGTGTCGGCGCGTGGAGGTGCCGCGCGTGCTCTGAATGTTTGAGCGTGTTTTCTGATACTAAAACCTGAAACAACCCAACTCTGAAGTCTCAGCTAAACTGGAGTTAAACCGAGCTGACATGCAGATCTTTCCCCTCCACACTCTTTCCACGTCTCCTAGGTTGTTAGGAGAGGGGAAAAAGTTCCCCTTCATGCTTCTTTTAGGAATTTATTCCGATGAGAAGAGGCTTTCTGTCCACCAGCAGCTGAAAGCGTCGCCGCGGCTTCCTGTTTAATTCTGTTGTGGAAACGTCAGTGTTCTCTGAAAAAGCCGATGTGAACAGAGATAAGGCAACGATCCGATGTGAGGCGAGATAAAGATTAAAATTGGATCTTTTTTTATTTGTTTTCTGTCTGAGGCAGCGCCAAGGCCGCCTCTGCACCCCCTGGCTTTTCACTTCTCTTTCCCAGAGATGGGGCGTCAGATTAGGCTGCATGGCTGATCTCTGCTGCTGATAGCTGCTTACAATTGGATCTTTTTTCTTTCCATTTATCCTTTTAACTCAATAATGCATCTCAGGCCCGTTTGAAAAGGTCTTTCTTGTTGCTCTGGCTGGTTGGTCTCCGTGCTTGACGAGCTTTTCCTGTTTAGAAAACGTGTGAGGCTTTATCAGGTGCGAACTGACGCTCGAAGTTGATAATAAAGCATATTAATGAAGTTATGATTAACTTCTCGTGCTTGTTGCAGGTGGGCTAATGAGGAGTGTTTAGGTGGAAAGTGAGGCGTTTTGGGAGCTGCAGCTGGAAGGTGTTATCGTATGTTTGGTTGTTTCTTGGCTGATTGTGTCACCGTGTCCTCAGAAACCTGCTGTCTGAAAGCAACATTTGGAAAGTTTAGTCTGCGCGCTATCTCTGCATAAAAATGCTCTTCTGCGTCTCTGTGTGTGTGTGTGTGTGATCAGGGCTGTGATTATCAGAATCTGATCCAGGCTGCAGCAGGTGGTAAACCAAAGAAAAAACTTCTTGTGCTAAACATTTGATCACATATAGCATCTGGTGGAAAGAGATTTTCTCACGGCCTCGTGCAAGCCTCCCTCAGACTATCACATTATTAATGAAAATAAGCTGCTTGCTTGCTGTACCACCAGACTTTGAAGAAATGTGTTGTCTACTTTAAATATTAATTCATCCATTTTGCCACAGCATGCTGAGTAATGTGTGTCATTATTTCCCACAGTAAAACGTGACTTCTGATGTAAAGATGTTCAGTTTCCTGTCACGTATGATGATGACCAGCATCAGATCCATAGAAATTACATGATACTGAAGCAAATGTAGCCGGTCATTAATATGGAATTATCTGATTTTGTTTTGGAGGGGGGTTAATCATTACAGATCTGTGTGTATACAGTAAATAGGCTATACTTATATAGCGGATTTCCAGTCATGTGCTGGTCACTTAAAGTACTTTACTACATATCACATTCACCCATTCATACACACATTCATACTGTCATGGACACACCAGTTCAGTGTCTTGCCCAAAGAAGAAGGCCTGAGGAAGCTTGGAATCGACCCATTAACCATCTGGTTGACAAACTTCTTCTACCTTCGCTACAGCTGCCCATATACTAGTGTATAGGTTGTATGTATATATATATATATATATAAATATATATATATATATATATATATATATATATATATAATTTCACAAAATTATAATTTTAGTCAGTTTTTTGTTCATTATTGCTGCTCTTTTTTTTGGTTTTGTTTCTTGGTGTTTAGTCTTTTCTGTAATGGGAGGTTATGAATAGGTTTTGAGGACATATATCAGTCAAAATAATGCAAACAAACAAATAAAGCTATCCCAGATGAATTGGAGCACCTTGCTCATGAACAACATACCTGCCAACAGGTGCAGAGATTGGCTCAAAGATTGGCCCCATCAAGCTTGTCTGCTTGTTTTATTTTTTTGTTTGTTTATTTTCAGTATTTCTGTCTAGCTAAGATTAAAAATCAATGTCATAATTTGGATCAAATTTTATATACTATTACTTTAGTCAGCTTGAACTGATTTCACTGATAGCTGATTTTTTTTCCCCTTCTTAAATGGGAGGGTATGATATTTGAGAATGGCTCTGTGTGTGTGTGTCGTCCTCAAAATTATTCATAACCTCCAATTTAAGAATGAAAAAAAAATCAGCTGTCAGTGAATAATTTGAAATTGACAAAAGTAATAATAAATAAAATTTCTATAAAAATTGTGACATTGATTTTGATATATTTTAATTTATATTGTAAGTATTAAGTATGATAATGTGGTGTGATTATCTTATTAGTTCAGACAAAAGAAGTTTGTTTTTTCTAAGCTGATGCAGTATGCTTCTGGAGTCTTTTTTTTTTCCCCGTCATGCATTAATCGTTTCTGTATTTCTTTTAGACGTTTTCAGTAATTAATGCGATATAATTTTGTCTTTACCGACATGTCTTCTGATCAAACATTTGAGGATTTTGTCTAAAACTGAACAACCCAGTTATCTACTGGTTTTAGCTGTGATTTGGTGGCTCAGAAGCTGGTTGTGTACATGAAACTTAATTTTTCCTCTCATTATCTTGTTGTTTGAGGTTGTTGCTGTAAAATCTCTGACTGGCTCCAGGATTCATGGCTGTGGACTCATCTGCAGACACCATCATGTTACAAACAAAGTCTATTTATATCCTGTCATTCAACACAGTTTGTTATTATTTAGTTGTTATCAAGGGATGGAAGGCCGCTTGAACAACATGATTTTGGGTCAGTTTTGTTGTTGTTGTTACCAGTTCAATCACAGCCTGGCTGCCACTGTCTGTGATAGCTATTAAATAATGCACTTATTCTCCAAGGAACCAGCAGCACGTTGCTCAGGCAGTCTAGAAGAGGAGACCTCTTACATCTGAATGCAGTCATTAATGGCACTGGACCGCCATATTGGGAGGTCCAGTGGCACAACAATTTGCTGAATTTCAAAGGTTGTTGCATGGAAGTTGACTTTTTTTAATGGTATTTTATCGGATGGATGGATAGACAGATTTTATTTATCCCAAACTGGAACTTAGGGGATGTAGCAGCAAGTGATAAACCAAAGCAATGAACCATGCAAAGTATACAAACCAACAAACAAAATGAGCAAATCAATAAACAAGATAAGTAAATAAGATATAAAAGCATCTATAAAATCAAAGTTGAGAGTACACTATACCTGCATACTGCAGGTGGGCCAGGCGGAGGTGCAACAACAACTGTAAAAATAATGTCACTTAAAATCAAACCAAAGGAAATAAATTCAACTAAAAAAGTAAACAAAATTAAATAACAAAAAACTTTACAAAATTTAATTAAAACTTTAAAATAAAAGAAAAATTAATTACTTTGAAAAATTTGATAAAAATAAAAATATGAAAATAAACAATAAAATAAAACATATATGATTAAAAATAAATAAATGTTTCAATGAAAATAAAATAAAAACTTAAACGATTACGTTAAGAAACACATACAAAATAAAATTGAGTAAATGATAAATAAAAACCAAAATGTAACTTGAAATGAAAATAGAATTAAACAAAAACTAAAATGAAATAAAATAAAAAGTACGACATTAAAAAGAAATAATAAAATAAAAATAAGATATTACATAAAATGAGAATGAAATAAAACTAAATAAATGATCAATTAAACTAAAATAAGTTTAAAAAAAAAAACCAATGAAACACTAAGTTAAAGTAGAATACATAAAAACACTAAAGTGAGAAAAAACACTAAAACTGCTTGTGTTAATCTCTATAAATCACTTGTGGTCATTTTGACTTGAAGTTTATTTGTACTGACGATGATGATGATGCTGTTTGCAGATGACAGTGGGCTGCTCATCACATGTAACCTTGCTGCTGCTGCCTCTAATATCACCAATGTGGGACAGAAGAGTTTTCCATGTTGTCAATCTTCTGGAAGAATCATTTCTTCCGTGGTCTGCAGGCACCTCCTGTGCTGCCTGCAGATGCATTCCAGACCCTGAAGCTGATAAACTCGGGTCTCAGGAGTGTCACGGCCATCTTTATCAGAGCTTCTGGTTCGCATGGTTCCCCGTGCACCAGGCCCGCATGGCGGTGGAGGCCGGCAGGGCTCTTGGCCCCGTGACTCGTGTGTGATTTGGCAGACGTTTTGATAGGAAGGAGGGAGGCGTGATAAGGGGGGGGTCCAGGAAGGTGGGCTGCTGCTTACTGCTGGAGCTGGAGCTACAGCTTTGCTTCACTTTCAGCAGGACAAATTCCAGCCAGGCCATGATGGTGTTGGGTCCTCCATTGTCACACTGATGGATCTGAGCGTGTGTGCTGGGATGTTTGATCTGAAAGGAGTGAGGCTGTAACATTAGAAAGAAGAGAAGCTTTAATTAGAGACGTGCATGTTGCTGGACTGCCTTAAAAACATTTGTGATTATGTGAGACTCTTACCAGAGTTGCCGGTATCAGCATGTGGGTCTGTAATGTGAATAAGCAGCTTATATGGCACCAGGTGCTGGTCGGGTGGTAGCTGCAGCTCCAGAAGTCCAGGTCTGATGTTCAGGTACAGAACAGGGATGTCCTGCTTTAATGTCTCGGTTATGTCTCTGCAGTCAGCTTTTTCAGCCCAGAGCTTTCACATCTTCATCATGAACCAACTTATATGTGGGAGCTGGCCTTGCTCAGCGCTCTCTCTGATTGGTTTGGGATTGGAGAGATGTGATTGGTTCTTCATTAGGCTGTAAAATGAGGGACTAATGTTTGTGCTTGTAAAGCTGACCAGTTTTTTTCAGACTTGCAGAATGAATCCGTGCTTATTAGGGCTGCCACAATTAATGAACGATAATCGTGATTATGTCAACTGCCAAAATAGTCTGCGACTAATTTAATAATCGACTGATCGTTTATTGTTGTTCAGCTTTTTTTCCTCTCAAAACATCCACTGTGCCTGCGGCTGCCTCGTCTGCCTTTCTGTCTGGTCAGCTTTTCTTGAATTGTGTCTTGACATAGATTAACACATTCACTACCAGTCAAACCAAAATACCAAAATAACCAAAATAATCGGTCTCCTTGTTAGAGGTTTAAATGTGGAGATAAAAAGCTTTGGTCTTTATTTTAGCAGCTCAGGATGCGAGCCATGTTGTTCATCTATGTTCTCTTTACATACGGGCAGCGTGAGGAAGGAAGCAGTCAGTTGGATGGTAAGTCGGACTGAGGTGGAGCCAAATCAGGTTTCACTAAGTCAGATTATAAAAAATATTCTCAGGAACTCAAACTGGATGCACACAGCTCCCATCCCAGGCCTTTATGCTGCTAAACAGGAATAGCTGCGTGGAACGGTGTGACCGTGATGTTAACCGGACATCCTCTGATCAGTAAATCGTCTCCTCTTCCTGTGATGCAGACGTTCGTCTAATAACGGCCGACATCACATGCCCTGCTGATCTCAGCTTTACCCGTTTCTACAACAGCTGTGTCTGTGCCGTTACTCTGGCAGCAAACTGATTGATCAGTTTGAGGTTCGTTGCTTCTTTCAGTTCTGGCAACACAAACTTGTTCATTTCAGAGATAAAAACTGAAACAGAAAAGTTTCTGATTAGTCACAACTGTAGAGGGTTTTACTCACAGAAAAAAGTTGTTTCAGTAGCTGGTTTCAGTTAGTCATGATGCTTCAGCCCGGCTCCGACCGGCTGGGAGCGCCACCAGAGAGGCAACAATTAAACCCCGAGAGGAAAAACATGGAGACAGGACAGCGTTTATATGCTTTAAGATTGCTCTCTTTTTTTTCCACCAACAATGGATTAAGTCCAGGGCTTTGTGGAGGCCCATGGCGGGGAGGAGAAGGGGGTGTTTGTGCTGCAGATAGATATTTGTCTATGTCTCTTTGTGCGTCATCCTCCCCAACGGTTGGAGATGTTTCAGCCTGATATGGCTCCTCTCCTTGATGGGGGAGATAGCAGGCAGCCCACTGAGGCTGGATCCCTGGGCTTATATGTTTTGGCGGTTGAGATGGGAGACGCGATAAAACTTGGCGGCGATGGCTTGCTGCTGATAGCACAGAAAGCAAAAAGAGGAGGGGGTTAGGAAGAAGAGATGGAAGGAGAGATGGAGGACGGGGGCTCAGTGTAATTACATCTGGCCTTTTTTCCCACCGTTGATGCGTCGTTGTCGGTGGTTTTGTTTGGCTGTGGATGGATGTGTAGATAATTAAAAGAAATGCTGGAGGAAGAGCGGTTGAAAGAGTGATAAGAGGAGGAAAAGTAGAGTAGTGGTGGATGAATGTGCTGTGGTGTGTTTTTAATGGCAGCCCAGCCAGCTCTGCCGCTCCCCGCCCCTCTGAGAAAGATGTTTGAGGCTGATAAGGAGGCCTGCTGATGGGAGATAGATAACACTCTGCAGATCCAGAATGCTGATTGGGCCTCCCAGTCTGTGTGTGTGTTTATGCATGAATGTGTGTCTGTGACATCACCCGGAGAGCTCAGAGGTCAGCATGAATAATACGAAGCAAACCAGGACGCCTGCAGAGACCAGACAAGGAAGTCACAATGCCGACCTCCCCTTTTTTCTTTCTTTCTTTTTTATTTAACCCTTAAAACTCCCAGATCTCCCTGAGGTTTATTTCCTCTATCACCACCAGTGTGTCTGGATCAGTAGTGTGTAACTCTGTGGGGTAAATTGTGATGGATAGCTTACGCTTTAGGTGATATATGTCATCCAGAAGGTTTAAATCCACCCACTAAATGTAGTGTTTATTCAGAGACTATATGGAAAATCCACAATGATCCATGATAACACCATTATTTATCCCATTTTCATCATAAAAAGATCACTATCACTACTATGTTGCTGAGAGACCTCTATTTAGACCTGGAAATGATGATGAAGACACTTTCTGTCACACTTTACCATTAATTTAAGCTCTGATTGGTGGAAATGTCCAATCAGGGGCAGCTAAAGATCAACAAGTGAGCAAAAAGTTCTGTGTGTGTCTGAAAAGAACAAAAATAATGGTTCTCTATGGCTGGAATAAAACCAAGAAGACTTTTTTAAACCAAAAAGCAGCTGAGTTGGAGTTGGTTTTGTGAGGATAGCAGGTAAATAGTAGCGTAAACAACTGGAAATGAGGAAAAAAGTGTGAATAGGTAAATAGTTTCTGTTGTGTGTTTATTTCAATGCCAATATTTTCTCTCCTGAAAGCCAAGATGTGAGATGAGAGAATGATGCAGATGAGAAAAGGCTTGGTCACTGTTAATCTTATTTCTACAAAGGACTGTTAGTAATAAATTCTGTTTTCTTCTTTTGTTTGGTCTTCATTGTGCTATATCATTGATTCATTTGACATCATTTTAAGCCTCATAACTGGACAACTGAGGTCGTCCTGGAACATAATGTCTGGATGCTGACTGGGATTAATGGTTCAGCCTCTACAAGCAGGTTTACATGTACATAGTAAAAAAAAAGAAAAAAGGTTTTGGTGTTTTAAGGGTTAAACTTGTGTAAAAACTTTGAGTGACTCATTTTTAGCTGACCCGGTCTGACAAAGTTCTGGTGAAGATTGAGAGATGAATTCATTCTTTTAAAGTAAAACACACGAGCGTGACTAAATTCCACGCACACACCCGGAGGACTCGTGCAGCGCCTTGGTGGCTCTCTGCTCGCTGTGTTTGCTTTTCTCACTCCTCCTTTGTTCTGCTTTTAGCTTGATGTGAACTTTAGATAAGCCGCGGGGCCCGATCTCCGGAGCAGATAGAGATCGCCAAGTGTGATTAGAGTTGTTATCAGGCCAGAGCAGGCGGGAGCCGAGGCTCCACGGCAACAACAACAGGCCCGGGCGGGAGCAGCCGGGGTCCAGACCCTGGCAATCAGTTCCAGCCCTAATGGGATTAATGTTGTTGTATAATTAGATGATAGGTGTGAATGCATTTTTCTTTTCTCTTCCCCCACCCATCCTCGTCCTCTCTCTCTCACTCTCCTCCCTAACAAGCCTTGTCATTGATTAATTTAATTAAAATTAATACCACATATTACTCATTCCAGATCCTGTGTAAAGATAGCGCAGACAAGTTGGGAAATTTTGGTGTTAGTAGATGATTATCTGCAGGGTTTTTTTATTTTTCCTCTCGGTGAGAAGCGTGCACAGCGTACAGTACAGAAAACAGCAGCATCAGCAGGATGACTCGCACTTGGTTGATGGCACTCGCAGATATTAACGAGGCTCGATGGTGACTGATTGGTTATCGGTCGGCCTCATGCTGACGATCAGATAACTATGTGGGAGCTGCACAAGACTGCAGTCATGCACTCGTGCACGTTCACACGGTACCTGGGAGATAAAAATGTAGAAGTTTTCAGAGTTTGAAGGATTAAACAGTGAAAAGTGACTTTAATTTAGCAGGATAAAGGATGTTTGAGACGTGAGCCGAATCACTCTGAGCTTCGCTCATCGGCAGAGGGAGATTCTTTGAAAGCGATCAGGTGAAAGCAGGTCTGGTCAGAGGGATGAAGCTGCTGGAGGCCTGTTTGCAGCACCTGCATGGTGTGTGTGGTCAGATGCAGTAAAGGGGAAGTTGAAAGAGTTACAGAGGAAACACCATGTGTGTTTGCTGATTGGATGAGTTATTATCCTTTCTTGTTATTAACCCGGAAGACAGCCTGCGGGCGAGCGGCTTCCAGACCTGTGTGGTCAGAGGTGGTTTCAACCCTCGGCCTCGGTGTGACGGAGGGATGGGCGATCAATCAAGCGCTTTTAAATCAAAACTACAATGTAAAACGTTTCAATAGGCAAGCTTCGAAGGAGAGAGTGATTTATTTTCATGTTACACCTGCTCCAGGTTTCACACCTGCAGCGTTTTACAGCGTCCACACCTTCAGTCCTGCTTCCTGTCCATCGTCATGTAAACATCATGTGACAATCAGCTGTGAAGTCGCGTCTTCAAAGCTCATCACAGACTTATTTTCCAGAAACGACTGAAACTCTGAGACAAAAACACAGGGTTCAGAAATTAGTCCAACATCTGAAATGTGCTGATGAAGTGAATAAAGACGGTTTCGCTGAGTGGAGTCGCTCTGAAGCTTTATTGTTCCCTTCTTTTATATATATATAATGGCGATATAAATGACTAATGGCTGATTAAATCTTACATCTTTGTGAATGTTGCGAGTATGGATTCTGTGATTGAGTTATTCTTAATGTATCTTTTCCCGCTTGCTTCTATTGTACTAGACCTGAGTATGTTTCGTTTTATTATGTATAAATGTGAATTGTGTTTTACTGCCAAACATTTGTCTTCGCCAAACTGATTAATAACTATCCTGATTGGTGGCTGGCTGTGTGCAGTCTGTGTCAGGTACTCTTGAAACTAGATGAGAACACATAAAGTTAATTTGCCTCCTACATTGTAGGACCTGAAAAGTGACTATTGTGTGCGTACATTGTGATGATGATACTCTAATGATATATTTTGCAGCTGTAGGTGGAAACCAGATCAGAAACATCAGGCTGATTAGGTCTGACTGCCAGGACAAAGCAGGAACCTGTTCTAGAGGAAACATCAGGGGTTTTGGCCTGTGGTTGCATCATGTAGTTGGAAAGGGAACACGTTCATGCTTCAGTGTTATGTCCTGGTTGGGATGTAGAGACGTTCATGTAAGGGTGGGCCATATTGTATCTTTTATATTATATGCTGATATTACTGGTGTATTGTTTGACATGGGTAGAAAATGTCACATGGTGACATCATGTGACCTGTGCATCACAGTGGAGCTCCACTGATCCAGTAAACATGCAGATCAAAGCAGATCAGTGGTAATCGGCTTCAAACTTTAGAAAAACAGTGTTTATGAAAATAAGAAACCAAACAAGAAAAGCAATTGACATTTAAATAGAATCTGCTTTAGGTTTTATTTTGCTGTACGTCTTAAGTCAAGTAGGCTAGACGGAGGGAGGATTTTAGAATGGCTGTGACTTCTTGTGCGGCCATCTATATCATCTTTGATATCGTAAATATTTCTGTTTATAAAAATTTTGATATTTTTGGTGATGTTGCCCACTCCTAAGTAATCTCTACAGTTTCTCAACAGTATAGAGGATCTGGACGTTTTCTTTTTTTAAAGAAAAACTGGTGGTATTAAAAAAAAAGCATTGTCTAAAATATCGAGATCGGACTATATGAAAAATATATGGTGATAATTTTTTTGCCGTATCGTCCAGCCCTGTGTTCATGTTTGCATGTCTGGTCATCGTCCTCCATTTCGAGTAGAAATAAACTGAAGACAGAATCTGGAATTTTAAAGATGAATTCCCAACAGCGGTCAGAAAACTCAGAGTTGAAGGTTTTTATTTGCAGTTGGTTGACGGTTCCCTGGATGAGGGAGGCAGGCATGACGCAGAGATCCAGCCATGAAAACAGGTGTGAGGTACTGTGTGGGCTCAGTGTGGACCACGTGGCTGGTGTGGATGCATCTCAGTGCTGGAGTCAACTGGTGTTATGACAAGCCCCCACCATGCTGATAAGTCGGAGCGTTTATGCCTGCTGTGCTGAGCGCTCTGCTCCAGGGTGTTCAGACAACCTGGGCAAACACCACCTGACCTGCTGTACTGCTGCACACGCGCACACACACACACACACACATGCACACACACACTCTGCCCGAGAAAACCAGAGCATCTATTCTTCATTCCAGTCTGACCCCATCATAATCTCGGTCTTACCCGAGCTCCGTCCCAGTCTGACCCCATCATAATCCCAGCCGTTCATACATTTAACTCACCTGTAGATGCACAAAAACAAGGAAAAGTAATAAAACAAAGAGCAAGCATGTGGCACGCAGGTCAGACTGGCTAATTAACCTTTTGCTTGTTTATTATTCACTTTATTTTTCACTTTTTGTGTGTGTGTGTGTGTGTGAAGACTTGTTTTATTTTAATATGCATGTGTTTTTATGTTAAACACTGTATAAAAATGCTTTATTGATAAAGATTAGATTTTTGATTGAAGATAAATTCATTAGTAAATCTGGCTCCCAGAAGGAAAACACACACAATGTAAATGTTAAATAAATAAGATAAAATAAAAGTTATATTACTCATACATTTTTTTTTTTATTTATTTGTTTGTTTTGTTTTTTTTTTTGCCAAAAATCAGAGTCTACATTGATCTAAAAAGCCACCTCAGTCTGGTTCTAGACTAAAACCTGATATCTAACTCAGCCTCTGGATGTGAGCATCCTGCTGCATCCCACCAGCTACCAGATGCACCATATTTAGCTGAATTTACTGTACTGTACAGTGTCACAATCTATGGACCTGCTTATAGGTTTGTAATATATCACAATATATCACATCGCTGCCTCTGTGTTGTGATATAGTTTTGCCAGATTCTGGCAATACTATACACACCACTAGTACCCACCTCGACACAGTTCTTTAGGAACAGTTTTTCAGGATCTCTGAAAGGTATTTGGGAATCACCTGGTGGCTGCTAAAACCTGATTTTCTGCCAAACCGTTGTTAAAATATTTGTATTATTTAAAAGATCTAAAATGATAAAATGACTTTTTTTTTTAGTTTTCTGTTTTATCTTGACACACCGTTGGTTCATCCCTGGAGCTGCCAGCGTTTCTGTCTGAAGGATGCTGAGCATGCTCCAGTCCAGGACGGGAAGGAACATGACCGGAAAACTAAAGAAAGGAAAACAAATATGAAAAACCTTCAGCAAGCTGGGGAATTATTGATCAATAATCATATAGTAACAACAAGAATAAGACATTTGTATAATGAAATTAATGATGATGATGATGCAAATCATAATGAAAATAAAAGTAACTACATCAGTGATAATCTATTATATGTAGTAATAAAAATGATTGTGATCAAATGATTAGAGCATACTTAATAAATGAAAATGATTATGAAAATAAATGATAGAATATTAATAAAGTAATTATTTTATAATATGTAGTACTTGTAATGTAATGGTAATAATTTGACCTTTAGAGTGATAAAATGATGATTATGAATATAATAAATAATGACTTAAAAAAGAGTATTCAGTTTTCTGCTCATATATTCAGATATGACTTGTTTGTTTATTGAACTTGTAGTATTTGTTCATTTGTTGTCCTACTGCTGCTCCAGCTGCTCCAGCTGTGTGATGAAGAGGAGCACATGATGAAGACACTGAGGGAATGAGGTGTGTGTGTGTGTGTGTGTGTGTGTGTGGGGGGGGGGGGGGGTGATAAGGGCAACTCAGGCGTCCAGAACAAAGCCGGCAGAAAGAGGAGAAGCTAGAGGAGCCTCCTGGGAGCCTCCTTAACAGAGGAGGTCTAGACCGGCGGCTCCTCCTGTTGTCTGCGTGTACACTCACACGCATGGTGGACATACAAAACCGCCGCCATGCGTGCACACACACATGCATGGCCGACACACCAAACCGCCGTCTGCCTGCACACGCACACGCATGGCCGACGCACCGAGCAGTTTCTCCAGCATGAAGCATCTCGTCCCCACAGGTGGCTGATGTCAGCCGACAGAGATCAGGGCTGCAGTTCCCTCCGTCTACCACCAGGAGGACAACTCCTGGACACACTGGTTTCTAGTTGAGTTCAACTGGAAAGCTTAACTGGAGTGAAACTGTGGACCGTGAGAGCTATGCTCATGAATGGAGGAGGGGACGTGGTATCTGACCCAGGAGCAGCCGTATTACATCCAAATGAAAGTATTTGTCTTGATGTGAAGTTTGTCTGTATTGAATTACAGTCAGGAGGGAAGCATTGCCGCCTCCTCCTCCTCCTCCTCCTCCTCATGTCTCACTGTGTACATTATGAGTCATGTGATCCAGCAGTGATCCGGGCCTCTGGATTGCTTTGTGCTTGTGTAAACCGTGGTGCTCTGGCTCCTCGGCTGATAAGTGAACTGCCAGTCAACCAGTTTTGTGTGTGTTTGTGTGTGTGGTGGTGTGTGTGTGTGTGTGTGGATCCAGGCTTCACAGTTACTGTACAGAGTGAATTTCATGTTCCTAGAGTTCTCTGACATGTGGAGCTGAGAAACATCAGTATTTAACACCAACGTGAGCAAATCTGTTATCAGGTCAGTAAAATGTCTGTAAAAGCATCAAAACTAAAACACACTAACTTTTAAAAAAAATGTCCACCTTCCAGAACCGGGTCAGACTCCCGCCTTAGTTCCTGGTGTGACAGATCCAACCAGGTGTTGGTAACATTCCTCAGAAATTTTGCTCCACATTGACATGATAGCATCACACAGTTGCTGCAGATCTGTCGGCTGCACAGCCGTGATGAGAATCTCCCGTTCCACCACATCCCAAAGCTGCTCTGTTGGACTGAGATCTGGTGACTGTGGAGGCCGTTGGAGTTCAGTGAACTCATCGTCATGATCCAGAAAGCAGTTGGAGATGATCTTACCTTTGTGACCTGGTTCATTATCCTGCTGAAAGTAGCCATCAGAAGATGCTACACTGTAGTCATAAAGGGATGGACATGGTCAGCAACAATACTCAGGTAGGCTGTGGTGGTTAAACCATGCCACTATAGCCCCGTTTCCACCAGCGGGTCTGGGCCGGGTCGGGCCGGATCGGTCCACGTTTTTTTGCGTCTCCACAGATAAAAACTGGGACGGGTACCCTCATATCCGACCCGACCCGGCCTACTTTTTTGGTACCCTTCGGTAGGGGTACTGATCTAACCAATCCGGACCAAAGAGGTGGAGCTAATACACAGCAATCTGTTGATTCGTTGAAAAATCCGTCACTTTCTGTGTGACCCGGCATAAAAACAAAGAAGGGGGGACAAGGTGTTGCATGGCAATGATGTCACGTGATCACGTAGCAGCGCTCTCTGGTTAATACTCCGCCTCCAGGGTAAGGGGACAGTTTTCTGTGGGGACGCAACATGAAATCAACATATCTGTACCAAAACCCACCCGATCCGGCCTGGCTCGACCCGACCAACCCAGACCCGTGGGTGGAAACGGGGCTATTGATGCTAAGGGGCCCAAAGTGGGCTAAGAAAATCCCTCCCACACCATTACACCAGCAGCAGCCTGAAGCCTTGATCCAAAGCAGGATGGATCCATGCTTACATCATGTTTCCATCAAACTCTGAACCAACGTCTGAATGTGGAGCTGAAATGGAGACTCATCAGACTAGCAACGTTTTTCCATCTATTGTCCAGTTTTGGTGAGTCTGTGTGAATTGTAGCCCCAGTTTCCTGTTAGTTACTTATGTTAAACAGTTGGGGTGCAACGATACAACAAATTCATTTTAGAGTCAGAATTCGTTATTTTTTCTGTAGACTAATCTGATGAGCATTTTGTGTGTTGAGCCAATCCTGCGGCGCTGTCATTGCCTGGGGAACGAGTCCCAATTATCTCCTATCTGCCATCATGGAAAGCAGCATGGATATCTGGATTTACAACATTGGACAATCGTCTAAGGTCATGATAACCCATAGGTATGTTATCCGGAGATCTCTAAAGTATTCTGACATTTTTTTCCTCCTTCTTTTTTTCTTTTTTTACATTGGAGCATTAATATAAACTATTCATCTCCGGAAACTGGCTTTAATGACAAGTCACATGGAAATATAAAACGCACATCTCGTGATTACTTATCAAAGTTTAAAAAACTAAACTCTTCCAAAGGTTGTTAGTTTTCTATTTTATTACATATTTGGCTGTTAGTATTGTTTACGGACTGTACAGACCACGTAGCCTTCACATGTCCTGCAGATGAAAGTAAAGGCTGCAGAACACTGTCATCCGGCTCCGTTTGTGTTTGCCTCTGAACTTTTTTTTATTGTTTGGTCCCAACGTTGTCCTGATCAGAGTGAATAACGTTATATCACAATATCTCCCAGATTAGTCATTAACTCTCAGCAACACCACAGCTGTCTCTGTTAGCATTAGCTAGCATGATAACGTTATGCGGTGCGTCATTTTCGGGAGCATAGATTAGTGAAATAAAGTGTCAGATTAATGAGTGTTCACCATAATTTACAATTTACCGTGTTTTTGTTGTTGGGGATTAAATCCAGTGTTTTCTCCGCTGTGGCAGCAAGTTATTCCTCCTCTGCTCTGTGTGTCTGATATTCCTCCCCGATACAAACACAGTGGATTGAGCAGCAGCACCATCCACTTTTGTCACAGACAGTAGAAATCTTCATGAAATAAATGTCCGTGATCTTCTTATTCACCTATTACCACATTAAAGTTTTCCACTGCTATTCCTACAACCAGGAATGCGACAGTCCCTCCAGATTTCCTCTATGTTGTTCAGAAAAAGTCAGATTCTCATCTGTTCTAATTACACATGTACAGAAAGGCTCCCCCAGCAATGGCAGACGGTCTAGTTGTGGCGTTTGGCCGGATTAGTCTATACCAGTGTTCCTCAATCCTGGTCCAAAGGGACCCCTGCCCTGCTAGTTTTCAAGATATTCTGACTTCAACACACCTGACTCAGATGAAAGGCTCGCTAGCAGGCTTGCAAAGAACTTGATGAGCAGTTGAATTGATCTGAATCAGGTGTGAGTTGGAAACCTGGAATACTTGCAGGGCGGGGGTCCCTGAGGACCAGCATTGAGAAACCCTGGTCTATACAAAACATAATTTTTCATCCCTTTTTAAATGTTGGTGTAAATGTCGTATTTGTTCTCACTGATGCAGCTCAGCATCATATGGCTCCTTCTTACACCCTTTTCTCTCGTCCGTGAGCAGAGGTGGGTGATCCAGGTGCCAGAAAGTAAACCTCCTGCCATGTTTGTGGATCTGCCTGGATCTGAACAGGTGTTTTCACAAACAAACGACCTGGAAGAGCAGCTGTGCTAATTAAATTCAGCTGGTTTAGTGATTGGTTGGAACAAATGTCAGAGAGAATTTTTATATTTTGGATCGGGGATACCCACCTCTGTCCACAGCACGCTTACCATCAGGGTCATACAGGACTTAACATAAAAACCAAAGTAGTTTAAGACACCAGATTGTTGCAGCAAACCAACTTCTCATAGTCTTTCATCAGCTTGAGTGAATGCATGTGGGAGACGCTCAGGAGATCTGCGCTCGACAGTGCAGCCTAGGCGGAGTAGTCGAACACAGATCCACTGAGTTTTTTTAGCACAGATATGATGGTCAAAGACTGGTTGATGAAATAAATTAAAATTCTGTATTATTTGATACATGTGCTCTCAGTTCAGTACACATCTGTGTTGAAAAGCTTGATATGAATATATATGTTGCACTGCTACTGAACAGGGGTACCTAATAAAGTGGACAGTAAGCATGCAGACTGGGATACTAGTAGTGGATTATTTGTAGAAACCAGGCTGAGATGTGGTTGCTCAGATTATCAGCTGATTCAGCTTCACTAACAGACATTTTCTCAGCCAACTGCATCATTCATATCAAACTAAATTTAGAGCAGTCGTTTACTTTGTTCAGAGAAAAACATCTAAAATGACTCAAACGACTGGAATAACATGCCTCTCAAGTTCTAGATCAGTTTTAGGTGAGGCAGCTGGTGTAGAAACGGTGGATATTAGCAGCCACCACAATGAAATATCTGTTTCCTTGATGCATTTGTGTAAAATCACCAGATCTGTTGATGCAGAGAAAGCTGGAGCAGAAAACCCGACCTCATGTGATCCTCACATTAATGAATCCTTGTTGGGACATTTATTATGGGCGTGTTGATCTAATATAACTTAACAGCCTGCAGAGACAGGAAGTGGGAGCGTAAACACTCCCCCAGCGTGTAGACGCAACAACGCCGCGCAACACCAAGTTAAACACAGAGCCCAGCATCACTCCATTCCTCCTGCGTTTACCACTTTTTTAAAATCCCTCTCCACCTCCACTTCTCTATCACCCCCTCTTTCATTCTATCTACCCCCCCACCCCCCACCCCCGTCTACAGACCCCTGGCCTCGGCGAACCAGGTCTTGGCGCTATGATAATGTGGAAAGTTGAACTGGCCCCATTACAGCGAGGCTGATGGTAGGCCCGATAACGCTGTTGATAATGGGTGCAGATAGCGCTGACACAGCGGTCCAATAGCCTGGCCTGCCTCCCCCCCCTCCCCTACCCCTCAACCCCCCCCCCCCCCCCCCATTATCATTCCTGCCCACCGATGGGCTCCCAGAACGCTATCTCCTCTCCATTTCCACTCCTGCGACAGATAAGAATGGAAATACTGACTTCATAGCTGACTGATTAAAGTGTCTGCCTTTCTTGATAATACACAGATAAATTATGTTTTTTTCTTCCTCCTCTTCTTCTCTCTCTCCCCTCTCTCTAGAAAAGGGTGGGGCTCAGCAGAAAGAAGAAAAACCCTCTCGTCTTTTCATTTTTTTTTTTTTATCATGGAGGAGTTAGAGATTCAGCAGTGGTCCTGGTGTTGTGTTGGACCAGCCGGAGGAGAAAGAAAACTTGTATTACTGGCTTTTTTCAGTCTGTATAAAGGCGGCAGAAGTGTGTGAAGGAGGAGGAGGGAGGAGGGGGAGGCGGGGGGGTACACAGAGATGAAGAGAGATTAGGGCCAGACAGGCCTATTTGCAGCCCAGTGAACTCCCACTGCAGCTACAGCCGTTTCCAGGTTGAGTTTTTATCGCCGATCGCTCCAGTTTGATACCAGGAGAGATCCCTGATGGATATGCTCCCTGCATCCAAATCCTCTAACCCATTTGCTTTTTATCCAACCCCCCCCCCAAACAACACCGCCCCCCCCCCCCCCCCAGCCCCACCTAACACACACAACACCAACAACCTCTATCTCCCTCCCCTCCCTTATCTCCAGCTCTCCAGCTCTCTGTCTGTCCAACTGAACTTCTGTCCTCCTCCCGCCTCCTTTTCCACCAGGAGAAATCCTTCATCAGCACCGTCCTCCTCATCCTCACCCCTTCATCATCAGGATGGTGTTGATGAGGTCTGCTTCCTGTCAGCAGCTTTCGGGGGGAGGTGTTGTTGTTTTGGAGCTAACAGGCTCACATACAGTACAAATAACTGCTGCAGGTGAGAGCTTCTGCAGTGAGCAGCTGGAGAATGGAGGATAGAGCTGTCTTGTTTTTCCGGTTCCTGTTCTTCTTCTCAGGTTTGTTCCTTTCGCTGGTTGTATATCAGCTCCGAAGCTCAACACTGACCCCGTCCTTTCTAGTGGTATTGCTCCATCTTCTGCGTTGGGTGACGGACCAACAAGCCCCTCGAAAACGCTCCAAATTCCATACGTAACTGAAGCAGACAACGGACGAAACTGTCCGTCCGTTTGCGTATCCGTCTTCTGCGTCGAGCATAAATTGGCCTTAA
This sequence comes from Atherinomorus stipes, assembly GCA_023101725.1. Taxonomy (NCBI): domain Eukaryota; kingdom Metazoa; phylum Chordata; class Actinopteri; order Atheriniformes; family Atherinidae; genus Atherinomorus; species Atherinomorus stipes. The sequence continues at coordinate 559,237 of JALJCO010002819.1, read as the reverse complement.
GGTAAATGTGGGGCCGAACCCTGGATTCTCCTGACTCTGACCGTTGATAAAGGTGTCCATCATCATTGGCCGATGGCTTCCTGAGATATTTACCTACATAACTTTACTTTTCACCTTCTATCGTTGCACAGTTCCTCATCACATCAGGCTTGTAACGATAGGAATATTACATGCCACGGTAATTGTGACCAAACTGATCACGATTCTCATTATTATTGCAGTATTGTTGAAAAGTGCTCAAAATGTTCAAATTGTACCCTAACCCTGAAATCATTTCACCAAGTTTTATAAAAAAAAAAAAAAAATATATATATATATATTGTGTGTATGTATGTATATATATATATACATATATATCATGCTCAATGGACTTTCTGTTGGCAAGAACATTAAAATAATAACAAGTAAACATCAAACACACAAATGTGTATTACAGGTAGCATCTTATAGCCATAAGAGGTAACGATGTTTTGTGGAAATTGTAGGTGATAACTTAAGATTTTTTTTCTACATTCAGTGCTCAAGACTTGATCTAGTCTTACATATTTCAGAAATACTGGTACAGAAAGGAAACTTTCACTGTTTCATGTACCTTTAGTAGAAATGTAAAGTGCAAATAAAAGCAACACGACCATATTACACAAAGTAATGTGCCAGAAACATCAAAATAATACCATTTATAAATAACTAAATAAAAGTAGAGTTTCCTCCCAGCATCCTTAAAAAAATCCAAAATGAATTCAGACCTCAGACTGTCCTTTAAAGATACAGTGTGTAAAGAAATCCAAGGTCAATGGCAGAAAATGTGAGATATGGATCACCGCGAGCCTACGTCACAACCCGGAATTCATGTGACCGCGAAGCTGGTCCCGGTGAAAATATGCTTCGTATTTGAACGGCGTCTGATGGACTATGAGCCTCAAAAACTGCTTTTGCACTCTTTTTAAGTTTTTTCTCCGCCGGTCTGTCTTTGAAATATTATAGAAATGACGTCCAGTTATACTGAAAGTCTCACTGCCGACGCTAGAAGAAGATACGAAGCTAAACTAGTATCTGTTGGACTAAGTGATGCCCATCTTCTGCTGCTACAGCCTGGTTAGACGAACCTACCTGTACATAACAGCCTGATGATCAGTTTCCCGATCTCATGATGTATTTGGTTTCATCAGGTAAGCCCCGTGTTCGAGCCATTTTTTTTTTATAGAACATAAATTTTCCCCGGATTTTTAAGAAATGGTGGTATTTCTTTGATGTACTTCTCAGGAGTTTACTCTCATTGATAAAGCTATAAATTACCGGCAGTCTCATCTGTATGTAACTGGTTATGACTGTGCATGTTTGTAATGCTGCAAATGCCTTTCTGCCACTTTTTATGCTTTTATTCTTATGTGGGAACATTGATGGCAGTAATCTGGATGAACGTAATCGTTAACAGTCCTGAGGAGACGGAACAGCGGGCGGCGCTGTGATTCTGTACATCCACTGATTTAATGCTGTTTTCTATCATCTGTACAAAAACAACTACATGGTTTAAAAAGTGAGACCATAATATGCTTTTTTATCAGTCACAAAGTGATCCGAACATATTGTTAGATGTTTCCATGGTTTCCAGCGTGAACTGTCAGCATTTATGGGCTTGATAGCAGCTAGCCACTTAATGTTGTTCGGGACTTTTTCTGTTGTTTTGGGAACTGGAACAAACATATTCTCTTGTCCGTGTGATAGATATGTTTATGGCAACCATACACAGCGGGACTTCTCGGTATTTCCAAAGTAGAATAAACGAAGATTGACGAGTAATGAAGCAGTTAATTCAGTGGCTCCCCTATGCAACGAAGCCATGTTTTCACCTGTTACCTAACCGGATGTGACGAATTTGGCGAAAATTCCCGGATGTTCGCGGTGATCCATAATTCAAAACTGTTTCTATTGATGTGTAATTTCTTCACTAGAATAACTATTATGTGTTCATTTTCTTAGAACGAGTCACATATATCTACATGCTGCCGGTCCACATACATGGAGGCTGCCATGTTTGTTCCACAGTTTTTACTATGGTGTCCCTGAATGGACAAAACAATATGTGTGAAGTGAGAACCCTCTAAACTTTATTACTGCTGTTCCAGCTTTGTTTAATGGAAGTTAGAATATAGTTTGGGGGATAAGTAATACCTCAAAAGACATAAAAAGTAGTTACTCATAGTCCAGTCATAGCTACACCTGAGACCACTGGATCCACTCACAGATGAAAACATCTTTGTCTGGGAGAATTTTGGCCACTAACGGCCACCATACATTCACAACAGTGCTTGGAATATGAAGTCCTTTGAAAAAAAAAAAAAACCTCTTTCATTTTAAATACCCATTTTTACCTCTAGATATTGGTAATTCTTACATACTGTACCTTTAAGAGGAAAAAAAAAAAACTCCAGAACTTTCCATGCGGCCTTTGCAAACTGTGTCTGAGGGACTGCTGCTGCTTTTCCAGGCAATGAGCAGCATCACTGTGGGATAATCATGGTTTAATGATGTTTTAAATCTGAAACAGTAATATTAACAGTCAAGAATTATATCACTTTTTTTTTATTTTATTTTTTTCTAATCGATAATTGTTACATCCTACATCACACATTATTTTACTCATTCCTTGATGAACTGGGCTGCTTCCCTCTGGTTTTACTGAAAGTAATGTGGTTTCCTTTTAGGAGGAGAAGCAAGAATCAAAGCAAGTTTACTTACAGGATTTTTTTCATACAGAAGGCAACACATACATAACAAAATGAAATACTCATACAGTGTGTAACATATTTTTCAAACATGAAGCATAGACAATGGCAGAAACAAACAGCAAAAAACAAAACAAAACTTAGACCTAAGAAGCTTAGGATTTGAAGGCATTGTTGAGCTTCATGTGTGTGTGAAATAATTTCCAAATCAACATCTTATCAGAATTTTGATGATCAGAAATTATATCTATCTTAGTATGTGATGCTACATAAAATCTATGAATGCAAACAAATCAATCTTGCTGCTGGTCATCTTAATGAGGACCAAAGCCCCATCCCACTGATATTTATTATGCAGAAAATCATTCATGTTGTGTTGTTTTATTTAAAGAATGATTATTTGAAGATTCAAATTGGTACCTGAAGGTTTAAAATCCTAGAAATGATTTAATCTTTTGGTCATTTTATACAGGTCAGAACAGAAGTTGTTCAATAGTTAGCATATTTATTAATTTATTTTTAAGTAATTAATAAATTTAAAAAATTTTAGATTTTGAGGTTTTTGCGTGTGGACATTTTTGACCACTAAAGTCACCTTAGGGAGTAAATTTCAGGAGGTCATGAGGTTTAATGATATTTTGATAGAGAGGGAGGAATAAATAAACCTTAATAAACTTTGTTTTTCAACTGTTGAATAATTTGATTGTCTTATAATCCCAACTTTTTCTGATTTGTAGCTGTTGTAACTTCAGAGCTGTTAGTAGTTGAAATGATTTACATGTGATTTATAATGACTCATATTCTGCCTGTAATCTAGATTGATTTCATTATCTCGTCTCCTTCCAAAAACAAACACAACAGTTCTGTAAATATTCAGAAATAAGAGTTTTTCTCAGCTCGGGTTTCCAACCTGGAACTTATGTACCATGGCTACAGGTCAGCTTGTGGTTGGGTCATCATCCGGCGGGCGGGTCGGTCATCCCTCTGGTCTGTGAGCCGGTCAGGAAGCAGCGGGATGGAACAACATGCTGCTTGCCGGGGCCACACTAGCTGACCTTGATAGATTAGACCCAGAGAGGCTTTTCTGTCTGACACAGAGCAGTGATAAGTCTCTGGGTGAAATAGTTTTTTCCTTTTCTCAGAAATATGGCTGCAGCGTAACTCGGAACGAGATTGTGTGTTAGTGTGAGTCTGCCTCTACCAACCAATCTTCCTGTCTGTGTCTGCTAATAAGCAACTCCCTCCCACCTCACTAGATCACTTATCTAAATATATTTTCTCTCCCTGCCCACAGTCTGCTTTGCTTATGTGACCGCTTTTGTTGCCGCCGTCCACGCTGCGTTTTACACATTAACCAGGCCCAGGATGTAGAAAATCACCATAAAGGTTAATTTGATACCAAAAACCCGAGTTTTAACTTTTTAAGGGCAGCGCTGCTTTTTTGTCCTGTGAGTCCACAAAGAATGAGGAGGGAAGGCTGGGAAAGAAAGGAAGGAAAAAAAGCAAACTGTGATAAAAAGGCCAGATAAGAGGCTGACTGCCTTGTGTAGGAGTTGATATCAATGTTATCTATCTGTCTTTTTTTCACTCTGCGAGCCCTTCTGTTGTTTTTTAGCCCTTATCTTGCTCCACCAAAATGCCAGGAACAAAAAGGGGAGAAAGAAAGAAATTACCGTGCAGATTATTCATGGGGGTTGGCTGATAAAATGTTGACGCCGAAATTAAGACCAATACATGGAAGGTGCTTTTCTCCCTCTCTGCAAGGCTTTTTCATTAGCTTATTATTATTTTTTCTAATTATTTGTGTATGAAGGTTTTTTGCATCGTGTGCAAGCTGTGTGTTGATAACTTCTTGCCGTTGCTTGCTATTAGCAGATTAGACCTCATTTAACTCTTTCTGCCCTCCCTGACACCAATTCATTACATGCATATCCTCCGTCTCCATGCACAGATGTTCTGGTGGGCCCAGATAAGCCCAGTTCTCAATCTGTCATTAATAGAAAGGCCCAAACCGACGGCCCACAGGTTTGAGTTTCCACAATGACGTCCCCGTCCACCACTCTGGCAGGACTGGGATGCTGTGATTGGCCGCCTCGTGGCACCAAGCCGTCCAACGGCGTCCCGACAGAAGACAAGAAGACAGTTGGGTCGGCAGCTTGACCCCACTTTACATCTGAATCACTAATTGCTCCAGTTCAAATACAAAAGCTTCGAATTCCCAGCGGTGCACGTGTGTCCTCTCCCTAATGATTCCTATTACTTACTGGATGTTCTACGCACAGAGCGAACAAGAAGTGTCGCATTTCCATAGAATTTTCTTTTCTGTCTGGATTTATGGGGAGTCAATATTAAGATTAGAAAGAAGTTAAAGAACTAAATAATTTGTCTTTACAAAATTCAATATGGCTAAATTTAAACGAAATAATCAATTTACAGATTAATAGATGAACAGATGTAAACCTGAAAACTAAAAGTAAAGGCAGCATTACTGGTTCCTGGGTCCAGATCACCTCTAGGTTGGGCCATCTTCCAGATCAGGTAAAACTGAGGTGTGTTTTAACAGCTCTGACCTGTAGATTAAACAACAGTTTCAGAAATAATGCTCAGTTTATGGGAAATAGATGATCTGCCCCTCCAGATATTTGGGATGTTGCCATAAAATTCAGCCTCCTGAATTCTGCACATCTTTGCAGTTTTGTCTGATCAGTTTTATCAACTTAAAGCTGTAAAATATGCAAAAAAAAAAAAAAAGAAGAAATTTACTTCTTTCGTGAGGTACTATAAACATAAGTTTTTTTTTTCTTTTTTAATGATGATTACAGTTATATTACAGTTTGTGTCATTGTAAGGAGTGGGGTAGATGTGGGTCGAGAGTGGACATGAATAAAGCTGAAATGGTTCTAACTACCTCACCACCGTGGAGGCCAATGGACCAGGAGCTACAGTAGGCCTGCCCTAGCCTGTCGAAAAGTTGTTAAAAGCTCGAGGTGAAACTCGAGGCAGATGTCGGTCCTTCTTTGATCCGTAACACTGGGTCAAACCACTGAGTAAATCCAGACTGTAGGAACTTTAGATTCTGGTCCAGAAACTCAAATGGATGCATTTTCTCAGGCTTCAGAGACGATCAGAGATCATATGAAGACACTGGAATCATTTATTATCATGTTATCAGGAGGGCCGGTGAATGCTGAGCTGGATGTTCCCAGCACGAAGGGCTGAATCTTCCCAGTTAAAACTCATCTGCATGAGTGGTGCTTCATATTTAATTGTAATTTTTACACAGTAATAGATTGGCTGTTTTATCATGATGGAGAATACCTGCAGTCTGGAAAAATCCATAACTGAAATGAAAGAAAACTGCAGGAAGATTAATGAAACAAAATGAAGAATGATAAACCATTAATTTAATGTCTTTGGAAAGATACTGTATTAGGTTATATTTCTTATTTTCTAAGGTTAGATTTTATTAGGTTATTCCAGCTGAGATTAGGATCTCAGACAGAAGCAAGGCTTTTATTAAGCGGTAAACTGCCTCTCTGGGAGGCAGAGAACTGGAGAAAGTCGTCCTTGGGTTTCACACTTGACCCCGTTTTTAACTGGAGGTCACCTGAAGAGCTACCCCCCCCCCCCCCCCCCACCCCCTTCCCACCTGCACGCCCTGCAGGCTCAGCTTACCTGTAAATGCATGTCTAATAAGTTGAAATCTCTTTTTAAACTGGATATTTTCTCTCTGAAGGTTTCCATATTTGTGCCGTGGTTTGTGCTGAGGATGAGGACATTTCGGACAAGGGCTGTAATTTCCTCCAGCTCATCACGGTTTCCTCGTCCTTACCTCTTTGTCCCTCCTTTGCCCTCTTTCCCTGCAGCTCCCCTTCCATCACCAGCGAGTCTTCTTGTCTGTGTATTAGTATTAGCAGCAGCAGAGTCCCCTGAAGTAAAACAATCTGCTGTAATCTATCAGTGCGTTATCGGTCCTATCTGAGAGCCGAGAAAGCCGGGGCCGGGGCTGTGGCGCCGCTCTCCGGAGCTGATAAAGTTTCAGAGTTCAGCGATGATGAATGTTAAGAAACTACACCCTCGTTACCAACGATGTGGACTTGGCAAAGCCGTGCGATAGGGAGGGGTGAGGAGGTGGAAAGTGGAGAAAAAGGGAAGAAGAGGAGGGTGGCGGTGATGTGAGGAGTCGGAGAGGAAAAAGAGGTCTTATTGGCATCAGCCGTGGGCCTGGGGTTGCAGGAGGGAGGCACTGCTGGCTTTTCTTCTTTCCCTAAACAAACACACTATTGTAGTCCATTCTTCAAGTTTGTATTTTCCAAACTTCACTGAAAAAATATAACACAACAACGTATTTTCTACAGTTCACATCCGATCATCTGCAGATACCAAAGCCATGTAACATCAGTCAAGATTTCAGATGCTGCGTGACCAAGAATTCAGAAGAAAAAAGTAAAACTGTAGATTTCAACAATTTATCCAGTTCATCTGGCAGCTTTTATCTGGCAGCCATCAGACTGTCAGGCCTCAAAGTCCCCCCCGATTAGGATGCAGGTGATAAGGGAGGCGGTGCACAAAAGCAACGGCTCAAATAACAGATAAAGCATCCGTTAGGCCACCAATGATTAGTGGCCCAGTTTACATGGGCCATATCTTTTACACTCATACTCTTTTGAAGTACATGGGAGGGTGTTTATTTGAAGGTGATGCGTTTAAGGGAAGTCTTGCTGGCTGGGAAATTATAACTTTATATGCCTTTTATGCCAGTTTTGAGAAAACGTAAGACTGGTCGGAGTTACAGAAACATGAACTGTTTTTTTTACTGGTCATTTCAACTTTACCAACATACAAGTAAGGTGCAGAGATGAGATATAAATAGCAACATATAAAGATATAAAAAAGATAAAAGATATAAATAACATATAAAGATATAAATAAGATAAAAGATATAAATGACATATAAAGATAAGTAAGATAAAGATATAGTTAACACATAAGAATATGAATAAGACTAGAAAAGCACTTGAAGAGCGCAGACCTCAGCCAAGCAGCTCAACTCCCTTATTTTTGTGTGTCCTGGATCATAGTAGAAGCTAGAAGTCTGTCCAACAGTCTTCTCTCCTCGTGCTCACTGCTGCTCATAAGTTGAATTTCTGCTTCCTGACAGTACATACAGCTGCATACTTCTGCCACAGGTCTACAAACTGATCATCACGGTTGTTGTGGTTTCTGCAGGTATTAATCCAGCCGCTGATCCTCAGGCGCTCCTGCTGCACTAAGAGAAAAAGGCTTAGAGACAGAATTTGAATTAAAAACAAACTTTCTGTTGCTGTCCAAGGAATTACGTTGTTCACAGCCATCTGTCAAAGTGAGGAAACGTCACTCATTGCACTTTGACGTCTTGTTGAAGCATGCACTGTAAGAGCGCAACCTCACAACTTTCCAATTTTGCGTTTACATGATACCCTGTTCGGTTTGGGGAAAGGAATATTCTACCCCCGTGAAACTGAATGAAAATTCATTCGGTTCAGCACTTTTCATTTGGAAAGAGGTGTTTACATGGGTCATTTTCATTCCGAAAGAGCTTTTAAACTGAAAGCAATCTGTATATTTGGGTCCATGTAAACCCAGCTTCTGATAAGGAATCCTTCAAAACATTCCTGGATACAGAAGGTGATCCGGATCACCACCAAAATTTAATGGGTTCGTCCTTGGACTGAGGCACACGGCTGGTAAAAATTTCAGGTCAATCCGTCCCGAACTTTTTCTGTAAAGTTGCTGACAGACTGACGGACAAACCAACGCTACCGAAAACATTACCTCCTTTGCGGAGGTAAAAGATATAAATAGCAACATATAAAGATATAAATTAGATAAAAACACCAGCATAATAAGATAAAACATACAAACATATAAAGCAGTGTCTCTCAGTCCTGGTCCTCAGGGACCCCTGCCCTGGTGGTTTTCAAGATATTCCTACTTCAACACACCTGATTCAGATGAAAGACTCGTTAGCAGGCTTACAAAGAACTTGAGCAGTTGAATTGATCTGAATCAGGTGTGGTGGAGTTGGAAACCTGGAATACATGCAGGGCGGGGGTCCCTGAGGACCAGGATTGAGAAACCCTGATATAAAGCTATAAATGAGACATTAAAGGTGATAGCTACAACATTTTCATCAAAACAATTTTAAAAAAATCCATGGAACATGTACAAGGGTGCAGAATAAAAGTATTAATTTTACCCAAATTTTTCTATAGCACATAAGTAATTGTTTTAATAATCTTGACTGGTCTAAAAAGTAAATATTCACAGCTAGTTACCATGCCAACGTCAGAATTCTGCGCCGTTAGCTTTAGCTCTGGAGTTGCTAGATTGTGGTGTGAGGAGATCCTACTCCTTCCTTTTCTCTTATCTTTCAAAAAAAAAATGAAGCAAGGAAGAGGGTGACGCCCCGGGGGGGGCCCCCCTTCCCCCCCCCCCCTTAAGTTAAACATTTAGGTTAGACCAGTGTTGTAAAGTTGCAAATGCTAATTGAGTAAGTGAATGTGAGTGTGGGGAGGAATTAAACTTGTAGCTCTCACCTTTAATTATGTTGGTGGCACCATGCCAAACAGCTGGTTCTACTGTTTTAGTTGATGTCAACCAGGTGTCTGATTGGCTGGAACCTGGACATGTGGTGGAACGTGTCGCTGTGGTTTAGATCCTGCCTACAGGATTGTGGAGAAGATGGGCAGAATGTTGCTGATTGGTGCACTGATAGGATAGCAGCATGTGGTGAAGGCAGATCAGATTCTGCAGCCAGTCTGGGACCGAACTCTCTCCTTCAGGATGACGTTGGTTCATCAGAGACTACCTCCAGAATCTAGATCTCTGTTGACCAGCTGATGGTACCAGAGTGACCGACACAGCCATGAATTCAGAGTGGAGATGAGAGAATATAAAAAAAAACTCAGATGAACTTAAGAAGCAGTGAAAAGGCATTAACAAAGGGTATGACTGTAAAGTTCAGTTTATAGTTGAAATGATCGGTTGATCATTTTCTGCCCGGTTACATGGAAGTTATTGGGCAGAGAAAGGTCAGTCCAGTGTTTCCGCTACATGGATTCAGTCATGGCGGCTGCCTTGAAGCCTTCAAAATGCCGAGAATTAAATTGTTTCGCGTGAACAGCATCCGCATTTCTTAAGTGAAGCTGTTGCCACCTCCAGGAGGATATTCTGCTGTCAGACATCTGCACGGCACCTGGACGCCGCCCCAGAGAGGCGGGGCCTAATTAAACTTTATTAGTTATACCTACAGGCTGGTAAACTTCCGGAACGTCATCCAACAAGATGTTTACGTGTGGAGTCCGGAGAGGAAAGGTAGCTGCTGATGAGTTGCTTTACATTTTGCACGTTGAACAAACATTCCAATACAGATATTGATCAAGGTTCAAATTGCAGGGGTTCCTTCAGGGGAGCCATTCTATCTGCTGTGTATTGCAACGTCACAAGTCACGTGCACCTGCATATACTGTATAGTGCACGGTTTGCACGATCAAAAATATGGCTGCTAAAAACGTTCTGCTTGTACCAGCTGAATCAGTCAGACAAACAACACCTAAACAACAGTTGTTACCACTGTTACATGTAATTTTAATGTTTCTGGCAACATAAAGTTCACAAAATTTTTTATTTTCTTTTTGTTTTTCCTAGAAAAAAAAAACTTGGTAAAATGATTTCATTGTGTGTATAAGTACTTTCTGAACTTTTTAAGAACATTTAAACAATACCACAGTAATTATGATAATGGTGATATTAAATTGTATATATGGTTACATCCCCATCGTCTCCTATGCTGAATAAATCCATTTTATTTTCCTGTGTTCCATCCTCATTTAATAACACGGCAGCATCTGCAGTGATGTTTCCATCTCTGAGGGAATCTGTCAGCTTTATTTTCTTTTTCTGAGCTGGGCAGAGACGCTGCATGAAGCTTCCTCTGCATCTTTTAAAATATTGGCATTTTTTTCCCACAGTTTTTCTAGATTGTGGTCCTCATACATCAGCATCCGCTGCGTCCTAAATCCAGCGCACCCACATGGACACACAAGAGAAAGCAAAGTGGTTCTCAGTTCTTTTTAGTGCACAAAAGGAGACTGAAAATGTGCAAAAAAAAGCAGAGAAACGGGGGGACAATTGTGATTGTGACAAAGTTCATGAGCGTATAATAGCAGTTAATGCGTGGCGCGGCGCGAGCAGCTTTGTTCGCCAAAGTGCCGAGCTCTTAATAGAATCTGATAGATAGACGCCCGTCTCCTCAGGCCTGATGGGGGGGTTCGCTCATAAAGCCCACATTGAACCCTCTCCTTCTTGTCTTACTGTCATTCTATGAAGGAATAATTTGTCAATAATTGGCCGTGTCATTCTCGTCAAGACGGTTTGATAAAAGCAGCAGCTCTTCGGGGGCCGGGCCAGAAAATATCTCAAAATGGAGAAAAGAAGAAGAAGTGGGGGGAAGCGAGGAGAAGGCAGCATGTGGCAGCAGATCTGAGGCGGCGATAGGGCCATTAAGCGCTTTAGAAGTATTTTAGCTGAATTCACACAAAGCAAAAATAGATAAATAAATAATGAAAGAGGAAAAAGTGGAACGTCAACTGTCAGGGAAGTGATACAGACTTTAAGAAATCATTTGGGAGGGTGAAAGATAAAAGATTATCCCTCTTTTCTGCCAACTTATTGCCTCCTCAGCCATTGCTGAGGCTAATTCGCTTACTCAAGCAATCATGCGGCCGTTCTGTCCCCGTGTGTGTTGCACTGCCTTCAAAGTGCTGCTGCAAAGTGCTTATACCAGCAGCCGTATATATAAACTTATGTGTGAATCTGATCCTGCCTCTGTCCACATCACTCAGCGCTGTATAGCATCCATTATCTGCTCCACTGTAAGGGCAGGAATTTTCCACAGATATCCCAGAATGCTTTTTATCTCTGAAATATCTCTGGATGGCCGACACTCATCTGATTGGCTAAATCCGCCCGGGCAACCACATTCCTCGCACTCTCCCCCCTTCTCGTTGGGAGACCCGTCCTTCTTCTGCAGCTTAAACCTGAGAAACAATAACAGAATAGTGTCGGCTCTAATCCGGTCATCTCCAGAAGGACATAATGTGGGGAAGATATTTGATATGGTGCGCCAAAACAAGAAATAATCTCTGTCACATCAATAAATGATGGGGTCGCTGCACCTAAAACATCCCTGGGTAATAACACGCGTCTGCTGACACTGTTAAAAATGCTAGCGGAGCCGTCAGAGAACCAGAAACAGGAAAAAAACGAGTTAATTAATGTACTCTGAAAGAAATTTAAAATCCCAACCACAAAAACATGCTTGCTAGGTTCATGAACGCTTCTAGATCAAGATGTCTGGTTGCAGTCCTGCAGGCCTCCGTGCTGCGGGGCTTACATGTTTTCCTGCTGCAAACCTGCAGGATAGTGGCCCCTTACAAGACTGGAACTGGACATCTGTGATCTAGTTTGGCCCTTAGAGGAACTTAGTGACCCAAGCAGGAGGCATGTCCTCTGATATGAAGCTGGGACAAGTTCCAGCCTCCCCCATGACCCCGACTGAGCTAAAGGGACTGTAGACTGTCTGACCAGGATTACAGCTGGACTTGAAAGTTTACAGACCATAACATTAAAGAAAAGAATTTCACAATAGTAATTCAAATAACAAGAAACTGAACCGAGTGATGGCTGCATGGTGGCGTGGTGGTTAGCACCGCAGCCTCACAGTAAGAAGTTCGCTCGTTCGAGTCCTGGCTGGGGACGGGGGTTCGAAATATTCCAACAGCGGCCTTCCTGTGTGGAGTTTGCATGTTCTCCCCGTGTATGCGTGGGTTCTCTCCCACCGTCAAAGACATGCATGTTAGGTTAATTGATCACTCTAAACTGCCCCTAGGTGTGAATGTGAATGGTTGTCTGTCTCTCTGTGTTGGCCCTACGACACACTGGCGACCTGTCCAGGGTGTACCCGCCTCTTGCCTGATAATAGCTGGGATAGGCTGCAGCAACCCCCACAACCCTAACTGGATAAGCGGTACAGAAAATGAATGAATGAATATTAATTTTCCAATTTCAACTTACTTCACTGGCAGCTGATTTTTTTCTGTCGTTAATGTGAAGGTGTGTAAACTTTAAAGCATTACTGTATCTTGTTTCCTCATGGGTGAAAAATAATGTTTAGAAATGAGCTACAGCAAGGAATGAAAATGTAAAAACGCCTGATCATGTCAGTCATTATGGACGTTTCTCCCTTTCAGCTCATGCTTGCTGAGTTCTTGGCCTCTATGTTTCCTCATGTGGAACAATTTCTGCTTGTTTCTGAGACGACTTTTTCTCTTGTTACAACCTGAAAGGAACTAAATTCTAAATCTGACTCCACTAAACAAAAACAAACCAGCTGTGCATCAAATGAATTGAGCTACTTGTTTTTTAAAAAAAAATTAATTTTTAAAACTGATCTTTAGATAAAGTCCTGACCCGTAAGATGTTTTATTTAAACAACACATTTTGTATTTTTCCCCAAAGAAAATAGTGACATTGTGTAATCAATAAAGCTGGGTTAAAGAAATCAATGAATTGATTTGAAATTATTAAAAAAAAATTTATCCAACACATCGATTGATTGGATCAGTGCTTCCTTTAATGGTGACAGCAGTACGCTACTCTGGCTGACTTACCGATGCTCAACCAGATCTCAGCGTATAAACACAGCTGATTGGTCACCCGTGTCGCTTCATCTAATCAGCTTCTTTCCCCAACTTATGGCCACACTGCTTTTAAAACGGCACAATTCCACATGTAAGGCTGGAAAACTGTCAGGAACTTGGTGAATAAGGAAATGTCTGCTGTTCTTGCGGTGGTTGTTGGAGAGGTTGTTGTTGTCCTGTAAGGACCTGAAATGGTGGTAAATAGGTTAAACACCAGCAGACAACAGGGATGATGTTATTACAGATGATTATTTATCCAGCTGGGGAACACTGACAGAATGTGATATCAGCATCATTCTGTGGTAAATATGCTGTTTTCCACTGATAGAGTATCTCAGAAGAGTCAGCTGATGACCAGATTTGCATCAGCTGAGAGGAAGGGCCCTGTTGAGGCTCCTTATTGGCTTTTTGATTTATTTTAAGACACAATCTAAAACCAAAGATCACTTCTGATCAGTCACAATAACGACCTTATTTAACCTAAATAATGCATTTTTCCTGTAACTTGTGATGATTTTTAAATATTTTTTGTCCATTTTTTACAACATGTGAGCTGATGGGGTTTTCCAACCTTGTTTATTTAAAGTCCTTAAAAGCTGAACAGGTTTGTTTTTTCTCCTGCTTCTCTTGAGAAGTCTGTTTTGAATTTGATGTGCAGGATAGAAGGACATCTTGCAGGACTGTTGTCCACTGGTTGGGTAAAAGGGAGATTTCCCTTTTTAGTATAAGGAAGGAGTGTCTCCGTTCCCCCTCCCATCGGTATCGGGTGAGGGATCTGACCGATAACGGTTGACCAGGTTTTGCTCAGAGTGTTTTTTTGGCCACCCTGCCTCTGCAAACCCACACTGACCTTTCAGTCAACTGGCTCTGCTTTGCATACCTACTCACCGTTTCCCCGGCATGCAAATGGAGGGAGATACACGGCAGGCTTCCGAGGAGTCAGGAGGGTCTGATGGAAAACTCCGTTGGAGGAGCTGATGATTAACTGGGTCTGATGCTCAGAGATTCAGGTTCTTTTATGATCTGCGTCTGTATCATTACCACAGCACTATGATTCAGTCGAATGCACGAGGTCTCAATACTTTTAGCTCCTTTTGAAATACAACTACAAGTCCAAAAACATCAAGTCTGTGTAAATAATGTAAATAAAAGCAGAATCTCATCAACAGTTTTTATTCCCAGTAGAACATAAACAACATAGCAGATGATGAAACATTTGGAACATGATGAAACAGACTACACATCTGCAAAAAGTTGGAACAAGAGCACCAAAAGGCTGGAAAAGCAACAACTGGAGGAGCATTCGACAACTAACTGGTTTAACTGGGAACAGGTCAGTAACATGACTGGGTATAAAAGGAGCATTTCAGAGAAGCAGAGTCTCAGATGGAAAGATGGACAGAGGTTCACCAATCTGAGACAAACTGGCTCTAAAGTTTGTGGAACAAGTTCAGAAAAATGTTCCTCAGACTCTGAAGCTCCTCCATCTGCAGTGTAGAACATCATCAGAAGATGGAGAGAATCAGGAGGGCAGGATGGGGCAAGGCTGAGCTCATATTTCCATCAAACGGTAAAATGTCTGTTTCATCATCTGATAAAGTGCCAGCGTTTTTGGAACTGATGTTTAAATGCACCACGTAATTTTCTCTGTAGAATATTTCAACATCATGATCACAAGAAACATCAATGTAGTCTTTCCCTCCAACATTTTCACTCCTCTGTCACCAGGTCAAATGTAGCTCTTCATCTCAGGCTCCAAGAGCCCATCAGGTTAGAATCCTGCAGGAGGTCATTCCAGTAGTCCTGGTCTCAGGTCTGGATCCAACAGTTGGGTCCAGGTCTAATGGTCCAGGTCTAACGGCAGGGTCCAGGTTCAACGGTCCAGATGTAATGGTCGGGTCCAGGTCTAATGGTCTAGATCTAACAGCCAGGTCCAGATCTGACAGTAAGGTCCAGGTCTAATGGTCCAGGTCTAACGGCAGGGTCCAAGTTCAACGGTCCAGATGTAATGGTCGGGTCCAGGTCTAATGGTCTAGATCTAACAGCCAGGTCCAGATCTGACAGTAAGGTCCAGGTCGAACGGTCCAGATCTAATGATTGGGTCCAGGTCTAACGGTCTAGATCTAACGGTTGGGTCCTGGTCCAATGGCCCAGTTCTAATGGCAGGGTCCAGGTTCAACGGTTCTCATTGAGAGTTGGGTTCTGTAAAACAGCCACAGCATGGTAACCCTGGAACCAGCATTCATTATTCATCCACGGATAGCTCTTCCACAGAGTGTGAGGGCCACGGCGAGGCTGAGTGGGTGTGTGTGGGGGGGTAATGTTAATATTCCCTACCCTCACAGGGAGTCAGGGGAGGGGGGCATCTATCGCTCTCATCCCGCTGCTTTTATTTCACTTTCAGCTCATCTTAAATTTCCATTATTCACCACAAAAAGCCCAGCCGAGCCTTTTCACAATGACTCTTTGACACTGACGGGCCCCTCCTCCTCCTTCTCTTCATCGTCCTCTTCATCCTCACACACACACCTCAGAGCACCGTGTGGAGGACTATTATTAATCACGCGCCTATCAGCTCCTCACATCTTCGCTGCTATTTGCTGTTTAATCACTAAAATAATACGGAGGGGTGGGGCGGTGGCGCTGGGGTGGGGGTTTCAGGTTGCCATGGTGACCAAATGGAAAAGGTCAGGCGTAGTTTATCTTATCAGTGATAGGGAATGGTTACTAATTACAGATAGCTACTACCAGCGCTCGGTCCACCGGGCCCTGCCTTAAAACACTATCAGCAATCCACACCGGCCTGATATTAAAATTATCTCTGAAGTCATCCATGCACATGCACACGCACATGCACACACCTGGCCCACACTGCAGGCAGAAGCACTTCAGCCTGCAGGAGTGCCTCTGAGCAAGGCTTCAAACTTCCACTGGAACAGCTGCTTGCTTCCGTTATTTCTGCGTGATGCGTTCATAGACACATGCAGTGTGTCTTTCTGTCCTTGAATGCACCATGATGTGTTTACATGTTAATGTTGCATTAATTGAGTGATGAACACGCTGACTGCTCACAGCTTCTTATCTTTGTGAAGTCAGATGATCTTTGGCCCGGGGACATGTAAGGTGTGTTTCACCTCTTTCTCACTTATTAATGTCAAATTATTATCAGTAGATTAAAGTTAAGGGAGGTTCCAGCCCTGCCACTTTTAGGTATTTACAGGCTGAGTTCATGTAAAAGATGTAGAAATGATCTTTTGTGGGATCCGTGATTGAGTTTCTTTCTCTTTACGGATATTGGTCATTACCGCAGCAATACTTCTTTCTGGAATCCACAAAAGTTCAAACTGGACACCTGAAGAGAAGTTCCTCCTCTAAAAACACTGTTCTTATTTACAAATCCAGCTCCCTGCCCATTGTCCACCACTTCTGGCCTTTTAAAGATGCATTTCTTTTTATCCCATTAATCAACTGTATTCATGTTCTATAATATTGTTTATTATTAATTTTCTGTTTAGTTATTGTTTTCATTTTATTTAGTATTAAATAAGATTTTATCTTAAGCCGTCTTGATTTTTCCTGTATTTGTTATTTTTATGATTATTTTTACTGTTCAAATCAAACCTAACTTTATTTATAAAGCACTTTCCATAGATTAAAACGTGCTTTACAGGTGTAAAAGCAGTTCTGAGGAATAAGGCCTAAGGCATCTAAGACATTTAAAAGCCATTACCAGAACCTTTAAATCACCCCTAAATACACAGGGAGCCAGAGCAGTGATTTTAGAACCAGTGTAAGATGTGTCTTCAGGTCTTCGTTAACATGCGAGCTGCTGAGTTGTAAACCTGAGATGGTTTGTTTGGAAGACTAGGAGCAAGACGATTAAGTTGTCAGTACAACTTGATATAAACGCATGCATTACAGTCACGGGACAGACTGTAGTGATGTTCTTTAGATGATAAAATCCTGGTTTTGCTACATGTTTAATGTGTGGAATAAAGCTGAACTCAGACTCAAAGATGGCGCCCTGATTATTTACCTGATTGGATGGATTTAAAGCCAGTGTTGACAGTTGTCCAGATCAAAGTTTTTCTCCCTGAGCTTTAGGACCAGTAATTAAAAGCTCAGTCTTGTCCTGGTTAAGCTGTAGAAAGTTCTCTGACATCCAGGATTACCTAAAATACATATGAAAAAGATATTGATTGGCTCTGTGTCATCAGGAGACTTGGATATGTACAGCTGTGTATCATCTGCATAGCTGTGTAAGATGATACCGTAACATGCCTCCTGATGACTTTTCCCAGCACAAGCATGTAAACGTTAAAAAGAATTGGGCCTAAACGGACCCTTGGGGCACACCACATTGAAAGGTATAGTCCGAAGTCCCTCCAGCTTTTTTGTCTGCAAACAACGGTATTCAAACTGAGTGCCCCTCCTTCTCAGGCTAATGGCCGCCTTGTTCTTCAGCATATTCAGCTTTAAGCCTCTCCTTCAGAGCTCAGAAGTGGGTAAAAGCCAAACCAGTATTAACCGTGGTTTTCCAAAGTGCACTATCTCAAGCTCTTACCTTTTCTTCGGTGCATTGCCATTCTTTCTTTCTTTCTTTTTTTTTCCTTCTAAAGTTCGAGTGACGAGCGTCTGCTGCAATCATGAGCTTATTTCCACACAGCTTCATGCTCTTAGCTCTGTCATTGGCTGGCGATATAAACAGTAATCTCCACCCAGAAACGTCCCAAACACACCAAAACAATACAAAAGTGCAAATTACAGGCAGGGGGAGAGAGTTTCATTCAAACGCACCACGGCACGCGAGTAGAGGCCCAAAGGCGCCTCTACTCAGAGATCGATTTCACTTAGTCTAACGTTTATTTTCATGGGGGGGAACTTCAGACTCTACCTTTAACTTTATGGATCACTGAGGAGCATGTGTCCAAATTCAAAAGAATTTTTCTGTTTTTAGCTTGTGTAAGTCCAAATTACACCTAAGATCATTCACAGTCTTCTTCAGTAGCGTAATGTCTGTGCTGTGGTTCACCCCTCATCCAGACTGAAATATCTCGAAGATGGAGCAATTATTAAAATAAGTTGTTCAACTCAGTAAGTCTTTTGAAAATTTTGCTTAAAAATGATAAGTTGGTAACCAGTCTGTGGTTGTCAAGATCATTAGGATCCAAGTCATTCTTCAGAAGGGGCGCGACTACTGCAGCGGGAAATGTTCCTGTCTGAACGGAACAATTAACTTTATCCAAGACTTCACCTTCAAAGAATCCAGAAATGTTTTAGAAAGTGATGTAGGAGTTGTGCCTGAAAGACTACCTCTTCCCATCAAGCTGCATCTGCGATGAAGATGATTCTCCAGGTGGAAGAGTATTTTCTGTGTGATGATGAAGCTGATTCTCCACAAGGAAGAGGAAGAGTATTTTCTGTGATCTCGTCTCTGAACCGTCCATTTATCATCTCTGACATTTGGCTGTACTCTCCGTCTATCTGACCATCATCTGAGAAACGCACGTTTTCCCATCAGAAATCCTGTTGTGATGCTTTGCGTTACGGCTGTGTGTGTGTGTGTGTGTGTGTGTGTGTGTGTGTGTGTGTGTGTGTGTGTGGGGGGGGGGGGGGGGGGGGGGAGAGGAGTGTGAGGCGTGCCGGGGGAGGAGGGCGTGGGGGTGGAGGATCGGGGTGGCTAAAACTTCTTTTGGTGAGGCAGAGATTCATAGATGTGAGCGAGCTCATCTCTTCTTGGCCGGGCTCCCTTAGTGTGCGTTTGTTTCGTCCACCAGTGGTGTGTGTTCCATCAGCAGAGTAATTATGTCTTTTGCACAAACCCACACACTCTTAACATGGATGTTATCTGGGCAGCGAGGGCTTCAGCGATGCCCTGCCTCTTGAAAATACCCCCTTTCTTTGCCGCTGCCAGCCGTGCAGCGGGTTATATTTAACCAGTTATCTCCTTTACATCCCCTCTCCATGCTCCACGGGGCTATCGCAGTACACTGCTGCCACCATCTCACTTTATTTTTATTTTTATTTTAAGCCTTGTGACAGGAGGCAGAGATAACAGATGCAAAGCCAACTTGTGAGTGGCGTGCCCCCCCCCCCCACCCCCTTTTCTCCTTTTCTGCTCTCTGCAACAAAAAGACTTCCCTCCCTCCCTCCCTCCCTCCCTCACTTTCCTTCTCTTTCCCTTGTTTTTTCTTTTCGCTTTGCCTGTCTGTCTCTTTATCTTTATCATTTCTCTGCCCTTTTATCTCCCCCATGCACCCCTCCTCTCCCTCTCGTGGTATTTCTCTCGACTTCTCAGAGAGGTTTTCCTGGTAGAAGCTTCTTCTTGCTGAGGCAGATGTACAGTAGGCTGATCACACAGATGTGCAACAACAGGGCTCACTCATGTGGAAATATTGAATTTTATACTCTGTGTTCACCTCAGGCACAGTTTATAGCTCCGCATGTACAAAATATTTAGTCTATTTCATTTAAAGCTTATGAACTTGACTAAAATTGTTATATTTTCTATCTGTTATTAAAAATCAGACAAAGCTGCATGATGAAAACTAAGAATGAAACATAAGCGCATAGTCTTAAATCTAGAAAGAGCTCCTCACATCCAGTTTGGAAACGTTTATTTCACAAAAAGCCCATAAAAAGAGTTTGTCCCTTTTAATTAATGGGAAAAGGAGCCTGCAGCAGAAACTGCAGAATAAATGTGAGGAAAAGCAGTTTTGTGAAGTCTTTGCTTGCAGTTGTGGTGTAATGAGACAGAGTCGTGTCTCAGGGTAAACTGCAGATAAGAGCCCAGACAAGAAGCAGAAGCAGCGATAAAGTTACTGAAGCGTTGGGGAAAAATAACTTATTCACTGGAAAAAGCATCTGATAGAGGTTTTAGTTTTAATGAGCAGACTCGCTTGATTTTATTGATCACTGCTGAAGATTTCTGCTCAGAGATTCACATCATGTTGCAGAAAAGGCTGATGCTCAACGTTCATCAGCCTCTAATTCCAGATGTTCCAGAGGAAAATCTTTTTCTCTTTAAAACTGTTTACTTTAACACATTACTGGCCGTTTGTTACAAACAGTAATCACTCATCTACACGTCCGTCTCTAGAGTTTCAAACCACACTAAAGGGCAATTTGTTTCAATCAAATTTTCATTTTATTGTTTTATTTTCTTACAGCATGAAGTCATTTCATCCACATAAAGGCTGGTTGTTACAGAGAGGGATGAAAGAGTCTGGAAACCTGTTGAACCCCATAAATTCCACAAATTAGATATTTACAATCGTTCTCAAAATTATATACCTTCCAGTTAAAGAAAAGGCTAAATTTACAATAGTAATTCAAATAACAAGAAACTAAAGACACTAATAATGAATTAAAATCTACAAAATTATAATGCAGTGAAAAAAAAAATACTGCTTTTGAATTGTTGTTGGAAATAATGATAATCAAAACAAACAAAACTGTCCGGGACACATTGGAGCACCTTTCCCATAAACGGTGGACCAAAAGAGGTGTAGATTTTTTTTTATTTTTTTTTTCCAGCATTAGAGAAATCACCTGATGGCCTCAAAGTGTTGCTCAACAAAATCTGAAATTCGGAGCCCCATCATGTTTGTTTTCTTGTTTTAATTTTGTGTTTTTTTTTAATATTTATTTCAAACTACAATTAAGAATCAATGTCATGATTTTCATAGAATTATTAATTGTTGGTTTTGCCAACTTCATCTTATTTCACTGTCAGCTGATTTTTTTTCCATCTTTAATTTGAGGGTATGAATAATTGTGAGGACGACTGTATATCCAGGGTGCACGATAATTATCGGGCCGATGAAAGGAAAGGTATTGCATGATTTAGATAAGTCCGATATCATAAAGACTTGCCCCGATAAAATTTTACTTTTGTCAGCACACAGTGCTCTGCTCACATTATAAGACTGCAATTATTGTTTAAAAATTAATTCTAATTACATAAACAAATCTAACCTGTCATTATTATTCATCAATGCATTAATTAGTCATTATTATTGTTCAAAAATTAACTTTAGATTGTGTTATCATACAATGAATGTTTGAATCTAACGTGTCAGTGCATCATTTTCTGTTTTTTAATTTCTCAATTGCACTTTTTAGTTTGAAATCCCGATGCATCTATTTGCATCAGTTCAAGGAGCCTTAATTTTTTATCAGGAAGCAATGCACCTGATTTCAGTTGACGTGCATTTGAGATATTGAATAGTTTTGTTTGTTTGATATCCTTAAGACAATGTTTGAGAAGCCTGCTGATAGTTTTTTTTTTTTTTTATCACTGGGAAAAATGAATATTTCTTCATTTAAAAAGTGGAAAGTCTTTTTAGTTTTGCTGATAGTATTGACGTCATGATTAGGTAGGTTTATCATTGGTTGTCAGTTATCGGGATCGGCCTTTAGGAGCTGATATTTATCGGTATCGTTTTTTTTTAAAAAGGTTAGCGTGCATCCCCATTTACCTCTGTTTCTGTCCATGGGTTATTTTTCTAGTTAATTTTCAGTTTTTAATAAGATTAATTTTATTTTTGCAATTTTTAAATTTTCTTTTCATTTACTTACTTTTGTCATTTGATTTTATTCATCTTTTAGATTTGATTAGACTTTTATTAAAATGTTTTCTTTAAAAATGTACTTTGTTTTTTTCATTTATTTTAAATTTCATTAAGGTTTTCCTTTAATTTTTTTTTCTCTTTTAACTCAACATTGATTTAATTTTTATATATTTGAATTATTTAATTTAATTTGAATTGTTTATTTAAAATAATGTTTTATTTTATAACAAAGAGTGTGCTTTAGCTCAAAGATCTTTTGAAGTAATGTCTTATCAAAGGCAGCAGGAACAAATCAGATAAATCACACATGTAGAACATTTTGGAAAATCAATTAAAAAAATAATTAAGCATAAATCTGAATTCATCAATAAATTCATGCAATCTGAAGATGAATGTATTAATCTGTTAATCTGTAAAACCAACCCAAGTCTGCCAATTAGATATTGATGCTATCTGGAAAATCGTTCACCAAGATCAGCTTCTAATTTATACAACTTTTTCCAGTTTTTCCATAAAGACATGGCGTTTCCAGGGAATTCTCATTGGAATGAATGGTTTCTAGTTCACTCTGTTTGGTGGTGCTTTGTTCTGAGGAAATGTGAGGCATCACAGGACACAATAAAGCAAATGCAGCAGCAGAAATAAAGAGAAAAACCTGGAATCTGTTGATGCTGATCAGAAAAGCTGAATGTCTTTTCCCCTCTTGAACTTCTGAATGCATCGATCCGGCGTGTTTCTCTGCTATCGATTAGTTTGTTGTCGATATGACAAGTTAAAGGATGCTGTGGCGAGGTCTTAACCCTTGTCCTGTCCTCTCTGGACGTCCCTGAGGCAGTTCTAGTTGCCAGTTGCGCTCTCCCTCAGAAAGCAGCAGAAACATCCCCTCACCACCAAGACTCACTGCAACGCTACAGACCGACAGGAGAAAGGGAAATCTCTCATCTGCCTCCCATCTTTGACCTGTATTGAGATGGAGGATGACTGTGATAAGCTCATTGTTACAGACAGACCTAAGCACTAATCAGACCCAAAGTTTCTGGTGATGGCTGCACACGGACACTTGATCCGTGATCGCTTTTGTTGCATCTAGTGATTTAAATTTTAACATCTCTTTCTAGTCCTATTTTCCACTTCCAGTTGGTTTTTCTCTCTCGTCTTTTATACTTTTATCTTATCTAAACTGCATCTGACTGGGTCCAACTGTGTCTGGTGGCAGGCTGCATCCAATTGCATCATCATTGATCATCATTGTCCGAGTCATTCAGTGATTCTGAACTGAACAGCCAAATTAGAACAGTTCTGTAGTCCTGTTTAAGCTTGTTTTCCCAAGCAGTTCTTCGAAACAGTAATCCATGCTTTTATTTTGTCCTGTTTGGATTGTTGTGATGGACTTTATGTTGGAGTGAGTCGTTTCCCTCCTGTATGTAGCTGATTTAACATGCTGCTGCACATCATCCTGTCCGGGCTTCACTCCTCTGTCTGCTGGTGTGTTTTAGAGTTCATTAGAAACTTCGTATGTTTGTTTTTAAAAGGCCCATATCATGCGCTCCCCCCCCCCCATCTAAATCAATTCTTTGATATCTTAATGTAATATTGGAGTCATGGTTTGATCAAATCTGTCCTCAGTTACAGCTTCAGCTGCACCACGTACCCTCTTTTTCCCACCTCTCTCAAACGCACCTCTGAGTGTATCGCACGAGCAGCTGCAGCAGTTTCATTGTTTTTCATCTCTGGTGTTTTGCAGGACAGTATGCTAGTAGAGTCCTCTCTAAAGTGAGAGAGCATCTCAGCCTTGGAAGCGGAGCGGCGCTAGTTTATCAGGTGTGGAAGTGGACGATGTTCCAGACTGGAGTGACCAGCCAGTGACGTATGAATAAAATGTGGAAGTCAGGCTGGTCATAAAAAATGTCTCATTTAAGTCTTAAAGACTCTCAATAACTATGAAGTTGTTTTTTGTGGGCATATTTAGTCTCTTTGTATGTTAAAACACCCCAGAAGGCCATTTCAAGCACTTAAGTCAATATGCATAAAACGGCCCTTTAAAAAATTGAATGATCCATCCCACCTTGCCTCTCTGAGCTTCATCAACCCTCCTCACCCTCTCGCCCTCTCAGGTCAGCCGACCAGCTGCTGCTGCAGGTAGAGGTCAGAGAGGTCAGGACCTTCTTCATCACTGCCCCCCAGCTGTGGAATAATCTGTCCCCACACATTAAAGAGGCCCCATTCACCACCCACTTTAAAACTTCTCATAAAACCCATTTTTATTGTGTGACTTTCAGCGTGAACGAGACTTGGTTTCCTCATTTGATCTTATTTTAACTGATCTGAGTGTGCTGGGTTTGGTTTGTTTGTACGCATATCTGCTGTTTTTGGTTTCTATAGTGTCTTACAGCTTTTAATCCTGGCTTCTGTTCAGCACTTTGAGCTGTGGTTGTTTTATAAATAAAAACAGGGCAGTGTGGAGGTTTTACCATGCGCCAGCTTTTAATGCTGAGCACGTCAGTCGGATTTCAGTTCATGTGAATGTTGCAGACTGTCGGGTGAAGCATATGCACAATTTCCAGTTTGGCATTCCAGTCCTCACCATCGTTTTAACAGTAACAAAATAACATTTGGACGCTGATCCCAAATCGTCCACGTCTGCAGCGCGATGCATCTAATCCGACTTTGCCCTGATGATGAGTGTTTCCATGTTTTATCAGAGTTTTATGGTTGGGTAGATGGTGTGTTTATCGGAGTTTTTGCGTTTGGATGGATGTTGATGGACAGATAAAACATTGATCGTATCTGTGATCAGCGAACCTCCCCGGATGTGATCACATGACCAGAACAGGTGCATCCTCCTGTCTTGGCTGTTCCCGTCGTGCTGCAGGGGGTGGGCAGGCACTGAATCCCATCTGGAAAATTGACGGGGAATCCCGTGATGACCTTATTTCCACCTGGGGTGTGCGTTCTGGTCTGAAGGTAGATGCGAATGAGCATTCCGGGCATTTCCGTCAAGGCCGAGTCTCTCTCAGCGTAGAGGAGCGGAGATACGGAAAGAAGCAGTGTTTGTGATACGATGTGAGGATAGAGATGATGGGAAGACTTGGCATGCTGGATGACCTTGTGTGTGTTTGTGTGTGAAGAAGGCAGCCAGCGTTTCCTGACCTCCCTCTGACCACAAACCTTCTGCTTATCTAACTCCTAAATGCTGCAGCGTGTGATTATGTGGCACCATTGTTCTGTGTTGCTTCCCATTGGTTGTGGTATTCCTAGATTATCACGAGCTCCCGACCTTTTCTGGAAGAATCGTGGAATTGTTGGTTAGTGGGAACCCTGCTGAGTGTGAGTGAAGTTTTCTGAATCATCCTTGTATTCCCTCTCGGCTCGCTGGCCTTGCCGGGTCTCAGGGAGGGAGGGAGGCTTGTTGTAGATAGGAGGGGATTCAATAAGAAGTTGAATCAACCCCCTCCTCCCTCGGTGGATCTCAGGACGGTGGGAAAGTTCAAATCTGCTGCTATTTTCTATCTTTTATCAGCCAGGCTTATCGGCTGGCTTTCTCGTCTGCATGCCTGGCTTCAATAGTCCAGGGTCTCAGCTCGGGCGGCATGGTAACTGCTCTCTATCTCTTTCCCTCCCCTCTTTCTTTCTCACTTTTCCTCCCTCAAACACCACCTGATTTACTTCTCTCTCTCCATTCATTATCAGACCATTAGAAATACGAGGATATGTTTATGAGACAAACTGGAGCAGGTAGGGAGGTGATGGAGTCCATCAGGTTGTTTTAAGATGACAGCCGGAGGGTGCGTGCCTGTCTGGAAGTGTTTTAGTTCTTTTACAGTGCTGTACAAACTAGGGATGCACCGAAATGAAAATACTTGACCGAAACCGAAAACAAAAAATGAACAAACCAAGGCCGAAAACCGAACACCGAAAAAAATGTCAATTATTAGAACTGTAGCACTTTTAGCTACGATGTGTACTAACTTCACTAAAAACAATCATTGCAAAAAATCAAGTACAAAAGTATCAAAATATTTATTTACCCCTGACATTACAGAATGTACACTATAGATTAAAATTCAAAATAAAATATTTAGTTTGACTTCACTCGTGTACATTACATAATGCCTTTTACATTTTTTTTCTGTAGGACTATTACAACAAATAATATACAGGCTTATAACTGACTGGCTGCTGAAAGACAGTGAAATTAAATATGTTTTCACATAAAAACACAAAGTTCATAAGTTGCGTGCTGGATGCGCTGTTTGTTGCATCATCACAAGTTTCGGCCGTGTTGTTTCGGTGATTTATGTCTTTCGGACGAAAACCGAAAATGCACTTTTGGGCAATTTTTGGCCGAAAACTTTTGGTGGCCGAATTTTCGGTGCATCCCTAGTACAAACGTTTACGTACACTTCCATTAAAGAAAAGGCTGAATTCATAATCGTAGTTCAAATAACAAGAAACTGAAAAAGTAATAATAAAGAAAAATTTAATAAATTATAATTGGTTGGTTGGTTTAGTTCTGCTTCCTTACTATTACAGATATATTTCACTCTAGTTTCCTTTTCGATAATTACCTTGTCCAAACAGGCCTGACACACACACACCCTCCTCTTCATCAGCTCCACCTGTTCTACTTCCTGTTAACACAAATATCCAGCAAGCCAATCGCACGGCAGCATCTTGTCATGTCGACATGGTGAAGACGACTCGCTGAAGTTCAAACTGAGCATCAGAATGAGGAAGAAAGGGGATTTAAATGACTGTGAAGGTGGCATGGTTGTTTGTCTGTTTACTGTTTTTTTCACACACAACCATCTCTAGAGTTTCCAGAGAATGGCCTGGAGTAGGGTTGCAATGATTAGTAGATTAATCGACTAAAAGTCTGGGGGGCAGTTGGTGGGGGTTTGGTCAGGGGCCCAAAGGCCCATGGTGCACCAAGACCCGTGACTTTACCACTAGGCTACCCACTCCCCTAGGAGATGATGTTGTTTTGTCCTCTGCCCAATATGTCAGAGGATCCTCCCGTCTTTGTATGTTGTATGTCAACTTCAGTCGTTCAACTCTTGAACATTTTTTATGAAGCAGTGATACTCAAACTGGCACGTTTTGTCATCAGCACAAACCGAGGCCTCGTTTTGTGTTGATTCCCATGTTAACAACACAAGCTCCGCTACAACACCTCATTATTTTACCTATTTTACTCGAGACGCGCCTTGACGTCTCAGTTCATCGGGCGCATCACTACCAAACGGGAACATTTAAACATACCAGCTGAAATTCCCCCAAAGCTACTGTGACCTCACAGCCATCTTGAGTCACTGGCTTATATGGAATATCATTGGCTGTCAGCCATCACATGAGCAAGTGACGTAATGCTCACAAGATTATTGCGCAGTGCACCTGAACACCTGTGTTACAGTATCAACTCAGCAACTGTGTGATGCTATCATGTCGGTGTGTTTCCTGGTTGGGTCAGTGACACCAGGAATTAAGATGAGGGTCTGACCCGGATCTTTAAGGTGGTCCTGATGAAGTAATTTTCATCACTCCCCTCGTAGTTCTGGTTCCAATTCCTGGACTTCTGTGTGGTTCTGGCCTCAGGTTGTGGATCATGTTGATGAACATTCAGGTTAATGTGAAGGCTTTGATCAAATCGAAGGTTTCTTGAGATGAAAGCTGGTATTTTGTCTTCTCAGAAATATGAAACACACACTCTCTCCCTCTTATCATAATGCACACATGTTCAGTTTCATTAGCTCTTCAGAGGAAGCGTGGCGCTCGTTTTCGGCGTGTTTAAACTGCAGACTGCTCTCCTCTCTGATGCATGTGGGAGTGAGGCGTCCTTGAGGAAAATGAAACAGTCTGTCAGAACGAAAGCGTCTGAAGTGCTGCCAGAGAAGAAACGGTTGTGAAACACAATACCAGAGGAAGACTTGATTCAACACATGACGACGCGTCCTGATACGCTGCCATTTAGAGGAGGCCTTCAGCGCTTCTGTTACTGCACTTTCAAACATGGATCATTTGTTAGAGGCCTGGAAACGTACTGAAACTCGGATAGATAGGTTCAACATGCTGCTTCAACTTTCATCCACAGCGCAGCGGTTGGAGAACCAGTTAGAAGGGATGGCATGAAAATAGTGTATCCAACATGGCGGTGAGTTGAGGGGAGGCAGGTTGGAGTGATTAAATCTGCTTATGTCGCTTATGTTCTGCTCATCCATTAACTCAAACTCAGCAGCTTGGATCCTAAAAAGATGAAGCAGAGCTGCCGTCCATCTGCCTGTCTTACTCCAGCTTTAACAGAGGAAAGAAAATACTTAGAAATAATTATAATTTACTGACCAACAACTAAAACTGAACTGGAGTCGGAGTGAGTTTAGTTTGTAAAGACGTTAGTAGGGTATTTCCGAAAAGACCGGTCTTCAGTAGATGTTCTTCTTAGTGCCATTATTGACAGGACTATAAATATGATAAACCACATCAACACTCCTTTTAGGTAAGGATCGGCCGGACGATATTTTAGGCTGATATTTGCGTTTTTTGCTAGTATCGGCATCGGCTGACACGTCAGGTGCGTTGACCGATACGCCCCCATCTGCGGTATAATTTACAGACAGGCATCTATGCATGCTGTATAAATATATAAAAATTCTGGTAGTGCAGTATCGACCCATAATATCGGCAGGCTGTATCATCTATCTGCTGAAGCTGAGGAGAAGTTATCGGTATCGGCCCCAAAAAAGCTGTATCGGTCGATCCTGACTTTTAGGTCAAGAAGTTTCATTTATATCTATCTTTAGTCCAAAATAACAAAATTATAGAACAAAGTAAATTAATTCTATACCTCCTCTGCTGAGCGGAATAAAGAAATCCTGCATATTAACTCCAAATGGAAAACTACGGGACATCTGCCTGGCCTGTAGGACCACTGCCTGGCCTACAGGACCTCTGCCTGGCCTACAGGACCTCTGCCTGGCCTGCAGGACCACTGCCTGGCCTACAGGGCCTCTGCCTGGCCTACAGGGCCTCTGCCTGGACTTGGGAGGCTACGGAACATCTGCCTGGACAACATGACCCCTACCTGGACCACAGGACCTCCACATGGCCTACCGGACCTCTATCTGGACTTGGGAGGCTACAGGACCTATATCTGGACGTGGAAGACTAAGGGACCTCCACCTGGACTTTGGAAGCCTTTCTCTGGAAACTACGTCATGTAAAGACTTTTTAACGTTTCTTTAGAAAGCAGGGAAACGTGTCTAGCTTTGACTTCCATCACACTCAACTCATTTTGTTCTAGAAGCAAAGAAATCCCAACAGGATGATTGAATCCAGTAGTTTAGAGGGAGAAGCTCTTCCTCAGCCCATCTTTCCCATGAAAACACCCACAGAAAACAAAGCAACATAAGTGAGGACTGAGGCCTGGACCAGGAACTGCATCAGATAACTCTGACAGAAGGTGTGTGTCTGAATCACTGATGGATGATTTACTGGATTGATCAGAGCCGAACTTCTTTTTTTCACAGGACCTCTGCCTGGACTGCAGGCACTGGAGTCAGAGTGAGTTTAGTTTGTATGACCGCTTCTCCAGAATATTCTTTCCCCCTTCCCAAACAGCTGATATGATGTCAAATGAGTCATTGATTAATCTTTTATTTCCATCATTCCCAATGTAATTTCTGTTATTCCCATTTTAATTTCCATCATTCCCATTTTCATGGGAATTCCCATTTTTATTTCCAGTATTCCCATCAGTATCTCCCACCCAATCTCAATTCTGTCATTCCCCTTTATTTCCATTTTTGTTTTACTATGTAATAGAATATTTGCTAATTTGTGTATTGCTTTTTTGTTCTATTGCTTTTAAACAAGTTTCTATCAGCATAAAGCTGCTGCTCAGCTTTCAGATTCTATTAGAATTACATTCATAACAACAGTCAAAGCCTTACAAAACTTCAAGTATGTGTCCTCGGCAGCATATCTGGTCTTAAAGGGTTAAAGATGATTTGAAAGTTTGAAACTTGCTGTTGTTTTAGTTGATGCAGCAGCTTTCTGCTAGTGGGGGAGGGACAATGCATGGTTTGCTAGTGGTCTCTAGTGGTGTGTTTGTGGTTTCTAGTAGCCTGCAGGTGGTCTGCAACAGCATCTCCAACAACGCAGAGCTGCCTGACAGTCAAAATATCAGCCAGCAAAATATCAGCCAACACACCCGTATATCGGCCGGTACAGTTAAAAAAAAAAAAGAAGCAAATATCAGGTTGATGTATCGGCCAGCTGATGTATCGGTTTATCCTTTGTGACATACACCTGTGTGTGGTACCGTGTTTATGTGCTGTGCACCCTACGTGTGTCAGGTATGGGTGACACGGCTGGACGGCTATCAGACCGGAACAACATGCTGTTCCAACATGGAACGCAGCAGCGGGGAGATTTATTTGTTCCCACGTTGTGAACGCTCCTCATGAGAGGAGCTGGACCATCAGATAGGAATGCTGTGAAGAAGAAGCTGATCTCCTCCTCCTCCGGGGCGTTTTTCCCTCTCCGGGGACTGTGAAGAATACCTGGCCGCCGGACCATCCATCACGGCCAGCGCAGCTATGAAACATGGGGGGTATCACCTGCTATCGCCGTCTACCTGCCCTCCTCAAGCCCCACAGGCACATATCTCCTCCTCTGAGGAGGAAGAGGAGGCTAATTGTTAGCCCCACGTGGAGCTGAGTCTCAGTGTCCCTCTCATCGGTGTCTCGCCCCGCTGTCTCCCCAGGACCTTTATCAGGACGATGGCTCTGCTCATTAAGGAGTTAATTTTCCCACTGCTATCTGTGATTAGTATAGCCAACCTAAAGCACTGTGGATTCTTTAAATTTTCCTCCATGTTATCAAAAAAAGAGGAAAGAGAAAAAATGTGTGTGTGGGGGTGGGGGGGGTATTTAATCATATAAGTAGTCTTCCTGGGGAACCAGATTTTTTCTCTCTCTCCTCAGCAATGTAAAGAAATCTTTGCTGAAAGCCGGCCGGCTCAGTAATTCAGTTTTTAAAGCGTTGGGATGGATGGAGGAAGGGAGGGAGGGAGGGGAGGGAGGGAGGGGAGGATAAGGGGGGCTGTGGTGGGAGAGGGAAAAAAAACCCGACTTGATGAAATTCCGCTATCAGCTCCGAACCAATATGCAAAATATCTCGCTGGAAATCAAATAGCTATTATGTTTTCATTTCCACGTCGGCGTATTTGCTTAATGAAGAGGAGACAGATCAGACCGGCAGAGAGTCTGCAGGAGCCGATAACCGCCAACGGCTCGCAGCTATCCGCAACCACTGACGCTCCCAGTCACTTTTCACCAGGAAAAAAGGAGGAGGGGAGGGAAGGTGATGGAGTGTGAGGGATGGAGAGAGCACAAGTCATATCTGAGAGGAGGAGGACGGAGAGGAAGAAAGAGGGAGAGGTGGTGATAGCAGAGAAAGCGGATGAAGTGATGGGGAGATGGAGGACATCCAGAGCTGAGACAACAGCATCATGAAGGCCTTTTGATGCTGGGCATCCTGCTGGGATGCAGTGCATCACCTGTTTATCACGTCAGCGCCGGACGCCGCGCCGCCAGATTCTGCGCTGCCGGCTGCGTTCCTGCAGGCGCTCGGCTTTTATTTCCACGGCTTTATTCACGCCGTCAGCGGGAGCTTTTTACTTCTCGCAGCCATGACATCAAACCTGCTGTGGCAGGGATTTAACATGCTTCCCTACGCTGTTAAAAGATGCTTAAATTACTGATGCTGCTGGGTTTGAATAAAGGTAGCATCCGCTTTTTATAACCTGTGTGACAGTCGACTTCTAAAGTCCTGATCCAGATCCTGGTCCTCGTCTCTGTCTCTTAGAATCTTTTCAAGTGGTCTGGATCACCGGAGCTGGTCTTTAGAAATTTTCTGCTGTTTTAATGAGTTTTTATTCCTGTTCAACCTCTAAACTCGGACCTGTGTGTCCTTCAAGATAAAAAGCTCCTAACTGAAGGATGAAGCAGAGTTGTGTAGACACAGGACAGACAACATAGCAAAGAACCAGTTTAAACTGGATCTCTACGCTGTCACAAAGCCACATCACTAGTTATGGTAGCCTAGTGGCTACAGAGGTGCGCTTTGGTCTGGGAAACAGGGTTCAAGTCCCCAGTGTGGCACTAAGGGTGAATCTCTGTGGGCGGGTGAACTGCTCCCGGGCACCGAGACATCTCTGGTCTATCCACAGATTGGGATTAATAAAGTAGAAAAAAAATTCAGGAGGATTGCTGAGCCGTGTTTGTATAGACTCATCCAGGCAAACACCTCTAGTTGATGTCTGCCATTGTTGAGGTGGCACTTCAGTGTAAGTAGAACAGATGAAAATCAGATTATTTTCTAAACGATGTCAAGGAAATCTGGACGGATGTGCGTCTCTCAGTCGTTGGAACAGACGTGGAAAACTTTCATTGTGGTAAAAAGTGAAGGAGAAGATCATGGATGTTTACTTCATCAAGACTGCTGCTGTCTGTCTGTCTGGCACTGAGGAAGACAGTGGTTGCTGCTGTCAGTCCACTGATGTCAATGACCGTCCAAATTCAGGGGCTAGATCCTTCGAAGGACGTATCCTACCCGGTCCGGGTCCTCCTTAGACCGTGTAAGGCGGAAGTGACAGGCTGTTAAATTCTGACGGTCTAGCCTCCTCGGCATATCTCTTGTTGCCTAGCAGCTGTGATGGCGCTAAACCGAACAAAAAATAGAGCTCCAAAATTTCAGCTTCACCATTGTTCTGCTAATTTTAGAAGAGTTAAAGCAGCTTTACCGTAACTTAAGCTAATTTCATAGATAACAGCAAATGAAAGACCATAATATTAATTTGTACACAATAATAAAATCATGTAACGACTAAAATGAAATGTCTTAAATAGAATGTCCCATTTGGCCCGCAGTGGATCTTTTAGACACAAAGGATACATCATACCATCCTGGAAAAATAAGGCCACATTTGTAGGCTGCATTTGAAGGAGCCTTCAAATCTGGACAGCTTTAGTCGCATCTTTACTCTCCCCCACCGAGTCGCATCGCTGTGACGTAAGCAGTCTTCAAATCCAGCCTTGGAAGGATGTAGCCCCAAAATTTGGACACAGCCAGTGTATTCTTATCAGGGAGGAATACCGGTCAATCAGAGTTGACCAGTAACATTTGTTATGCTAGTTAATGCTAACAGACTAAGCGACAAGCTGTGGTGTTGCTGGGAGGTAATGACTAATCTGGGAGATCTTGTTAAATGTAACGTCATGTGACCAGAAAATGAAAACCATTCAGTCAGAAACACAAACGGATCATGTCAAGATGTGCTGCAGCCTGAACTAGTTAGAAGTTAACTATGCCAAATATTTGGCTTAATAGAAAATTAACAGCCTTTGCAAAAGTTAAACTAGTTCTTTACCAACATTTGATAATTTGTTATCAAGACTATATGCTTTTTATCTTAAGTTATTAAAACCAGTTTGTATCAGATGAATAATAGTTCACATAAATGCTTCGATGTCTGACTGATGTGACAGAATAACGCCAGATGACATAGCTACAGGTTAATGTCTAACGTTGTCAGTCCAGATATTCATGCTGCTGCTCCCGCTGGCAGAGACAAGGTCATCAGGACTGACCACCGACGTAGTGCTGCAAGATGCAACACACAAGACAGTTGTCAGGTTCGTCTATGGTTGGAGTTAATGGGAAACCTGGCAGACTAACATAAGGCAGACTTATCCTTAAACCGTTTCATGTTTGCACTCAGAAAAAAAAAGCTTTTATGAAATAACAGTGCTCTTCTATGATTAGATGCGGGATGATTAACAGCAGCAGTAGTGAAATCAGCTGACACAGCGGTGGGCAAGGCAAGGCAAGGCAAGTTTATTTGTATAGCACATTTCATGTACAGAACAATTGAAAGTGCTTTACATAAAACATATAACACTAGCGGCATGATCATTGGGATGAGAAACTCTCCAACCAGCTGGTAGATTCATTGAGAAGCTTTGCCTCCACAAATTTCCAGTAAAGTTCATTATGATGGAGGAGGTAGTTATAAGGTTAAAGCAGTAAATTAGTCACATTTTCTTTGTTTTTATTCTAGCCCTGAGAGTCTCTGTTGGAATGGATCATATTGGGGACTTTTCTTCCTTCAGTCTCCGTGGTGGCATCTTAGTTTGAAGCTTAGAGGTTGTTTTCATGGTTTCTGACTCTTCACCTGTTGCATATTTATCTGAGTTTGTCTTCAGGTTACCATGCGCTGAACTGAAGTACAAACAAAAACAGATGAATATTTTCCTCACAACACAGAATAGAGGTGCAGTCATAAGCGGCTCAGATGCTAACAGAAGACGGAAGTCTGACTTTATTAATAGTAAATTTAAACATAATGGTGTGGCCCTGCTTCCTCCTCCTCCTCCTCCTCCTCCTGGTAGGTGATGGTGGCCATGGAGTTGTGATAAGAGCTCATGCAGCGTTGAGGGAAATGTTTAAAGTGCAAAGTTGATGAAGAGTATTTCCTCTGCAGTGGGTAATTCTCTTCACTCTGATCAATAAGTGGCTCCTCTCCAGAGCGTGACTCTGTGTCAGGTACCTCAGTTTCTCTCTGGAGAGCTCACTCATCCTCATCTCCTTCCCATTCTCGCCTCCTTTCTTTCTCTAAATATCCTCTTTTAATGTTTTCTCTTCACAAGCCTGTGATTTTCTGATACAAGCGCGCCTCTGCTTTCAGGTCTAATGTATTTCTTGTGCGGTGGGTTATTAGCATGAGAGCGGCGAGGCTTGCGTCTGTTTAATCAGCTTGTTGAGCATGCAGGTTTGATGTGTGTTGTCTCTGTGTTTAATCAGCGAACTGAAGGTTTGATGTGGACCGAGAGTTAATAAAGCAGTATCTTCAACGCCTTCATCAGCTGCAGCACTCTTTTCTGCCTCTCCGACAAGACACAGCAGCGTTCCAGTATTCCCGTAGGATCCCATCCATCGGGTTGAAGTAGACCAAGTTTGTTTCTCTCCTGGATTCAAGTTTAACTTTAGAAGTTGTTTTTCCCTGAATGTAACCTCTCATGGAGTGTAACATCAGCTCTGGTGAGCAGTGAAACTGCTAAAAGTTCATTAAAACCATTTCTATCCCCACCGAGCCCAGTTAACACAACAAACAGTTAAAATAGCAGGTAAACAAAAAGATGAACAGGGACCAACAACGTCTCTACTGAAAGCAGAAAGCTGTGAGTTATACAGTATCATCTCCAACCAGGATTCACTGAACCAGAAGCAGAAGACGCTTCATCATCATCATCATCATCATCATCATGAATTCTGCCTGAACTTTGCTATCTGGCCTCCAGAACTTCTATCCACAAGATGAAAACACATTTACTAGAAAACTCCATTTCCCAGAGTCCTTTGTGAAGTTTTCCTTCAAAATCCCTATTTTCTCCCCAGTTACATGAACTTGATTGGATGAAGACAGGTGTCAGTCATTCTGAGTCACAGATATTTCCCTCCTTACCATTGATGATTCAGGTTATAAGGAGCTGAAGTCACGCCCCTTCCGGTGAGCCCCATGGGACCTAATGAAAAAATTTGGGGCAGCTGATGATGCATATTGGTTGTGTCAAGAGTGTAATCCACAAAGCGGCTTCAAGCAAAACCTGAAATAATCAAAGTTCTTTGCGGTGTTTTATTTTTCCGACACGAAACATTTTTATTTAAATCCTCAACCAACATATCCGGAAGCCAGGGCAGAGAATGACCGGGACTAGAAAATCATTGTTTCTCTATTGACTTCCATTTATTGTTTCATCTCTGAGGTCTCATGAGCTGGAAGTCCATGGATGTGAGTTCGGCTCCTCATACAGCACTTTTCATACATGAGGAAAGATAGAACAGTGAGTTGTATGTGTTGTGAAATAATAAAGAAAATAAACTGGAAAGGGAAAACTTGGGTTTCAGGTTTTTTGGTAGTTTGTTCCAGAAAAACCCTATGTTTAGTTTAAATTCTTATACCACTGAAAAACTGATGAAGTCTCTCTAAATCAGTGGTAGGGAACCCTGGCCCTCGAGGGCCACTGTCTCTTCAGGTTTTCCATATGCCCCCAGTCCAGACACCTGATTTTAATCAAATGGATCTAACAGCCTATCAAGTTCTGCACAGTGACTCATTGATTTGAATCAGGTGTGTAGGAACAGGGACACATGGAAGACCTGCAGGATGAGGGCCAAGGTTCCCCATGACTGCTTTAAACTCTCTCAGTCCCCTTATGCTTGATATATTCTTCAGGTGATAAAAGGCTGAGTTAGTTTCTGCTTTAACATGGCTGTTAAGATTGAGGTCAGAGTCCAAAATGACAGATTTCTGAATTATTCTGTTTGATTTAATATTGCTGACTGAAGCTCAACAGTAATCTTGAGATTTCAGATTTCTCTTTATTTAGATTCATGTAACATCCACACAGACAAGAACTAAAGCTTTGTTTGGGACCAGAGTCCCCTGGAGAGACAGTAATATAGAGCTGAGTGTCATCAGCATAACTATGATCACATACTTAGTTTGTTGGGCTGCATGGTGGCGTGGTGGTTAGCACCGCAGCCTCACAGTAAGAAGGTCGCCAGTTCCATTCCCGGCTGAGGTGGGGGGTTCAAACAATTCCAACAGTGGCCTTCCTGTGTGGAGTTTGCACGTTCTCCCTGTGTATGTATCCTTAATTCTCTTTGTTATATGCCTCCCCCCCCCCCCCTATCTCCCCCCCCCCCTACCCCATCCCACCCCCCCTATTTTTTTATTATTTTTCTTTTTTTTTTTTTTTTTTTTTTTTTTCTTTTTTCTCTTCTTTATTTCTTATAAGTAATTTGAAACTTGATTCAAGCTATTGTACACCCTGACCCCCCAGACCTTGGGCCCCCCCCCCCCCCTTACTTCAAACCCCACCTTAAACTTTGGGCCCCCGCCCTCTTTATCACCAATATCACATCTGATCCTTATCCAACACCTCCACTACCTTCTCCCTATCATGCCCTGTTGCACCTAATCTACCATTCTTGCCCTCTTCACATCTTCCTCTCCCACTTGCCTTCTTCCCTTTTCACTCTCCGAAGTTCATCTTTTTCCTGCATCCTCACCACTTCACTCCTATTTCCTTATATTTCACTTATTTAATTTTTTTTTATTTTTTTTATATATTTTTTATATACTTTAACGTTATAATATTTATTCATGAATTATTATTCAATACATCTAAAATTATCAACTAAATTTTTTATATAATTAAATAAATAAAATTATATATTAATATATAATTTTATAATTTTAATTATAATTTTATTTAATTATAAATTATATATTTATATTATCATTTTGTTTTAAATTTAATAATTTTAAAAAAAATTATATAATTAATTTTAAAATTCTTTTTTTTTTTTTTTTTTTATTTTTCTTTTTTTTTTTTCAATTTTAATTATTATTTTTTATTTAACTATTTAAAATTAATATTTTATTTTATTATTATTTTTATTATATATATTGTGTAAGGAATAAAGTGTAGATTTTATTTTTTTTTTTTTTTTATTTTCATTTTTTTTTTGTGTTACAAGATGTATTAATGGTATCTGATAAAAAATATTTAATAAATTTAATAATATATTTAAAAATTTAAAAATAAAAAATAAAAATATATAAATTTTTTTATTTTATTTTTTTTTTTTTATTTTTTTATTGTTTTTTGTTTATTTTCTTTCTCTTATGACAAATTAATAAAATATAAAATTATAATTTAATTCTTTTTTTTTTCTTTTTCTTTTTTTTTTTTTTTTTTTTTTTTTTTTTTTTTTAATAGATATAAATTTATAACTAGATAGCTTTTACTTTTTCTGTTTCGCGTCTATTTAACATGGGAAATTAACCTTCTTCCAATTTTCCCTCCCCTTTTACCTCCCCTTTCCACCTCCTACCCTCTCCAAGTTCTAATACTTCTCACCCTCCTTACCCCACCCTCCCCCCCCCTTTTCAGTATACTGCCTTCTACATGACACACATCTATACATGCTAACAATTCACCCCTCATGGCCCCTTCCCGACCCCCAGCGATCTCCACCTATACATGCCGCCCATCAGCACCCAGCCCCTCCCCATCATCCTCCACCTACTTACCTTATACTCTTTTTTTAATTTCTTTTAATTCTTCCCTTTCACTATAAATTTTTATTTTTAGATTGAATAATATATCTCATCTCTCCCTCCTCCTCTCCCCTCCCCCCCTCCTCCCCTTCCATGCGTCCCTCTCTCTCCCCCCTCCCCCCCTCCCCTTCTTTTTTTTTTTTTTTTTTTCGTGTTTTTTTTGTGGGTTTATTTTTTTTTTTCTCTCCCCACCACACAATATAAAAGATAAAAGCATTGTATTAAGATATTAATTAATGTTTAAATTACCCCCCACCCCTCCCCCCCTCAAAGAAAAAAAAAAAAAAAAAAAAAAAAAACAGAAGCTCCAAAGGAAAAAAAAAAGATTTTGAAATTTTCCCCTTTGAAAACCAGGGTTAATTCTTATTTTGCTTTTACCCCCTTCTGAGCTCTGAAGGAGAGGCTTGAAGCTGAATTGGCTGAAGAATGAGGAGGTCATTAGCCTGAGAGGGAGGAGCGCTCAGTTTGAATACCGTTGTTTGCAAACAGAAACGCCGGAGGGACTTTGGACTCTACCTTTAAGTAGGATTTAAAGCAGTTAGGACCAAACCAAACTGGAGATTCCCACTCAGCTTTCTTGTCAGTTTAGTTGAATATGAAAGTGGTGCTGAGAACAGAACCAAACCTAAATTTCTACCACTACCCATGTTTGCTCTAGACTTTGAGGAGGTGCAGTGTGGTCAACGTATTCTACACCTGACTTGTTTTGAGTTGTTTATGGGATTGGATGAGAGTTGGGTTGGGACAGTGGAGATGTGAGATCACTTCTCTCATCTCCGTATTTCTCTGCGTTCTGTTTCCCCTTCATATGTAAGCTGGTCTTCAGTTTAAAGATGGTCCCAGAAGGACTCACTTCAAAAGATGCTGCAACTTGGCTGATTCAGTTTCAGAAACATGGCTTGCATGGAGCCAATCAAACATTTAATTGGTCAGCACCTGGATACCTGAAGCTCAAAACAAGCACAATCAGCTGTTTGTTAGAAAAGATCTGGACAGTTCTGTCTGGGAATAACTCAAATCTGCTGCTCATCCCACACAAGCATTTTCCTTCCAGATGTGGCTCCTTTTTAATAATAATAATAATGATACATTTTATTTATAGAGCGCTTTTACAGAAGCTCAAAGACGCTTTACACAAGTTATAAAAGAACAGGCAAGTAAAATTTACAACAAACATTTGATTAAAATCCAATAAAACTACAAATAAAAGGGAAAGATGTTAGACAGGGAGAGAAGAGAGGGCAACAACTGAAAGGTCAACAAAAAGGAGGGGAGGCCATCAATGCAATTCATAGGTTGGCATCGGCTGAGCGGAGGGTACGGGTGGGAGTGTACAGGTGGAGCAGGTCAGTGAGGTAGGAAGGGGTGAGGTTGTGGAGGGAATTGAAGGTGAGAAGGAGCAGTTTGAACTGAATGCGGTGGGAGATGGGGCGCCGATGGAGGTTCTGAAGGACGGGGGTGATGTGGTCATGGGAACGGGAGTGAGTGAGGAGGCGGGCAGCAGAATTCTGGATGTACTGAAGTTTAGAAGGGAAATAAGAGGTTTTCCAACAGCAAACCTGAAAAAGGGATTAAAAACCTGAACTCCTCTGGTCTGGAAATGACTCTTCGGCATATCACTGAAAGTTTGAATGGTTCTACAACCTTTAGTTTTAGAACAAGAGCAAATGGGAGCTTCGGGCTTTTCTCTCTCTATCTTTTTCTTTAGCTCACAACCTCGAAAGCTGAATGTTGCCGTCGGATAAGTCTCAACTTAATAGATGTCCCTCCTTCGGAGATATACATGTGTCTTTATTATTCCTCCATCTCTGGAAGAGTTTGGTCTAATTTTCCTGGATATTACTCTGTAACAATTAAAGGCGTTAACTTTTTAAACCGGCAAATGAAGTAGAAATGTGGCGCAGACTTATCACACAGGCCCCCGCTATCCTTTCTGCCAACTATCCGAGACGGGAAGAGGAGGGAAATGGGGAACGTTTCTCCTTGGATAAAAAGAGGAGAGAAAGTGGCGGCTGAAACTTTTTCTGCACCATTTGATGTCTGAAAGCAGCGATGCGGGCGATTGATTCATTAAACCCGAGCCGTAATGAGGAAAGAAATCATAATTCAAACTTACATTTTAAACAAGAAATATAATTGGAATTTTACACAGAGAAGTCTCTTTGTACAATTATGATTAAAGGAAAATTAATTGTATGAAAACGTCCTTACAGATACTGAAAATTAGATCTAGCAAAGCTGAGACGACATGGACCTAATTCTGAAAATATTGTGAACATGATCGATCTTTTTCTTTTCTTTTTTTTTTTTTTCATGAAGGTCCAAATCTAGCTGTTAATTTTATCTGAAATGAGAGTGAACCATGCAGGCGTGGAAGTTGAAATTAGCCTAAAGATGTTTCATTTACAAAGACAGAAAGGCGATTGTTTCCCAGCATTATCTCTGCTGCTTTTAATTGCTTTGGAAGTGAAATTAACAGAATTAGAAAAATTGCCTCTCCCTTTTTCTACAAGCGTCTTTTATTCACGGGTATTGTTGTGTGCTTTGTATAGATTATAGGCTCCTTTTGTTCTAGTATTGTAAATATATACGCCCCCCAGTCACGGCATTACCACCACCCCCCACCCCTCCACCTTCCGCTCCATGTGCCCCCCAGTCACAGCCCCCCCCCCCCCAGTTCCACACAACTCCCACAAATTAATTTACAACCTGTAAACTGGAGATGAAGCTCAGAAAGTGGAAAAATCACAATGTCCTACCCTCATCATTTCTCCTCTTCATCCTCATCTCTGTTCGTCATCATCATCTCTCCTCTTCATCCTCATCCCTCATCCTCATCTCTCCTCTGTCTTCATCCTCATCTTTTCTACTCCCTATCCTCACCCCTCTTCATCCTCATCTCTGATTAACTTCATCTCTCCTCATCATCCTTATTTTTTCTCCTCTTCATCCTCAACCCCCTCTTCATCCTTATCCCTCCACCTCATCTCATCTTTCCTCTTCATCCTCATCTTTTCTCCTCCTCATCCTCACCACCTCTTCATCCTCATCTCTCCTCTTCCTGCTCCTCGTCCTCCTCACCCCCTCTTCACCCTCATCTCTCATGCTCCCCCCTCCTCATCTCTCCTCTTCATCCTCATATTTTTCCTCATCTTCTCTCCTCTTCACCCTCATCTCTCCTCTTCATCCTCACATTTTTATATCCTCATCCTCACATCCTCCTCTTGCTGCTCCCCCTCCCCCTGCTGCCCTTCCTCCTGCTCCTTGTCTGACCCTCTCCCTTCTGCTGCTGCTCCTCCGACTAGTGCCCCCCCCCCACACACACATTTCCTGCTCCTCCTCCTGGTCTCCCTCCCCCTTTCCCTCCCCTTCAGCCTCCTCCTGCACCTGCCCCCCTTCCCCTCCTCCTCTTTCCACTGCTCCTCCTGTTCCTCCTAACCCTCTGCCTCCTCCTGCACCTCCTCCTGCATGGAGGTAGCTGTTAACTGTGTCATCTGGTGGACCGTCCGTGTCCTCCCCGTATGAGACATGTCTCCATGGTAACCTCCGGGTTGCACGTATGAAATATACGAGTGTACATTTCAAGGTTTGGATCCCTGAACGCACCATGAAAGATTCATCTTATAGGAGGAAGATCATTAATGGAGCTGTTTTAAAAAGTCACATTAAATCCATATTAACTGACTCCATATTTTGGATGTAATCTTCAAGCAGGCTAAAATAGATCAAAAGTACTGTATAATTACTCTGGTCAGCAGGGATTATGAAACTGTAATTGATAGCGATCAGCCCTGCACTAATCACTCTTTTAGCTGTAATTTTAGGTATACTGTAATTTGGCTTTAAGGTCCCCGTTGGCTTCTTGCTATTAATCTTCTGGATTAGACCGTTCAGCGTGTCCAATTCTGGAAACCATTTCTGAATCATTCCATTAATGAAAAAAAAAAACCCTATCACTGATTTAAACGTTGAGTTTTCACCTCCTCTGCGACATCCAGGACCATTTATGTGCATTGGCAACATTTCTAGTAGATTTAAATAAACTGATGAAAGACTCCTGACTCTCCTCTAACAGGTTCCCTCGGAGATCTGGACGGTGGTGAGGAAAACACAGCAGACACCTTGAGCCTGTCAGGAGAGGAGGGCGGAGCCTCGGACCCGGATGATTCTGCAGAGGGCGACAGCACCAGCCCAGCACCGTGCACACCGCTTGGCAACGAAGGTAAGATGACAGACAATCTGCCACAGGACTGCTCATTTAGATGTTTTTCAGCTGGTTTACGATGCAGAAACTGAAATCAGCAGCTATTCAGATAAACAGGTAAAACCTCCCACTGGCATTTTTTTAGAAAATATACACTATACGTATATATATATATCAGTGTTGTT
This sequence comes from Atherinomorus stipes, assembly GCA_023101725.1. NCBI lineage: Eukaryota > Metazoa > Chordata > Actinopteri > Atheriniformes > Atherinidae > Atherinomorus > Atherinomorus stipes. The sequence goes on along the minus strand of JALJCO010002819.1, from coordinate 516,621 downwards.
TTCGTTGACGATGACGAAATCATTTCGTTGACGCCCCTTTTTTGTCATGATGATAACGAGATGTTGACTAGCTAAACATGTCTCTATGATGACTAAAACATGACGAGATGTGTGTAAATTTTCGTTGACGAGACTGGACGAAAATGTTAATCTCTGGTCTGTCAGACGTTCATAATGCAGGAAATGTCTACGTGTTCTGCATTAATCTGTCTGTCAAAAGTTTAAAAAATAGTTGCATCCTCTTCTTGTTTGGGCACGCCGACCATCACTTGGCGTGCAGCCGCGTGCACATCAGAGTTCTGCAGGTTTACCAACCCGCATCCGCCTGAACCGAGACCCACTAACCGCGGCTTTTCCTGTCAAACCTGACCCGCACATTAATTTCCTAAATATAGTAGTTTCTGTCATTTTGCCACGCAGGGGCTTTATTTATTTGATTCAGAGATTCCTGCATAAAAAAAATCATCATCCCTGGTTGTAACTGTGTTCTCCGTCCCTGGTTCACATCACCAACAGTGTCTCTGCCTGCGCTGGAAATGATCCCAGCGCCTGATGTTTAAAACATGTCATGTCCAACGAAAAAGAAACTTATTCTCACTGCGACCCGCCCGAACTACATAAATATCCGCCCACACCTTAACCGTGATATTGATCTTTGTCATTTCTATCTGCTAAACAGTGTTTTTGCGGGTTACCGTCGGGTATCCGAACTGTTGCAGGACTCTGCTGCACACACCTGCGGTCAGACACGCAGCTGCTTGGCTGCGTTGGTCAGAAACGATGGGAAGTTCATCTCTTTTCAGAGAGCCGACTCTTTTGATTCGGCTCCCAAAGAAGAGACAGCTCTTTCCACTCGTAAACGGCTCTTAATTTTAGATATTTGCAGCCATATATTTTAACTTAATTTTGCAATAAATGAATGGTTTGAGTGTTAAAAACTTTTTTGCATTCAGTATTTTTATGAGAAGCCTTATAATTCTGTGCATTTATTCTATCTTCAAACTTTTTGTTTATCTGATAGGGACAGTACATATTAATGAACATGTGTAGCAACAGAGGTAAACATGTTGGATTATCATTAGCAAGCTAATTAGCATCAGCAGTCCCTTGGCAGGTAAAGAAAAGATACACAATGCAATAAAACAGTGCAATGCACTCCCCTCACCATTAACTCCTGTCTTCACTTGCAATGGAACATAGCCTTTCTTTCTGTTTTCATATATTTGTGCAAACCCATATGCTCAAATTTGACTGGCAGCATGGCATCCATAGTGGCCAGTTTTCCTTTTCTTTTTTAAAAATATAGCCTAACTGACTAAAACTAGACAAAAACCTTTTTGATTTTCGTCGACTAAAACTTGACTAAAACTACAGTATCAGATACAGAAATGACTAGAATTGAGTAAAACTAGCAAGCATTTTCGTCAGAAAGACCAAGACTAAAACTCGGATAGCTGCCAAAATCTGCCATTGAATTAAATTTAATTTAATCAAATTAAATCTGCCAACTTTCCTCATTTCCAACCATTTAAAAGTAGAATGGGGAAGTGAAATGACAGGTGGCTTATCTGCACTCACCTTTCAGAACCGGGTTTGACTCCCATCGTAGTTCCTGGTGATATAGATCCAACCAAGTGTTTGAAAAATTCCTCAAAGATTTTGCTCTATATTGACATGATAGCATCACACAGTTGCTGCAGATCTATTGGCTGCACATCCGTGATGAGACTCTCCTGTTCCACCACATCCATTAGAGAACAGTGGACTCATTGTCACTTGGAGATATTTAAGCTATGTGTTGCCGCTGTGTGATTGGTTGATTGTCTGTGTTAAGGAGCAGGTGGAGCTGGTAAAGTGGACATTGAAAGGATGGAAAGTGGGAAAATACTAACTAGTCATTGAAACCAGTCAAACCAGAAGGAGGCTGTTATGTTTACTGTTTACTGATGATGTAGGTGAGGACGGAAATGTCTCATTCTTTTAGTTTTATTTGACTCTGGAAATGCATTTTCTGAGGTCCTTTCACGAGTTAACATGTCATCTATCTAATAAAGGGACTGCTATATTGATGGTTTTTAAAGAATAATAAAAACAAATCTGTTTTATTTTCACATACAGCAGCTCAGCTGGTTAAAAAAAAATCAACACCTGATAGGATTTTCTTTCTTTCTTTCTTTCTTTCTTTCTTTCTTTCTTTCTTTCTTTCTTTCTTTCTTTCTTTCTTTCTTTCTTTCATTCATTCATTCATTCATTCATTCATTCATTCATTCATTCATTCATTCATTCATTCATTCATTCATTCATTCATTCATTCATTCATTCATTCATTCATTCATTCATTCATTCATTCATTCATACATACATACATACATACATACATACATAAAAATCTCCAAAACATTCATTCACACAACAACATACATACATTCATCCCATACAACAACACTCATCACACAACAACAACACACAACAACATCATACACACATACACATACACACATACATACATTCATTCATTCACACACACACATACACACATACATTCATTCAACATTCATACACACACACACATACATACACACATTCATTCATTCATTCACATACATACATACATTCATTCATTCATCACACACATAGATCCAGGTCTGTTTTGCAGGTTGACCAAGACGTCAGCAGAAACATCATGAAAGAGAAAATAGAAAGTTGATTATGATTTATTATTTTATCCAGTTAAGCAGGTTTAAGTGAAACAGCAGGAGTCTGATGGGTTATTCGGTAGCATTTATAGATTCTGCCCGTCTGGAAAGTAAAACCCCAAAACAAAGGGGCTCCAACATTTCTGAGTCTTCCCAGTTCACTCTGGACTCGACAGGATCTACAGGATAAATATCATGAACACACAACAGTTATTGGCACTTTGAAAGATCAATAACCATTATGAGGTGTTGCAACTAATAATGTTGGTCTTTTAAAACATAACAGAGCCATTAACGTGATCAGCTATTACATTATTAGCATGGAATTTTAAAAAATCCTTAATCATATAACAACTGCAGCTGATGATGTAATAACACATAAATAATGCAGCATTTCTCCAAATAAATTGTTTGTTTATAATAATAATTATAGATGTTTATCAATGATGGGTATTGATCACCGTCTTTAACTTCTGGTGTCACAAATCTGAAACAAGTAATCTCTTTATTTTATTTCCTTTAATCCAACTCTTTTATTTCATTTATTCATTTGCTTTTATTCACTCGTATTTACACATATTTCTGTATTATTATTTTATTATTCTTCCTTGTTTTTGATTGTATTGATTCATTTAGGGCTGCAAGGTGGTGTGGTGGTTAGCACGGTAGTGTGCAACTCTTTGGTAAATTATGATGGGTAGTTTAGGTGATCTATGGTGGTTTACAGGAAGTTTACAATCCAGCCACTAAATGTAGTGTTTATTCAGAGACTCTCTGGTAAATCCGGTAAATCGGATCTGGTAAATTGAACAATTCCAACAGTGGCCTTCCTGTGTGGGGTTTGCATGTTTTTTGTTATACTTGTATGATCCCCGAGGGGAAATTAGGCTCTGCATTTCCCCATGTATGTGTGGGCGGTCCTTTCTCCCCTTTTTAGCCTTCTCAGGGCCCTGTTTAACCTCCGGCTTCCTCCCCCTACCATCCAAAGACATGCATGTTAGGTTAATTGATCACTCTAAATTGTCCCTAGGAATGAATGTGAGTGTGAATGGTTGTCTGTCTCTCTGTGTTGGCCCTGCGACAGACTGGCGACCTGTCCAGGGTGTACCCTGCCTCTCGCCTGATAATAGCTGGGATAGGCTCCAGCAACCCCTGCGACCCTGAACTGGATAAGCGGTACAGAAAATGACTGACTGACTTGATTCATTTAAAGGTGATAGCTACAACTTATTCATCAAAATAGTTTAAATGAAAAAAAAAAAATCCACATCGAGAAGGGTGCAGAATAAAAATGTAAAATTTACCAAATTTTCTTTTGCATAATAAATGATTGTTTTATGAATTTTGAGGGGTCCCAAAAATTTATATTTGCATCTGATTTCCATGCCAACACTTGGTATTATCATCTTCCTTGCTTTACATTTACATCTGCCACTTTCCTCCTGGACATGCAAGTTAAACATTTGTTCATGCTAATTAACCGGTTCTGTCATTACTAATTTCTAATTGAGTAAGCGAGTGTTAGAGCACCACATACTGGCGGGGAGGAGTTAATCTTGTAGCTGTCACCTTTGATATTTAATTGTATTTAATTTTATTTCAGTTTTTCTTTTTTTGATTTTTTTTCCCTATATTTCTTTTTCATTTAAATGTGAATAAATTCAGGCAGTAAGAGGTTAACTACAGCTGTAAGCGCTTATTTCTGAATTATAGTTGTACAAAATAATTATTTATAATATTGTTTATTTCATGTCTGTGTTATTGCTGGATGTCAGATTTATTTACCTCATTAAAAAAAAAAAAATCAAAGCTGTAATCAGTTAAAACTATAAATAACTGGACTGGCTTTTTAATGACGCTTCACTGTAAACAGTTTACAGAGATCAGAGTCCTGGACCAGGAAGCTAGATCTTCTGATATGGAGGTAACTTTAGGGTTAACCTGGGTTACAGGGTAAATCACCATGGTAACGGATGCTGAACGGCTAACCTGGTCCAGGCCAGGTTATGTTCTGGATCAGAGATCAACCAATCAGCTCTCTGGAAAATGTCTTGCCCATTCTTAGAACATCCTGTCAGTGTTGGTGTGGATGGTGGGAGGAACTCAGGAGAGAGAGGTTTTTAAGGATCGGTGCTCCTTCTGATGTCCTAAATGACGTCCTGTAGGAAAGGTCCAGATGTCCATGTGATGGACAGTGTTGATGGTAGGGTTGTCACGATACTAAAATTTCAAACTTGATATTGATATCTAAAAAAATATTCGATACTCGATACCATTTTCGATACTACACGGGACAAAAAAAGAGACAAATATTTAAAAACATAAGAAATATTTGTATGAACTTGAAACTCATCTTATGCTTGTTGAATAAAAGTGCAAATAAATGCAAAAAAACAAAAACAAATATAATGCAATTTGACAATATTTTGAGGTTGTCTGAGGTATTATTTTTTTAATATGTAAAACATCCAAAATCTAAAAGTGACAATAGTAAAAAAACAAACAAACAAAAAAACAAACAACAGTTTTCTGAGGCAATGCAAAAAACAAACAAACAAGAAACTGGTTTTGACTTTGTGCAAACTATAATAATAATAATAATAATAATAATAATAATAATAGACGCCACTTTTGGTTTGAGGTAAACACAAAAAAAAAATAGAACAATATTTTGAGGTATTAAACTATTCAAGTTGACAGCAACCAGTTGAGAACAGGACAGCAGTACTCGTTCTCTCATTCATCTTAAAAGTATTGGTGAAATGAAGGAGTTCTGCTGCAGATAATGTTATATAGAGACCCTCTCCCGCTGCCTCCTGCACCTGCAATATATAGCGATCATACACAGACGGCGAGAAATGTGAAAATCATCCGAAGAAATTAGAGTGACACAGATATGTTACCGGTGAACACACCATACACTTATTTCTTAAGGGTCCCGCAGGGAGAACTGCACTTCAGCTTGGGCAAACCACGCCGAGGCTGACGACTCCCAGAATTCAGGCAGTTTCAAAGTTACAGCGTTTGCCGTCATCGTGAAGCCGGCGGAGAATGTAGACGTCAGGGTCACCAGTGTGGGAATGCTGAGAATGAAGACAGAAGCAATTCCTCACGTTGACAACGCAACGGCGTGCCGTTTTTTTTCGCCATCCAAGAATACCAACAAAACTCAAAAACAAAAACAAAGGAACCCTGCTACTTGGGGGGGAAACCCCGTATCTTAAAGTGACAGCGTCTTAGAGATCCTGAACATGGTCTATATAGGGGATTATCACGCTTACCGGAAGTTCCCAGATTTTGGCACTTCCTCTTCCGGGCCATGTTAACGACAACCGTTCCTGCTCTGTTATACTGTTTAAATCGGATAAACTCCAAACATACTCAAGTTTTCATTCTAGACTGAAGTGATACTAAGGAAGAAGTGGATCAAAGCGATCGATTCACCGCGGGGAAGAGCCGAACTTTATAATAAAACACACGTTTGTTTGTCGCCGGTGGGGCACAACACCGGCACTTCACAGCATGCTAGCATTAGCCAGCTAGCGTTTACTGACGTGCTTAACATTGTGCGTCTTAAAACACACAAACATCTGAAAATCGGGTCTGTACCTCCCCGTTTCCAGTGGAACAATTGGGGACTGCCAAGAAAGGAGACGCTTTCAGATGCTTGTGTGTTTTCAGCCGCACAAAGTTAGGCACGTTATCGAGCTGGCTAATGCTAACCTGCTAACACGACTGCGCAGTCTGCCGGCCACAAACAAACGTGTGTCGTTTTATTATAAAGTTCGGTCCTTCACCGCGGCGAATCGGTCGTTTTGATCCACTTCTTCTTTAGCATCACTTCAGTCTGGAATGAAAACTTGGCATTGGTGTTTATCCGATTAACAAAGTTTAACAGAGTAGTAGTCGGCGGACTACTGCTAGCAGGTTAGCATTAGCCAGCTTGATGACGTGCCTAACTTTGTGCGGCTGAAAACACACAAGCATCTGAAGGCGTCTCCTTTCTTGGCAGTCCCCAGTTGTTCCAGTGGAAACGGGGACATCCAGATGTATGTGTGTTTTAAGACGCAAAAAGTTAAGCACGTCGGTAAACGCTAGCTGGCTAATGCTAGCATGCCGGTGTTGTGCCCCACCGGCTACAAACAAACATGCTACGTTGTTTTATTATAAAGTTCGGCCCTTCACTCTGGTGAATCGCTTTGATCCACTTCTTCCTTAGTATCACTTCAGTCTGGCATCCGTGAAAATTTCAGTAGGGTTGGCGTTTATTCACGTTATCTACGAAGTAAAGCAGGGAGATTGAACTGGGCCAGAAGTGGGCCCTCTAAGTGTTTCGAACCGGAAGTTCGGAACACGGAAGCGTGATAATCCCCTATTGCAGACTTAAGTCACAAAGAACATGAATATGAAGTATCAAAAAGTACAGGAACGAAAACCACTGATACTGTCTGGTGAATTATATTATCACAGTCCACTACAGATCCAGGTTGGGAAATGCGAACTAGCAGTGGCGCTAACCGTCACTAATAATGTGTTTTTAAGTTACATAGTAAACGGGAGCTTTAAGTAACTAACCTGTCTGAATTCATCATGAAGGCCAGGATGTCGGTCAATGTCAATGCTTCGCTAGGTTTGCTGTGCTGCTGGACTTCGTTGCGACCACGCACTGTTTGTACACAGGCGTGTCTACGTCTTTCGCTTTTCCTTCTTCGTCTGCTGCATGTGAAATACTTCCAAACAGACTTTTTTCTTCTTCATTTTCTAATAAGACCATCTGGTCTGGACTTCCAGCAGCAGAAACATGAGCTGTCAGCCTCTCTGCCTGCCTGTCGGACGGTCAGCTGCTGTTTACCTGCCGGCTGCTGCCTGTCGAGTGCGCGCGCACTGCAGTATCGATACCATGGCAAATTAGTATCGTTGTCGATACTACGTTTCAGTTCAATACTTTTCGGAGTATCGATATTTTTGACAACCCTAGTTGATGGAGAGACATATGTTGCAGAAAGAACTCTTTGAAGGATGTTTTTGTTCTGGTTTTTGACTTGCTCCCAAGTCCGTTTAGCTCCACTAGGGTTGTATCTAAAATAATGAGCTTAATAATAAAGCTCACACATGGCAGAACTGCAGAAACATGAATTTATGTAAGTACAACGACTCGTGCCGTCACGGTGAGGAATTCATATTCTAACACAAAACGCACTCACATGGGGAGCTGAGCCTCAGAAGAGCTGAATGGAAAATGTAAAGGAAAGGAAAGAGACTGATGAAGCTCCACCCCAAACGTCTGGGCCACAATAAAGTCAGTCGTGTGTTTATATTGTCCCATATTGGGGAATTTCACCAGCCTATGCATTAACAGAGTCGTCAACTTTCTGCCAGCATTCCTTGCTGTTGCTACAGCAACATTGTTGCTTCTGGCCTGGATGATGTGTCCAAATTCTTCATATTTCTGGAGAATAACTGTCTGCTCCTTAATGGTAAAGTAGGCTGTTCTGTAGGGATTCTCCATGTGTGTGATTGGTCAGATGCTGCAAACACCAGCCCTTTATGTAAACGCCCTGATCCAGATGGAAAACCCTGGCTTGGATTACCCAGCTGATAACAAGCTCCTAGTACCACTTATTAGGATTGGAAGTGTCTGGGGAAATTAACCCAGGTAAATTCACCTTCTGGTCCCTGATACAGGCTTCTGGTCCTAGTTACCTGTTACAGCACCATCAGCTGCAGTTATTACATTTCTTAATGATGTTTTCATGACAGGCTAGAAACAGAAAAGGTGGGTTATTGGTTGGTTATTGGTGATTTATTGGTAAATTAATGGTGAGTTGCTTGTGAGTTATTGGTAAATTATTGGTGAGTTAATGTTGAGTGATTGGTGGGTTATTTGTGAGTTGTTGGTAAATTATTGGTGGGTTATTGGTAAATTATTGGTGAGTTGCTGGTGAGCTAAATTATTGGTGGGTTATTGATTTGTCATCGGTGGGTTATCGGTGGGTTAATGTTGACTTGGTAAAGTATTGGTGGGGTTATTGGTGAGTTATTGCTTAGTAATTGGTAGGTTAATGTTGAGTTTTTGGTGGGTTATTGGAAAATCATTGGTGGGTTGATGTTGACTTTTTAGTGGGTTATTGGTGAGTTATTTGTAGGTTAATGTTGAGTTATTGGTGGGTTAGTGGTAAATTATTGGTGAGTTATTGGTAAATTCTTGGTAGGTTAATGTTGACTTATTAGTGGGTTATTGGTGAGTAGCAGGTGAGTTATTGGTAAGTCATTGGTAGGTTAATGTTGAGTTATTGGTGGGTTAGTGGTAAATTATTGGTGAGTTATTGGTAAATTCTTGGTAGGTTAATGTTGACTTATTAGTGGGTTATTGGTGAGTAGCAGGTGAGTTATTGGTAAGTCATTGGAAAATGATTGGTGGGTTAATGGTGATTTATTAGTGGCTTATTGATGAGTTATTGGTGGCTACAAATGTTGGAGCCAGGTCCCTGGAGATAATTCTGAATTTCTTTCCAGCTTACGCCCATCAGAAGCAGCTGAGTTGATAAAATTGGTCTCCTCCATGTTGGTTATTTGTGGCCAGAACTAGGTAGGTTAACTAATGTCTACCTGTTGTCCATTAAACTAGACCAGAGATGAACAAAAATTCCTGAAATCGCTGCAGAGTGGCTCTGGGGTGGCAGCTTTGCACGTCTTTTTTTTTTTACTTCACTTTTTTATCTTTACTGGTCTAAACGCATAAAAAAAAAAGCAACAAACAAAACAATCCATGAGCGTTTGGACGAGCCCGCCGCCTCCGTGCACCTCTTATCCCTCTCCTCCCCACGCCTCCACCGATAGCAGAGTTTTCACTCATATTCTTTTGACTTATTCAAGATTTCACCGGCTGTGTTTTTTAATCTCAGAAATTCCTGCTCTTGTGAAATTTTGGGGCTGAGGGTGATAAGCGTCTGCTGGTTGGCTCGGTTTGATAAACCCATGGAAATTCTGTCAGGTGCTAATCGAGACGAGATTAGAGATTAGCCAGAGGTGTGTGTGTTTGAGGTGAGCGGCGGGTTATGTGTGTGTATTAGATTATAGAAGAAGAAGATGAGAGAAGTCAGGCATGCTGCACATGTGAGCAAGTTTGTCGATAGCAAACTTGACGTCCTTTTTCTCCATTTACGCATGTGTTTAAACCCTCCTCACACACACACCTTCACCATCACACTGTTGATTTACTCCTCTTCATCCTCTCCAGGGTTCCTCGGTTGCCCGGCGCTGCTATTATCAGTTCTCTGTAAATCAGACATGTTTGACGAAGCTGCTCTTTCAACCTGGGATCAATACCAGGTCTTTATCTGGCCAGCTCTGGCTAATAAAGGCAGGGCCTCTTATCCGCCATCTGGAAAACACACACACACACACATACACATCTGCGATAACCGGCTGATAACTTTAGCAAGAAAAACACATTTTACCAGTAAGAGGCCGAGGCTGTGCGTTAACTCCCCCTCCTCAACCTGACAGCCGCTTTATTAATGCTCATACAAACAGCAGCACACACTGCTTTATTCTGGAGCATCTGTTCGCTACTTTTCTCTCTGTTGTGGTGTTTTTCTTCCCCCCTCGCCTCCCTTTTCTCAGAACCGCTCTACAGTTGCATCAACCTGCAGAAAGTTCCTCTTTTTTCTTCAAACAATCATTTTTCTACATCACAGGAAATCAGATAAAATCACCTTCTGGTCCGATAAGTCGGCACGTCACCTCCCTCTGACCTCCTAATTGTCGTGCCCTCCTTTGACCCAATCAGAAGGAGTTCTGTAAACACTTTTTTTCTTTTCATCAGAATCTGATGGTGGTGATACTAAAAGTGTGTGTGATGCATAAAGGGACGAACGGAGGAGGCGGTAATCTGGGGTGTCATCACCATGAACTGTTGTCGACTTTACATACGTAGCACAGGATTAGCGGCCAACATTCAGCTTCTCCACGTTGAGGATTTGCTGCTTCAGATCCGTTTTTATGTGATTTTAGAGTGATTGTGGGTGGTTTGACTAAAGCGAATGGGTTGAAGAGGAAGAACAAAGAGGTGAAGGAGTCTGAGAGAGACAGACTGCTGGAAGTCTTTGAAAGCATGTGGTGATTCTGTCTTTTTTGGTTTTTACTATTCTGACAATTTATAGCAACCCCAGTTCCTAAAACAGTCAGAACTCTGTAAAACGTAAATAAAAGCATAATCTCATCAACATGTTTTATCCCCAGTAGAACATTAAAAAACATATGAGATGATGAAACTGAGGCGTTTGTGAATCTGATGGCAGCAGCACATCTGTAAAAAGTAGTTCCACAGTGATGTTTAGCCATAGTGTAGCGACACGCCTGTAAAAAGTAGTTCCACAGTTATGTTTAGCCATAGTGTAGCGACACGCCTGTAAAAAGTAATTCCACAGTGATGTTTAACCATAGTGTAGCGACACGCCTGTAAAAAGTCGTTTCAGAGTGATGTTACCATCATATACTGTAGCAACATGTCTGTAAAAGTAGTTCCAGGGCAATGTTTACCATCATGTAGCACCCCCTCTTCTTTTTACAACTGTATGTAAATGTCTGGGAATTGAGGAGACCAGTTGCTGGAGTTTTAGGAGAGAAATGTTGTCCCATTCAGGTCATGCAAGATTCTAGCTGCTTAACAATCCTGGACCTTGGTTGCTGGAATTCTGCTTTCATGATGCTCCAAATGTTTTCTACTGGTGAAATGTCTGGACTGCAGGCAGACCAGTTCATCACACAGACTCTTCTCCTGTTTTCAGCCATGCTGTTGTGATGGATGCTGTATGTGGTTCAGCATTGTCTTGCTGAGATTTGCAAGGTCTTCCCTGAAAGAGATGTCTGGATGGGAGCAGATGTTGCTCTAAAACCTCTGTGTACTTTTCAGCGTTGATGGAGCTTCACAGATGTGGAAGCTGTCCAGACCATAGACACTAATGCAACCCCATCCCATCAGAGATGCAGCTTCTCAACTGTCCACTGATAACAAGCTGGATGCTCCTCCTCGTTTGTCTGCAGGACACGTCGTCCATGCTGTCCACAAAGACACTACCAAGCCCCTTTCAGACTTGCTCTGGAAAGTGGTAATAGTGCAGACTTTGTCCTTTATACCATTTGTATTTAGATATGCGTACCGCTCTTTTACTCGGAGATGTAGCGGACATGTATCATCTGGCCTCCATGTCATAAGAGCGGAAATGTTGTGGCGCGTCATTTTGGCTGAACGCACAAGAAAATGTTCTGGACAGGGTTGAAGGGAGAGTGTGGCTGGAACATTTCCTGATGTCTGAACGTGGCCGAGACGCAGTGAGTCCACGAAGAACGACTTGTTTGAAAAGACTAGTCCAGTTCAAGAGCAGATGTTTCGCAATGCAAGTCTGAAAGCAGCTACATTTTCAACTGTCCACTCATAACAGCTGTTTTATGTTGACAGTAAAGTATTTCTTTAACTTTTAACCAGCAGGGTTGCAGTAAATTTGATTAATTCCATCTAATAATTAGTGAAACAATGTTTTCTTTGTTTATTTTTTTGTTTTGTTTTTTTATTTCAAACTCAGTTTAACCTGTGTATGTGTGGCAATGGCAGATGTTCTTAATCAGGCTGATCGGATCCGGTTTAGACTTGGACGTGGATTCGCGGCTGGAGCAGAGTTAGAACTCTCTCAGGGCTGCAGAAGTTAGAAGGTGAGAATTTGTTGGGTGACTTTGCCCTGCAGGTGTGACGAGCGAAGTTCAGCTTATCAGATTGATGGAGACTGTCTCACTGAGGGGGGAGGAAGACAGAGAGGAGGAGGTGGGGGTTTTGCAGAAAAGTGTCTGTCGACTCCTCCTGATACCTGCCTCCCTGTCTGAGATGATATGGGAGATAATATTGATAATATTAAACGCAATAACTGTGTCTGCAGCTCCCCTCCTGCTGCAGCCCTGCAGGATAAAATCAATGTGCCATTCAATGTGATTTATAGCTGAAAATAATGGCGGTGCTTTGGGGGGGGGGTACAGTATGATGCGTGTGTGTTTGCATGTGGACGTGACGTGAAACTGGATGCATGTGGGGATTTATTTGATGATGAAGCTCAGCTATGTTGCATTAATAATGGCGGTGTGTGAGGGCGTCACGTGGATGCGCGGCGTTTATGGCCGCCATCGATCGGGCGCTATCGCTGTTTATCGAAGCGGGAATGTGAGGGTAAACATGGCCTTTGTGCACACAGCTGAGGTGTTATCGGGGTGGAGGCTGAAGACGGAGCAGGATTTTGAGAGAAGGACAGAAGTATTGAGGAGGAGGAGGTTTAGATCTGGAATCTGCTGATATTTTCTCAGTTGATGATTTTAACAGAAAAATAACAGAAATGTGAACAAATGTGTAAATTTTTCATGTTGAAATGATCCACTGAGAAGTTATTGGCAGAAGAAAAAACCTGATGAGAACCTGAGACCGATGGGGAAAAAAATTTAGTCATTTTCTACCCCGTCGTCCTGCTCAGAACGTCTGTGGTGGTGGTGGGAAGCTGATTGTTCCCTCACCATGAAATCTGGGAGGAATACTTGTTTTAATGAATTTATTCATTCTTGAGTTTGATCATATCTGCTGTATTCTGACAGCAGAGTATGAAATATCATGTTGCATGAGCAAGTTTGTGCACGTGATATTGGAGGGGTGCACCTGATGTTTGACCACACCTGTACAAGTGGAAACAGACGGTTTTCTTAAATAACTTTTCTTCGGAGTATACGCGTCATCATCACCTGGCATTAGATGTCATTAGGTCTCCAAGCGCTCGTACTTCAGAACAGGAAATTTAAAAGAAAATCAAGCTGTTGATGTTGACAGAAGTTTGAGGTCTTTATCTTCATTTTTCACCTGAATCATGACTTTTTCCCTCACATGAAGGATCTGAGGTTGTAATCCTGCTGTTGGTCTGTTCTAGTAGGGAATCCGCTGATGGTTGATGTTTACCGTCACATATTGTTTCTTCTGTTTAGAAGAAAGCAGCTTCACAGCTTTAAATTCATCCTTTTAACATATAAATTCTGAAGTTTTCATCCTTTTTAGTCATAAACATTTTATTTATTTATTTTTTTAATATTCAAGTTGAAATTTACAAGAAATATTTTAACTGCTTAAGTGTAAATAAAATACTGATGTTGAAAAGAAGCTTATCTGTTTTTACAAATAAGCTTTTAAACCAAAAGCTTTTGGACATCTGTTCATTTCAGCGTTTTCAATAAACCAGTTTTAAATCATCATTGAACTTTAGGTGTAACAATGTGAAACTTTAAACTCTCCCCAGCACTGATTAAAAACCAAACCAGACTTACAAAAAACACCTTTATGTGTGTTTTGTGTTTTGTAAAATTTTATAATATGAAATTTCAAGTTAACATTTCACTAATTAAGATTGTGGTTGGAATTATTTTTGGTGCAAGAAATTGTTTTTACCATGTGTACCAGGGCTCTTTGAATCAAAGCTGTACAGTTGTGCTTGAAAGTTTACATACCTTCCTATTAAAGACAGAAAAAATCAGGTGCCAGTAAGATAAATTGAAATTGAGGAAAGTAATAACAAATAAAAATTGTATGAAAATCATCATGACATTGATTTTAAATTGTGGTTCAACAGCCAATAAAAAAAAAACACAAGCAAACAAGCATGATGGGGCTGAACTACAGTAAAATGGATAATTGACATGTGCAGCAATATCAACTACATGAAATCGTTTATACTGCTATGTCACCACGCTTTTAATTCAAAGTAGCCAAAGTTAGCTCCCATATTTTAGCTTTTATTTATCAGGAGTTAATTGGATCTCTAATTAAGCCATTTTGTTTCTGTTATGTCCACTGAAGAATATCCGGTCTTTCGGTCACAACCAGGAGTGTAACATGATGGTGATTGGCCCCGGTGCAAATATTTTTTTTGTGCCCCACCTGTAAACACAAACATGCTCGTGCTCACATGCACACACGTGTGCTCGTGGACGTGCGCGCGCGCACACACACACACACACACACACACATTCTTGGACTTGCACACGCACAGTTTGAGAGAACTGCTGTTGTCACCATGATGGATTCCTGTCCTACTAAAAAATGCGGCGTGCAGGTTGCGGTTAACAGAAATTTGATTTAATTCTTTGTTGACATGAGTGTTTTACTTGGTGCTGTTGCGACTTTTCGCGTCACGCATCACCAGCGCCCAGCAGTGAGGGAGACATTTCTGCTGCTGGTGTGACACAGGAGCAGAACAGCTGTAACCAGCATGGTGGAGAACATCTCACCTTCTTTATGCAGAAATCTCCCATTCCTTTTTTTTTTTTTTTTTTTTTTTTTACTTGTCCTGTCCAGCACCATAGCAAGCAGAATGGAAATCCGATTGCTTTATTGTGTTGAACAGTTTTGCTTTACCAAGCGGAGCTTCATGAGCACAAGGCTCCACTTGATATCATGTTTATTCATTTTATTTCTTTAATTAAACATTTGTCTATAACAGCATTCCATACCATACTGCTGGGCTTGACAAGGGAGAAATAGAGGTTAACAGAGGTAATGATAGAAGGTGGAACAGAGGGAAAGGAGTGAGGGAGAGGAAGAGGGAGAGGGATAGAGAGGAGAGAAAACATGAATCCATTTACACAGTTCA
Organism: Atherinomorus stipes; assembly: GCA_023101725.1. Taxonomy (NCBI): domain Eukaryota; kingdom Metazoa; phylum Chordata; class Actinopteri; order Atheriniformes; family Atherinidae; genus Atherinomorus; species Atherinomorus stipes. The sequence goes on along the minus strand of JALJCO010002819.1, from coordinate 501,251 downwards.
CTGGTCCATCTGTACAGAAACCCCTAAACAACATTCCAAGATCTCTGTCAGAAAACAAAACAAGCAATCCCCTACAGGAGGACCTGCAGGTGGCTTAAATATTCTCAGATCATACAAACACACGCAGAACTACGCAGAGAAGAGGTACAACCTAGTCAGCGCAATGGGAAGCAGTGTCACAGTGTCAACATGCATAATAAAGGGTGCTCCGTGGTGATACAGTCATGCAGATGCAGCCTCGTCTCTGCAAGGAGGAGGAAGCCTGCAAGGCTCACGACCCAGGCCCCTAGCAGCCACCCAGAGGCCCAGATCCCAGCCCCCCCCCCCCAAAGAACAGACATGCATCCACTAAAGGGTGGCAAAGGCGGCCCCAGCCGGAGCCCCCACGGTCTGGGGGCCCAGGACCCAGTGAACCAAGACCAGCAGCTGCCGGCCGCCCCCGGGGCAGGGACAGCGCCTGGCCCAGGGCCCAAGCGTCCAGGAGCAGCCCCCCCACCATCCCCAGGCCATGCAGACCCCCCAAGAGCTGCCTCTTTTTCTTTTCCCCCTTTCCTCCCCCATTCTATCCTATCACCCCCACACCCTACTTCAAACAACCCACAACTTTACCCCTGTCAACATTCTCCCATCCCATCCCCGTCCTCCTCCCACCCATCCTGCATTGCCAGCTAGTCCCCGCACATCCGCCCCCCTGGTCCCCATGCCCCCCCTCTCTTTACTCAAGCCCGCACCCCAATCTCCCAATCCTAACCACCAGGCTTCCTCCTCCGACCAGTTTTATAATGCGTTGCGCTGCTGGCTTGAAGATTACGTCCATATTTAAACCCTCTCATGTCGGCAGGTGCTCCGTCCCCACCTGCTGAATCAAGTTATGTACAACGGTTCTTTAATCTGGTCCAGCAAAGAACTGGAGCCTGTTTAAAACCAGTTTGGAGAGCGAGGAGCGCGTGGCTCTGAACCAGAACCAGCTCAGTAGAAAATGGGCCCATGATTTACTGTCATTTTACCGACCTACCTGAGATATTCCATTCACAAAAACTCAGCCAATCAGAGTGCGTACAGCTGTTTCCATACATGTGGGCATTCTCTGCGTGGGCCCCTTTTTTTGTGTCTTCCCTTCCTCTTTATGAATGTATCATTGCTTCTCCCCCTTCCTTCTCCCTTTCCCCCCCCACCCAAATAACCCACGCCCCGCGCAATAACACTGCTACACACTACACAAAGAGAAACCCCCCGTATATTACTTTCACTTCCTCTCCCCCCCCCCCCCTCTCAACCATCTTTTAAATTAAGAGCCCCCCCCCCCCGCCGCCCTCCCGCTCGCCTCCGTCCATCCCCCTTTTATTCTTTATATAATTTTAAAATAATATTTATATAAAATATTCCCCCCCCTCCCCCCTACTGATAATACCTACACCTAACTATATTTTTTTTTTATCCTTCTCCTCCTTTTATTTTTTCTCTGCGTCTTCGTTTTTTACTTTTGGTCTTTTTTTATTTCCTCCCCCTTCCTCCCCCCCCCCGCTGGAGGGGAAAATAATATTAAATAAATTACGGAAAAGACTTCCACTCTTCTGAGGCGGGGTTTCCCCTTGGTGGGCCCCCATTACAACGCATCAGACATCGACCGCTTTGTCCGGTTTTCAGAGGGTTTTATATGTGTGTGTTTTTAAGATAAAGAAAAGCTAAAGTAGTATGCGTGAGGTAATGCTACATGGACACAGGCATTTTTTTCAATTTTACCCTCCCCCAAATCTGATGGACAGCTGCTTATTTTTTCCCCTTCCTTCATGGGCCCCTGAATGCATCTGGGCCCTGGTGCAGCTGCGCTGGCTGCACCGTCAACACTTACGCCTGTAGTTACAACCAAAGTCCAGATAATCTGATCTGTTGTCGTCTTACAAGTCACTTCAGAATCTTCCACATCTGCATCCTGATGGGATGAAGGAAAAAAGAGAGATCCACTGTGGGGTTTTTGTTTGTTTGTTTGTTTTTTGTCTTTTTACCTTTAGTCATCATCTATCCTTTTTATTCTCAGAAATCGGTTTGATTCAGCTGGTTGTGAGATGTGTATGAGATCCAGTTCCATGCAGTCAGCCGACCCTTGGCCTGATGGTGGTGTAAGACAGATCTCAGGTCAGATAGCGTGGGCTGCAGTGATGTAACTATTAATCTAATCTAACTAATCATGAGTCCAGCTAATAGGGAGGAGCCCAACACTGCGATGAACTCACTGATACTCGCTGCACAGGCAAAGTTCAGGGTTCACATATCTTCTGCACGCTGGATGAACACATCACACACATGCAGATATTAAGATTAAAGCAGGTCCAGCCAGGTGCACGAGCCAGCCAGGGATGTGTTTGATCAGTGAGCAGGAGGCTGCGTAATCAGCTTGATCAATGGCAGGAATATCAGCTCTGATTAGAGGAACACAGGCAGCCTCAGTCTCTGCTGAAGGTGACGGGCTGGTGGGAGGAGGGGAAGGAGATGGAAAGATAGGACAGAAAATACGAGCCGCCTTCACTCTGTGAGAGAAGGAAAGGAAGGGAGAATGAAGGAGATGAGTGAAGGTTAAGACGTGAATGAAGGAGTGTTCCAGAGATTCAGCAGTGTTTTCACTCCTTGTGCTGTTTCCAGAAACCAGGACGCAGGACTCTGGAGGAGGACCGGAAGATGATGATGGTGAAGATGAAGAGCGAGCTCCTATAAACAGTGGTGGGGAGGAGGAAGAAGATGGAGAGGAAGAAGAGGAGGGGTTACAGTGGAGAGGTCCAGGTCAGTACCATCACACAACTGAGTTAATGCAGAGCAGAAGTTACTGGAAAAGTGCTGTACAAGTTGGATTTCCTAAGAAATGAAGTTTTAGAAACTTTGAGTCAACTGGGACAAGTTAAGTTTGCAGTGCAGCTGCACCGATCCAATACCCAGATCGAATATCGGCTCCAATATTAACTAATTAGCTGGATCGGATATTCGATGAATGAGGCCGATGTTAAGTTTATCTTTTTGTAAACAAGAGTAAATGTTTATTTCAAGCCAGATGCCTTCACTCACATGGTAAGGTATACAGGTTCATTCGTTCGACAGTTGGATTGATATTGGGTGTCTGCTGATACGCTCAGCCCAGGTATCGGATTGGATCAGAAAAAACTGGATCGGTGCATCTCTAGCTTGTAGAGGTTGGATTAAGTCCATAAATCTGAGAAAGCTGGAGGGAGGTTGTAGAAGAAACATGATGTGGTCACATCTGTTTAGATTGGAGGCCGTGCTTCATAACATTAAGTTTTTACTTCCACCCCACAGCCTGAACTCATGGAAGATCATCAGAGTGGAATGACCAGCATTTTATAGGTTTTGTTCTAAATAATTTGTGTGTTAATAATCATAACAGTGACAAACAATAAAAGAAACTCAACAAGGAAAACTTTTAGACATTTTTGTTTTCATAATTGGAAAATGTACAAAAACATTTTCATTTGTTTTCAAACCATTTACAGCTCAAGAAAATACCTAAGCCATTTAAATTATTGATCAACCAAATAAGAAAAGAAGAAGTATTCCTAAAGGTCTGGTGTGTAACTAATTTGGCTTTTTATTAGCAAAAATCAAGTATTTCTTTTATAAATACATATTTTACTGAAGTTTAATCACTTATATTAGTGATTAAATAATTAATCACTTCATTTCGAACAAAGGCAGTCATAGAAGAACACATTAGTAGAGGTGGGGGGGGGATTATAGCTGGAATAAAAACAGCAAAAGTAAGAGCTGATTTCTGACTGACTGCTCATACTCATTGGCTCTTACTTTTCTTACATTCCCATGGGATTGTTGAGGTTTGAACTGTGTTTGGTTTGGATGCCAGTGCTTGCTGGGATCTTTTAGCTGAGTTTCTCCAGTCATGTTGCTATGCTACATGTTAGCATTGATGCTTCCTGGTGTTTGCAGACAGATTCTGGACTGCAGGATCTCATGCTGAATCCTGTACAGGGGTCTCATCCCCTTTTCTCCACATTCTGATGCTCAGTTTGAACTTCAGCAAGTAATTTCCAACACGTCTACATGGCTAGATGTGTTGAGATGCTGCCATGTGATTGGCTGGTTAGATAAAAGTGTTAACATTAAGGAAATAAATTCAGATGTTTTTTTTTTTTTAATCTTCGTATTGCAGAGATAACTTAATTTTTCTTTTTGAGCAAAATGAAACAAAAGCTGTGAACTGGATCACTGTTGAATCCAAGAGCAGAGTTGCCATGTTTGAATAAGCTTTATTGATCCATGAGTGGACAGTGTGAGCATCTGCAGTAAGAACAACATGAGTGTCATGGTCTCCGTCAGTCCAGAGATGATCCAACTGGTTCAGCTTGGTCTGCGTGTTTGTGATGTGGACATGACAGGATGGAAAAAAAACACACACATGCAGCTGAGAAGAGATAACGAGTCAACCGCCATAATTTTATTATTTATTTTCCCTCCTTATCAAGGTTTGTTTGGTTATTTATTTCTCTCTGTCTGTTGTCTTCAATGAGTTAAACAATGCAAGAAGATTACCGCTCTATCTGGCATTATTTCCTTTTCAAGCTGCGCACGTTTTATGTACGTGCGTGCATGTGTGTGTGTGCGTTTTAATTCGTCTGCCGGGGAAGAGAGGATGTGTTCATTATCGTCCTGTCCCAGCCTCGTCCCTTTAACGGTAATTGGAGCGATATTAATTGCTGCGCGGTGGCTGGTTGATGGTAGCACCATGATGCTGCACTGATAGGCCCCTTGCTTTTTTTTCTTCTTCTTCTTCCTCTCCTCCTCACAAACTAACTGGCGGGTGAGTGAGGCGGAGGGATGGAGGAGGGAAGAGGGGAGAGATAGCCCCTCTATCAGCTCCGGAGCAGGCGCTGTCTTTATCAGGAGCACGATTGGCAAAAAGGAAACTTTGACCGGTCTGAATTTTTCTCTTATCGTCAAGCCCTCCCCTCCTCCTCCTCCTCCTCCCCCTCCTCCTCCTTCCTCCCTCCATCCATCCACCTTCTACTTCTGGTCTCTCCATCACAACTAACAGCCCTCCCTCCGTTTTTCCTCCTCCTTTTCATTGTTCCTCCTCGTCCTCGCAGGCCTCATCGGCGATGTTGACCATGAATGTGGCGAGGACGGAGGAGAGCAGCGAATGGGCTGCGATAGAAATAAAACAGCTTTTATCTCCTCTGGAATGTCGGCATTCCTCTCCATTCTCACTCTTGTTGCCTGTCAGAGCCGTTTCGATCCAGCAGGCTTCTCGCTGCAGCCGTTTCCGCTTTAATGACTCATTTATTTGTCTTTGCACATGTCGGCCTCATGCACGCAGCTTTATTAAAAATCTAATCACATCTGCAAACTTCCATCGTAGAAGAAGAAGAAGAAAAAGAAGAAGGTGTTATATCTCAGACGTTTCTGTTGTTTTAGTACTTATGTTGGGACGTCTGAAACCTGCACCGATGGATGGATGGATGGATGGATGGATGGATGGATGGATGGATGGATGGATGGATGACAGATTGCTATCCTACAACAGTTGGATGCATTTCTTTCCCATCGTTACCTGAATTAGTTCATGCACTGTCATTCAGCTCTGCAGAGGTAACGAGCCAAGTTGCAGCATAGCAGCTCTCCAGGAATAGACTCGGACACGGAGCAGTTGTTCATCATCCAGAAGTTCGGGAGATTGATACCAGGTTTCCCCAGGCAACATGCAACCAAAAAACCTAAAAGAATGTAGGCTACGTCAAAATGAAAAAAGACTATGGATCGTATGTATAAATTGAGTGGATATTAAAAATGTAATATAGTCTGTATTAAACGAGCTAAAGTGGGTGTGATTTTATTTTGGAGGACTTGTTGATTTTACATTGCACAGTTTTACGTGTCTGCAGCACGTCATTTGAAGCAGAAAAGTTCGTGTCTGGGGACACAAAAAGCTTCACCGTTGACTTAACATTGTGCAACTTTACATATAAGTGTCACGCAATGTGAATCTGAGCTGCCACCTGGCCAGTTTGTGGTGTCTTTCATGTTAACAGGAAACTTGCTGCAGTCATCCTGCTGGGATTTCTTTGCTTCTAGAGAAAAATGAGCAAGTCAAAGCTTGAGAGGTGTTTTCAGGCTTTCTAAAGAAATGTGCATAAGCATTTTGATAATATAGTTTCCTGAAAGAAACCTTCCAAGTTCAGGTAGAGGTCCTGTAGTCTTTCCATCCAGAGCTAATATGCAGCAGAGATGGTTTAGTTGTAATTTACTATGTTCTATTTTTGAGCTCTGTTGGCATCAAACAGCTCTATGACTGGAAATAAATCCAGTCATAGAGCATGAAGGAGTGTTTATGTGGTTCATCATATTTAGAGTCTTGGTAAATGAATAAATGCAGAGTAATCGGATTACTTTTCTTACCTTCCTGTTAAAAACGTCTGGAGGAAACTTTGTGCACTGTTTATTTCTCATTGGTTAGATTTACTGAGGGAACCTGACAGAGGAACCAAACAGAAGTAAATGTAAACGTCCCTGCTGCTGCAGCGTTAATGCACAGCATTATTTCCATTCATCACAAAATGGACAAACTTCAGCGGTGACTGCGTCCATGTTGGATGGATGTCATTGGATGGTCAAATACTAAAACTATTACATATAACCAAAATATCACGGTTCCGGTCGTTACCCGATCCCGCTCCTCTTTTTTTTTATTTTTTTTTTTATATTTTTTTTTTTTTTTTTATTTTTTTTATACTTATTTTTTTTTTTTATTTATATTAATATTTATTCTTTATTAAATTTAAAAATAAAAATAAAGATATAAATTATAATTATTATTAATATAATAAAAAAAAAAAAAAAAAAAAAAAAAAAATATATTTTTTTTTTTTTTATTTTTTTATTTTTTTATTTTTTTTAGAATATATTATATAATTTGTAAAAAAATATTTCATTATTTTTTTTTTTATATTCTATTAACTATTTATCCATTTTATAAAATTTTAAAAAAAAAGGAAATTTTTTTTTTTTTTTTTTTTTTTGTTTAGGTTTCATATGTAAAAAAAAAAAAATAAAATAAAAATTAATTCTTTAATTTCTATAAAAATAATATTTTTATTTTTTTCTTTTTTTTTTTTTCCTTTACCTTTTACTCCCTTTTTCTCTTTTTTCCTCTCATGTATAATGTGATTTTATTGTAATTTTATTTTATTTTTTTATTATTTTCTAATAATATAAACTTACACAACTTATCATTGTTTTTTTATTTATATTTTTAGTTACGATGCTGCTTTTGTTTTTTTTTGTTTTTTTTCCTTTCTTTCTTTTCCCTCTTTTCCTTCTTGCACCCACTTGCCCGCTGACCGTCTTTTTCTTCTTCTTTTCCTCTTTTTTTTGTTTTTTTTTATTTTTTTTTATTATTTTTTTTTTTTTTTTTTTTTTGATTTTTTTTTGTTCCCCTTCCCCCCCCCCCCCCCCCCCCGCCCCCCCCCCTCCCTTCCCCCCCCCCTCTGTGTTTCTCGTTATTTGTGCTCTATCTCCACAACGATGCTCCACATGTCCACACCTGCCCTTCTTGTTTTTTTTTTTTTTTTTTTTTTTTTTTTTTTTTTTTTTTTTTTTTTTTTTGTTTTCTTGATCTTCTTTCTTCCCGTTATAATCTTACAAAAACCAATCATTTTCCAATTACCAAACACCGGATCAAAAAACCCTCTCATATTTTCCTTTTCCATCAACATAACCCAAAAACAAAAAAATACTACCCCTTCTTTTTTTTTTTTTTTAGTTGCCTCCCTTTCCATTTTGTTTTCTTGAAAAGGAGAAGAATGAAGAAATCAGAGAAGAGGAGAGAAAAGGACCCTACTAGCTAAACTGGACCGGGTTGTAGTAATCCACGGTTATACCGTCGTGTATAAATTCTAGTTTATTAGGAACCGTTATGATCTGGTAGCGTGGGGTACCGTGGATACCGTTGGTACCGTGCAACTCTAATTGGATGGTATGGGCACAAAACTAAAGGCAGCATCCCTCCGTGCCTTCCTCCACCAAACCGGGACGTGGGTTTGATTCCCGTCCCTGAACCTCTGGATTCCAGAAGCGAGTGAATCCCTGTTTGGCCGGTGACAGTGATTTCTGCTGGAGGAGAAAACGGATCGCCAGGCTGCGACTGACAAGGGATTACTCTGACATCCATTTGCATATCAAGAATTTTAAGCAGCCAGGGAGAAAATATGGAACCCTGCAGCCTGCAAGGTCATTCGCAAGATAGTTTTCCCTCTCCTCATAATTTATTTTGCATATCATGCAGTATGGACACACTGTAGATTAAAAAGAGGCGGCTTTAGCATATCATGCCATCCCTGATAGGAAGCAGCTCCCACCTAGACTTCTCAATGCCACCACCCTCATCACCCAACCCCACCCCCCTCCTCCCCCACACACACACATCAGCATCATCTCAATTGTTTGAAAATTACTGAAGCCTCTAATCCTTTCCAATTTATCCTCCTTTATTTTGAATGTGCTTTCATATGATGTGAAGCCACAGAGCAACAACACTGATGGTCACCGAGGAGAAAACCAGAAAGAAGGTGAGGAAGCCTCGTCTGGAACGGAGGAATTTCAGATTCACACACAAAAACAAGTCATTACACAGAAAACCCAACAAGCTCGTGTCCAGTAATGAATCTTTTTATCTCCAAACAGGAGGAAAAAGCCTGAATGTTGTTGTTTTCTGTCTTTCATGTGAATATCAGTCTGTGGGAATAATGACGGCAACAAAGAGCGATTTGAATAAAATATCTGAATAAATTAAGAGATCCTTATCATAAGGTTAGAACACAAACTGTGCACAGAAAGGGAAATTAAAATTTTCATATCTAGGAATTACTGGTTTTCAGATGAGAAATAATTCATATTATTATCAACTGAAATATAATTAATGGATTATTATTCAATGAATTCAGACAAAAGCCTGAAGCACAAAGTTTATAAGTACACCCTGACAACTGGACCGTTATTTCCACTGACTGAGTATGCATAGAATACACCATGTAGAAAGTATACTTGTGTAATGTTATGCTTCATTATGTATGAGATCCGGAAATAACAGTAGGCAGACCAGCTAACTGCTAATCAGGCTAGTGGTGGATGCTAACTGTGAAAGCCCTCGTGTTTTGTATTAAATCTCCAGGTGGGTTCTTCTGTGAGATAGATGTTTGTAAACAACATCTTTTTTTCTTTTCATGTGTCTGAGCAAAGATCCGCTGTCCACACACAGCTACAGCATCCATGATTGACAGCTTGTGGTGATGCAGCTGTGGGCCAAAAACTCAGTCTGGGTCGTGATCAATGACTGGTTGAGGTGATACTGGTAATGTTGCCAGTCTCCCCACTAAAACACAGAAATAATTTATGCCACTGTGATGGTTTAATCTGACATGGTGACCATCCTGCTGGAGACCTTTATTTCCCCCTTCACAGCTTGTGTGGAAGCCAAAACACAATATCTGGAGTTTTTTCGCAACTGAATTTCAACTGCAAGTGTCGAAAGATGAATGCCGGCTTACTTTACCATGTATCTAAGACTGCCGTCTAGATTTACCATAGTAAATCTTTTTATGAAATAAAAAAGTTTTCAGACATTCTGCGAAGTTAAAATCTTGCACGCACTCACGTGAGAACATTATGGGATTTAAAAAAAAAAGGGTCAGAACGAGGTCTACGTTTTGATCTTTTTTCCCCCTGTTAAATTTCTAAAAAATGATTTAAAGACTACTTAAAGGTAGAGTCCGAAGACCCCCCAGCGTTTTTGTTTGCAAACAACAGTGTTCAAACTTAGCGCTCCTCCCTCGCAGGCTAATGGCCGCCTCATTCTAGCTAGCCTATTCATCTTCAAGCTTCTCCTTCAACCACGCCCTCCCGCCTCGCGCAAAGCCACCCACCCCCGGCGGCCCCGACGGCCCCCGGGGCCCGCGCCCCCCAAAAAAACGATAGCTGCCAAAAACAACACTGAGCCAAACTATGATTAACCCTGGTTTTCCAAACTGAATTATCTGAAGCTCTTCCCTTTTCTTCGGTGCATCCACGGTGTTTCCTTTCTTTTTTTTTCCTTCGAGAGTTCGAGTGACTGGCGTCTGCTCCAATCATGAGCTTTTTCCCACACAGCGTCATGCCTCTTAGCTCTGTCATTGGCTGCCGACATAAACAGAAATCTCCACCCAGAAACGTCCCAACCAGACCAAAACAATACAAAAGAGCGAATTACAGGCAGGGGGAGAGAGAGTTGCGTTCAAACGCACCACGGCACGGGAGTAGAGGCCCAAAGGCGCAGTTTGAGACGGATTTCACTTGCTCAAGTCTAACATTTATTTTTTACGGGGGGAACTTCGGACTAAACCTTTAAAGAAGGCTGCTGCGACAGACTGGCGACTTGTCCAGGGTGTACCCCGCCTCTCACCTGATAATACCTGGGATAGGCTCCAGCAACCCCCGCGACCCTGAACTGGATAAGCGGTACAGAAAATGACTGACTGACTAAAGAAGACTGAAGACGTGAAACACCAGATTATGACTCCTTTAAAGAATGAGAACTGAATGCGTTGCCCTCACTGCTCATGAGACATGATTTAGAAACAGTACTGCATGTCTGCAGTCCTGCAGCATTGGGTTGCAGCCCCTCACCCAGCTGTATCCATTTGTGTTCAGCTGCCAGTTAACACCTGCTTCTCAGACCTGCTAAGTATAGACACAGAAACAGCCACCGCGATCCATTTCATTTTTGATAAATCACCCTAGATTTATCACAAAGGAAGGTTTTAAGCCTGATCTGTTAAAGGTAGAGGGTGTCTGTCTCCCCAACCCAAACCGGTAGCTGGTTCTATAAGAGAAGGTCCTGATAGGCAAAGGCTCTGCCTCCCATTCTGCTCTCAGAGACTCTTGTAACCAATAGAGATACAAAAACAGAAATCTAAAAATAGAAAACAGAAAAATAGAAATCCCCTAACATGTCCAGCGTCATCTGTCTCTTCTCTAAGATTCCAGCAAGAGGATTTAATCTGATAGTTTGGAGGGAGTAACTCTTCCTCTGCAGAACTTTCCCATGAAAACACAAAGCAACACACTGATGTTGCTCACCTTTCTTTTCCTTCCTGATCTCATCACATGTTCACACATGATCCCACACGGAACGTCAAGATGAGAATCTGTAGAATTAATTTATGTTATTGTTAATACTGCAAGGAATGGTGAAATGATGTAATCCTGACATTCCTGTTTGGTAACACACAAAGAAAGCAGAACAAACAAGTATAAGCCAAACACTCTCCTGAGGGATGCATGAGCCCAGTTTGCCGTTATTATCCCAACAGACTGCTTGACCAATATTAAATACATGTTGAATACATTTTCATTACACAGAAATTCACATTGGAACTTATTTGTTTGGGTTTCTTTGTGAATAACTTGGGTTGGTAAATGTTTCCTGTCTGTTCAGTTAGTTTTACCTGCTGTGACTCTTTCCTGTGTCTGATTGTGTTCTTCATGGCTGTTTCATGTGAGTGGGAAATATCCTTTTATAGATGAAGCTATGGTGGATAGAAGAGAAAAACTGTCATGTTTATGGAGAAAATTTAAAGGTAGAGTCGGAAGTTTCCCCCTGAAGATAAACGACTTGTGCAAGTGAAATCTGTCTCGAATGGTGGGGGGACTTCGGACTCTACCTTTAAGTTTAATTTGATTTATAGAACATGAGAGAAACATCAGAGCTTTCTGGGGAAATATTGAGACTAACAACATCAATTCACTGATCAAACTGTTAACGGATCAACGCATGAGATGCTGAATTAGCATGGTATCATCTCATATTGATCTCTGGATCCTCTGTCTAATCATAATCATTTGGCAGCTGCGGATAGTGAAGACATCACTGATTATCAGTCTGCAGATATTTTAATAATAGCAGCAGGTTACATTTGTGGATAGACATTACAGCTTTTACCCCTCTGCTCCTCAAACCTGCACCAAAAGTTATTGTTCATCCAATATTCATTCATCTAGTCGGATTTCTCTAAACATGGAGAAAAACAGTTACTTGAATACTTTCATATTTGTATCAGTTTCTTCAGTCTGCTCTGCAGCTTCAGCAACTGCACACTGGTGGAAGTTTGAATTTCTTGGTTAAAACGGGTCAAAATTTAAATCCCCAAGAAGTTCCTGAAGAAATATCCTTAGGTTGAAATCAGAAGATCCAATCAGGTCCATAACAACATGATCAACTCCAGCTCTGGAAAACTAAAGGAAAACACCCTAATTCTTTATTTATTCATAACATTTCACCTGTTTTACATATTCTTGTTAAATATGTGTCATCAAACTACAGCTTGTCGCCTTTGTAGCATTCCAGGGAGTCCAGCCCAGCATTCCTAGCATTTTCCTGCTTGTCCGGCACTCCTGGCTCCTCATCCTTTCCAACAGTTATTTAAATTACCTCCAATAAAGCATCATAATGGCAGGCGTAACAGCGGCTGTTATTATTTAGCAGGCTGTGTGTGGGGTTATCGTACAGTAGTTAATTATAATGCAGCGTGAGGGCGTGCTGGATGCATATTATCACCGCTGTGGGTCTCGTTTATTTGGTCTGTGGAGGGGGAGATGATGGCAGCTGCATTTGCATATGGAGCGTGGCAACAAGGTGCTCCCTCATCACTTTGTTCCTCCCTTTCATCCATCTGTCATGGATGGTTGAAGGAGGACATGTTTGTGTTAAAACTTCAGAATTAAACTTTTTTTTTTTTATCTTGGATTTTCTTCCATCAGATGGTTATTTCCAAAGATAATCAGCTTGAACACATGCAGGAGAGGAGGATCACATGGATCTGCTTCTGGTTGAATAAAGTCAGTCATTGCTGGTGTGTGCACTGTTATCTGGTTAGCCAGGACTGGAGACGTTAACTTCCTGTGTGGAGGTGAGATGTCATCTCCAGAGTGATGGCAGTTAGAGGAGGTGAAGTTTTGATGGAGGGATGAAGGGTTAAAGAGGGTGTGGATGAGAGAGCAGGTGAGATGAATCTGGAAGCACATATTGAGTTTAGAGTGCAGAGATGACTAATGAGGGGTGAAGGAGGGGCTAAAGTTTAAGGATCAATGAGAGCTGGAGATGACGGGTGAGAGATTTTAAGAGGGACAATCCAGATAGGGAAATTAGAGCGAGGGAGGAAGTGGGCGAAGTTAAGAGATAGAGGGATGAAGGAGATAGAATATGAAGGGATGCTGGTTGCTGTGTGGGGTTAGTTTCTAGGTGAGCTGATGGCGTGTCTGCAGGGCTGACAGTGGATTTATTCACGGTGTCTAGAGCAGGGGTGTCAAACTGATTCCAGAGGGCCGTGTGGCTGCTGGTTTTCTTTCCAACCAAGCAACCCAGACTCCACTCAGCTCATCAAGTCTTCAAGTTAAGACTGGATTCACTTGTTGAGCTGAGTGGAGTCTGGTGTGCTACTGCTTGGTTGGAAAGAAAACCAGCAGCCACACGGCCCTTTCTGGAATCAGTTTGACACCCCTGGTCTAGAGGGTAGTTCACCCCCACGCAGTTTTCTCAGATGTTGCTCCGTTTCCAGGAAAGCTTCTCCAAACTACGTTTACCACAGATATTCAAGGTCTCAAGGGAAAGAAGTGACATTTATCTTCTGGATTTTACTCCGTTGCCTTCAGCACCTGATTTATTTTCAGATTTATGTGAGATCTGGTCCAAATCTTGTGGTAAAGTTAGACAGTCTTGGTCCTGTGGTTTAGGAGGTCAGGGAGCTGGTGGAGCTATAGGTGGATTTCCCGTTAACAAACAATGGCAGCAGCGTGTGCAGCCTAGGGCAAACAGCCTGTCCTTGCACTAATCAGTCGATGGCCAAATCTGCACTCATATCATTCACAGAAAGGTAAAGTAACCTGAGAGGTCATTGTGTTTTAAATTGTGTTATATAAAACTGTATTTTGATGATATGTACAAAGTATATACTCAGTGGAGTAGTTCATGTCCATCCAGGTAACCTGGATTTTCCTGTATCATTTCATCTGTGAAACATTCTGAGAAATGTGACTGAGGAGATGATTCGTCCATGTCGGAATAAAAGGTACTGGAGCTACTTTGACTTTAGATGTATGGAAGGACAGACTGCATCATTTATGGAGAGAAGCAGTTGATAAAACATAAAACAGGGAAGTTGGAGGGGGCGAGGCTCGCTGGTAGTTTCATGAAGGGAAAACGGGTTGAGAAGCGCTTGAATAGAGCACATTTGTAATGTGGTGGAATGGAGAATTCTCATTATGGAGGTGGAGGAACGGCAGATGATTCTCATCATGGTTTCGGTGAAACGGGAAATTCTCTTCACATATGTGGAGGTACAGGAAATGATTCTCATCACAGATTTGGTGGAACGGGAGATTCTCATCATGGATGCAGTGGAACGGGAGATTCTCATCATGGATGCGGTGGAACGGGAGATTCTAATCACGGATCCGATGGAACAGGAGATTCTTATCACGGATGCGGTGAAACAAGAGATTCTCATCACGGATGCGGTGGAACGGGAGATTCTCACCACGGATGTGGGGGAGCAGGAGATGATTTTCATCATGGTTCGGTGAAACAGGAGATTCTTATCATGGGTGCGGTGGAACAGGATATTCTCATCACGGATTCAGTGGAACAGGGGATTCTCATCACAGATGTGGAGGAATTGGAGGGATTCTCATCATGGATGCAAGTGAACAGGAGATTCTCATCATGGATTTGGTGAAACAGGAGATTCTCATCACAGATGTGGAGGAATGTGAGTTTATTCTCATCACGGAATCGGTGGAACGGGAAATTTTCATCACGAATGTTGTGGAACGGTAGATTCTTATTACGGATGCGGTGGAACAGGAGATTATCCATGGATCATGGATTCAGTGGAACGGGAGATTCTCATCACGGATGCGGTGGAACTTTTTTTGGTTGGATGGTTTTCTGGAGATTTTTATAAAAAATGCTGTTGAACTGGAGATTCTTATCACGGATGCAGTTGAACAGGAGATGATTCTCATCATGGATGCAGTGGGACGGGAGATGATTCTCATCACGGATGCAGTTGAACGGGAGATTCTCATCAAGGATTCAGTGGAACGGGAGATTCTCATCAAGGATTCAGTGGAACGGGAGATTCTCATCAAGGATGCGGTGAAACGGGAGATTCTCATCATGGATGCAGTAGAACATGAGATGATTCTCATCACGTTTGCGGTGGAACGGGAGATGATTCTCATCACGGATGCAGTTGAACAAGAGATTCTCATCATGGATGCTGTGGAACGGGAGATTCTCATCACGGATGCGGTGGAACAGGAAATTCTCATCATGAATGCGGTGGAACGAGAGATTCTCATTAAGGATGTGATGGAACGGGAAATTCTCATCATTAATGCGTTGGAACAGGAAATTCTCATAGCGAATGCGGTAGAACAGGAGATTCTCATTACATATGCGGTGGAACCAAAGATCTCATTAAGGATGCGGTGGAACAGGAGATTCTCATCACAGATGTGGAGGGACGGAAGATGCTCATCACGGATGCGGTGGAATTGGAGATTCTCATCACAGATGTGCAGCAGACAAATCTACAGCAACTGTGTGATGCTATCATGTCAATATGGAGCAAAATCTCTGAGGAATGTTTCCAACACCTGGTTGGCTCTATAACACCAGTATGGCTTCCAGTTATAGAGGGTGGTCTTGATGAAGATTTGTTTCCACTGATGTGCCAATGATGAATAGTTTGTAAATTTCAGTTCATTCTGTCAGAGTTCAGGAGGAATCTTTTTATAAGTGGGATAGAAGCAGCTTCTCCCAAGTCTTCATCACCCTCTCCTGATCTATACAACATATTGTGGCTGTGGGACTCTCCCGCCTCCTCTCTCCAGCTGTCTCCATCCCTGATGATTGATAGGCGCGAGGCCCTAATCTAAAGGAACATTTCTCTGTGCTGTCCAGCTGCTATCAGCCCAGCAGTCCTCAGGCCTGGCGATGGTGGCGGCATGCACGCTGGCACGCTTGATTACCGGCCTATCAGATTCCTGAGCTCTCCTGCAGACATCCTGCAGACCTTCCTCTCACACACAAACACATCATTCAGAATCCATCTGGATGTAAAGCTGCTTCATGCAGCTGTTGAGGTATCTGATCTGGTTTCGTTGGAACTAGACGTGTTTTACTGGAGTAAACTGGCAGTTAAAGCTGCTCATATTCATGGTCTGATGGAGACTCGCTAGCTGGAGAGTCCACATTGGTCTGGTCAGGACAGGTGACGTCCTCTCCTGGGAAGATTGGCAGTTGTTTCAGTTATAATTATAATCCCCCAGAAAATGATGAGACAGTAGTTTTAATGCGTGCTTTTCTAGAATTTAAAGAGTGTATGTTTTTGACATGGCTGCACATTAGAGGTTTTTCCTCATCCTGCCTGTGTGAGGCTGAAACGTCATGTTCACTGAAGGGAAACCAGCCCTTTTCTCATCTTCCTCATCCGAACCATATCTTTTCCTTATCACGTTCTGTCTCTCTCTGTCCTCCTCAGTATCTCTCTCACCAGTTTCCTTCCTTTATTAGACAACAATCATTTCTTTCTCAGAGACGGGAGGGACTTTTGTGTCCTCAGCAGAAAAATTACATTCATAAAGCCAAGTTTTAGTTTTTGTTTGAATTTTATTTGCTTTATGTTATTTTATTATTAATTTATTTAAATTAAATTAAATTTGATTTTGCTCAATTAAATTCATTTAAATATATTTTTGTCATATTTTATTTGAATGATAATTTATTCTTATTTGATTTAATATATTTAATTATTTTCATTTTGATTTCATTAAAGTGATTTTTAAATATTTTTGATTTCATCAGAGCTCACACCGGGCTACGTTCCAGACGTGCTGTCGCTTTCAGCTTTGATGGATTGAAACCGCATCAATCTAGATCAGAGCAGATCATTCAGGCAGGAAGTCAGTCAATGAAAAGCAAAATGGATCCGGTCCATTAAAAAAAAAAAAAAAAAACTGTGCAGACTTTGGATCATGTTTTACTTTGAAATATCAATATTTGTGCCACAAACAGCAGCCATCAGGCGAGCGAGGGTCTCACTTGAGACTTGACTCCATGGATGATGAGATGTTAAAACTTTAGCTCATCCATCCATGGTAGATGCGCAGAAGACAGAAAAGGAAAAGAGATCAAACAAACAAAAGATAGGAGCATTACATGCTGGTCAGAATGGCCAAATAACCTTTCACTGGTTGATTTTTCACTTTAAATGCTCATTAAGTGCAGCAACCATTGCACAGTGTTGCAGTTGTCACATATTGAGTAAAGTGGAGAATCCAGCTGTGGCAGAGACATTCTCTGAAATGCTCCTGGTGACAGGATGACTGGTGGAAAGGGTGGCGCTGCTGTCCCAAATACGCAGTCAGTGTGACCGAGGAGTCACCATCTTCACAAGGTCTTTAGTTCTGCTTCTGGGGCTGATTCCAGACCAGAGTACGTCCATCTCTGGGACACAGAACACAGATCCTTCCTGATCGGGACGATGGCTGGACATTCCCATGTTGTCAGTACTTGTTGGTAATTGCCTGAGCAGATGGATGTGGAACATTCAGGCATCTGGAAACTGCTGCTCAGGATGAGGCAGACTTGTGAAGCTCCACAGTTCTCATCCCGAAATCTTAGCTGATTTCTTTAGATTTTCCCATCATGTAAATTTGAGGTGTAGCCTTAAAATACCTGCACAGGTGTGCTTCCAGTTAACTCAGAAGTTGCCAGATTACCTATCAGAAGCTGCCAAAGCCATGACATCATCATTTCATGGCTATATATAGTGGGTACAGAAAGTATTGAGACCCCTTTAAACTTTTTACTCTTTGTTTCACTGCAGCCATTTGCTAAAATCAAAAAAGTTCATTTTATTTCTCATTAATGTACACTCAGCACCCCATCTTGACAGAAAAAAAACACAAATGTAGAATTTTTTTCAAATTATTAAAAAAGAAAAACTGAAATATTACATGGTCATAAGTATTCACACCCTTTGCAGTTACACTCATATTTAACTCCCAGGCTGTCCATTTTTTCTCATCCTCCTTGAGATGGTACTAGTCCTTCATTGGAGTCCAGCTGTGTTTAATTAAAGGAATAGTTCACCCACAGAATGATTTAACTTTATTTTCCACTTCCCCTCATGGTGAGCAAGTCTCTGGAGCACTTTTTTAATATATCAAATGCAGCCGGCGATCAGGAAGGCTTCTCTTTTTTTCCCCTAACTTTCATATAATGGAGTTCGCCGGGGTCCGAGCCAAAAAGGTCCATAAAAGTCCATAAAAACCCTTCAATATTCCTCCATACTGCTCGTCCAATGTAATCCAAGTGTCCTGAGTGGGTAGTATCTAGGGCTGGGAAAAAAAATCGATACACTGAAATATCGCAATATTTTCATATGCTGATATCATATTGACATGTAAAAATGTGGTATCAATCTATTTTACGAATGAAATCTCACGAGATTTCATTGTTCAGTCACGAAATCTCGCGGGTTTTTGTGAAATCTTCCGAGATTTCACCGTTTTCTTACAAAATCTCGTGAGATTTTGTTGGTAAAATTGCATTTTTTGAATCTCTATATGAAATCTGCTTATGAAAATATCGCGATATTTCAGTGTATCGATTTTTTTCCCCAGCCCTAGTAGCATCCAGAATTTACTTGAAACGACGTCATTTAGTATATTTTAGAGGCTGTAGGCATAGCCTGTAGTTAAAAATGTAGTTATGAATATAACTACATTTTTCCACCGCTGCAACAGCAAAGTCACTATAAACTCCATCGTATCTGGACACAAATCGAAGGGGGGGGGGCTGGTTTGTCCCAGCCAGCACTGAAGTTTACAAGAATTTGACAAATTCTAAGATTCATGACAAACTAAGATCACATCAATCAGAAGTGTTTTCACGTAAATATCCGATGTTTAAATGAGCGCTGAAGCGGCTGGAAATCCCTCACAAACTTGATGTCAGCGGGATCACGTCGCGGTCGGATGATTGTTCTGCGCGCGGTTTTAGAAGCCGTAAAATACATGAAAGATGGTTCAAGGACAGCTTGAAACTGGTTTGTGTGGCGGAATCAAACCTGCAAGAACCATACAGAGTGGATTAGAACTTCAGGACTAACTAGACAGGGACCGGTTCAACGACGAATCAGGAGTGACGGTGGAGGTGATTAAACATGACGCTGTGGCGTGGCCCCCACATGACAAATAATAGCCTTTAAAAATGAGAAGATCACTTACATGGTTCCAGTCATGCAGTAATTCTCAGTAATCAATAGTGCGGACTTGGACTTTTATTCCATTTACATTTAGACAAACTCTTTCACCTCAGAGCTGAGGTGGACTTGTCCCCGAGGAAGCGACATGTTTATAAAGACGTCTGATTAAATAGCAGATGGACTTTACGGCATATTCTGCCATGAAAGTGTGAAAGCGGCTACAGACGGCTTTCATTTAGCGTGTTCTTAACTAGCTGTCCGTTAGCTTAGCAAGCACTGTGGTCATGTTAAACATGCCGGTCGCTGTTTATGCTGAAATATGATTCACGTTTCTGCTTGTTGAACAGCCGGTAGGCTACTTATTGCCTCCACCAAGGAGGTTTTGTTGTTTGAGTTTCAACTCGTGAAGGTTGTATTGCACTTACCGATGTTGCTGCACTCCTCATAATCTCCACCTGGACCACTTCTCTCCTCCCTCTGCTGCCTGTACTCACCTCCACCACCACCCCCACCCCCCTCTCTCTGTGTGAAGAGCAGCCCCGCCCCTCAGTGATCAGAGAGCTGCGCGGGAAAGAAGAGCTTCATGGCGCTGTGGAAGAAACTGCAGCCATCGGCCACGATCGGAGCAAAGTTCAGCCGATACGATAGTTTGTAAAACGTCTTATCGCGCCGATTAATTGGTCGACCTCTAATATGTATATATAATATATATATACATATACACAATATACATACATATGTGTGTATGTATGTATGTATGTATGTATATATATATATATATATATATATATATATATATATATATATATATATATATATATATATATATATATATATATATATATGGGTGTGTATATATGTATGTGTGTGTGTGTGTATATATGTATTTGGCCAGGATGCTGACTTGTTGCCTGAGTTGAAAGCAGTTGTGTTTAAATGATCAGAGCCAAGTCATTATTTTGCACTGACGACATCTTTAATTGAATCGGCTGTGCTGTGAAGGTAAATCTTGGTGTGTATCTCGGCCGTATTGATTAATTTTGAGGCTTTTGGATGCGTTTCTTGAACATAGTGTTTTTGAAATTGAAAACCCAGTGCAGCACCCTGTTGTTTTCTCCATTAAAGTGGGCAGCAGGGGAACAGACACAGGCAGAAATGAAAGAATTGTCTCGATCAGCCGTTAGCTGTAAACAGGAATCTGCTTAACATCCCTTTCCATCGTCTCTCTGTTCACTCGCTGCTCTCTTTTAATTGGCGAACCTCCAAATGACCCTGAGTTTGCCGAGGCTCTTCAACTTTTCCACGTCTCCTTCCTGGGCCGAGCTGCCGATACCAGCCTGATTGAAATGTCCTTTTCTGGGGAGCCAGAAGGACTTGTTCAAGCAGACGTGAATTAATGATTGAATTAATTATCGGAGTCACATACCGTACAATTAATTCTGTGGCTTTGCCTCAGTCTTTTTTTCCTCTCCCCATCAGTGCGGAGAGAATGTCAAGAAACATTTTCTAATTAATTTATGTGATTATCAGGGCCAGTTTCTGGAAGGTCTTCTCTTTCAATTTGTGACAGCAGACAAGAGAGAAGCTGTGAGAGATAGAGGTGGGAGTCTGACTCAGGAACGCCTGTTCTCATGAAGCCACATTTCCAGCTTCACTCAGACTCACTTTCACATTAAAATGATGTCTGCTTCCTCCGCTCAGAGGAAAGTTTTTCCACTGAGTCGCATCCTGATTCAGTCCAGATCATCTGTCAGGCATCTGGACCCAAACAGACCCAGATCCGAAACCCCTAACCCTGCAGCAGAGTGAAGGCAGGTCATATGATCAGTTACCAGGCAGAACAGCAGTAAACAGTGTTGTACATGTTCAGTACAGAATCATTAATTCTGGATGTCCTCTATGCCAGGGTCCCTCTAACAGTCCTGAAGGAGACAGGAAATGTACAGAATCTATTATTAAAGAAAGAAATCTGTTTCCAATTCATATTCCTGATCATTTTTTTTCTTCTTTTCTAATGGACACAATAGATCACAATAGATAGGTAATGGATCATATTATACCCCCAAACTACAGAACAGAAAAATTTGTTGTCATGGCACCACTTAACTCAGGGTGCAAAATGGAACAAAGGAAGATGGGAAACGATGGGAAATCCTCAAACGACCCCACCCCAGTAACTACAGTGAGGGCTATGTGTCCAGCTGTTGAGAATTTGTCATTGAATACATTTATGAGACAAATCTACACTGATGTGATGCTTTTGAAAAAGCTGAGGCTATAAAGCTGATGTTTGGTGAGGCGTAAATGTGGCGGGGTGTGTGGTTTGTCTGTGGAAGGTAAGAGTAGAGCCGCCTCATGAACACCCAGCCTTTAAATAAATGTAATGTCTGGGTTGGAGAATAAGACATGGGCAGGAGTCAGACCTGAACCTCCACCTGCAGGCAAGCTTTTACATGAACCCCCACCCCTTCCTGAGCTGTCTTTTTTATCAGCAACATATAAAACTGCGGCCGTCAGCTGATTGAACTCCAAAATGAAGTTTTTGCATGTGAATGTCAGTTATCTCTGCATTTATTTGTCTTCAGCAAGAACGAGGAGGCTCATCTCATCAACAGGAGCCCTGTCACTTGTTCTGTTTTCACCCCCTTCGTCCTCCAAACAGAAAAAATGCTTCGAGTTTTCCCCCTCAGTTTATCTTTCTTCACATATTTGTGAATTTGCATGTTTGCTTCTTGCTCTTTTCTGCTGCTGTATGTATTTTGTAGATAAAAGTTCAGCAGTGCAGTTAAGAGAAATTAGTTGAGTAAACAGTGGTAAATGTCAATGATAAAGTTCTGTTGAAGCTCATCTGATTAGCAGGGCTACGCAGGTGTCTTATCTTGCCTGTGCAACAGAGGGTAAAATGGAAATGATTGCGTGGTCCAGAGCAGTAGATGCCTATCCCAGAAACGTCTATCTGCCTCTGAGCCGAGCCTGCCGGACTCCGGGGACCCAGGGGTGCTGCATGGAAGATCACGGAGAGGAAGATGAGAAAGAGAAAAGGAGGCACAGTCAGGTCGCGCTTGTTGTTAGATTGAGTTGGTTTTTTTATCAGGTAGCATTAAAATGACAAGAGTGGTCATTAATGAGAAACGGCGGGTAGGAGGCATGAAAGCAGGTTTCAGACCAAAATAACAAATCAGACACAGCAAACGGAGCTGGTTCTGGGAAAATCTGATAATTTCTCAAAGTTTCTTACCTGGACATAACTGTTGAAAACCATGTGTGATGTGACTGGTCTGGATTTTCTGTATCCTGGAGAATCAGAAATCCTGAATTCCCAGGAGGGAACAAGGGGAGGTGCTGGGATTTGTCATTCAGCAGAGGTTAAACCCCACCTATTAGCACCAGGTCGGAGCAGCACGCAGATAAAGATTTCCTGTTGTGTGGTGTCAAAAAATCAATAGCTCCGCCGCGATGTGCTCATTTGATATCAACAATAGTCTTTTTAAAAGTCAATTAGGCCGGATGGAGAAGACAGTTGGTGTTCGCTTACATCTTTTCTCTTTTTTACCCGCTTATTGTGAGCTGATACCCAATTGTTCAGGGTGTTCTGGTCATCGGACGACCAGGAATCTCACAGAGGATTTCTGAGTGTTGGAAACTTGACAGCAGCTGCAATCTGCAACTTAGTCTGTCGTATCTGAAAGACAAAGAAGTTAGTAACTGAGTTTTTATCTGTTATGTGACATTCAGCATTCCACAAGTAAAGATAATAATAATAATAATGAATTTTATTTGTAACGCACTTTACATTTGAATTCAAATCTCAAAGTGCTACAGTTCAAAAGTTAAAAGACCATAACATTAAAACAGAGTAAAAGACAATCATTAAAATCAATACATTTGAAGGCATACGTAGCCCATTATAAGAATTAAATCTAAAAATCAGCAATTGAAAGCATTTCTAAAAAGGAAAGTTTTCAATCCTTTCTTAAAACAGTCCACCGTCTGTGGGGCCCTAAGATGGTCTGGGAGGGCATTCCACAGACGGGGAGCTGCGGCTTCAAAGGCCCTGTCGCCCATTGTTTTTAGCCGTGTCCTGGGTGGGGCCAGACGGTGCTGTTGGCCTGACCGGGTCCGGGAAGAGGTGTGTGGTGTGAGTAGTTCAGCGAGATAGGTGGGGGCCGCACCGTGCACACAGTGATGGGTGTGCAGAAGAATCTTGTACTCTATACGGGCGTGAATGGGGAGCCAGTGCAAAGTGTGAAGGATGGGAGTGATGTGCTGGTGTTTCCTCACCCTCATCAGGACCCTGGCAGCGCTGTTCTGTACATACTGGAGCTTCTGAAGGCTCCTGCCAGAGATCCCGATGAGGAGAGCGTTGCAGTAATCCAGCCTGGAGGAGACGAAGGCATGGACGAGCTTCTCTGCAGCAGGGAGGGATAGGGAGGGGCGGAGTTTGGAAATATTACGGAGGTGAAAGAAGGAAGTTTTGCAGATGGAGGTGACATGATTGTCAAAGGAGAGGTGGGGGTCAAGCTTGACCCCAAGGCTTGTAACAGAGGGAGACAGGGGAATGGTATGACCACAGAATGAAACAGAGGTGAGAGGAGAGGAACGAAGTTGATGAGGAGTACCAGTTTGGATGGCCTCTGTTTTTGAGGCATTAAGCTGCAGGAAGTTTTGACTCATCCATGCCTTTATATCCTCCAGATGGATGCAGTAAAGTCACATATTCACTTTATTTAATATTCTTCCATTCAGTCTGACCTGCAACTAATTCCAGAAAAGGTTGATTCATTCAGTCTTTTCCCACTTTGTTCACATTTCACTCCCAATGATTAAATATGCCTCAACATCCATGCAGATACCTGATCCATCCCCATACCATCAAAACCCTGATCCATTCTCAGACCACCAGAACCCTGATCCATCCCCATACCATCAGAACCCCCAATCTACTCCCATACCATCAGAGCCCTGATCCAGTTCCAGACCAGCAGAACCAGCAGAACCAAGAAATTTGGAAAGGCTCCAATCTTTTTGTGAGAAACTTAACTTTAAACTGTTGGATTTTCTTGCATTTGGAGACCAACGGGAGATCCTCTAAACATCTTTGCTCCTTTTAGACCAAATCATGATTGCAATCACCTGTTTAAAGTGACATTATCATGTTCCCAGTGTGTTTCAGTTGGAGATGTGATTCTTAATGTTGTTTGCATTACTAGGTCAGAGGAACTGCCGTCCTCTTCAGTCAAGAATAGTTGTTGCAAACCTGTTGAATTTCTCTGGAAACAAACTCTTGAAATCTTCTTTTTCATCTTTGGGTTAAACTTGGTCTTGGATTCCTCCCAAACTTGTGGACAGTTTCCACTTAATAAGCATTTTTTAATAATGTATCAGCTCAGATAAGAGCCCACCTGCAGGTTTAATTACTGTCCCTCTACCTGGAGACGTATCTGCAATTAATCTACCGGAGTAAATGTAGAAAAACGCTTTCCATGTTGAGTCTGTGTTTGTAGGAGAAATTCTCATTCATTTTAATAATTACTGTTATTCCCCAAAAATCTTCTTCTTCTGTATGTTTAAACTTTCGTTTTTATCTCTGAAACATGAAAGAGAAACTCATCCTCAGCTGTGACACGGTGCTGCATTCACTGATCTTTACGGACTCTAGCATGTCCAACCAATAACTTCAAGGCATCCGTAAACTTTGCAAACTTGCCCCCGTTTACAGAGGAATCTGCGTTGGATGTCCAGTGTTGCGCGGTTCGAGCCCCGGGCACTTTGGCCGTGAACGCTGCTGTGTGTCCGCCTTATCAGCCTCACATCTGCGAGTGTTCCTGTGATGTTTCGGCAGCAGATGGTCGTGTCTTTTATGGTTGTTACTTTCCGAACGCATCAAGAAGAAACAGACCAAGGCTGAAACCAGAATAAGTTTCTGCTTTGATTTCTCTAATTTCCACCAACTGAACAGATTAATTAAACTGTCAGGATGACACAAAAAGCAGCACTGATCCATGAATCCTGTAACAACCTGATCTGACACCACCCCCCCCTCCACACACACACACACACACACGCACACACGCACACACACTCATCGGTTAATTGTGTTAGTCATTTCATTAATGACAGACTGATTGTTTTATTGTGTTGGCTCATCAAAGAGGTGTGGACGCCCCAGTGGCTGCTGAAGCGTCCGTATTGATAAGGCTTTGTGTGTGTAGCTGGTGATTGGGGGGGGTTGTGCACCTGTGTGTGTGGATGTTGATGCTAAAGTGCTGGTAGATATTGATAACGAGCCCATCCAACATGATGTGTTAGGGAACGGGTCATTCAGCAATGACAGAAAATGTGTGTGTGCTTGCCCTGCATGTACGGTGTGTCAGCAGCAACCAGGGCGCTTATTGATAAGGTGTGTGGGTTATTATGCAGGTAGGAGGGACAATTAACAGGGATTAGGATTGTTGGAGGCCCCGGAAAACAGAGCAAACCTGTTGGGATTAACCAGCAGTGGCCATTTGTGCAACATAAGAAAATATTTACTTACTGTCCACCTTCCAGAACGGGGTCAGACCCCCGTCTTAGTTCCTGGTGTGATAAATCCAACCAGGTGTTGGAAACATTCCTCAGACATTTTGCTCAATATTTACATGATGGCATCACACAGTTGCTACAGATATGTCAGCTGCACTCCATGATGAGAATCTCTCGTTCCACCGCATCCGTGCCCAGAAATTCCCGTTCCACCCCATCTGTGACGAGAATCTCCCATTTCACCCCATCCGTGATGAAGATCTCCCGTTCTACTGCATCCGTGATGAGAATCTCCCCTTCCACCGCACCTGTTCTCATCAAAACCAGGGAAGGTGAATGATATCATCTTCATGCGGCATCTCCCAAGTCCAAACACTCCTCCTTGGACCAGTTTGGTTTACTTTTTGATTCATTACTCTGATGGTTTGAAGGTTATCCAGTTAACTCATGCTGTGCAGGTCCTCTTCACTTCAACTGTGTTTGCGCACAGTTGAAGTGCACATGCACTTCAACAATCAGAAATTGGGGGGGGGGGGGGGGACTCTCAACTGGGAGTCTGGGGATTGAATCCCACCAGGGCCCTCATTGCGTACTTTGCCAAACTAGGATTAATACACTCATTCCTAGGACTTATTTGCCCAATGCTAGGATCACTTTACTCATTCCTTGGATTACTTTACTCATTCCTACATCAATTGGGCTGCCTTCCTCTGGTTTCCACTGAAAGTAATGTAGTTTTCTTTGAGATAACATTTACTTATTTCTGCTGTGTTCCAAGTAAATTTACTCTGATGCAGTTGGTTTATGTATCACTGGGCTTTAATTTGATTGCAATGGAGACATTGCTTCAACATCTCTATGTTGGCAGTGATTTTCTAGATTGTGACTATTCTGTAGTAATATTACATGTCTCAGCCTTCTGCAGAGACCAGGATTATACATACTTGTAGTTGTGAAAATGTACTTTTTTATTTTGGGTGTCATTTCAGACGGGGCAGAACAAATGGGTCACCTGACGATGAGGTTAATGCTTTCTATGACACCGACTCAACTGGATAAAAGAGGAATAATTAACACAAATACAAGAGTTTAGCCCAGTCTTACTTCTCTTTTTTACCCCTACCCCTTGCCCATACTCCTTGCCCCTTGGCACTTAAACCAGAGGTACAAGGGGTAGGACTGAAAGTCAACCCCTACAAACTGGGACACCCCTTCAGTAATTGCATTGCAGTAAATGTCATTAGATCCCCACTGGCTTGTGTGTAAGCAGATGCACACGCTGTTGCTGGAAACCTCAACAAATCTAGCTGTCTACAGCTGTGGATTGACGTTACCAAGTTAATGGTAACGTTGAGGCCAATTAGTGCATGACATTCCCGCTTGTGTTTTATCCCATGGCGCCCTCCATGTAACCGAAGACCAGCAGCAAAATTGCCTAAGTTTTTATTAATCACGCTATTGCTGCAGATTATCAGGGCTGCCTGCAGAGCACCACTGGTTTTCAGCCCGGTTGTGTTTATATTACTGAAGCTTCAATGTAGTACTAGTGATTTATTTGTTTGTACATTTTACAAAGAATATTACCATTAAAAATGTATTCTGTTTTAAAGGGACTAGAGGCAGTTAATACTGCCATTAATACCATTAATACTAATGGGTGATGAAGTGCTCATTACCAAAAATAATGTTTCCACCCACGTTTCTTTCCGTTCCCTTGAACAGGCTGGGTGCTGCAAAATGC
Source organism: Atherinomorus stipes (assembly GCA_023101725.1). Lineage (NCBI taxonomy): Eukaryota > Metazoa > Chordata > Actinopteri > Atheriniformes > Atherinidae > Atherinomorus > Atherinomorus stipes. The sequence continues at coordinate 473,663 of JALJCO010002819.1, read as the reverse complement.
GCTGCAATTCGGTGTCCGAATTTCCCGCGCTGCCCTGCGGACATGACGTTTAATGACGCTTCATCCGCAATTTTGATACAGGAAGAAGACGGTCGCGGTAAATTCAAACACTGTAAGCGATAGTTATGGATTCTTCAGCCGTCAGCAAACGATCCAGATCAAGTGAAAGACACTAAAAAGTGTAACTACGAAGAAAAAGGTTGGTAAACAACATTATAGCTTCAGTTTGTGCACGCTCTCGTGATGGCTTGGCTCGTGGCTGCAGTTACCTGAAGCGCCAGTCGCGAGTTTCGTTTCTTAATCTTGCCTCAAGTCCCTTTAATCTATGCCGCGAAGGACTAAGGCAGTTCTGAGGACAAAAGGGGTCCAACCCAGTACTAGTAAGGTGTACCTAATAAAGTTGCTGGTGAGTGTATGTGTTCCTGTTAGTCCCGCCTCTCATCTTGAATTGGAAATTAGTCTCCAACAAAAGGATTGCAGACTGAATTGCAGTGTATCTCATACATGGCATCAGTCTGGCTGACTTGCCAAATATCCTACAGAAGTGTGTGGGATGACCAGACTGTTGTTTCTCGGTCTTCCTCATGCTACTTAGGCCTGATTGTTAAAGGGACAATACAATGGTTATCAGACATTATAAAACTTTATCTATGGAGAAAATATTTACTTTTTTTTTTTTTTAACTCTGTTACAGCCATTTTTCCAGTGATTTGCAAATTTTTCATACTCCATTTGAAGTGTGCATCTAAAAACCTGTTGTTTAAAAGGGTATACTATATACCCTAACCACTTACCCCTACCCCTCTGTCCTAGCAGGATTGAGACACACCTACCCCTACATGTGAACACACAAAATAGAGGGGAAGTGCTAAGAGGGAGAATTGATTGGGTCTTTATCATTACTCACTCATTTCTGCTTTTTCCTGCTGTAATAAACAGTTTGTTTACCAAAAGACTAGTGGTCCTGTTGCCTCACTTTTGCCTTCAAGTGACAGCCAGTCGTCCTGGAGGGCCTTGGTCATGCAGGTTCAGGATATTTCCTGCTGCAGCTCTTGATTAAGATTAATGGGTCAACTTGTTTTAGCTGAACTTGACAACAAGCTTTAAGGAGAGATATTTATTTTTGATTATTAATTTAACTGAATTTGTTTTGCTTTTATCTTTAAATCATCTTTTTTATTCTGTTACTTTTTACTGTTTTTTTTCCTGCACTTCGCTGTAATGTTTTTCAGGTTTTGTACCTGAAAAGTGACGTACAGATAAACTTGCCTTGAATCTGGTGTGTTGGAGCACGAAAACATCTAAAACCTGCAGGACCAAGGCCCTGTGGGACCAACTCAACTCATGGCTGTCCTAGATCTTTTTTTCCAAGCGTACGGTGGATGTGGATTTATTTCCACCTCGGTCGTCGGTCATAAAAACATCAAGCAGGGCTTGTCCTCGACCCTCAGCAGAAACCTGAACCTGAAAGGCTCCGAATCAACAGGTCAGCTCACGCTTATGTCGGCCTTGTTTAGAAGTTTATATCTGTGTTGGCTCACTGAGGTCAAATCCTCATGCCGTTTCACAATGAGGGTCAATGGAGCTGGTCAGACTGATAAGCATCCCACATGGGGAGGACTGGCCAATGGGAGGGAGGCAGACTGGACATTGATGGAGTGCTGAGATAAGGAAGGTCAGTGTGGCCAAAGTGAGGCCCCGTCGGGTGATAGCAGATCGGATAGTGGCTGGACAGACGCTGGACTTGGGACTCTGCAGCCAGCAGATCAGGCAGCTATCGTGTTAAACATCTACGTCATCGTCTGCTTCATTTTCAGAAACATTTGTGAAATCTAGCTCAGAACCCGAGTCAGGCGATAAAAAATTCAGCCCGAGCCGAGCTCATGTTGCGTCTGCCTGGCATCGGTGTCGGCTCTGGTGTGGCTGAGAAGGACCCAGGTTCACCATGACTGCTCCTGTTAAAGTACACAAAGCAAAGAGTACACACAACCGGGCTGATCCTGATAAAACAGATCTTATCAGCTCCATAAAATGTGATGGCTGCAGCACCTGTGTGTTGGCGGTGATACGGCGCTGCCAGTTCAGAGGAACAAACCACTTCCTGTTCGACTCCACCGCAGAAAAACTACATCTGCAGCCGCTTTTCAGGACTGGTTTTATTAAGTTAACGTTTTCTTCTCCTTCCCTTCAAACCATGCTACTTCCTGTTCCCTCCATAACCTCCCCACCACTGCAGCCTCCTTCCTCACCCCCACCCGGCTGTGGGAAAGCCATTTTATCAGCGTCTGTCCGTTGTTCTCTGGTGGGGATAGATACAGAGAAGATAGATGAGTGTTTTGACATGGAGAGTGTTAGACAAACACTCTTATCAGGCCCGCCACTTTAGACCGACCCCCCGAAACAGCCTCCTGAACCATGGGCGAGATGAGGAGGGAATGGAAGAGCAGGTGGGGACGCGCATTTTATGTTCTGATCAGAGAAGGTGGTCAGAACCAGAAGAGCCACTCCCCCACCCCCCCAGTGGATGGATGGGGTCCGCTGTGTGCTGCACCCCTCCACTCCAGGGTCTATCTTGGCTGCAGCAGGCTCGCACCACAGCCGTCACCGCCATCCTTTTACGCCTTATCGCCTCACTTCGAGGAAGTAACGGGTCAGACCAAGGCGCTCAGTGTGGATCAAACTCCCCCTGCCGTCAGTCAGCTGACAGGACGTCCTGAGCTGCTCAGTGGGTTCCAGCTTAGACCACCAGGTCTCTTTTCTCCGAGCCCATCGTGTGGTCTGAGCCTGTTTTCTTCTTGAAATCAGCAATAATCTCACCTCCACATCAGATATTGATTTAAAAAGTAGATGTTTGACTAAAAAAAAGTTTGTTGTTGTTTTATCCTCCACAGATGACCTCGAGTTAAACGGGGAAGGTGGTGACAGCAGTGTGGTCGCAGTCAGGGGCCTCCATCCAGACACAGTGTGGGGCCCCTACTCAGGAATCCTCCAATCAGAAGGCAGCACAGGAGACCAGGAGACCGAGGTAAGAGATGATGAAAGCTTCACAGGGCCCTGGAGGTGGTACTTTCTGACATTTACCTGCTGCTGATTTAAATGCAGTGAGAAATGACCAGGACACAAATATATACATAGATATGGATCACCGCGAGCACCAAATTCGTCATATCCGGGTAGGTAGAAGGTGAAAACATCACTTCGTTGCATAGGGGAGCCATTTGATTACCTGCTTCATTACTTGTCAATCTTCGTTTATTCTACTTTGGAAATACCGAGAAGTCCTGCTGTGTATGGCTGCCATAAACATAACTACCACACGGACAAGAGAAGATGTTTTTCCAGTTCCCAAAACAACAGAAAAAGTCCCGAACAACATGCTAAATGGCTAGCGGCTATCAAGCCCATAAATGCTGACAGTTAACGCTGGAAACCATGGAAACATCTAACAATATGTTTGGATCACTTTGTGACTGATTAAAAAAAAAAAAGCATATAATGTGGTCTCACTATTTAAACCCTGTAGTTGTTTTTGTACAGATGATAATAAACACCATTAAATCAGTGGATGTACAGAATCACAGCACCGCCCGCTGTTCCCGTCTCCTCAGGACCACGGATCACGTTCATCCAGGTTAATGCCATCAATATTCCCACATCACAATAAAAGCAGAAAAAGTTGCAGAAAAGCATTTGCAGCGTTATAAACATGCACAGTCATAACCAGTAAAATACAGATGAGCTTCTAGCTACCAGTAATTTTTTGCTTTATCAATGAGAGTAAACTCCTAAGAAGGAGATCAAAAAAATACCACCATTTCTTGATTAATAATATTCTATAAAGAATAAATAGTTTGAACACAGGGCTTACCTGATGAAACCAAATACATCATGAGATTGGGAAACTCATCATCAGGCCGTTATGTAGGCTCATCTAACCAGGCTCTAGCAGCAGAAGATGGGCATCATTAGTCCAACAGATACTAGTTTTGCTTCGTATCTTCTTCTAGCGTCGGCAGTAAGACTTTCAATATAACTGGATGACATTTCAACATTATTTCAAAGACAGAGTGGCGGAGAAAAAATTTTAAAAAGGGTGCAAAAACAGTTTTTGAGGCTCATAGTCCATCAGACGGCGTTCAAATGTGAAGCATGTTTTCACCACTACCAGCTTCGTGGTCACATGAATTCCGGGTTGTGACATAGGCTCGTGCTGATCCGTATGCAGATATACACACAGACACAAATATACACAAATACTGTACCGTACCGTCTTTTGCCGCTTACCCGAGGTCAGGTCACGGGGGCAGCTGCCTAAGCAGAGAAGCCCAAGCAGCAACAACACAGTTGCGGTCGTTTTTCTTTTTTTTATCATTCATCTGCTTCGGTTGATTAATTACCAAAACAACCACACGGGAAGAAGTCGCCATGACGACTGTTGTCTCTTGTAAACTGCCAGAGCCTTTGCAAGCTTTTCATCAGAATTTTAGCCTAGATAGCGTGGCTACTCTGGCTAACATTACGAACAACTGTGTACATTTGTGGCTTTTCTTCTCCGAGTCCTGTCACTCTCTGGAGGTTGCTATTTTTCCATTTTCTCTGGCCCTTCCTCAGCAAGTCAGCATCTGACGTCCCTCGCTCTGAAGGGCTAGATTCATACCCCCTACCCCTCAGTATGTCCACTACCCCTACATGCAGAGAGGAATTGGGCCAGCACTACCTTCACAGGAACGCGCAAAATTTAGGGGTAGGGCTAAAAAGTAGGGCGAGTGGGTGTATTGGGACGCACCTGTAGTCTCTCCAGCTTGTTCTGGGTCTCCCCCGGGGCCTCGTCCCAGTGAGATGTGCCTGAAACACCTCACCAGGGAGGCGTCCAGGAGGCATCCTGACCAGATGCCCAAGCCACCTCATCTGGCTCCTCTCGATATGGAGGAGCAGCGGCTCTACTTTGAGTCCCTCCCAGGGCTGTACAGTACGACATATATGTCGTACGTGCCACGAAAAAAAACGTTTGTGCGACTAATTTTTTTTTTTTATGTGAGTGGGTTGTGTTTTTTCTACGTGAAGGGAGACGTGACAGCTGAAGTCATGCAGTGTCACTGTGGTGGTTGTAGTCTATTGTGATAACTAAATATTACCATATCAGTGTAATTAGCCTTATGTCAAACAATTTCCCCAATTCTTCGTTAGTCGGCAGTCCACTGGTAGATGGTTTGCACATGTGCTGCAGTCAGTGGAATCTGTTAACTTTGCAACTGTCACTATATTTTACAAGTTTTCACACAGCTTTCGAGACTTTTTCCTCCTTCAACGACACAGAGGCTTGGTCTGAAGACCTGCATTGGGACCAGACTCCTGCGGGATTCAACACAAATTTTGCGGGAGCGGGGGGTTTTATATCATTTTATCAAATGATGAAGAGTACAACTAATTTTTAAATCTGAGCCATTGCATTACGCTACTGCAGGGAAGACTGGTGGAGACCGTCACTCTTTCTATTTGAACTCTGGCAGCGTGTGCAGAAGCAGCGGTCCAGCGCTCCTCATGTTATTTTTTTTTTTTTTTGTACAGAGCTGCTGTCTCAGCCACAAGTAACTCATGCTCTTCAAAAACAGCACCCCTCTATTCCTTGTCTTTTACCCCACCCCCCAACCCCCCACCTGTGCGGGAGCAGGCGGGAGTGATACAAGCAGCAGGATTGAAAAACCAGTCCCGCACAGGTCTCTAGCTCAGTCCTGCACAGCAGCGTCTCTGCTTCCAGCTTCAGTCAGAATAGGAAATATGTATCTCTGCTCTATGGACCAGACTAGAAATCAAGCGCTCAAAGATGCCACTGGTTGATCCTGCCCTGCCCTGGTTTAATGGCGGATATTAATGCCTATTAAATGAAGAGTGTGGACAAAAAAAACCTTATAAGTACTAGCGCATGTTTTAGACTGTTAAATGAAAACAAACTATAGAGTAATTAACAATAAAGCACAAAGAAAATATTGAGCACTACTAACACAGAGGTCAGGTCAGAACACACAGGACTCGCTTGTACAGTTAACTGTCTTTACTGGTCACGCTTAATCACAACAGCACAGTAATGCAACAAATGACAAGCTTTACAGGTGAGGAATTCCAGGGCTAGTTAAGGTGAATGCCTGGATGGAAGTGAGTGTGGTCTATAAACACAAAAATGCAAAGCCATGAGGAACATTCATTCAGCAAATAAACACATTCAAAGTATTAATTATTTATTACTAATAAATTCCTCACAGTTAGGACTAAACATACATAGTATGTGTTCAAGGCTAACAGATAAAGTAACTGGCATGTAACAGGTCAGCTAGCTTAATAGCATAAAAAGGCACATGGTGAATGGAGGAAAACTTCTGAAGAAGCAAATCAGCTAAATAACATTAAAGGCTAAATAAACATCCTGTTCAGGCAGAAATGCAACCAGTTACTTACAGTTCTTCACAGATGCACACAGTTCACCATATTCAACTGGCTAGAAGTCTGTCAAACGGGCTTCTCTCCTCGTGCTCACTGCTGCTAATAAGTAATTTTTTCTGCATCCTGACATCATGTGCTCAGTAGCTCAGCTGCACTCACACCTCAACAGCCTTTCCAACATTGTCGAGCTCACAATGATAAAGAATTTCAGGTCAGTCCGTCCAGTACTTTTTCCATAAAGTTGCTGATAGAGAGACGGACGGACAGACACAATAACGACAGACAGACAGGTCAACACTACCGAAAACATCACCTCCTTGGCAGAGGTAATTGCCTGATAATGAATCATAGACCTTATGTAATGATGATGATATAGAATTTGGATAATTAGTTAATTATGAATCATAGACAGACTGAACATATTTGGATAATTAGTTGATCAGTTTGAAAATGAATGAATCATTCCTTTAAATTGAACACTTCATTTAACAGAAAACATAAACTGCTTTAACAATAATAACGATATCTGAGATAAGTAAATAAAAACACGTAAATTATGGTCTGAAGTGTGTGTGTGTGGAAGCTGGACGTTGTCATGCTGGGTTCATTAAAGTGTCGTTGGTGTCAGTTTCGTCTCGTTGTAAACATGACAATCTGCTTCCAGACGAGTCCCGATGACTCGTCATGACTTCAGCTTTTTTTTGGTGCAACTGTGATGGTGAAGCCGGCCTCCACACTGCTGCAGGCTTCCTGTTGGAGGGGTCGCAGGTCATCCTTCACATGGATAAAAACATCATGGTTGGTGTGTGCGTGACCGGCTGCGAATGAGAACAGTCGTGTGTGTGTGTGTGTGTGTGTGTGTGCAGGGGACCGGATGAAGCCTGTCAGAGGTTTGGTTTGTGCATCATGTGCACGTCCATCTAATCATATGATAGAGATGTGGGGAGAAGCTTCCGGACTCGGATCCATCACACGCTGCCTTTCCTCACACACTCCTTCCTGCTGCTACTGGATCCAGACCTGGTTCACATGTCCTCATCCTCTTCCATCCTCATCATCAACCTCCTCCATCACCCCCCCCCCCCCCCCCCCCACCACCCTCTTCTTCTCTCCCATTCTCCATCTTCCTCATCTTCATCAACCTTGTCCTCCTCCCTATCCTCATCATCATCATCAACCTCCATCATCTTCCTCACTCTCAACTCTCCCTGTCAGTGTCCTCTTCCATCATCCTCCTCATCTTCCTGCATCCTCTTCCTCCTCCATCCTCCTCCATTCTCCTCTTCCTCCTCATCTCCATCCTCCTCTCCTCCAACCTGCTCTTCGTCTTCATCTTCCCCTTCCGTATCCTCCACCCTTCTCCTCATGCTCATCCTCCATCCTCCCTTTCTCCTTTCATTCCATTCTCCCGCTCCTCATCTCCATCCCTCTCATCAATCCTTCTCCTCTCCTTCATCATCCTCTTCTCCCTAATTCTCTCCCTCTCCTCCTCCACCTGTCCTTCATCATCCTCCTCCCCTCCACCCCCTCTTGCTCCTCCTGTTCCATCTTCACCTCCATCCTCCTCTCCTTCATCCTCCTCATCCCCTGCATCATCCTTCTGTCCTCCATCCTCTCCCTCTGCTCCTGTTCCATCCTCCTCCCCTCCCCTCCATCCTCCTCCTCTCGTCCCAGCCCTCCCCAGACGTCCGCCTGTCTTTTATCTCCACATGGCGCCATCCTCCTGGACAACAAACCCCAGTGATTGATTCCTGCTTGATAGGCTCTCATTTCTAAGATTTTGTTTATTATCAGTGTGTAGATGGACATGTGCATTTGTGTGTGTGTGTGTGTGTGGGTGTGCACTCACACACTCCCTCACCCATCACCTTTTGTTCTCCTATGTCTTTTCCCTCCTCTTAACTCCAGTCTCTTCTTCTTTCTTCTCAGAGCTTTGCATTCATATGGAAAGCATCTCATTCCAACTCTTGAATCCCATTTTCTTTTTTTCCTCCTCATTTTCCGCCCCCGCCCCTCCCTCCTCGTCCCCCCTCCCTTCCTATCTGCGAACTGAAGGAGTGAGGAGACGGACCTACGGTATCTGCAGGAGATAGTGGTCATAATCTCACATTCCTCTTGTGTTTCTCCCCCTGTCACTCCACATCCTCCCCCTCCATCCCTCCCTCCCCACGGGGTCAGCAGGGGTCAGGGCTATCCCGCTCGGAGAAATCTGCTCATCTGCTGCTGTTCCAGCCATCAGGAAGAATTTTCTTCCTCAAACATAACAGATAGAAACCATGAACTCGCCTCACATGTTTTATCAGGATAAAAACAGGAGCCAAATATTCTGTCAGCAAATGTTTAATAACTTGTTTTTTTTCCATAGTTTGGTTTAGACGGAGCATCAGGTTGTTTGCAGGAGATGTAATAACATTACAACCCCAATTCTGAAAAAAGTTGGTTCTCTGTGTAAAATGTAAATAAAAGCAAAATCTCATCAACATATTTTATTGTCAATAGAACATAAACAACATGTCAGAGGATTAAAGTGAGACATTTTTTTAATGTAAAATATTCACTGTAGTGAATCTGAGCAGCAACACGTCAGTAAAAAGTTAGCCTGATCAACACCACGTGTGACATACACGGCAAGTCAGTTGGGTTCCCTCCATTTGAAAGTGACTTCCAATTTGGTAAAAAAATTGACCTGGACCAATCACAGCGCGGGGGCGGGACTTTGCACTACGTCTTTTCTGTGACTCATTTGTCAGTGATTTCCAGTAAAGATTCATGTCTGCTTCTAATGCAGAAGATGACCAGCATCCAGCCTTGTCCCATACACACAGAGATTCCTCCTGATTCTCTCCATCTTCAAAGTCTGAAAAAGATTTTTCTGAACTTGTTCCACAACTCTTAGAGCCAGTTTGTGTCAGATAGGTGAACCTCTGTCCATCTTTCCATCTGAGCGACTCTGCCTCTCTGAAATTCTCTTTTTATACCCAGTCATGTTACTGACCTGTTCCCAGTAAGACCAGTTAGTTGTCAAAAGCCACGTTTCCACCAGCGGGTCTGGGTCAGGTCGGGCCGGATCGGTCCACATTTTTTTTGCGTCTCCACAGGTAAAACCTGTGACAGGTCCCCTTATTTCCAACCCGACCCGGCCTACAGGGGTGACTGCTTTGTTTCTGTCACATGTGGTGTAGCGCTTTGGTTAAAAGGCATTGCACAGCGATGATGTCACACCATCATATAGCAGTGCTATCCGGCTAATACTCCGTCTCCAGGATAAGGGTAGAGTTTGCTGTGGGGACGCAACGTGAAATCAACATATCCGTCCCAAAACCCATCCGATCCGGTCTGGCCCGATCCGACCCGGCCCAGACCCGTGGGTGGAAACAGGGCTATATGCTCCATTTGTTACTTTTCCAGCCTTTTGTTGCTCCTGTTCCTTCTTTTACAGATGTGTTGCTGCCATGAGATTCACATTTAGAGAAGATTTTCCATCCAATGTTTTATCATCTTATGTTCTACTGAAATAAAATATGTTGATTCTGCTTTTATTTACATTATTTACACAGAGAACAAACTTTTTAGATGGGTAATAAATCTATCATCTCATTTAGAATATATTTCTATATATAATTATTTTTCTTTTTACCAGTTTGTGTTCTTCTCATTTACACGTTTTTTCATGTTTAGTTATTTTATGTCTACTTAATCCTCCTTATTTATGAAGTTTCTGATATATATAAAGACTTGCATTCAATATGTTTTACCATCAGGTGTCCAGAAACTGTTGTTACAGGTGCTATTTTGAAAATCCTAACTTGGCATTATCTCATTGTGTGAAGCTAATTTTCGGGGTACGGGATCCTGACATATCACACAATGAAATACGCAGTCGTTGCAGGGAGTCACGAACACCAGACACATCTTGGGGGTCGTAGCTCAAAACGTTTTAGCTCGCATTAGCATCTTGTTTGCTGTCATCAATATCATCAATATATTATCAACAGCTATCTTTCCTCTCCCCAGACTCCACATGTCAGAGGCTTGTTCAGTGCTTCCACAAGCGCCGGCTGCCGGCCATACAGCCGACTACTCCACTAAGTCCAGCTGGCTACTTGTTTATAATCATGATCGGAGCCGTCGGGCTCTGATCGGGATTCCGCGCAATGACGCGCTCTGTGACGCATGCAGCCAAAATGCAGCTACCACGCTCAGGCTTCCACACCGTAGTTTCCCTTAAAGCTACTTTGGTGCAAGTCCCGCTGTGACACCTTTTTCTCCACCAGAATGCTGAGGAGTGGGGCATCTGTGGTGAAATTATATCCAACTCGTTTCACTTTCAAACTCTGCTGCGGTGTAAACTAATACCAATCCATCCAACCACCTGCCTTGACACCAGTGGTATCGTGGGGCTCTTGCCTCATATATTTGTTCATATATTTATGCATGCTTCGTATTCCAGGGTGACGAAACGTCCTCATTTACCCGGACATATCCTTCCTTTGAGAGGTAGAAAATGCGCCGTGTGCGCAGAGAAGCCAGAGTTTACCTGGTAATCACGTCACCTGTTAGCAGCTGCACAGGACAATGAGACAACGGGAACGCACTACAACCCGTGTTAGTGCGAAATATAGTTTGTGACAAACTCTCGGATCAGAAGGTTTTCCTATAGAGGTTGCAAAATTATTCAGACTTTCCTGGAGAGGTTACATCTCCATCACTTTGTCCAATGTTTTTGCAAAAACACTGTCAGACGAGGTGAAGTCGAGGTTCCTGTTTTGACTGATGGCTTTGATGGTTTGGGGAAGAAGAAAATGCAGAAACATAAATGTAAATAAAAAAAAAGAAACATTTTCATATTGGTATGGAAATGGGAAGCTCAGTGCAAGCTGGAAAGCAGGAGCTGGAAATTCTCATCAATTTTGCATAAACACAGGCTTTTTTCCTGTTTGTCCGGTGTTTCTATGTGTTTATGACATTATTACATTCTGAGGAGAAAATCAACAAGCAGAAAGACACTTTGTCGAAATTGATCTTCTCCACCTCACAAAAAGTGGACTGAATGCCACAGTATTTTTTCACATGGCCCTACATTTTATGTGATCTTTGGCCCTCAAGACAATATTTTGGAGTTTTTATCTAGACAACATGACAACACGTCCTCAAAATTATTCATACCCTCCAATTAAAGTTGCTGTCAGTTAAATAAGTTGAAATTGACAAAAGTAATAATAAATAAAAATTCTATTAAACTCATGACATTGATTTTGAATTGTGGTTCAACAGAAATATTAAAAACAAATGCATAAAAAATAAAACTGACATGATGGGGCTTCTTATTTAAAAATTTTATTGAGCAACACTTTAAGGCAATCACTGCAATCAGGTGTTTTCTGTAAAACTTAAAAATACTTCTGCACCTGTTGACAGGTATTTTGGTCCACTGTTCACTGGAAAGGTGCTCTAATGTGTCAGAAGATTTTGTTTGGTTGTTTTTTATTATTATTATTATTATTATTATTTTCAACTACAATTCAAAAGCAATATTTTATTTCACTAAATAGTTTCTTTGGTTTCTTGTTACTGGAAAGTGTGAATAATTTTGAAGATGACTGTATGTGTACATACATACATATATATATATATATATATATATATATATATATATATATATATATATATATATATATATAAAAAATAAATTGCGCCCCTCCGTACCAACTGGCTACTTAGATGTTATGGCGGGCTACTCAGTGTCTCTGTGGAAAGCCCTGTTGTTGGATGGTTTGGAAGTTTACCTGCCTTTAGGCTCCGCCTCTCTCCGCTTTGTTGCTGTGTTCAGGTGTAGAGCAGATGTCTGAGAGCAGAGTATCCTACCGCTGCTGGACGTGGCAGAGATGTTAAGAAATGTTGATGTTGTCCATGTGAAATGATTTAACTGTTGGCATCTTGACGGCATGGTGTTGATAATACAGCTGTAGCGTTGGTCAGTGTAGAGGAAACAGATGTTGCATGGGTTGAGGCATAATTGAATAACATCATCGTGCCAGAAATGTGTGATGATGTGTTATTATGACATTATATTTTCTGCCGGTGTAAACAAACTACTGGTATTATCACAAATGATACGATATTGTACACCCCTAGACAGATGAGATCCAGCCCTCCTTCCCTCCGTCAGATCTTCTTCATTAGATTAGCTGCGTGTTAACTGGCCTGTGTCATATGGAAATCCTGCCATTTGCATCTCTTGAGAAAGAGGCGTAAAACCATTTATCTATTTAAATATATTCTGGCTGATATGGCTGTTGGACTTTAGAACAGGGTATAATAATGTTTACTGATCAACTGATCAGCTGGCTGCTGATTCCTCACAGTTTTTGGTTGAGTGAACAGGCAGGTCCTTGTCGGCAAGCTTCCCATGGCAACGCAGAAGCAAGCTGCTGCTTTTCTGATTGGATCGCTCATAACAAATCTGATATTATATCTCCTCTCCTTCTGATTGGATCCTGCTTTAATTAACTGATAGTGGCAGCGCGTGTGATTGGACCAAAGTTGCAGGATTGTTTTGAAATTTTAGCTCAGATGAAAGATGACATGAAAGGGAGGATGCTGGAGTGTGCAAACCTCCACTTTGTTACTTCTGGATGTCCAAACTGAAGCCATGAGTTCCATCCTTGTTGTTGCCCCTCCTTCGGCAGCAGCCCACCCCATCTCTGTGCTTCGTGGAAAGGAGGCCTGAAGGCTCGATCCTAGAAGGAGCAGAGTAGGGGAGTTCAAAGCGTTATCACGCGCCCAACGTCTTTTCATCATGTTTTAGAAACAAGCGTTCGCACTAATCCCCCAATAATCTCTCCAGGAGAACTGGGGCGATAAGGCGCGCCACCCACGGCTTTTCAAACACTTTTTGGGTAGTTTCTTCTCACTGTCTATCTCTCCGCTCTCCTCCTCTTCCTCGTTCCCTCGCTCCTCCGGAAGGACGAGTGAAGGTGATCACCATCTCCTCCCTGTTCTCTCATTCCTCTCTCTCCAGCACTTTTCTCTCCTACTCGGAGTTGGTTTGTTTACATCCTGATTCTGATCTTTATAGTTTATCTGGACTCATCAACAGTGTGTCTCTGCCTCTGTGTTTCTCTCTTTCCTCCGCCCATCAAATTAGAATGTTAATTAAAACGGTGCTCCTTCAGAAGATGACAAATCAATGATTACGGTGAGTGTTCAGGCACCTTCTGCGATGCCCCCCAGAAGAGCCAGATACATGAGGAACATTAAAGAGGATCTAGAGAGCTGGAGCAAGATGATGATATGACTCTAAAATCCTTTATTCCTTTACCTCATCTTCATGAGGCCTATTTCATCTCCCTTCTGTCTAAATGACATCACCAAAATATATGAAGTACATCTTCACAACTACAGGGTTGTACAGTATAATCCTGGTCTCTACAGAAAAGTGAGACATGTGAGATTACTACAGATTACTATCAGAATCACGATGTGTTACTGTGTCAGAGTAAATTCACCTGGAACTTCTCCTTAAAGAAAATCATATTACTTTCCATGGGAACCAGAGAATAGCAGCCCAGCTCATCTAGGAATGAGCAAAGTAGTCCTCAGAATGAATAAAGTATTCCTACTCCTACAGCACAGTAATCCTGGGAACTATTAAAGTAATCATGTTTATACAGATGAGAGTCACCAGTTTAATGATGGATACTGGGAACATCAGTGTGTGACATCTGACTCCAGTTCCATCAATGTGACCAGAGATCCCAGCTGACATGTTTACATGGATGTTGGATCAATCCATCTCAGCTGCCGTGTGTTTCCGTGCTGGAAGGATGATAAATATGATGGGAATACAGGGGCATGCAGTGTGGAGTGAATCTGAAGAAGATGATGAAGAAGAACTTCATTTTGAGACTTTTAATAATTGAGTCATTAAGTCATCCTGAACTCTTTTAGAGTTTCCATCTGAGTTGTTTCCAGTCCAGTTCTGTGGGAAACCATCATGTTATGTAAAGGTTTAAACCTCCCATCTGGATTGGGTCAGTTGAGGTGTTTACATGATGCATTTTTATTCAGATTGTACGCTGGATCGGATCATACGTTTTCCATGTATACGTAGCTTCCGATGAACAGAGAGACCAGGACGGCTGCTCTGTAAACTAAACAGAAAGACTGGCTTGTACATGACGGCATGAAAGCGGCAGTGATGTGAACGGATGCAGAGGACCCGCCTCTCTGATGAGGATGCTGTCATCAGTCATCCTTCTGGTTGCTTTTCTCTCCCTGAGGATGGACCTGGACTCTTCAGGTATTCCCTTGCGCCTCTTTCTGCAGATCTGACGGGAGAACCAGAGCCACCTGCGGTTGCTGCAGAAATCTCGGAGAAGTTCATCTTTGCTTTCGTTTAGCCCTCGTCCAGGCTTCCTGCTCACTCAATTATCCCTCCGATCGAGTCCTTCAGTGAAAACGCCTCTCACATTCTGAGTGTGATGTTTGTGAAGCTAAACCTGCTCTGGGTGATGTTGTGGGACATCAGCGTGTCATCTTTGGAATATTTAGCTTTCTGAGCCCAGCGGTGATGGACGTGTTGACCCCAGTCGCTTCCATCTGTGGTGATTAGATCTTGGCGCTCCAGTATGAGCTGCATTCACCTTCCCCGCTCGTGTGATTTGCTCACATGGTGACGGCAGCTGTCTGTCCCTCAGCCGTCACTTCATACCTGACAGAAGAGCCCATCACCCCGATAGAAGCTGCAGAAACAGATAAAATACTGATGGAGTGAAACCCAAGAGGAAGAGAAGAGGCCTGGACAGAGGAGAGGAAAGTCCATTAAGCAGATCAAAACGCTTAGACAAAAAGAAATATGTGAGAAGAAGAGGGAGGTGTTCATCACTCAGTAATGACTGGCTGGTATCTGCATCTCGCTGTCGGATGGGAGGAGGAGGAGGAGGAGGAGAGGGGGAGAACCTCTATCCTCTCTATCTCAGAGCCTGATCGCGGCAGTTCAGGAGCCTGCTTTCCAAGAGTGCCTCATTTTCAAATCTCTTATCTCGGCCCCGTTTTAAGTATCGCACTTTTATATTTTTACATGTCATTTGCATGCAGCTCATCAAATTTTTCCTCTCCTTCCTTTTACTTCTCCGAGGTGTGCAGCTGTGCCTGAGCACCCCCACAGAAGGGAATAAATCTTTATCCATGAAGCGCTGATCTCTCAGTGTACAGTGCATGAAAGTATCTGGTGTCTCTGGATGTCAGAGAAATGCTCTGCAGGACTGAAGCGGAGGTAAAACTGTCTGAGAGTAGCTTTCTGATTTTTATCTGCCTTCCTTTTCTTCTTTGTATTTTTGGAGGATTCACACAGTGACCTCTTTGTTTGGGACAGTGAGTCCAGCCCTCCAACCCCCTGGACGGGGAAGGAAACCATTTCCTGTAGAGACAGAATGAGAGACGGAGGGAGAGAAGAGAGGAAGATAGGATGATGGAAGGAGGGGCGCGCAGACAGAAGGGCAGGAATGAGAGTTGGAGAGAGGAAACGAGTCAGAGATTTAAGAAAGAAAGAAAGAAAGGAGGACGGCGGTGAAAGAGGAGAAGGGAGGAAGAGGATGAGTGGGATGATGGAAGAGGAGCAAATGAATGAGAGATGGTTGGAAAGGTCAGGAGAGGAGCAGGAGCACAAATCATTGAATGAAAGAGGATTTTTTAAAGGACAATATCTCCAACGACTTCTATCAGAAGAGAAATCCAGCTGCTTTATTTGTCTGTGATGCTGATTCCAAACTTCCAGACGCTGCACTGAAACTTGAACTTCTGCTAAACATTATTTATCATGAACATCAGAGAAGTGGGACAGTTTTATTCCATTTACAGTCAGAGTTTAGCTCTGCCTGTCCTCATATTCATGTTTGTTCGGTATTGTAGTTCTCTCTTCATCCACCAGGGGCTGGCTCCAAAACAGAGCAAATCCCCATAGAATCCGATGTTAAAAAGACCAACTTCACAGCAGAAATAAACATGTTTACAACCTGGTTCAAAACATCATTTTAGGTTTAATAGGCCAAGTTCACCTTCATGTCAACTGTGAGGGGGGTGATTTTTTTTAAATAATTCATCCATTTAGATTTTATCTAATCTTGAAATTACTCATAATTAGGGGCATGTCCTTTTGATTGACAGGCGGCAGACATGATGATTTTAGCCATGGTGGCTACTTGTTAGCTCCCTGCTTGTTCCCAGAGAAGCCTCAGCCTGTAGCAGAGTTTCACAATGGCGGTTTTTACTGTAGCTGGTTAACAATAAGTCTGAGTGTGCCTTACCTAAAGCCTGCTTATATAAACAAAGATGAAATAAATATAATAAATAAACATCGCTGTTCGTTCCTGTTCACTTTGGATTAGCTCAGTTAGCATTAGCTTAGACGTCAGTCGTTTGCCCTGCGGCTCGGAGCAGGCCCTATCTTTGCCCATTTTAGGATTTTCTGGGAGTGACGACACGCACGACATGGCAAGATGTCGACAGTGGGAAACACCCAACTGGCTTCACTTTCAGGTCTTCAGATGTCCAATTTTTTAAATTTTAAATTTTTTTTTCTGTCTTTGATTCCACAACATCCATGATGAGAACTTCTTGTTCCACCGCATCCCAAAGCTGCTCTGTTGGACTGAGATCTGGTGGCTGTGGAGGCTGTTGGAGTACAGTGAATTGTCATGTTCAGTGGTTCGGTGTCAGATCTGTCAGTAAACGAATGCAAGATGACATTAGATGTAGACGTGATGGATGAACTACTGGTGATTTGCATAAGTAAACATTTCAGCCCCAGAGGGAGCAGTAAAACTAACGGACACAGAGCTCTTCATCAGTTCACCTGAGGGGGGGGTTCCTCGTCATCATCATGGCTGCTTTTTGCCTCCCTGGTGAGAAAAAGGGAGATGCAGGGAGGACTTGAATCAGCCTGCATCATTTGCATTGCAGTTTTATCATTGAAGGGTGGGGGACTGACTCCAGCAGAAGAAGGTGGATCTGGAGTTTAGTTGCACACACACCAACACACTGATGCTACAGCCACTATAGAGCGGGGGGGGGGGGGGGGGGGGTAATATCAGACCAAATAATTAGATTTGCTATCGAGGCAGCAGCAGCGCAGGGATCAGGCAGATTAAAGCCGGGGTTTGGGGCTGGTTAATATTCATGAGGAGACCGGGGTCCGGGCGAGGGGCTTAGACTCTCCTCCGGCTGAGGGGGCTTAAGACAGCACTCTCAACCAAGATGGAGGGGGCGGAGTGACTTCCCACTGATGGATGCAGAGTCAGCTTCACCTCCACTTCACTGTGATCCTCTCATGGACTCTCCATCCTCATCCAGACGTCTCTGAAAGCTTCTCTGTGGGTGAACATGCAGCTTCAAGCCGACAGGATGAGATCGGAGAACTCAGAAAGCAGGAAGATGGAAAACGTCCTGATGAAGCATTGATAAGAAATGCTCCAGATCATCCAGAAAACCTTCAGGACAGAGTTTCTGCATCAGCAGCTGGCTCAGATCTGAAGTCTTTATGCCCAAACAGGTCCTGGTCCTGGTTCAAGTCCCAGTCTTCCACCTGTGGATCAGCAGCAGAGACATGAAGCTTTAACAAATCTGTGGTCTGAGGAAAATCCATCAGTTAACTGTTTATGAATAGATAAATAATTTAAAGTAAAAATATTAAAAGATTAAAAAGGAGAAAAAAAAATCAAAGTAAAAGCGAATAAATAAATGAATAGAAATTTAAAGAGAGTACTGTTTATCTTTACTGAAATTGAAAGAAAATAAATGAAAAAAGAAAAGAAGATGAATTCTCCAGTGAGAGGTTTTCTCCCCATTGTCCTATCGGTGGATTCCAGAGCCGTGGCCGTGATGAATTAGTCTGAAACAAATTAGCAGTACTTACAGCTCAGACGGCTCCAGCATCGGGTTACAAATTAAAACAAAAGCAGCCGTATCTCCCCATCAGCGCTGCTTCCCCATGAAACGCAATACGCTCTGCACCACAGGCTGAGAAGCTTCCTTCCGTCTGTCCTCTGCTCGCCGTCTTCCCGCACATGCTGTCCGTCTTCCTCAGTGTTGCGTACCATCCGTCTGATGAAACCAACACCTGACGGAGCGACCGAGAAATCAGGGCCGATGTTTGATCACAACAGGCTGCTGTGTGAGGGTCCCACACTGCTTCAATCATGTCCAGGTCCTGGTTCTGGGGAGGATCCGTCCCTCCATAAGACCTGTTTCCACTGATCTTCAGTCCAGTTCTTTTCCTCCTTCAGGACAGCTTCTTGACAGCCACATTTCCATGGAGACCATTTCTGATGAGGCTTCGGCCGACAGTAGATGGATCAGCTGAAGGTCCAGATGCATCTCTCAGGTCCTGGTTCAGGTTTCTACTGGATTTCACTAATGATGCTAAAGAAATGGGAACAAATGATGCGCCTTTGTTTAACGGTGTGTTCAGACCAAACGCAATTTGGTCGTCAACATCTCGCCTGACACCTAAAGTTTGACGCTGGTTCGCATAAAATCAGACGCTGACATTTAAAGACAAAAACGCTCTTGACGGGCATCAAGAGTGTGATGGAGGACCCGGTCTTTTTCCTTTGCCTGTATCTGTATAATGGCCAGAAAAAGACAAGGCCAGAAAAAACTACGTTGTTGGGTGTCTATGTGCCGTGTCTGTATTAATCAGATTGTTAAGAGGTGTTCTGCGTGTAACGTGCGTCGAACACCAAAATGTTCAAAATGTGTCGCGCCTTATGTGCGAAACGAGCCGCAAGAAGGGTCGACGCTCCTTGACACGTGTCGGCCATTGACTTTGCATGTAAACCTGACGGCCTTGATGCCAAAATTTGGTCTGAACACAGCGTAAAGTTCCAGTTCAAACAGGTTCTTTGCCAAGATGTTTGTTATGTCTCGACTCAACTCTACCTCATCCTTCAGTTAGGAGCTTTTTATCCTGAAGGATTGAAAGTTCAGTGGGTTAACAACAGGGATCTCTCTGAAGGGGAAAGCTGTGAAAACTGTTGATCTAAAACACTAGAATACAAAAACAGTCATGAAAACGTGAGATCAGGACTCTGGATCCAGATCAGGGCTTTAGTTGTGCGGGATCTGTTCAAGTGATTTCTGATTGTTTAAATTAAATGAAACATGGAGCTTGTGCAACATTTAAATGTTATTTTCAATATCACTTCTTGATTCGTTACATCTTCCTAAAGACAGAGAACCCAGAGAGAAGCCCAGATGTGACTGACTGCTCACATTGACTAAAATACAACCACCACATATGGCCCATAAGGTAATTACCATGCGAAAGGCTTCCCGTATCAGACCACTTCTGGCCACAAAATACTTGCTGTAATCCACATTCAGGCCAACATCAGACATCTGGCCCACACAACACTTGCCAGTGCTGTAACTGGGCCAGAAGTGCCAGAAGTGCCCGAATTTCATCCCAAACATGTCTGAGAAGACTTTCTAGCTTCAGATACAGATGTGAGGGTCAGATGCCTTTTCCTCCGACTCCCTGCTCCTCTCCTCCAGATTCATCTTCAGCATGTTGGAGGGAAATGTGTCCTCAGCCTGCAGAGAGAGCTGGATCTGTGTGGAACTCCAGCTGCATCCACAGAGACCAGATCTTCCAGTTTCTGGGGTCAGAAAAGCAAACCACTTCCCTCATCCAGGCAGAGACATGACATTAACCATGTCATCAAAACGAGTCGCTCGTTGTCAGCTGTTGATTTGCAGGATAAAACACATTAAGAGGTTTGCAGCCTGAAAGTGATCATTCTAGTTAAACAGCTGCTGGTGGAGAATCGGTGCACCCTCGTCCACCGCAGACAGGGACATGACACACAGCTTAACTTTTCCTTTCTCCTCCATCTGCAGCTGTAAAACATCATGTTTCCTGCAGCTTACCCTCAGCGAGATGACGTTGGATGTGTTATGAACCTGTGTGTGTGCAGAAGTAGGACTTTGTGTGGACGGTGTGTTTGTCTAGCGAAGTGCTGACGGGGAGGGGAGCTGCTTTTTGGCCGTTTACTCCAGATGGACAGAATGGAAGTCAGATACATGAGTAATGAGAATATTTATCAGCGTTGGAGGCTGTTTTGGCCGAACGCTTGTGATGTGCTGTGTATCTGGAACACAATTCCTCTTGTTTTTCTTACCACCAACTCATTTGTATTTTGAAAGCTCTCCATCAGTCGTTTCATGCTGTTTCCAGACAGAAAATCTAAATTTAAACTGAAAAAAAAACAACAAAAAAACAAAAAAAATAGTCACAAATCAACAGAAAGGCACAATAACTGACAAGAAGCAGTTAAATGTTTGAACTTTGACCTCCCTGACTGCTGAGGACTCTCAAGAGCAGAGCTGGGTGAATGGCTCCCTCTGGAGGAGAAGGAGACATACTACACCCCCATACAGCAGGAGGAGTCCTCATCAACAAGTCAGAAGCTTTAACGTCCAGCTCAGCGTCCACTTCATCAGGTCCACCTGGAGAAGACAGGAAGGCAGCAGGAAATTCTCCATCAGCAGATCCTCTGACACGTCATGTGACCAGAGACCGGACGCCCACCGGTGTTGCCTCAGGAGAAGCTAAAGGAAAATGCATGAGGTTGAATTTGAAGTTGGGGACATTCATAAACCTGGATAGAGCAGTTTTCCTGATTTTGCAACATTCCCAGAATTCCTGAACATTGAGGAACTGATGTCTGAGATCTGCTGCTGCCTGTCAGACAGAGGGAGAACGTCAGGAAACTGAACCTGTTGAAACTACAGTTTGTGATGAGTTCACTGGCTCACTAAAAGGATGGGCAATGTTCAGTAAAACGATGCGTTCACTGGCCCATGTTCACTGAAATGACGCGTGTTCATGTTCACGAAAACGATGCATCCACTGGCCCATGTTCACTAAAACGATGCATTCACTGGCCCATGTTCACTGAAATGACGCCTTCACTGGCCCATGTTCACTAAAACGATGCATTCACTGGCCCATGTTCACTAAAACGATGCATCCACTGGCCCATGTTCACTAAAACGATGCATTCACTGGCCCATGTTCACTGAAATGACGCCTTCACTGGCCCATGTTCACTAAAACGATGCATTCACTGGCCCATGTTCACTGAAATGATGCCTTCACTGGCCCATGTTCACTGAAATGACGCGTTCACTTGCCCATGTTCACTGAAATGATGCATTCACTGGCCCATGTTCACTAAAACGATGCATCCACTGGCCCATGTTCACTAAAACGATGCATTCACTGGCCCATGTTCACTGAAATGACGCCTTCACTGGCCCATGTTCACTAAAACGATGCATTCACTGGCCCATGTTCACTGAAATGATGCCTTCACTGGCCCATGTTCACTGAAATGACGCGTTCACTTGCCCATGTTCACTGAAATGATGCCTTCACTGGCCCATGTTCAATGAAACGACGCCTTCACTGGCCCATGTTCACTAAAACGATGCGTTCGCTGGCCCATGTTCACTAAAACGATGTGTTCGCTGGCCCATGTTCACTAAAACGATGTGTTCACTGGCCCGTGTTCACCAAAACGATGCGATGACTGGCTTGTGTTAAGAAAGACAATGCGTTCTTGTCTCATGTTGAGCAAGGCAATGCATTTGCTGGCTTGTGTTGAGCAAGACGATGCGTTCACTGGATTGTGTTGGGGAAAAGTTGAAGAGAACCAGAATCTTTGAACGCATGGGCGGACGTATGAAAGGAGGAGTGATGATGAAGAGATTTAGAGATGAAGGTGGCCAGGAAGGTGAGAGGAGATGAAAGAGTTAAATCCACCTGCTCTGCTCGTTCCTCCACTCTTTGTCTCCATGCTGGATCTCATTATAGCAGCCGGCTGAATAGCCGTCTGTCGACCTCATCAGATCTTTCCCTTCCTTTTTTTTCTCCTCCTTTTATTCCTCTTCTTTATTTTCTCAGCCTCTTTGTTCAGCCGTGCTCCCTTCATTTCCTCATTTCCTTCTCGGGTCGTGATCATTGCCGGCTCCGCAGCGGCCTCCTCCAGACACTGGTGTTTACTATCAGACGCTGATGTGACCAAATGACAGCAATTAATGCTGCTGATTATCTGCAGGTGGTCTTGCTGGAAGCCTGCCCGGTTCAGGAAGAGAGGGAACACCTGAAGGACACAAAGGAATGTGTTTACTTCATTTATTTGTAAAACTGGCATTCCCACATCAGCAGCTGTGCAGGTGTGTTGGACGGCGCATCGTCATCAGTCATCCCACCTGAAGCCTTCACACGTTAAATATCACAGACGCTGTGAAGTTGTTTCTCCTTATTCTTCAATCCACCAATAATTGATATCCCCCTGATAATTATGAGCATAAATAATCCAAAAGAACTGTTTTTGTTTCAGAAATGAGAACTTGACAACTTTTTACACTGCAGTTATGTTGATGACAAACCAGGAAGAAGATGAGAAAACAAAAATGAGGTGATGAAAAAGAAAATAAAGAAAAGCTGAAAACAGATTCTGGTAAAGATTAAGTGTTGCACAAACGTGCAACAAGCAAGTTCACAACTCTTAGTCCATAGATGAAAGTATTATTTTCTTTGCAGTTGTTTACAGTTGTCAGACCTCTCTAGGTGAAAGTTGCAGTGGTCCTGACTCGCCGTTGGGCCAGTTCTTGGTTTTGCTGTGGACGTCGGTAACCTGGAAAATTATTCAGACTCTAGAAAGTGTCTGATCTCAGATTTAGAGAAACGGGAGAAAGGACCGGCTGCCCTGTGGAACCTGGATCTTTAAAACTTCATGACTTGATTTGTCTGATCAGGATCCTGAAAGCGATTAAAGATTATTTGACTTGTTTAGATGGTGAATAAAGATCTACTCAAACAAAAACGGCACAGGAGTTCTCCAGGGCTCCATGTTGGGCCCGCCATATACTGACAGAGAGAATCTTAAGTTTGCAGATGTGTTTATAAAAAAAAACAAAAAAAAACATAACCTTATCAAAACCAACCAGCAAAGGACAGAAATAAATTCCTAGTTCCGTGGTTCTGATCCGTGTGATGGATGGATCTTCATCTCTCTCTCTGCAGAACTCCAAACCGCCTCTGGTGTGTGAAGGAGATTGCTGGATCAGCCGCCTCCCTCTGACCTCTGATACTTCTGCAGCCAACTGCAGCATCTACAGCCAAGGTTAGTTAATTATCATCATAGTCAGCTTCATCACCAGCTCCACCATCATCACCGTCAGCAGAACATCCTTCTCCAGATGCTGTGATTAACTTCTGGTCCAATCTCCTCCCTTCTAGGTGAGGAGTTGTTCTGCAAGGTGACCAGAGACATCGCAGCCGGTGAAAAGCTTCTGGCTTCGCTTTCACTTCCTCCTGCGTGCTCTTCCTCCTCCTCTTCCTCCCTGATGGCCCAGCACTCTCCTCCACTCAGCCTCGTCACTCAGAAACCAGCGGCAGTGAAGGAGGAGCCATCGTACCCAGCAGCGCTGCGCTCCGACATCCAGCTCCTCCCCCAGCAGGCCGGCATGGCGGCCATCTTGGCCACAGCTGTTGTGAATAGTGAGTGTGTGTGTGAGAAATAGAACTCTATCTATATCTATCTGTCTGTCTTTCCATCCGTCCGTCTTTTTGTTTGTTTGTTCAGTAACCATCAAGTCCATTTTTGTTTTTAAATTGAATGCAAGGGGAAAAAAGAGATTTATGAATTAATTTGAATTTGACTTATTTATAGAACAGATTCTTTTAAGAACTCATGTTCTGGTTAAACTGGGTGTGAAACTGACTCTTCGGTTCAGCCACCAGATGGCAGCGTAGTTCTTTAACAGCCAGTGGAGCATCTCTCTCTCTTTCTCTCTCTCTCACATACACACATATACACACACACACACACGCTTCCTGTGATGTTACCCTGCATGGATAACTGGATGTGGTCAGAAATAACTGGAATGATGAAAAGTATTATAATTGTTGTTGCCATGGTGTCCCTATCTCGTCGTCTTGGATACTAAAAGTGAAGGAGTGCGTTTGTATGTTTGTAGTGTTTGTATGTCTGTGGGCACAACATCAACCTGACATTCATTCTTAAAATGTGTTTTTACAATTAAGGAACAAAAATTCCTCTAAAGCGTTTTCCAGGAAGTTTCTTTGATCTGTTTTAGTTTTTAAACGTCTCTGTGATGTTCTGCCTCCTGATCCATCAGAGGACATCTTCCCGTGTAAAGACTGTGGGATCTGGTACCGCAGCGAGCGCAACCTGCAGGCCCACCTCATGTATTACTGCGCCAGCCGGCAGAAGCAGCCGGCCGCCGCCTCCTCCCCCCCGCAGGAGAAACCCAAGGAGTCCTACCCCAATGAGAGGATCTGCCCCTTTCCACAGTGCAACAAGAGCTGCCCCAGCGCCAGCTCACTGGAGATCCACATGCGCACGCATAGCGGTGAGACACCTGTTCACCTCAGGATGACAGAAAATCATCAGCTTGTCTTTAACTCTCTGCGTCCGTCCACAGGCGAGCGGCCGTTTGTCTGTCTCATCTGTCTGTCTGCCTTCACCACCAAAGCCAACTGTGAGCGCCACCTGAAGGTCCACACGGACATCCTGAATGGGGTGTGTCATGGCTGCGGCTTTGTGTCCACCACCAGGGACATCCTGTACAGCCACCTGGTCACCAGCCACATGGTGTGTCAGCCCGGATCCCACAGCGAGGTCTACTCTCCAGGTCCGGGCCTTCCCAAGCTGCCTCTGTCCACCGGTAAGTCCATCAGGACCTCGACCCGACACCAGTCCGATGAGCACTCAGGTCGCAGTTTTATTTTCTTTCTTAAAATCCATTTTATGCAAAAACACTGTATGAAGGAAGAGTGTGGAGCAAATGTCCTCATACTCCAGATGCAGATATACCAATACGAAATACAAGAGATCGTAACTGCATCTACATGAACAGCATCAGCTACGTTGCCATAGCGCCTATATTAGAAAAATATAGGAAATTAATAAATGTGTCCTGTCCTCATTAGGTCTCAGTCCTGGAGACTCAGGGGTGGTTCTGAAGTGTCAAGTCTGCGGCCACAACTCGGACTCTCCCGCCCAGCTACAGCAGCATGTCCGGACCCACCTGGAGGTCCGGGTCCCAGCTGAACGGAGTCCCACTCCTCGCCAGAGCACCCCGTCATCATCGGGGGAAAACCCCCAGCTGTCCCCGCAGGAGACGGAGCCCTTCGCCTGTGTCCCCGAACCAGACTCATCCAGTCCAGGCGCCAACGGAGGCTCAGCCACACCTCGAGACTTCAGTCCTCCCGAGCAGATCACGGAGCTGAAGATCAAAGAGGAGCCTCAGTCCGAGTCAGAGGCCGAGGAGCAGCCGATGGAGGTGAAGGAGGACAGAGACGAGGACCCAGAGGCCAGAGAGAAGACACACGAGGGACAAGCAGCCACCTCCTCCCTCCATGTGTCCACCTCACCAAAGAGTCCAGCTACTGCCACGGTCAAGGCGGAACCAACCAGTCCTACCCCCGGCTCTAGTCCTGCCCCCATGGGAGCGGCAGGGTCCGTGGTCCCGGGCGGAGCCATGTTCTTACCTCAGTACATGTTCAACCCTGAGGCCGCCATCTTGCCGCAGGCGTCAGAGATTCTGGCTAAGATGTCGGAGATGGTCCACAGCCGTCTGAAACATGGCCAGACGGTCCCTCAGAACAACTCGGCTGCCTTCTTTCCATCCGGACCCACCGCCGCCACGGCCACCGCTACCCCTCCTCAAAAAGGAGCCACCTGCTTCGAGTGTGACATCACCTTCAATAACATCAACAACTACTATGCACATAAGAGGCTGTACTGCTCCAGCCGTCACCACGGAGACGGGGTGGGCCCAGCTTCAGGTTCGGGATCAGCAGCGCTGACACCAGCAGCACCCGGGGGGCCTCGGGGCTCCTCCCCCAAGGTCGGAGCATCCAGCAGAGCGGCCTCCGTCTCTCCGACCAACTCGGACCCTCCAACAGGAAGTGGAGCGACAGAATCTAAGCGGCCAGTGGAGGTGAAGATGGAGACGCCGGCAGGGAGAGAGGGTGTCTCCTCCTCCTCAGAGGGGGAGGGTGGTGGAGGAGGAGGAGGAGGAGGAGCAGGAGGAGGAGGGGAGAGAGCGAGCGAAGGCAGCCAGAGTCCAGCAAGCGGTTCTGCCGAGGACCAAGAGGATGACCCCAACAAAACCTTCTGCGAGGCCTGCAACATCCGCTTCAGCCGCCACGACAACTACATGGTCCACAAACGGTTCTACTGCGCTTCACGCCACGACCCATCTAACCAACGGTCCTCACACATGTCCAAGACCTCCAACGCCGCCACCTTCCTCCCCCAGCCCATCCGCACCCGCAAGAGGAAGAAGATGTATGAGATCCACATGGCCAGAACCGAGGCGCTGGCCGCCGCTGCTGCTGCAGCTCCACCTCCATCAATTTTGGGGCTGGGGGTGAAGCAGGAAGTCTCTCCAGGAGGCTCCAGCCCTGAAGGAGACGGCCCTATCGACTTGAGCAAGAGGCCCCGTCTAAGGGAGGCCCCGCGGCATGGCGCGGGTGGCGGCGTCCTCCCGGCTCTGCCGCTGACCGACTACCACAAGTGCACGGCGTGCAGCATCAGCTTCAACAGCATCGAGAACTACCTGGCTCATAAGACGTACTACTGCCCCGCCACCACCCTGCAGCCCCACACCCTGGAGCAGCTGCACCGCCTCAACAGGTCCACCTCCACCTCCCCCAAAAGCCGCCCACAGGCAGAGCGGCAGGACCCCCCGCATCCCACAGAGGCCAAGGCCCCGCCCGCTGAGTGGGCTGCCCAGGCCCAGGGGGCGTCATCCAGCCCACACCCACCTGCCTTGCCCGCATCCGCCGCTACATCACCTTCACAAACCAGTGCCACCCTGGCAGCCACCCCAGGAGGCGGAGCTAAAGGCGGCGGTTCGCCAGCAGTGGTCTGTCCGTACTGCCCCAACCGCCCAATCACCTGCGACCTGATGGAGCACTTCAAGACCACCCACGGCCTGGTCGTGACCATTCAACCGCCCCCAGAGACGCCACCCCAGCAGGCTGGTGCCACCCCCCGTAGCCCCACCCTTGGCCTGGCAACAGGCACCTCCACCCCCCCAACAGCCCCACCCAGACTCATGTCCCGAGCCCACAGAGACAGCGTCAACGGACAGAACCGGAGCGGCACCGCCTCCCCCGCCTCCCCCCTGCTGAATGGCAGCCCCTCAGCATCAGGGGGGTCCCCTTCAGCCGGCTCTCCTCTGCCGGTGTCTCCCCCCCGGGCTCCATCTCTGACTGTCTCACCTGTGCCTGACGTCCCGAGGGATAAAGTGGGCCCCCCCCATGTCCCGGAGAAACCAGCTTCGACCGGAGCCTCCAAAGCGCTGCTGGTCTCGCCGGTCCAGAACGGAAACTCGCGCTTCTGCCGACTCTGCAACATTAAGTTCAGCAGCCTGTCCACCTTCATCGCCCACAAGAAGTACTACTGCTCCTCCCACAGCGCCGAGCACGTCAAGTGAGCCGCCGCCGCTCCTCCTCCTCTGGCGGCGCCGGATCAGCTGGTGAATGACGTGACTGACTGTTACTCGCCCGGGGGGGGAAGGGGGGTCCGCTGCAAAATCGGCCCCCCCGTGGCGTTACTAACTCACATCTTCCTCGTATGGGTCAAAGTTTGTGCACACTAAGAGCCAAGGCGGTCCCCGAGACGCCGGCCGACACGGCCAGGTCGTCCCAGTGATCGGTCACGGGACACGTTCATCAGATGATGATGATGATGATGATGATGATGATAATGATGGTGATGACGATGATAACCTGAACAGAGGAAATGTTTCTCATGTAGAAAAAACTGGATGGTTGTTGATGTTTTTCTTCTTCTGTGCATCATGTCTGAGAACAGGAACATGGTCTGAATCCAGCTCTCTTCAGCCGAAACATCCTAATGTTACGAATTCCCGAAGGACGATGTTTCTTCTTTTCTTTCATACGCAGAAATTTTTTATTTTCTCTTAAAAGAAGGGAGAAAAAAATGTGAACTATTTATCTTTTAGTCCTCACTGATTTCACGTCAACAGAAAACTACCTACTTTAGTGTGAGAGTGTTTTTTATTTGTATATTTTTCATACTGTGGGAAGGAACATTCCGATTCCGGACGTGTTGAAGTGACTTTTCTAACTGTAGATATGTAAAATCTCCTGGCAGGAATCACTGGGATCACATCAGCGTTCATCTTCTGAGCTTCGGTTTCTTCTGCTCCGTCTTTGTCGCAGATTTTTGAAGAAAAATATAAAAAAAACCTCCGGAGGTCACAGTTTGGTTTTGTTAGTTTTTTGATCCGGAAATGAAGTCCTGCACGCAGCGCCCCCAAGCCAGTGTTAGCTAAAACTGTGAAAGCTTTCTTTTTCTTCCGGTACACTGGTCACATGACCCAGCGATGACTCATCCCCACGTCGTCACATATTCGGTTCTCAGATGCTTCGTCCTGACGCTGGGGTTGAAAACCTTTTCAGAATCCAGACCTGGAATTTAAGCCAGTAATGGAACCAGGTTTATTCAGATCTTAGCGTTTGGCTTGTCCATTCAAGGTTACCATGGTAACATGATATAAATAAATCAATGAATCCTGAATGTTACACAAAAACCAACCAGACCAGATCTGACCCTGAATAAACTGGTCTGGTTCCAGAATCCAGCTCAGACCTGTTCAGACACAGAGGCTTGTCTGCCAATCATTGTTTCTGGTTCTTAGGTCTATCCCCTTTTACACCATCAATCCAGATCAGAACCAGATCTGGGTCAGATCGGACCCAGATCAAGTCTGGATTGGGTCCCAGTCACTTCAGATCAGGCCCAGATCAGTTCCAGTTTACATCTTTTTTACACCCCAGACTGTTGGTTCTGGTGATGGTCTTGGTTCTGGTCCACACTAGCTGGTGTTTTCTGCTGGTCTGTCCAACAGTAAACCGACCCGGTTCAGACCTGTTAATTGGAGGGTTCAGCTCTGTCAGATCCGGGTGGCTTTCCAGAAAAAGGTTTTATTGCCGTCAGATGTTTCTCTGCTGCCCCCTGCTGGATGATCTGGGTCTGACTGTGCTCTTCTGCCCCCTGCTGCAGCTGCAGCCACATTTTTCCACAGACATTTTATTTTGTTCTGTTCTCCAGTGTCGCCGCAGAGCTGCAGCCAATCACATTCATGAGTATAACCGGAAAGATTCAGGTATTTTTCAGCTCCTCAGACTTAAAGCTGAGACTGGTCACATGCGCATGCCATCAGTCCTGGTTTTACGGAACTGCTCGGATCTGGTTTGTGCTGGTTTCTTGGTTCTTGGGTCGTCCGTTCTACCGCTGCACAAGTTTGTATATTATGTACTGAATGTTTTCCCTTTAGCTCCTTTTTTAATGTATTTATGTTCTGCAGCACTTTTCCCGTCCAGAATGCATCATCGCTCCCTGAAGGACTTTCTAAAAGATTTCAACCTCACAGAAGAGTTCGTGTTTGGTTTTGTTTTGTTGATTCTTTTGATGTCTGTTTTGGAGAAAATTCACGAATGTCAACACTTTAGTTTCCATATTTCTGATTCTGTTCAGCTCCACTACACTCTTGTCCAAACTATGCATGGGAAATAAAATAAGTTCTGAGCGACACTGATGACGAGTTGGTCTGAGCCTCTTTGAGAGTCCTTGACTCATAATTTTTTTCTTTTCATGAGAAAGTTTTATGGTTTGTGTTCAGTGCAGCTTGTTGGAGGTCTGAGTGAATCATCGACTTTATAATAAAGTGATGCTGCGTGCGAGGAGGGAAGCTTTCAGAGCTGCAAGGCCACTCCAATCAGGAGCCTTCAAATGAATCCATGCTTTGTTCCGCCTCAGGTTCTCATGCACCGATTAACCTTCAGTTCTGGGATGTATGAAAACATTTCTGGCAGGCATGAGAGAGGACACGCTAGATGTTGTCTGTGATGATGTGTTTGAAAAGGTTTGTTTTTTAACTTTAAATAGGCATAAACACTCAGTGTTTCTCTCTGGACTGAACCTTTCAGAGGTTTATACAAACATGGGTTTCAAATGTTAATGTAAATAAAATGAGGACCAGGGCAGAATTTCACGGCCTCTCTTTGGTGTGCCAAAGCTGATTAAACTTTGTTTGACATTACAAAACTAGGTTAAAAAAAAAAGAAAAAAACTCTTGAAGCATTCACTACTTGCTGTTTCACAGTTTATTTAAATCTACTGTTTATTTTATTTGCTGTCAAACAGATAAAGGACCACTTCAGAGAAATGGAGAAATAACAAAATAGGCTAGTTCAACATAAAAGATCAATTCCTCATTAATTTGGTCTTAGTTTTGTGTAACCTACCCATGTTCAAGAATGATTGATCAGAGGAGGTGTCACAATAACAGATAAAAATGAAATAAACTAAATGAATAAAAATATGAAATAGTAGATAATAGAGAAAGGCAAATAATTAAAAAAAAAAAAACAATGTCACACCACCTGCACCAATTCCATCTTCAAGCAGTGACTGAGATTAGGATTCAGAATCAGATTAGGCTAGTCAGGCCAGGACTGATCATTACACCAATGAGACCTGAGGTCAATTCTACGAATGTCTTTGAGATTTCTGATAAATGTGTGTTTCTATGTCAGTCGTTCTCGAACATTCCCATCAAGGACCCCCCCAAATCATTTGCTGTAAAAACATATTAAAAGATAAAACAAGTCTGAGGAAAAAAAATCAGCTTCTTGATTTATTTAAAGGGGCTAGAGGCAGAAATTGTGAAAGAATAAACAAGCATGTCCAGCTTCATAATACTAATGGGTGATGAAGCGCCAAAAAACAAAAGAACGGGGCCACCCACGTCTCTCTCCACTGCCTTGAACAGGCTGTGTGCTGCAAAATGTGCTGCGATGGCCAAATGTCCGGCGCTGTCCTGCGGATGTGACCGAGAGTTTTGATACAGGAAGGAGACGGTCGCGGTGAATTCAAACACTGGAAGGGATAGTTATGGATTCTTCTGCCGTCAGCGAACGATCCAGATCATCTGAAAGACACTAAAAAGTGTAACTACGATGTAAACAACGTTATAGCATCAGTGCGTGCTCTCGTGACGGCTTGGCTCATGGCTGCAGTTACCCACAGCGGCAGTCGCGAGTTTCATTTCTTAATCTTGCCTCTAGTCCGTTTAATTGAAAGGACTTTTAGATATTTAGAATATGATCACCCTTAACCGTTAAGCTAAACCAATTATGACAAGACTTAAAATCATTGTTTTATTTGATGGCCTTCCTGCCCTGATATTTGCCCTTTGTGCCCTCAAAAAGTTGACAGCTCCAAAGGCCAAGTGAACTTGCCCCTAAAATGGTGAAATTCCAGATTTTATAGTAGAACACAAACAGCACATCAGATGTAAAACTGAGGCATTTTACCATATGATGGAAAATATGAGCTGATTGTGAATCTGATGGCAGCAACAAGTCTGTCCGTCTGAGAGGCTCGGCCTCTCTGAAATGCTCCTGACATGTTGCCAAGCTGTTCCTGCCTCGACAGCCCAGAATATCATGAAGCGCGGGGGTTCCATTCAGCTGGGCTTCATTTACAGATTTCCAACTCACTCCAATTCCTTATAGTTCAGTTAAAACTCATCATCATCATATGATCCAAATTAATCCTGTTTATAATCAAATACTTACCTAGAAAAGGAAAGCACCAGATTGGGTCAGAACCAGGAAGTAAAACCTCCATTCGAACCAGAACCGGTAGGTTTGTAGTTTGAGTATTTAAATGAGCTCAGTTCTTAGATAATTGTATTCTGAGGTTTTAACATCAGCAGAAATAACGTTATTTTTTCCAGACAGGTCCTACAAGGGCTGCAACATACCTGACCCAGATTAATGAAGAATCTTTCGAAGCCTCTGGATGCATTTAGCTTGAGTCAGGTGTGTTGTAGCAGGAAACACCTGCAGGACCGCTGTCTTAGATGAGTAGACCATAGCCGTGTCTCAAACCACACACTTGCCCGAGTGCACTGCGTTCTTCGTCTGTAGTGCACACTGTTGTCGCTAAATGCTGACCCGAATAGAGCACTGCACTTACCAGAAGTGACGGACTAGCTTTGACCGCTAACATGAGCTAACTCTACTGAGCCGGTATAATCGCAGCCTCAAACAAATGACCAGATCATAACGGTCATCAGGGAGTGAACAGCTTGGTAGCATGCCACTAATACATCAGTAGTTATGTCTGAATAATTTCATAAACGTTACTTAAATCAGTACAATACCACCTCCGATGCAGCAGGGGTCGCCACCACTTCATTCACAGCCATTATTCAGCTCTGAAAACAGTTTGAAAGTCCCGCCTCTTCCGGTACGTCAGCAAGACGTTTAGTGTGAGTAGTGTGCTTGGTTTTGCACTTTGTTTTTGGCCGCTGTTAGGGCAACATCCTGGAACTTTCAGAGCACTGAATTTTAGCTTAAATGACACAATGAATGCCCTACACACTCAAAAATAGTGTTTGAAGTCCTCAAGTGCGCAGTTTGAGACACGGCCCTGGTCTACGGTGAAAAATCCCTTATTTTTACATTTCAATAGATTGGTTAATGGGGGGGGGGGGGGGGTCTCCTGCATGGTTTGGTTGCTGGACTGGACTGATTTAGTTCATCCATCTGAAAGGAAACGCTTCATCACATCAGTCACTTCATGTCTATATTTTGAGGTCTCACGCACGGCCGGCAGCAGCCAATCAGACCCTGGACGGAGGTGACCAGACCTGCAGAGGTCACGGCGTGGAAACCTGGTGCTTCTGTCAGAGTGGATGAGCCTCAGAGATGAGTGTGTGACATGTTTTCCATCAGCCGGCTGGAGTCCTGCGGAGCTCCCCCCTCAGACAATCCAGTCACCTCTGTCGCTCATCAGCTGTTCCCCCTCAGCCTTGGAAACGAGATGCTCTCTGCCTCAAATCTGCAGCTGTCTGAGGAGGAGATCCTTCAGGGGGTTACAGGATCTAAATGTACAATAAGCCCTTTTGTTTGAGGAAAAAGGTGTTTTGAAAAGAAAATGAGGGCAGGAGGAGCCGCAGCTGCAGATTACTACTGTAAAAACAGCAAAAACAGAATGTGAAACTGCGTGACAGCGAGTACAGAAGGGAGGAAGAGGAGGACGAAGCAGCTGTCTGCAGAGCAGTGAGCTGTGACTGGATTCAGATCTTTCTGCTTGTTTTCTGACGGCCAGTTTGATCTCAGAAGCCGTCGTCCCCAGGCTTGCAGCTTGCTCACTGAGCAGATAAGATGAGGGAGGAGACAGGAGGGCTGACCTGATGCTGGACGTGATGTCAGGCTGCAGCGCTGGGACAAACCTTGACCCGTCCTGGGAACAAAAACTGAATCCACCGAAAGTTTCCTGTCAGAAAGTCGTGATTTCCACTGAGGGATGGAGGCAAAGCTGACAACAGACCATGGGCATTCTCGGCCACTTCCACGCCCTCAAAGTTGTAGTATTTCATTTTATTTAGATTCATTACTCTTAGTTTATCCAGGAACAATGGTCTCGTTAGGGTTAACGCTCTCAGCAGGAAGAACAAGAGAAAGATGTACAGCTCATCAACGGGCAGCCGGAGAGACGAGCACGATCACGTTCCTCTCTGGACTCACACGAGCACATTCTCATCTCACTGCAGCATCATGTCCTGACCAGGCTGATGTTTCCCCCTGGACCAATACAGCATCCATTTATCTGTTTACCCGTTAATCCTTCCATCTATTCAACCTTCCATCTATTCATCCATTCATCTGTTCATCCTTCCATCTGTTCATTCATTCATCTGTTCATCCATTTATCTGTTCATTCATCCATCTCTTCATCCGCTCATCTGTTCATCCATTCATTCGCCCCCCTGTTCATCCATTGGCATGCCAGATTTCCCTCCTCAAAGGGTTGGGTACGGTAATGATATGATGTGCCTTGAGACCAGGTTGACTTCATTTTTGATTGGCTTTAAACTTATTTAGAGAAACTACAGGTCAACCTATTAGGGGTGCAACAATGTATTTGTATCAAACTGTTCAATACAGGTGTGTACCGAACCATGAGCACAGTGTATTGAATATTGAACAATAGGGGATTATCACGCTTCCGTGTTCCGGTTTCCGATACTTGAAACATTTAGCCGCTTCTCTTCCGGGCCAGTTCAACAGTAGCTGAATTCAATGTCCCTGCTCTGTTCCACTTCGTAAATTGAATAAACTCCAACCCTACTTAAATTTTCATGAATTCACGACTGACGTGATACTAAGGAAGAAGTGGATCAAAGCGATTCACTGGAGTGAAGGGCCGAACTTTATATTAAACAACGTAACACGTTTGTTTGTAGCTGGCACTTCAATGATGCTAACAGCTGGCGTTAGCAGGCTAGCGTTAGCTGACATCCCTAACTTTGTGCGTCTTAAAACACACAAGCATCTGAAAATCGGGTCTGTACCCCCCCCCCCCCCCTCCCCCGTTTCCAGTGGAACAACTGGGGACTGCCAAGAAAGGAGACGCTTTCAGATGCTTTTGTGTTTTCAGCCGCACGTTAGGCCGTCATCAAACGCTAGCTGGCTAGTGCAAGCCTCAACACCAACTGTGTAGTCTGGTGGCACAAACGACATGCACGTTGTTTTATTATAGTTTGCCCTTCACAGCGGTGAATTGATCGCTTTGATCCACTTCTTCCTTAGCACAGTCAGTCGAGAATAAATTAAAACTTAAGTATGGTTGGCGTTTACAAAGTGTAACATTGATTAACCTATTGTTTGCCCGCATCCGGTCCGCGTAACCCCTTATTTTTAATTTATTTTATCCTCTCATCTCTCCTTATCATCATCCGTCATCTCTCTTCCTACTTCTTCTCTAGTGTTCCCCCAACCTACTTCCCCATGTTCAGCAGTCCCAGCTCCCCAGTGACTGTTCAGCTGGGGGGGGGGAGGAGCAGATTGGGAGAGGAGAGGGGAGGCTGCTTGATAGGCCCTATTGAGATGATACGTATTAACTAATTGAGCGCTGTCTATTCAACTGTATTTCCCCTCCGCCGCCATCGCTATTCCTCTAATTCACATCCTCATCAGTGATTTTATTATTTTTACGTCATAGTCTGACGCCCCCTGCAGCACCCTATCGCCACCTGCAGCGAAACCTACCAAGACGCACTAACCATGTTGTTTTGGATCGCCCCGCCAGGGGGAAGAGCTGGGCTTGAACTCCAACTATGTTAACCCTTGTTTCATCCCCTCACCTCCTCCTCTCAGCCTCATCATCCTATCTCCTCACTGGTTTCCTTGTTTCATCTCTCCATCGACCCGTGCGCTTTTATTTACCCTTTTTTCCATTTAATCTCTCCAACCAGCACCTCTAACCTTCTTCCTCCCCTTCCCCACTTTTTCGCTCCACTACGCTTATTCCCTGATGTCTCCTTCCTCCCCTCCGTCAGCCCAGTTTCTATTTCCATGTCTTACTCCAAGGGGAGGAGGACAGCCTTATGTCCATTAAACGAACCGGGCTCTTCCAGACTGATTAGTCACATTAACAACTGATCTGCATTGATGAGGAGAGGGTGCTTCTTTTCCTTTAAAAGATGAAATAGTGGAAATTTAAAGTGGCTGACTGGAAGAGAAAAATGCGGAGAGTTGAGATTTATTTAGTTTTTATGTAGGTGCTATGAGGCATTGACACCTCTCTCTCTCTCTCTGTTGCCTAGGAGGAAAGACATAAATGGCCAACTGGCCCGATGGTGGAATTTGGATAAACAAAGCCGATTCTTTCCAAACTGAATGAAAGACAGACAGACGTCATTCAGACAGACAGAGTGGTGGCAGGACGGAAACCTTGAGAGGGAAAAACTTCCGCATAGATCCGCTACGGATAAAATCTAAAATCTTTATTGAATAATCCTACTGGTTTTACACGAATCATAACACAGAGCGGAGCTTCTCCAGCTGGCCAAACTGAAAGCTAAAACAATAAACCCTCTATAATTTCCCTCTGCTTTTATTTGGCAGAGACAAACATTGTTCAATGATCTGAACAATGATCTGACAATATTAAAACAGAAAAAAAAAGTGCAGAATTAAATCAGAGACCATACAAGAACAATAAAATCAATAATGGTAAAGTGACTACTTTCATTCTAAAATCCGCTGCTAGATGACAGCAAGTTGTAGCTATTGAGTTTTCAACCTGCTAAGGTAATATCTTTGCTAGGCCTGAGGAGTTTCCTCTGACAAGAGGAAAGAGAAAGTTAACAAAAGAAATAAGGAGTGAAACATAAAAAAGACAGAGTGAAGAGAAGAAAGAAAAAAATATGGATACTGCTGCATCTGCACAGAAACCCATCTAAAAAATGAATAAATGAAGAATCCACAGTCTTTGCTGGAAAACAAAACTAGCAGTCCTCTACTGAGGACCTGCAAGTGACAACCTAGCTGAAAACAACTTGACAAAAGACAGCTACTGGAGAATAACAAGATCATACATACACACACAGAACTACGCAGAAAAGAGGCAAAACCTACACAGAAGTAGTTAATAGTACACACCCAACGAGAAGCACAATCAGTGTCTGCATGCAGAATGAAAGGTGATCTATGGTGAGAGCAGTCATGCAGATGGAACCTCGTCTCTGCAGGGGCTGGAGGAAGCCCTCATGACCCAAGACCCAGGCCACCAGCAGCCGCCCCAAGAGATGGACGTGCATCCATGGTCCCCCTTGGCAAAATCACGAAATAATGAGACTTGTTTATTGATTTTGTCTTTTATTGTTTCTGGTTTTAGTTTGCACCTCCTTCTATTTTATATCTTGCCTCTATGCTGTGTTCAACACTTTGTTCAACCAACATTATGTGAAAGTCCTCTATAAATAAAGATGAGTTGACTTGAGTGCATGTGTGTGTGGTTTTTCTGTTGCAGATGAAGGAGCAGATAAAAGGATGACAGGCTCAGTTTTAACCTTCACTTTTGGTTCTATTTTCTATACCAATCTGGGAAAACTGTTAAAGAGACCATCATGGTTCCTGTCTGTTCCTGGAAGTTACAGATTAATAAATGAAGAAAAAAAAAGAACTTGATGATATAACCACGAATTTCTGTTGAAAAACAGGTTTAAAGATAAAAGCAGAACAGCTGGACCGAAGAGCTCTCAGACAGGATGATTACCGCTGAATGTCAATGAGTTTAATGTCCTCACACTCTCAGCTCATCATCGTGGAGCATCTGCTGGTTTCCATGGAGAACGTGAACACGCTACTGGTAACGACATCATCAGTGTTCATTAACATGTTCGTCAACAGAAGCTCACCGAAGATTTAAATGCCAAAACCATCAACACCCCCTGCATGTGTCAGAGGTGAGATGGGGAAAGATGCTTTGTTCTACACCGCTGCAAGAAAGACAAGATGGCCCCGTCTGGGTGCACGTATGTAGAATAGAAGCTCTGCATACATGAAGTTAACATGTTTGCTTTCCCTGCCATGTTTACTGTTGGAAATTGAGACTGGGAGAGACTGGAGATGGCTGCATACTTTCTGAATATTCCAACTCTCCATCTTTCCTCTCAGGGACGCAGCACAGTATTGAGGATTGATCCTCCACCAATCAGCCGTCAGATGCTGGACACTGTTGTTGCTAACATGTAAATAACCGAGCAGCAGCTGTGAGGTGGATCCGGTTATCGTCTCTATGAGGAGTTAGTCTGAGTCTCTGCAGGCCTGCAGCATCAGCCAGAAAGGACATGACCAAATGTGCTTTTACAATTTTACTGTACTGGATAATTAGCAGGAGCCAATTAAACTGGACTTCTGGGTTGATTCATTTTTGCTGTTAAACACTACGATTCTATAATGATGTGTAGTTCAACAAGACGTTAACCCATCCTCTCTGTTCACCTTTCATGATTAAATTTGATAGAAAGGAAAAAATGACTTATTCCATCTGGTCTGCTGCTCATTTCCTTCACAGGGGCAGGAAGGTTCAAGGTTTTCTGCTCTCAATTAACCTTTTCTGCAGCAGCGAGCTTCAGTCCGTCGTTTGAAAGTCACACTGGATGAAGGATGCTGCTCCTCCAGCACATTCACACAGCAACCAGCTCCGAGGCCTGAACAGCCATTTTCACCCCAGCAGCAGACGCTGCACAGTGAAAAGCTTCGTTCTGCAGCTGCCGAGGCTCCACTTGTTTAATGATGCGTATCAACACAACAACAGCTGTCAACACATATTAAAAACATATCTGCACTTTGTTTTCAAGCACTTCACAAAGTACAAGGCACTTTTTCACCAATGATCTGGCTGATTATCTTCAAGACATTCTCTCAAAATAACAGTATTTATGGACATTCCTGCATGTGATGCAGGAATGTCCATAAACATCCATCAGGGATGTTAGAGTGACCTGGACTCTGTCATCTAATTTGTAGTAATTTAGCATTTGTTTCTGGTTTGATTCCTCCTGCACATCCTCCGTGCTTTCACGGAGAGGATTCAGACGAATTACTAACAAACTAATGATACAGTGAGGAAACATGCAGCCTGGAGCTCAGAATTATCAGCTGTTTTATCACTAAAGGAAGGTTTTATTTCCCAGAGATTAAAGGAACTCCTGAGGAGCTTTCTCCTCAATCCTCATGGATGCTTCTACAGTTGTTTTGTTTCCTGTTCGAAAAACTTCTTCTTCTACTGAATTACAAGCAGCTGCAGCCCACACTGCCCTCCTCTGGTGACTCCTCACAGATGATGTTACTCACATTCATCGTGCAATCAACGATTCTTTAAGCTTCAGGATAATAAGATAAAATGTGTTTTATCCAGGAGCAGTCTGGCTTCATCTGGGTCAGGAAGCAGTGGACCAGATCTTTACCATCCTGTCCACATGCTGGACTCCACCAAGGCTGCCTCGCCTCACCAGTCCTGTTTGTGTTCGTGGAGAGGATTCCAGCCCAGGAGAGGACTGGGAGTAAGTCTTGACCTTGAATGTGCATTCCTACTTTGGTCCGACTGAAAACCAGGGTATCCTGGCTGGGATTGAAAACCGGGGGTCTCCGCCTGGACATGTTATCTGCCTGGACACGTCCTCAGTCTTGACAACAGGAGTCTCACACCTCGGTAGGTTAGACATCAACGTTCCCACACCTCCAACAGGCAGGTCCTCCTGGACTCTCCTCAGGAAAAATGAGACTCACCGTTGAGGAGGACGCTTTGTCCTTGTTCAGTGATGCAATTAACGAGTTGTCTAACCTGAGATCCATCGACCTTGACTCGTTAATCATGGCCGTTTCCACAGATGTTGACATGCAGCAGAAAATAGGAACCAGAATGAAATCTGTTTTAGTGAAATATGAACAAACATGAAATACATTAGTTGTGTCCCCACATCCAGCATGGACAGAAACCAGCCACTCTGTTTGGAACAGGATCGGGGTTCTGGACAATTTCCAGCAGTTTTTCAAGTTTTCTGTTTTCCAGACTTTCAGTGATCTGAACAACTGATTCAACCCAGAAAAGCTGTTTCCATTTTCTGTTTCTGGACAGTGCGATGGCTTCACACTTTACTGATTCATCTCCTAATCGTTTCGATCTCTGTCAGCATTTCAATCCGAGGTCTGTCCTCAGTTCTCTGGTTAAAGCTCTCCAACACAAACAGGTACGATGGCAAACACTCCTGTTGAAGATCTGTAGGGAGAAATAAATAAATAAAACAAATAAACATTAACAAGATGATGTCACTCTATATTCAAGCAGAAAAAGAAGTTTTTGTTTGTTTTTCATTCCGGGAAAAGACAGACTGCAGTCGTTGAGAAAACAGCACTTTCATTTATTTCTGATTTGAGTCATCAGCATAAATAGATGGTGAGTGTGAAGAAGGATGTGAGATTGCTTTAGGGAGCAGCACTTTAGCTTCTAAATGAATAAATAAAGCTAAATCATAATAAATTTAAATGTCAGCTTACCTTCAGGCTGTTTACATCAACCCAATGATCACAGTGTAAGACTGAAACACTGTCTAGATATTTTTATTAGCTTATAGAAACATTATTCTGACCTTTAGAAGGGTGTTGCATTAATTAATCCTCAGTATTTCCCTCAGCGAGCAGCCTGCACGCTCAACCCTTAATCGGTATCTGTATGCTCTTCATGATTTTCAGCGTCAGCTGAAAGCAGAGTCCAGCCTGTAAACGGTAATGATGTCTCGGCTGAACAAGACCTGGACAAACAAGCGTCCAGACATTGTTTTATAGCCCGCTTTTAATGACTGGTTGTCTACAGAGGACAAAACCTGTGCACGCACACACGATGCATCCTCCCAGTGGCTGCAGTGGTGGACGTAATGAGTCTCCCGGTGGTTGTTTTCCTCTGCAAAGCAAATCCTTCTCTGTGCAGCCCTTATTTCAGACAACTCATTTTAAATCTTAAACTACTGCCTGCTTTTCAATCTAAACCAGCCTGTAGATGCTGTACCTGTCATTCCAGTCACATCCAGAATCTTTAATCCCAGTCAGCATCCAGATATTATGTTCAAGGACAGCCTCTGTTGTCAGATTATGAGGCAAAAATTTTGTAAAATGAATGTATCAATAGATATAGCACCATAAAGGCCAACCAAAATAGGAAAACTTTGTAGAAATAACACAGATCAGCAGTCACCAAGCCTTTTCTCATCTACATATCATTCTCTCAAGGCTTTCAGGAGAAAAATATTGGCATTGAAACAAACACACAACAGAAACTATTTACATGTTCACACGTTTTCTTCATTTCCAGTATTTATACTACTACAGTATTCACCTGCTATCCTTACAAAACCAACTCCAACTCAACTGCATCAAAAAGGTCTTCTTGGCTTTATTCCAGCCATAGACGACCATTATTTTTGTTCTTCTCAGACACACACAGAACTTACTGCTCACTTGTTGAGCTTTGGCTGCTCCTGATTGGACATTACCATCAATTTAAACTCTCTGATTGGTGGAAAGTTTGACAGGAAGTTGCTTCATCATTTCCAGGTCTACACAGAGGTCTTTAGCAACATACATTAGTGATAGTGATCTTTTTGTGATGAAAATGGGATAAATAATGGTGTTATCATGGATCATTGTGGATTCATCATATAGAGTCACTGAAAAAACTACAACATTAATAAACACTACTTTTAGTGGCTGGATTGTAAACCTCTTGAATGGAATATAAATGCTAGAAAACTTTGGTAGGTCACCTAAAGGGTAAACCATCCATCACAATTTATCTCACTTCCATTCCTGAGACACTAATGATGACGATAGGGGAGATGGATCTTGGGGAGATCTGAGACGTGTTGGACAAAAGCCGGATTCAGTTATCCAGGATAAAAAACTTAGTTGGGCTCATCAAAACAAAAACCAAGAGTGTCCAGGTTGGTTGCCCAAAGAGCAGCCAGGATGGGCAGACACAAATTCATCAAGCCTGGATCAGCAACAAAGTCTTCCAGAACACCTAAATGTGTAAGTAAGGCAAGGCAAGATTATTTATACATCACATTTCATGTCCAAGACAACTCAAAGAGCTTTACATAAAACATTAAAAGCATTACAGCGGGATGCAGAAGAAAACAAAGCATTAAAAAGTAAAACAACAAAAGCCTGATTTAAAATTAAAAACCAGGACTCGACTGGGTGCCAGACTATAAAGCAGGACTCATTGTTAGGTGATGTTTATGGTTGCCGTTGGTTTCTCCTTGTTCAACAGTGGAGCCATTGTTTTCACTCTTGTTCTGAAGAGCTTTTTCTTCGTTCTTCCCATCTTCCTTCTGACGCTGGAACATGAAGGTTTAAAGTTTAACACTCAGACTGATCGCAAGCCGGGGATTTTATTATAAGATAATTGGGGATTTGGACCTCCCCCAATTTACAATGGGGGCCCCCCCCCCCCCCCGAGGAGGTTGTGGGAGTTTTTGACCCCTCTCCCTCGCTCCCACAGTTTTTTCTTTTTTTCCCCCCCCAAAACTTTAAATCCTGTTTTCCTGAGCTTACCCCCCCCCTGGGACCCCCCCACCTACCTTTCCCTCTTCATGATGCATGTTCTTCCTCAAACTTTGCATGATTATATTCTGAATATAGCCTACACCTCCTTGGCACGTATCTGCAGACATTAGATAGGCTGCTCAACAACAATATTTCTAGTCAACCTCAGGTTGATGTTCTTCAGCCAAAGTATGTTCACGAACTGAGAATCTGCTCCTGTAACCTCACTGCAGACCATAACCAACTCTAGAACTAAAGAAATGAATTAACTTCATTAACAAATGCCAGGAGTTATTTGATACCTATCTGTCTCCAGCATCACAGCACCGCATCATTGGAAGCTGAAGCTTATATCGTGATGGTGACATCATTGTGCAAAATGTGTAAAATAGTTTAAATGTTGTCACACCGGTTTTAACTTCTCATGATTCCTGCATCTGACTAATGCTGCACATTATCAGCTGCAGGTGAATCAACTCTGAACTCACATCACTCCCAGGGCTTCCTTACGTAACATGCCCAGACCAGACAGCATAAGTTCAAAGCAGAAACATAACAACTGGAGTTGGTGTATCTCATGAAAACAATGTCTGATGAGCACCTTTTTAAAAATTCTGTCTTCCTGATGTCTGTGCAGCCCACTGAGACCCGACCCAGCTGCATGACGGGGGATTTTAAGAGATATGAGTGCCACACATGCCCCATGTGGTCCTCCTAAGAGAAGGTAAACACAGCTGAAGAATGACAAGGTTAGCACAAAAATTCCAGCCTCAGACATGTACGCAGATCTGAGGAGCAGGAGGTGTCTTCATCATCATCAGCCTCCTTTCAAACATGACACAACGCACTCGTCTCCCTCTCTGAATGGATTACTTTGTTTTCTCAGACCAGCAGATCGTTGCTGCCGTGAAGACAGTATGCACTTTGTCATGCAAGGAAGAGTCGTCCTCACCGTTGCTTCAGCTCATTAAACCAAGCTGTCACACAGAAACAAGCAGCACTTAACATATTTCTGCTGGTATAAAAGAAGCTGTGAGACTCTGGCATCAGTAAAGCCCTGATGTCTTTATCTGCGTCATACATGCCTGCCTCCCTTCAGCTATTTCACTCCTGCTTTTATAGAAAAGGGTCATTAGTG
This sequence comes from Atherinomorus stipes, assembly GCA_023101725.1. Lineage (NCBI taxonomy): Eukaryota > Metazoa > Chordata > Actinopteri > Atheriniformes > Atherinidae > Atherinomorus > Atherinomorus stipes. The sequence goes on along the minus strand of JALJCO010002819.1, from coordinate 430,047 downwards.
TGATATGCTGTTCAGAATTTCTGATCCAGAACATCAAGTGTTGAACTGCTGCTCATTAACAACACATTAAATCTATGTGCTACCCGCAAACCATGTTATTATAAAACCAAGAATATCAGCCCTGGAAGATGCCTTCAAAAGTCCCACTGAAGCTTTTAGAATCAGTCAGTGTGTGACAAACCAAACGTTACCAACCCTGTGTCTACTGAATGTGTCTGGGATCGCAGGGATGGAGGCCAGCTTCCTTGTCTGATCCTGGTCACCTGGCCTTAGCATCTGATCCTGGTTGCCTGGCCTGTGTGCTGGGCTACCAGGTAATGATGAGGAAGATCATCCATTGATCATCACCATTCTAAACATCACAGCAAATTGTCCAACAGGGGAATAAGCACATAGAGCTTTTCTTGTTTTCCGAGCTAATTTGGGGGTCCTGCATTATTCAGTGAAACAATACCTTGATGAGAATGCGCTCTGTACTGTATATTGCACGTTAGTACTCCCATACCTTATGTATTGTCTCGAAGTATGGGGGAACACCTACCAGTGTACAATAAATCCATTAGTTACATTACAAAAACAAGCAGTGCGGATCATTCATAAAGCTGGATTTCTTGAACATACACAATCTGTTTATTCAATCAAAGTTGCTAAAATTTAATAATTTAGTTAAATGTTACATTAATATTCTTATACCAAGCATTTAACACCTTATTACCAACTAACCTACAGAAACCCTTCAGAATAAAAGAAAGAGCTCATAATTTGAGAGGATATGGAAATTTCATCATACCTAAAGTTCGAACTACTTGTAAAAGTTTTTGTCTGTCTGTATATGGGGCTAAACTTTGGAACAATCTGGAAATACAACACAAGCAATGTCAAAGTATTCATTAATACCGGTATATACTGTTATAAGCAAATGGTTTGGTCACAATATATAACGAGTGGGTCTTGAATCTATATAACTTCTAGTGTTAATGTTATTATTGTCTTTTTCAATTATTGTTAATATGTGCTATTATTTCCCATTGCTGGTATGGATTATTGTTGCAATGTAATGGTTATTTGTTGCCTGTGGTAATGCCACTATGATCCTAGTAGCTTGAGTAGCTTCTATGGTTTATTGCTCCAATTGTGGTCAATAGTTTATTTTTTCCTATTGGTTTTGAAGGAAGCATGATTTCTGAGATTCATATGGAGAAATGGGGGTGAGATTTAATAAGTTCGCTTCTTCCCACTCCCTTCCAGGCATGTTGAATATAATTGTTTTGTTGCATAGTGATGGCCATAACTGTTGTTTTGTTGTGATTAGATGATCGGCTATGTAAGTGGTCATCCTCTTGTGTTCTTTGGAATATGAAAACGAATTGCCTGAAATGAATAAATAAAATGAAAAAAATGAAAAATTGTGATGGACCATTCGCTAACAAACTGGCTCTAAGAGCCAATTCAGGAGTAGACTGTCAGGGAGACAGATCCTCAGGAGGGACAGGACTTTATTTTGAAAGGTACATCCTGCGGCCAATCACAAACACAGGAAGATTAGGACATTTTTATTTGTAATTCTTTCTGCTCCTTTTCAGTCATGATTTCTTTTAGTTGTAACACAAATTATTTATATTTATCATGGAATGAATGAAATAAATAAACAAATTGAAAATTGGACTGAATTTATAGCTTATTTCAAACATGTAATAAGCAAACTAAATAACCATACATTAACAGACAAAAAATAAAAATAAACATGAACTAAAATCTGCATATTTAATCTACATATCCAGGTGTGTCTGGCCAGTTAATAAGGTCAGACACACCTGGATTAATCAGTTCATCCAGAAATGAAAGACAAGAAACAAAGGAGCTACCTTAAGTTCAGGAAGTATTGGAGCTGTGCATAGAGACCATTGGGTGGTTCACAAAGTCGCCATTAGACTTGTAGTTCACATTAGACCGGTCTTGGTCTCAAGACCGCTTTTCCGCAGTCTTGCTCTTGTCACGGTCTCTGCAGTCTTTGGTCTTGGGTCTCTCAATCTCGCAATGTCTTGGATTGGCCAAGCAGTCTTGAAAGGATTTGTAACCTATAATTTCCAGGCAGGTACTGGTTTTTTTTTTTTATATTTCACTAGACACCCCTTCAAGTGCCAGTCAAGTACCAAGTAAAATCTCATTTTTATACTAAGCAGCTGAACCCAGTATGGTGCTTAGGTTCCACAACTCTTGTAAAATGGCAAAAAAAAAAGAAAAAGAAAAAAAAAGGGTTTTTTTTGTCTCGGTCTTGGTCTCAAGCTGTACTAGTCTTGGTCTTGGTCTTGTCTTGGTCTTGACACTCTCTGGTCTTAGTGTCTTGGTCTCGGTTTAGGCGGTCTTGACTACAAGACTAGTCGCCATCTTAAATGCTAACCGAGCGAATCTGGAGTGAACATGAATGAAGGTAGGCAGACTAAAGGTAAGGTACGCTCAGACTTGCTGTTAACCAGTTAAAAACTGCAGTTGTGCAGCTTTGCTACAGACTGAGGCCTTCCTGGGAGCAAGCAGGGAGCTAACTATTAAAAACTAGCACCCCCTGCCCTCTGCCCTGATCTTTTGTCCTGGAATGTTCACATGCAGTGCATTACCCTCTTTTAATGCACCACACACCAGTTCAGGAAACATTAAACAAATAGTCAAATCACAGCTCATGACATCCCCACCTCGTTTAAATACATCACATACACCCTGGGGAATACAATAATTAAAAAAAAGAATTATGCAGATAGAAATAAAGGAGGGTGTTGCACCACGTGCAACGAGGTTGGGGACTTCAGTTCTGGTCACCCATGGGTTGGTAGGGGCCTGGGGCACCCTAAAATTGATAAATAAAATGATTTTTTTTAAAATCTCAATTTTATATGAGACAGCTGGGGGTGACTACACCCCCGCAATGTGGTGTCCTGCCATCAGGGGATGGCGTCAAGTCAAAGTCAACTTACATACACCACAGATGAAATTACAGTCCTCTCAAACCCATGGTGCATATAAATAAAATATAATAAACTATAACATAAAAATATAGGAATCACAAAAAAAACCCCACTAAACTAATTTTAAATCCTAAAAAAAGATTATAGATTTACAAATAGGGTGACAGTAGACAAAGTGAACGGTATTGCAATCCTAATGTAGGAAGTAGTGCAAATATTACAGTGCAATGACAATGTGAACAATGTAACTGTAACATGTAACAGTAAGTTTTTAGCAATGTAACAGTACAGTGGTCCTGATGGACAATAGTGCAAATAGTCAATGTAAGCGATATAACTGAAACATGTACTACAGTAAGTCGTCCCAAGTGTGTGACGAGGTGTAACATCCCTCGCCCCTGTTGACGGTCATGGGGGCCATTTCCATGGCCTCCCTGATCCATCTGTGATATTTATTGCTCTGTGCAGATGACTCTGGCTTATTCCCAATCTTTGATGATCAAACTGTTGACACAAAGCATTATTTATTCACAACTAATGATCAGAACATTTGCAGCAATCAGTCAGTGCCAGCAGGAGGAAGAGGAGGCGGAGGAGGAGGGTACAGAGCTGGTCAGAGTGTCATTAATAACCTCACAGCCTCCAGAAAAATCAGCAGGTTAACTCACCACAACAGTCCATCTAGTTTCTGGAGCTACATTGATGTAGAATAAAATCTTAAAAACACAAAACAAATCACAGAAAAACTATCAAAATTCACAACTATCAAGTGTTTCCACTTATTCACATATTGAGTTTATATTTAACTTTAGATTATCAATAAGCTGTATGAGTATTACAGTGGACTTGAATTAGTCTGGCATGCCAGCCTGACTAAAGCCATGTCTGAGATACAGGGTAAATCAGTCTGGTCTCCCTCCATTGGAAACTGATTTCATTCCCAGTAAAAAATCCGACCAATCACAGTGTGGGAGGCAGGACTATGTGATACGTCTTTTTCAACAACTCAGTTCTCCCACCATAGCAGTCAGGATGGCGACCGAAGAGGAGTGACAATTTAACAATGCCCTTTCTGATGTCTTAAATGAGCTCCACACGTCCTTAAACTCGCAATAACTTGCTGCTCTGAGGTCCTTCCTCTTAGAAAAAGACGTTTGCATCACTTCCGTCTTTCTCCGATTGGTTCTCTCAAGTTCTGTTTATTCCTGTTAGTCCTGCCTCTTGTCTCGAATTGGCAATCAGTTTCCAACGGAAGGATCCCAGACTGACTTGCCGAGTATCTCAGACATGGCAGTGGTCAGGCTGCGTGCCAGGCTAGACTTAAATTGCAGAGGGACTTTTAAGGTAGGCGTATTTACAGGTGTGCTCTATGACTTTCCAAGTCATGTACACATGCATATACGCCATTAGTGCACGGTAGCATGGATGAAACAGGGTTGCAGAAAATAAACATTCTACTGTTACTGTCTGCAGCTGCTTCAATCAGAAACAGCTCATAGAGGGATGGAAGGATCTTCAAACAACCACAAAAAGCAGCAAATAAAGCTGCTGCTGTTTTTATGTAGCTCACAGTAAACAACAAACAAACAATGCTGCTGTCCTGGGTGCTGACATGAACACAATGGATCACTGGTGTCATTCAGAAATGTAAAGGAAAAAATGGAGGAACACAATACTAGCATATTATTCTGTCGCTATGAGTTACGAAACATCAGGAACCTTCTGAAAAAAGAAATGAAAAATAGCCTGAAAATTGAATATTTTCACAGCTCAGGGGCTCAGGTAACTTTCGCTCCCCCATCATGCAGACTAGGCCTTGAAACTAGTGTCAACATAATGCTGAAAATGAAAGAAAAATACTTACAGGTCCTCTGTTTCACACAAAACCTAAATCAGCCCTGAGATCCTAAAGTCCAAAGGAAAAGATAAACAAAACCCCTTCAGCATGGTTCAGAATATCCCAGCAAGGTCACTGGAGTTTATTTCAACTCTCATGCACTTGGACCAAAATACCTGAATGGGACAGGAGACCCTGAAATCATCCTGGAGAATTAAATCCAGTCTGACGATAGCTTCAGTGCACGGATGCTCACTGGCCTCAAACACACCGCTCAAAGCTGGACTGAGGTCTGGTCGGCCAGAAAACGCCAACTCACCCACAGGAGTGTGAAAAACCTTCAAGCCAAGCTGACCCTCTGACCAGGAGCATGGAGCAGGCCCATCATCATCATGTTCTGCTTCTATTCGGAACAAGGTCTTGAGGCAGGTTAGTGCCAACATTTTAGCTACATGATGCTACAAGGAGCTAATTTTTCACCACAATGATAAAACTTAGTTGTCAGCCTGCGCTTGTTTTCCCAATCTTAGAAGAGCTGATTCTGGTTCTCTCATCGATCAGATCTGAAGCTGAGGGGGCTTCCATCAGGGTTCTTCATCAAACCACTAAAAAGCGGCCCAAGGACTTAATGAGAAGATGTAGAGAAAAGTGTATTGTGAAGCTTTTGTTGGGATCAGAAGGATTTGAGTTGGATCGTCATTTGAATCTGGTCCCAAAGTGAATAAATCTGAAAACACTTCTGTTTTGTTCCTGCATTTAAAATCCAAACAATTCTTTCCTGAACTACTGACACCATTGCCCCAACTCTGCCTTAACCTGCATGCACAAACACCACCTCAAGCTTCTGAGCATGCTCCATGTCTTCTTTATTGTTTTACTTCTGTGGCAGTGTTGGACCGCCACTTACAGGTCTGGCACATAAGAGGGTTTTTAGTGGTTTTGTTTGGATGGGCAAAGTTCTTGAATTTAAAAACAAATTTGGTTTTGTTCAAGTGTGGATGTAATTTAAAACTCAGCCTCTTCTACTTGTACATCAAGGCCACTTTTGTTTTTGTCCACTGGAAGTACATGAACCTGCAGAAGTCCCGTAACTGGATACAAACAAGATAAAAATAAATCAATCAATACAAAAATGGTGAATGTGCTGACACCTGTGTTTCTAAAAGGCATACATCCCAATACCAGTCTTTCGAAAAGGCCTATGTTGCGACACCAAACTTTCTTAATGTGGTTTCCTTGGACAGTCATGGTGGCTCTTTTCCACATATACCTGCTTAATTTAAAAAAAAAAAAGGTTTGTTGACATAGTTTAAGTTTTTTTGTTTGTTTTCTTTTCTTTTCAACTTTAGTTCTGTGTAGGTATATTACAGAGCCTCCATTTTACAGCTAATGTAATTTGTAGGTACCTTCTAGAAGCTAGAATATGTTTTCTTCTGACTATATATCAGTGGCGATCAGTGAGCTCCACAGCTGGGCCTTCACTTTAGCCATCAGCGCCAAAAAACTCCATTGATAAAAACTCCCAGCAACAAGAAAACTATTCAACATTACCACCAGATAACTGAATATCATTTACTGTAGGTTACATAGATGATCCAATAAACGTGCTCTGCAAAGCCAAAATCTGTAAATATAAAATGAGTTCACCCAGAAAAACATACCTGAGAATATTATCGTGACAGCTGACGCTGCTGACAGCATCATCACCATGGACAGCGCTACGAAACCATGACACATGTTTTACCAGATACACATATAACAGCAAATCCAAACCTTGCAAAGATCGACTCGCACATTTAACGACAGGCAGTTTGCACTGGACATTTTACAAACAACCTCCACAATAAAGACGGAAAAGCCAAAAGTTTCCTTGGGCCATAATATTAATCCATGTGAACACAGGCCTACCTTACTAGATGAAAACCAAATCTTTTGTGAAGTGGGCGATGTCGGCGTCTTAATTGCAGTTCATCCTTTGACTTGAGGCACCCATTTAAAAGCTTCCAGTCGATCCTGTCCAGTTGTGTTCGTGGCGTGTATCTTTATGCGCTACAGGAATGAGAAAGAGCGCTGAACAGAGGAAGTGGACTAAGGGATTAATTTTTCTTTCAACTCTAATTTTGGTGTTGGTTGTCCATTTTATATTAACCCCTCTTTAATTCTATACAGCGGGGGAAAAGAAAAAGTAATTTTTTTTTCATCTTTTTTTATCTTATTTTTCCCATTCTTTTTTTTTCTTACTCTATACAAAATTTTTTTTTTAGAAAATTTTTTATTTTTTCATTATTTTTTCCCCTCTTATACGGCTATAGACGTCAATGGCAGTGAATGAGTTAATTGTTGCTTTTCAGCAAAACACCGCCTTGAAAATTGTGTTTTTAGCAAGCTAGCCACAACGTTGCTCTCGTTTGCCTGCGTTCAACTCTTGTGCGAGCTCTTACCGCTCTGCTCAGATGACAGTGACGTCCATGACGTAGTTCGGACTTAAGGAAGGCCCAAGGCTGAAGTTTTTTTGTCACACCCACACAAAATCGAACCGTGAATGTTCAATTTCCCCATCACTCTCCAAACTACGATACATATTTTTGCCTGCACCAGGGATTCATGAAATCCTGACTGGGTCTTAATTAGAGAAAGACGATTTTGATTGGATAACATCCTGACAGTTGGCTTTACCTTATAACGTAGATGAGAGAAAATGTATCAAACATATTATTAAATTATCAAATAGATTGAATCATATACACTATATAAAATGAAATTATTTTAAATGAGAGATTGTTTTTCTCTTAGTTTTTTAAGGCCTTCTCTGAAGGCGTAGCAGGCCCAGAAGGTTCCCCACTGCCATATATCAATTAAAGCTTTCACTTCATCATTGCTCCACATTTGAAAGGCAAAAGCCATTTCTAAAGAAATCCTATAGGTGTGTTTGTTTTGGTATGATTTACCAATGCCCAATGATTTACCCTCAATGCAATGCTAAACCAAATGCAGTGTGGCAGTTTGCTTCCTGTATTTGGTCCACTTGAAGCAGACCGAGATCTGCGTTTGTAGTCCAGTTGTTTTGGTCCGAATCAGAGTCCGTTTGCGTATTCACAAATCTCCAAATGAAGTGGATTTTCCAAGCTAATGGACCAAGAATTGAATAAAAAAGGCTGTTGTGAATGTGCCCCAAATATGGATTTAGCAACATACTCGTTGCTGAAAGCCAACATAGTCAAGTGGAAAACTCATACCTCCCTCACTTCGGCTCAGGATGAGAGTCTTAACAACCTTTTTGCTCCTTTCTAAATGGTGTTTTTCAACTGTGTCTAAAATGGATTCAGAGACTGAGTCTGCCAACATGTCACCATTTATCCATCACAACAGGGGTCGTTATTAGGTCATTGTACCACAATGTGAGTGTTTTGTTTTGTTCACATAGAAAAAGAAACGATTGTCTGAACAGATGTGTGCAGTGTCTTTTCCAAACCAGTTTAATTTCTGGAGGTGAGCTGCAGGCTACCTGGACCGACAGGTCTGTGGTCCTGAGAATCACAGAATCCATGAAAACACATCTGTCTTTTTAAACATAGAAACCAGTTCATGACCTCCAGACGTTTCAGTGACAGCCATGTCAAAATTTGGAGCTTGTCATCCAAGTTAAGACTGCAGATCAGATGTCACACATCTAAGTTGGACCAAATTGGACTGAGAATGGCAGTGGCTGCAACATGAGTCACACATAAAATACATACAACGTATATGTCCCCGAGTTCATGTTGTCCACATCCCCCTTTTTCCAGCTGCTCACTGGACTGCTTTAGCTTTAATTGTTAAAGTTAAATACTGCCAGGAGCTCAGTCAGAGGTGTCACTTTGAGTGAAAACATTAAAGGAAAGAAGCTTTGCAGTTAAAAACCAGACTAACCTCTGTCGGAAGGACCTGAAGGGTTCTTTTGCAAAAACAGTTAACCACCATTTAGAAAAAACAGAGTTAACTGCATCTACAAATAAACTCTTCATTTACTTTTTGAATATTTTCACCAAATCACACTTACATGAAATAGATGGTTTTAATGATGTTAAATGGAAATAGGTTTGTACTTGACAGCGACAAAAAGCAGTTAACCACCATTTCGAAAAAATGGGGTTAACTTTTTTTTGCAAATGAACTCTTCACTTGCTGTGATTTTACAGAAATGGGAATGTTCAGTGATGCCTTTACTTTCTAACTGTAAATATCAGAAGTAAATGTGAATGATAAAGGTTTATTAGAGTGAAAGCTGCTGACACAGTTGATACAGTAGATGTAACAGCACACCAGCAGTTTTAGAGCAAATACAATATATATATACTGTATATATGGATATATACTTTTTGAGATACTGGTATGATCCCTGAGGGGAAATGAAGGCTCTGTATTTTACCCATCTCGGTACCAGAGAGCGGTGGGCTGCTACATGGAGTGCCTGGGGAGCAGTTGGTGGCGGTTGAGGACCTTGCTCAGGGGTCCACAGTGGTTCACCTGAGTGGTGCGACGGGGACTTGAACCCAGGTCCTCTGCGCCAGGGCCTGTGACCTTACCACTAGGCTACCCACACCCACAAATATGCAATACAAAAGCATCTTCACATTTGTGTCCATGTAAACATGGCTGGTGAAGAACAAGTAAAAGGAAAACTAATTTCCACACCAGCTGGACGCGATGTTTACAAACACATCCTGTTCTGGAAAAGTTTGGAGGGAAAACATCTGGCTACATCTCCTGATGTAGCCTGGCACACCAGCCTGACCAACGCCATGTATGAGATAGCATGTAAATGTAAAAGATCATCATGTAAAAGATCAAAGATAAAAGATCATCGGCCAGGGCGGCTGAACCCTCAGCTTTGTCCCGTGCACACAGATATTCCTTCTGATTCTCTCAATCTTCTACACTGTAGATGAGGGGTGTCAAACGTAAGGCCCGGGGGCCAAAACCGGCCCGCCAGAGGGTCCCGTCTGGCCCCCAAGGTGAATTACCAAATGTCACATTTAAAACAATAAAACAACAGTTTCTAATTGGTCCAACACAGCTTGGAATCTTTTGAAATGTATAACTATGAAGTATTTCAACATTACTTTACTGTACAGATCTGACCTCAGTTTATATGATGAGATCAGGATTACTTTACACATGTGGAAATCTTTTTTTTTTTAGTTCCACATACCTGTGATTCAATATTACAGCAAGTGATTTTGTAGATCCCTCATGATCTGTGAGTTACAATGAACATGTAGTGTCTTATTGAATGAGTTGATATTAATGCTAATATTAAAAGTATAGATAGATTAAAAAATATTCCATGTTTGAGAAGTTTTAAGGGAAAATTAATTTTATAAATTCATATTTATGAGTTTATATCAAAATGTATATAAATGTTTTGTTCTAAAAATTATATGATAAAATGTTGAATGAATGTAATACATAAAATGAATAAAGAAAAAGGAAATATAATCAAATGAGGCAAAATATTATTGAAACCACTTATGTTCCTCAATAAATTCCATGTTCATTTTTAAAAAAAGGAAAGTTCATTAAGTTTAAACATCCTGACAATGCGCAAAAATAAAGGGAAACATTTGCAGTTTTTGTTATTTAAGTTATTGTGTGATAATTTTCCTGGTCTGGCCCACTCGAATCAAATCAAGCCATTTGTGGCCCCCAAACTAAAATGAGTTTGACACCTCTGCTGTAGATGGTGGGTCTTTACATTCCAAGTAACATTTTTCTGAAACTGATCCACAATTTTTAAAGCCAGTTTGTCTAAGATTGTTGAGCCCCTTTCTATCTTTCCGTCTGAGAGACTATTTCTCTCTGAATAGAATAGAACAAAATGGAATAGGTCTTTATTGTCCACCAAAGTGGAAAATTGTTTGCAGTACACAAACACTACATCTAAAACTGGAGGAAGTTGGCTCACACCTCTGAAAGTAGAATGTTGACATCATCCCGTACACGTGTTGAAGACTTCCAATCACACGGCAGCATTTAGTCATCTGGATGTGGTGAAGACGACAAATCACATGACAGCATCTGGTCATGTGTACTTTAGTCATGTAGAACTTCAGGCAGGTGTGTTGGTACAGAAATACTGAAAACTTGCAGGATTTCAGCCCTCGCAAGACCGAATCGAATAGTCCTTCTGTAGAAGCTGCAGAGAGGGCCTCAAGGTGGCTGTGGATCCATAATGGGCTGACTGATCCATACTTGCCAACACTGAGTTGTGAAAAATAGGAAGAGTTTTTTCATTGGTGTGTCGCCTCTTATACAGAGCTTCCATAATCCTGAAGAAAATACACACGCTGGAGCCTGGATGCGGTGAGAACAATCAATCAATCGTTTATTGGTGCAGGTGCAGCTTAAATAAGAAATCACATGGCATGGTCACATGTATCGAGGCTCGCTTCCTCCTGGACCGCCCTCCGAACTTCACGTCACACGCGTATCCCGACCTCGCGCCAGAATTCGGTGAGTCATCAATTCAGGCATAACGGACACAAGGGGTTATCCGCCCGAACCCCGGTGAGCCTCCCTTCCCATAACCCCGCCCCCTACAATCGAAAACTCCACCAACCCAGTGAACTGACAAAAGCGGACACGCGATGCCGCGTGAAGGGCCGAACTTAAAAAACACCTTTTTTGTCACCGGTGGGGCACAACCCGGCACTTCACAACATCTAGGATTAGCCAGCTACGACCGACGTGTAAACTTTCGCTAAACACACAAACATCAAATCGTCTGACCCCCCCGTTTCCAGTGGACAACTGGGGACCGCCAAAAAGAGCGCTTTCAGATGCTTGTGTGTTTTCAGCCGCACAAAGTTAGGCCGTCATCAACTCAATGCTAGCCTGCCAACACGACTGTGCAGACTCCCACAAACAAACGTGTGTCGTTTTATTATTAAGTTCGGTCCTTCACCGCGGCGAATCGGTCGTTTTAATCCACTTCTTCCTAGCATCACTTCAGTCTGAATAAAAACTTGCATTCGTTATCCGATTTACAAATTAACAGAGTAGTAGCTGGGGACTACTGTTAGCAGGTTAGCATTAGCCAACTTGATGACGTGCCAACTTTGTGCGGCTAAAAACACACAAGCATCTGAAAGCGTCTCCTTTCTTGGCAGTCCCCATTGTTCCACTACTACAGACCCAGTCTCAGACGCTTGTATGTTTTCAAGCGAAAGTTGGTAACGTCAGCTAACCGAGCTTGCTAACGCTAGCTGTAGTGTAGTCTCATCATTGAAGTGCCGACTACAGACATACGTGCAACCTTGTTTTATTTTAAATTTCGGTCCTCCTCCGACAAATCGCTTTCATCCCTTCTTCCTTATGTCTTTTCAGTCTAACCATAAAACTTAGTACGGCTGGCGTGTTTATTAGATGACACAATGGAACAGAGCAGCAACATCGAGCTTGGATTGAGCCATTCCTCCCGGAAAGAAACTCAAATGTTTCAACTTCCGAAACCGGACGCGAAGCGTGAAATCCCCTATTCCCCATGTTGAGAGGAGGAGACAGTTGTGTAAGTCCATTTATTCAAATCACAGGGAGAGGAGATTCAGGTGAGATTAAGCAACATTCCACACTCAAAAATCACACCACACAATCCCTCTTCCATTTAATGAACGAAAACATGTACAAAAACTGATTTCAACCAAGGGGCAAACCCGCCTCAGAACAGTGAAGCTCGCTAGCTTGTTGGAAATAGTGTAATCCTCCCTCATCCCTAGGGCTGGCCCAAAGCAAATCCCCACAGACTCCCATGTGAGAAACACCCACTTCACAGCCGAATTAAACAGGTTTACACCCCCTGGTTCAAAAAATCATTTTAGGTTTAGGTCGTCCCGCCGGGGGGTAACCGCCCGGGCGGCTGACAGACCGGAAGCCCGCCTCCGACCGGACTCCACCCCCAAGTCCTCAGTCGCACAACGGCGGTGTTAGTCAGCAATGCAAGTCTAAGCACACCTCCCCGCAGAGCCACTCCCCGTGTTGCCGCGTGCCCACGACGTCGCTGCCCCCCGCGGCCGCGCCGTTCCGGACGACGTACGTGACACGGCAAGATGGCGACGGTAAGACACGCCCACGAATTTCTTTATTCTAATATACTAGTTACTTCCTCTATTTATTTTCTATCTTCTTTCTTCTCACCTCTCCCCCCCTCTTCCATCTCAGCTGCTGTTCTTTAGATGTTTCTCCATCGGTTTTCCTTTATTTTTTTTTTTTTAATTCCTTTTTAACACAATCCCTTATGAATTCAGTTTCTTCATATTTTTTTTTTTTTTTATGATTCGTTTTTTCCTTCATCACTCTTTTCCTTTGTTTAGTCCCCTCTTAATCATAGCTCATATTCTCCTGGTGAATACACACACTCGATCCCCTATATGGTTTGATCACTCTTTCTTTCTCGTTTATTTTTAGTTGCAGATTTTATATGAGATCTCATCTCGTCTTCTCCCTTTGTAACCACCCCATTTGTTGTCTCCACATTTATCAGCACCTCATCCATCTATCAATCATTCACTTCCCCCTCCCTCATCACTTATTTTTCATCATCATCATCATCTTTACCATCTTCTTCACCTCCCACCATTCATCTCCCCCTCTCTATCCCCCACACAAGATTGGTAAATGTATTTGCCTTTCCTTTTTTTATCATTTTTTCTTTCATTCCTTTCCTCCTCATTTTTTTGAATACTCTCCAACCTCCTCCCATTTTTACACTTTATCTTACTATATTTTATTTATTTTTTTATCTCTCTCTTCTCAAATTTTCTCTTTCCCCCTTCCATTCCTTCTTTTTTTTCTTCATTCATACCCCCCTCACTCTATTTTTTATATTGTTTTTGTTTTTTCCTCTTTTTTTTTCACTAATTTTTTTTTTTTTTATTTTTTTTCTTCATTCATCATTCTTCCCCTCCAACAACCAACTGCTCCCCCTAAATTTAATTTTTCATTCTATCTTTCATTTTCACACATCAGGCGCGCCTCCGTTGAAGCCTCCCATTTCGTTTCCCCATTTTTTGCTTCGGGAAAAGCGTGAAAAGAAGGAAAACACAGAAACTCACCGCCCCGGAGCAGCCAGCGAGGAATCCAAAACCCGCCCAGTGGGGACACGCCCCGCCGGCAGTCGGGCACGCCGAACACCCACAAAAACGAAACGGTAAAACGGCAGGGAAAACACGCCCCACAACACATGTGGCTGCACTTACCGGACACCCACATAGGCGGTAAACACTCCGGCCGCGCCCCGCCGCCACAAAAGACGGGTCTCCCCGCCCAACAAGCACCCCATACCCCTCCCCCTCCCACCTTTCCTCTACCCCCCTTATCTTCCTCTCTTTCCCCTCTTTTCCTTTCTCCTCTTTCTTTTTTTTCTCTCTTTTTCTATCTTTTTTCCTTTTCTCTTTCTTCCTTCTTCTTTTTTTTTCTTTTTTTTTTTTTTTTTTTTTTTCTTTTTTTCCTTTTCCTTTTCTTTATTATTTCTTTTTCCCCTTTCTTTTCTTCTCTCTCTCTTTTCTTTATCTTCTTTTCTCTTTTCTTCTCTTTTTCTCCTTTCCCCCTCCCCCTTTCCTTTCCCCCCTTCCCCCCCCCCCCCACCCCGCCCAGGAGGGACAGAGAAAGGGACCCACATCCCCCCACTCCACCATCCCGCACCAAACAGGACACGAAACCCACAAAATCAATCTCCCACACCCACCCCGAAGCCCCCCCAACGACCCGACCATCACACCCTCTGGCGAGGCCACTGGGCCGGCACTCGGGTAACCAGTCACAGCGCACCTCACACCAATATCATCCATCAGACATATCAACGGTCCCCCCCAACTTGGACAAAACCTACCAGCGCACCCTTCTACTGTCAGAAAAAACCAAAAGGCGAACTGCACCCAACAAAACCGGTCACCTGAGCAACCCCCATCAACAAACAACAATACAAGATGTCTCATCATGGAAACATCAGGTCAGACTGGTTGCAGTTGAAGGTAAGATGAATGCGAGCAAGTACAGAGAGATCCTGGAAGAAAACCTCTTCCTGAGTGCTCAGGACATCAGACTGGGCTGAAGGTTCACCTTCCAACAAGACAATGACCCTCAGCACACAGCTATAATAACAAGGGAGTGGTTCAGAACAACTCTGGGACCATTCTTGACTGGCCCAACCAGAGCTCTGACTTAAGCCCAATTGAGCATCTCTGTAGAGAACTGAAAATGGCTGTTCACCAACGTTCACCATCCAACTTGACAGAACTGGAGAGGATCTGCAAGGAAGAATGGCAGAAGATCCCCAAATCCAGATGTTTAAAACTTGTTGCATCATTCCCAAGAAAACTCATGGCTGTACTAGCTCAAAAGGGTGCTTCTACTTAGTATTGAGCAAAGGGTCTGAATACTTATGACCATGTGATATTTCAGTTTTTCTTTTATAATAAAATTGCAAAGATTTCTACATTTCTATTTTTTCTGTCAAGATGGGGTGCTGAGTGTACATTAATGAGAAATAAAATTTATTTTTTTTATTTTGGCAAATGGCTGCCCTGAAACAAAGAGTGAAAAGTTTAAAGGGGTCTGAATACTTTCTGCACCCACTGTAATTTGAGTCAAGTGTGCTGGAGTAGGAAATGCTGGAAACTTTCCGGACACTGGCCCAAGAGGTACAGATTTGGTATGAGTATTAATGACCTGAAATACTCATACAGGTTCCAGGTTCTTCACCTGAAACAACCAGGTAACAACCAGTAACAGATACTGTATTTCTGTTCTGTACTGAAACTTTTCTCCAGCCGAACTGATGAATACTTGTTAAGTAACTATTTACCAACAAAAAAGGTGTTTGGATCAAACTGTTTACCTGATTTTTAAAAGTCCCCCTCCCCTTCTGGAGAATCTCAGCCAGCATGTGTTCTTACAGTACATCTGACACAATAAACACAAATACACACAGCTGAAGGATGCCTTTTAATTGGCCTCCATATGGGAGAACTACCACACACACATGTTCACATGTACACGCACACGTGACTGAGCTGTGATGTGTCTCCATCATTAAACGCAGTCAAAGCTTTGCAGGATGTTGGGATCAGAATCAAAGTCTAGCCCTGCATCCCACTCCCTGCCCTTCCTCACAGGTCTTTCTCATGCTTCCTGCAGGCACTCCAACATATTAAAATGTCTCTGCTGTATCCAGAACCATCCAGGGAGGCAGAACCCACATCACTGTCTGCAAACATGCTTCTACGTGAATGCAGCTGATTTCTTCCACTTTTAGTTTTCATTTCATGTATTTAATGTTTGTATCAGCTGTTTTGTAGCTAGCTGGTGAGCTAGCCATTATGCTGTTTTCGGTTGTCTTCGGCAACCAGTTCGTGGGCAATTGCACTGTACGTTCCTGTGTGCTGGAGGCGTGGCTTCAGGTGGGTGTATTTTTCTTAAAATGTAGCTTGCTGGAACTGTTTTTCCAGGATCCTTTACCCTGTCTTTAATAGCCAGCGTTGCCACACACCCCTTCCTCCTTCAAAAACAGTGGCTCAGTCCTCACACAGCAGCATCTCTGCTCCCAGCTGGAGCAGAACATGCACCTCTGCTCTATGACCCAGTCTGAAAATTAAACGCTCAAAGATTCCACTGGCTGATCTCACCCTGGGTTACTGTCAGATATTAATGCCTATTAATAAAAAGTGTGGACAAAAGAAAGTTAAAAGTACTGTAGCATGTTGTGGACTGTTGATTGAAAGCCAAACTTGTCTATCTGTTTGCGCTTTTTTGACTCTGTATATTGACAGAGTTGTACTTTGGTTGCAGTTTTGTATACAGTTTGCACTTTTTTTTTTTTTAAAGAAATGCTTAATTCTGTTCATCGAAAGGAGTTCTACTGTGAAAGCTCATGCTTTAGTCATGCATGGATGCAACTTATAAAACATTTCTAAATGCACCTGCATTGTTTTGTGACTGTTATATAAAGACGTCAGATTATTTCAAGCCATATTTTGTCATTTTATTTTTCTCAAAATTAAAGTGAAAATATCGTCGCATTTCGATCTCATGGACCCAATATTGTGTACTGTCTCGTGAGATCAGTGTATCATCACACCCCTAAAACCCAACATTAAATGTATGTTGAGACCTCACAGTCTGAGGATGTAAGCTGGTAGCCTGGCACAGCAGCCTGACCAACACCATGTATGAGATACACAGCTAGTCAGTCTGGGCTCCGTCCATTGGAAACTGATTTCTGCTCTGGTAAAAAAAAAAAAAAAAAAAAAATTGACCCAATCAATCACAACGCGGGAGGCGGGACTTTAAGATACGTCTTTTGCAGTAACTTGGTTCTCTAAACATAAACAGTCAAAATGGCGGTTGCAGAGAAGCAACGATTTAATTATGCCCTTTCTGATGTGAGCTGCACATACCCTTGCAGCACAATGTGTGCGTCACTTCCATGTTTCTTTAATTGGTTCTGTCCAGCTCTACACACACCAGCCACTTTATTAGGTACACCTGTCCAACTGCTCGTTAACACAAATTTCTAATCGGCCAATCCTATGACAGCAACCCAATGCATTTAGGCATGTAGACATGGTCAAGACAATCTGCTGCAGTTCAAACTGAGCATCAGAATGGGGAAGAAAGGCAATTTAAGTGACTTTGAACATGGCATGGTTGTTGGTGTGAGATGGGCTGGTCTGAGTATTTCAAAAACTGTTGATCTACTGGGATTTTCACACACAACCATCTCTTGGGTTTACAGAGAATGGTTCGAAAAAGAGAAAATATCCAGTGAGCAGCAGTTCTGTGGGTGCAAATGCCTTGTTGATGCCAGAGGTCAGAGGAGAATGGCCAGACTGGTTCGAGCTGACAGAAAGGCAACAGTAAGTCAAATAGCCACTTGTTACAACCGAAGTTTGCAGAAGAGCATCTCTGAATGCACAACACGTCGAACCTTGAGGCGGATGGGCTACAGCAGCAGAAGACCACACCGGGTGCCACCCCTGTCTGCTAAGAACAAGAAACTGAGGCTACAACTCGCACAGGCTCACCAAAACTGGACAATAGAAGATTGGAAAAATATTGCCTTGTCAGATGAGTCTTGATTTCTGCTGTGACATTCAGATGGTAGGCTCAGAATTTGGCATCAACAACGTGAAAGCATGGATCCATCCTGCCTTGTATCAACGGTTCAGGCTGCTGCTGGTGTAATGGTGTGGGGGACATTTTCTTGGCACACTTTCGGCCCTTAGTACCACTTGAGCATCGTGTCAACGGCACAGCCTACCTGAGTATTGTTGCTGGCCATGTCCATTCCTTTATGACCACAGTGTAGCATCTTCTGATGGCTACTTCCAGCAGGATAACGCACCATGTCATAAAGTGCAAATCAGACTGAGACTCAGACTGGTTTCTTGAACATGGCAATGAGTTCACTGTACTCCAATGGCCTCCACAGTCACCAGATCTCAATCCAATAGAGCAGCTTTGGGATGTGGTGGAACGGAAGATTTGCATCATGAATGTGCAGTCGACAAATCTGCAGCAACTGTGTAATGCTGTCATGTCAATATGGAGCAAAATATCTGAGGAATGTTTCCAGTGCCTTGTTTAAAGGGACTTGAGGCAGGAATTTAAAAAAACAAACAAACATGCATGTCCATTTTTTTTAATACTAATGGGTGATAAGCGCTAAATACCAAAAGAAAGTTTCCACCCACGTTTCTCTCCGTTGCCTTGAACAGGCTGTGTGCTGCAAAATGCGCTGCAATTCGGTGTGCGAATTTCCCGCACTGCCCTGCGGACGTGACGTCAAATGACGCTTCATCCACAGTTTTGATACAGGAAGAAGACGGTCGCGGTTATTTCAAACACTGTAAGCGATAGTTATGGATTATTCTGCCATCAGCAAACGATCCAGATCAACTGAAAGACACTAAAAAGTGTAACTACGAAGAAAAAGGTTGGTAAACAACATTATAGCTTCAGTTTGTGCACGCTCTCGTGACGGCTTGGCTCGTGGCTGCAGTTACCTGAAGCGCCAGTCGCAGCAGTCACGAGTTTCATTTCTTAATCTTGCCTTAAGTCCCTGTAATCTATCCCACGAAGGACTAAGGCAGTTCTAAAGACAAAAGGGGTCCAACCCGGTGCTAGTAAGGTGTACCTAATAAAGTTGCCGGTGAGTGTATGTGTTCCTGTTAGTCACGCCTCTCATCTTGAATTGGAGATTAGTCTCCAACAAAAGGATTGCAGACTGAATTGCAGTGTATCTCATACATGGCATCAGTCTGGCTGACTTGCCAGATATCCTACAGAAGTGCGTGGGATGACCAGACTGTTGTGGTTGTTTCTCGGTCTTCCTCATGCTACTTAGGCCCGATTGTTAAAGGGACACTGACTGACAATTTCCTTTTTTTACTGGCTGAAATCGATTATTGCATTTACATATGTGTTATCATTGGCGTATTATCACCTCCACTCATAATAGATACATTTTCACGAGCAAAACATACTTAGCCAGTAATCCTGATTCTTATTTGTCCAGTTATGACAGAAATCTTTGGAGTGGGACAACAACCCCTCTCAAGCAAAAACATTCTCAAGTTCCCGTTCCTCCCTTACCAAGTATTTCTATTGGGACTGACAGGCAAGACTTTGCAGGAAAATATTATCATTGTTTGTGTGAGAAGAATTATCTAATAACTTGTGTTTACTTCACTATTGTATGTCATTTCTGATTATTATTTTCAGAGATGGAAAGCTCAGTGCAATTGTAGAGGCCACTGAAATTGACTATCTTGGACCAAGCTAACCTGTACATTATCATATTGTGTACACAGTAAGTAGTCTTTTTTTGTTTTGTTTAGTTTTAATAACATTAATACATATCAGATGTGTGTTTGACATACAGTATAAATAACTCTTTTATAGCCAGTTGTTATTTATTTGTTTCTATTTTTAAGCCTCCATGAAATGAGTATTGTTGATGAGGAAGTAGATGAAAATGTCTTCACTGACCCCATGAGCAGTGTGCAAGTGGGCCTAAGTTCTGTTTTTATCATTGTTTGCTTTTACTGTTTTGGGTTGTGTAGACATCCATCATGAAGTTGTTATCATCTGACCAAATTATGTCTTGCAGAATTGATTGGTAGAAGAGGAGGCTACAGTTTGTGAGGATGATCATGATGATGGTGATGACACCTCCGACGAGGAGTATCTTCTACCAATTTCTGTGAGGTGAGTCATAATTGGTGTTGGTGACATTACTCTGAAAACATTAATTAATCACTGTTACCTGTTAGTTCTTGCAAAAACGACATATCAACATAATTACTGCTTTGTATGAATTATTAATAACTCAGAAAAGTCATTTTTATGTCAAAAAGTTCAAATATGTTCCTTTAAATGGAATGTCAAATTCATCTGCACATTTTCACATGTTCAGCGATATTGAGAATTATATTTCTGCTCTTTTAATTTTGTACGTTCATAGAAATTTGGCACAAATATGGATCACCGCGAGCATCCGGGAATTTTCGCCAAATTCGTCACATCCGGTTAGGTAACAGGTGAAAACATGGCTTCGTTGCATAGGGGAACCACTGAATTACCTGCTTCATTACTCATCAATCTTCGTTTATTCTACTTTGGAAATACCGAGAAGTCCCGCTGTGTATGGCTGCCATAAACATATCTATCACACGGACAAGAAAAGATGTTTGTTCCAGTTCCCAAAACAACAGAAAAAGTCCCGAACAACATGCTAAGTGGCTAGCTGCTGTCAAGCCCAAAAATGCTGACAGTTCACGCTGGAAACCATGGAAACATCTAACAATATGTTCGGATCACTTTGTGACTGATAAAAAAGCATATAACGTGGTCTTACTTTTTAAACCCTGTAGTTGTTTTTGCACAGATGACAGAAAACACCATTAAATCAGTGGATGTACAGAATCACAGCGCCGCCCGCTGGTCCTGTCTCCTCTGGACTGTTAACGATTACGTTCATCCAGATTACTGCCATCAATGTTCCCACATAAGAATAAAAGCATAAAAAGTGGCAGAAAGGCATTTGCAGCATTATAAACATGCACAGTCATAACCAGTTACATACAGATGAGACTGCCGGTAATTTATAGCTTTATCAATGAGAGTAAACTCCTGAGAAGGACATCAAAGAAATACCACCATTTCTTAAAAATCCGGGGGAAAATTAAAATTCTATAAAAAATAAATGGCTTGAACACGGGGCTTACCTGATGAAACCAAATACATCATGAGATCGGGAAACTGATCATCAGGCTGTTATGTAGGTTCGTCTAACCAGGCTGTAGCAGCAGAAGATGGCATTACTTAGTCCAACAGATACTAGTTTAGCTTCGTATCTTCTTCTAGCGTAGGCAGTGAGACTTTCAGTATATCTGGACGTCATTTCTATAATATTTCAAAGACAGACCGGCGGAGAAAAAAAATTTAAAAGGGTGCAAAAGCAGTTTTTGAGGCTCATAGTCCATCAGACGCCGTTCAAATACGAAGCATGTTTTCACCGGGACCAGCTTCGTGGTCACGTGAATTCCGGGTTGTGACGTAGGCTCGCGCTGATCCATATGGTTAATCTGTAACTGAAATGTGGTCGAACCTCTGTATCTTTTGCAGAATGGGTGGCGCACTGAAGGGGCTCTATTAATAGATGATCTCCCAGTCATCAGAATTGATGAGACTGTGCATGACTTGCCTGTTGAAGAAGTCCCTTCTGAAGAGCCCCGTACTGAGCAGCCCATTTTACCAGAACCTCAGAAAGTCCTCAAAGAAGATATCATTGGCATCAAAGCTGCACTGATTTATGAAAACTGCCTGAAGCAGCTTGTCTCCTTCTAAAAGGCGCTATACCTGATTTTGCACATTCGCAGTGAACAGTGTAGTTTGGGCTGTAAGCCCCGCCCCGAAATGTTTCTCACAGTGAAAAACACTCCTTCTCTTCTTTTTTTCTCCTCCCACTTGACATGCATGAAAAAACCTGCACAATATCATGCTCATGAACAAAAAACACGCTCCAGAGAAAACTTGCATCTTCCAGTGAATTTACTGTTTTGGTTGCAGTAAATGGCTGCAGATCAGCCAAATGACATTTTCTGTCATAAACCGGTAGTTTACCGTAACTACAGTTATGTACACAGATGCACAATTAAGATGTGTTATGATGTTATAGGCGACATTACAACATGACAACCGAATAAAGCATCTAACCGGCCACTTCGAGTGGAAGTGATGTAAAGCTTCGTGCAGTTACGGTAGACCAGAAGAGGCAGCGCCAGCACCTGAGGATATATAAAATGTTACTAAAAAGAAAGTCATTGAAAAAAATACCTGTCCAGGCGGACTTCCAGTCCACATTCAGCCTGAAGCGTCCAGCTGCTCTCTACCTTCAGTACAATCCACCGAGATTAACACGATCTTTATTTCTTCTTTGGTCTCTCCTGCATTTCGACTTTCTCTCCTCCTCATTATCTTTCAGGCTGTTTTGCTGAGGCATCGTGACTTTCCCTTCGTTAGAGGCCATGCGGTTCTGTTTACAAGTGCTGCCGTGCACGAGCTAGGGGAGGGTGCTCCTCGCTAGGAAACACTGTGAGTGGCTGATAGGAAACCGGAACTTCTGTAGAACGACCACATTGGCATGAGAAGAGCGTCACGACAGCGTTAGAAACCTAAACTAAAAAGGCCTGGATTTATGCATATACGCAATCAATGAGTGATTTATTTTCATGAAATTCTCTTTTACCACATATTATACCGTGTAGAAAGCATTTTTCTTAGAGAGATTAAAATAAAATCAGGTACAGGGCCTTTAATTCTGCCTGTGGACAGATGTACAGGTGTGCTGAGGTCCGGTCAAGTCTGTGACAGTACTGGCCCATTTCCAACAAACATCACTGTCAGGGGCACTGCCATGAGCATTGAATGGGTAAGCCTTGTAAGGCATATCACTTTACAATTTAGCTCTGTGCAGTATATATATATTCTTTTTATTTTTATGGTGCTTCTCTTATCTGACCATTAGATCTACCCCAATCGACATCGTCTATGGGGGTGGAATTCCCAGCCTGTGTTGAAGTTTGTCTTGCAGGCCGGAGACTTCTTCCTTTCCAGCAACATTTTGTTGTCTGGCAACAACTACGACAAAGTTTCTCTCCTGTTCAAATTCATTAACATAAAAATGGTAAACCCCAACGCATACTTCACCGTTCAGGACACTTACTGTGTTGGCATGATAAAAGAATTTTAGGAGGAAAAGAGGTCTGAGGCCATCAGCCAACTTCAAGGGAAAAATGATGTGGTCCTCGGTGTGTATTTTTTTATATTACCTTGATCTACATATATTTTAAAGGCACACAGAAACTAATTTGCAAATACATGTCGTGTTTTTCAAAATGACTTTTTTTCATGTGATGGCAGAAATGACTCACCAGGACATAGTGCACAATACTGCAGCTACACTACCATCGAACTTGACTCTAAGGAAATCATCCATGTGGTAGACGAGCGGCAGACAAACTGGAATTTAAACATAATGGAGGAGGGTTTCATCCAGACTATGGACAAGCTTTCAAAAGAGATAAAGCTAGTGGAGCTCTACACAGATGCCCATGTCCAGATTGGAGCCCTCTTGAGTAAGTGCCCATGTCATAAGATGTTTGAATAAAAATGTTCAACTGTTGATTCAGAGGGTTTGAAAGTTAAATGAATCCTTACTTCACAGACCTAGAGAAAAAGAAATATAAATTTCTTGGAATTCACCACAGTCTTGACATGTGGCATGGTGCCAAAAATCTGGCAAAAAGATCTCTGCTGTACAGTAAGTTATAATACATCTATTTATACTAACAACACTGTCCAGTTCCTGTCTGAATATCAGTGCAATCATTGTATTACAGTACTTAATATGTCTATGCAAAAGTGGTTTGTGGACTCGACTGAAAATGCACTGTTTGTGTCACAGGGTGGTTCCGTGTGATACCGGCTACTGCTGGAGAAAATGAAACCATTGCCCAGAGTGGTTTTTAAAAGATTTCAAACAAAAAGAAACTTAAAAAAGATAAAGAAAACCCTAGATGTCCATGCTCAACTTGCCCTCGGCCAGCTGGGACGTCAGTGGATGGATGGAGGGAGGCCCTTCCTCCCATTCATTCTAGTTCGGACTACAGCAGGCTTGCCTCCAGTATCCCGGCCGCCTCGTCAGCCCAGGCGCCTAGCGCCTCTGACGCGACCATTGTTTCCTGGACCCGGCTACTCCTGTTCCATCTGCCGCTCCGAACTCCGCTCCACCTTGTGATGCTCCACTCCTCCATCGTCCTCAGTTCCTGTGGTCGGCCTCCATGACTGGCAAGAGCAGCGGTCCTGCCCCTGTCGTAGCAATCCAGCTCGCCTTCTCCAACACCCGACCCATAGCGCTGTTCATCGTACTTCCATGCCGTGTTTCTCCTCTGCACCCATAAGCGCACATTCCGGGAGACGCCTTCGCCTCCACAGCTTCCATCCGCCTACCCCATGCTTGGTGCTCTCGTCTCCTTCCTCCCGTCCACACACCTGTAGGCCCATTTATGAGGTCTCTGGAGTAGTTGGTAAGCCAATCAGAGTCCATGTGCCACCTGCTGCCAATCCACAATTAGTCTCATTCAATTAAGCAATTAAACAAGGTTAAACACTCACAGCAAAACAAAAGTGCAACAATTCAAACCATTAATAGGATAGAGACTAAAACTTGTACTTTGCAGTCCGGCACATGTCCACTTTGTGACATATGTATTTTCTCCCAAAGGCTGGAAAGGTGAAAGGGCAGAATCTTCTCCTTTATGTGTTGAAGGATATCATCAACCATTTTTGGTGGTCGTGCAAGACAGCAAATACAAATCATTTTTTTGTAAGTTGGATTTTTTTTTAATTAAGGACATCACAAGATTCAATAGGCTACTTTGACATGATTATCTTTTTGTGTTTGTTTTAACTTGCTCAGGCACTTTGGGCAACAGGGTGCTGTCATAATGAACATCTTGAAGATATGTAGAAGAAACAGTGGATTGAGAGGGACTCCAAATGTCACAAAACACCATCCTCAACAAGCACTGGCTGAAGAATGACCACAAATATTTGCGCTTATTGGAACATGACAAACAAGCTCATTTCGATGATGTGCAAGTCATGTGGGTGTTTAGTAC
The DNA here is from genome assembly GCA_023101725.1 of Atherinomorus stipes. Lineage (NCBI taxonomy): Eukaryota > Metazoa > Chordata > Actinopteri > Atheriniformes > Atherinidae > Atherinomorus > Atherinomorus stipes. Next base: position 405,031 of record JALJCO010002819.1, on the reverse strand, counting down.
ATAGGTATAATTTCACTTTCGTTTATCCAGATCAACAGCACATCTGGAATCCTTTCAGAATCATGTTCTGATGTACGCCAGCAAGCGACAGGAATTCACTCCAGAGTTCTGCTTGCAGCACCGGATTGAAATTTCCACCGTGAACGACCAACCTACAGGACAGCCTCAGGCCAACAAATGTAGGTCAAACTCCCAATCACTGTGTTATACTCAAATAAATGCATTTCATAAAGTTTGGTTTGCTAATGTTTCGACGATGACACAATTAACTTTTGCTTGACCTTGTATACTACTGCAATGGATTTAAAAGGAAATTAACCCGGGGAAATTTGATGTACAGCTTGAATTAGATTTCATCAACATAATTTATTTTCATTGCAGTAGTAAAACCTGACCTAATTGTACGAATATACAATTATTTTAATAAGATATGTTGTCATAATGACAAAATGTGTATGTCTATCTTGGACAGGCTGCACTAGAATAATAAAATTCCCTCAGAGATTAAAAAAAGTATTTTTTAATTGAAAATATCACAATTCACATTTTTCAATTCAGTCTGAGGTAGAAGTCCAACAAAAATGCCTGAAGGTACAGCCTGTATGCCATAAAGTATGAAAAATCCTATGCTTATGTTCGGGAGTTGCAAGCTTGTATTGTGAGGGGCAGAGTCACAACTAGAGCTGGGATGCGTCGCAAGAGGCCTCTTCACCCGGTAACCATCCGGTAACCATTCAACAAAAGGGATAACCCATGCGAAGCACGAGGACGTGCTTGTGGAAAGATGGGGGGAGATGTGGCAGTGTGGGGTCCTGACACTATGTCTCAGATAGATCATAGGCCCTGGCTACTTGGCCACAGGGATATCTCTTTGGCTGACTGGTAAGTGTGCATGACTCTTACCTGGGAATCTGGGGATTGTATCCTTCTCTTGTATACCTGCGTACCTTGCCACATTTAAACGGGCAGAAGAAGTTCTGCCCACGGGACAGTGGGTCTACTTGAGGGACCATTCCCATAAGGGCTGCCATAAAATTCAGGACATAAGGGGGCCGGAGGTGTTCCAGGTGGTAACCTCACGTAAGCTTGATGGGCAAGTGTATGGAGTGGCCCCCAGACACAGGCTGAGGGAGATGCGCTATGTTCATCACACTGTGATAAAGCCTACACCTACTGCAACAGATTCCCAATGACTGATTCAGCTCGTAGACCGGCTAGTCCTCATGGGGCAGAAGATGGCTTGTGAGTTGTATTCAGAAATGCATCCACCACAAGGTACAGCTTGCCAGCCAGGTTGGATCAGCCCAGCAAGAATGCACCCGACCAACAGCGGGTGGACTCACAGACCCCGTTGAGACTGGTATGCCCACAAACACCCCCTGTCGTGCTTCACCTCCCAGTTCCAAGACACCTGGATGTCCCTCTGAGGCCGGCCCTGGTTCAAATGTAGTGAGAAGGTCCACCTGGCGTACTGCTGGCAAACACACTAACCTGCCCCCCTTTGCCAGCTACGGCATGGGGAAGTGCAGGTGGGGCTGAGGCTTCCCAAGCGCCAGGTGTAAGTAGTCAGATATCAGCGTTTTTCAGACCCCGGGCTGAGTGAATTGTCAGGCCGCTAATTCAGTGATTGTAGCCAGTAACCAGCGGTCAAGTGTCACTTCAGCGACACCATAGCCGGAACACTGTTTCCCCCCTCCCTTCTCTGGCCTTTGCCAGCGCATGTGCCATGTCAAAAAAGCGTGACCAGGCACGCTTCGACAAGTTGCTGACTAAATCGAGAGTGCTATGTGTCCTCCGTGTCAGTGTTCTGAGACACCAACCTTGTCACACTGCTGTTTTGTCTATTCGGTTTACATAGTTTATTTTGTTTGCATTTTCTGGCTGTGTTTACCCAGTTTCTCTGAATTTTCCCTCAGGAACATTTCTTGTGTTTTATCAGTGACCAGCTGTCCGTGGGAGAGTTAGCCCTGGTTTGCTGTGTGGTGGAGATTGCGGGTGGGGTTCTGCAGTGGTCACAGCACACGGGTTGATTTGCATTAAGTTGGATGAGTGAGTTTACCCCCCATCCAGACAGTAATGTCTGAAGTGGGGCAGCAACAACTTTCCCAACTTCTGTTTCGATTTTGGCTTAAAGGGCAATTCCACTCAAACAATTTTCTACTGACAACATTTAACAAGGTCCTGTGTAAAAACTACAACACATAGACTTTTCAAACCTGGACTCAGATGTTCTTTAGGGACTGTAGGTTTATTAAAGCAGTGTTTTTGATTTGTGAAACCTATAAATGATTAAATGAGGAGAAAATGAGAACAAATGAGGAGAAGAAAACAAATGAGTAGGAGAAAAGGAGAACAAGTGATGAGAAGAAGAGAATAAATTAGGAAGAAAAAGAAGTGCAAATAATGAGATAAGAGGAACAGGTGGGAAGAGAACATGTGATGTTAGGGAGGGTCAGTGATGATTCAAAGAGAAGACAAAAGGTTAATACTGTATGAACTGTTCTGCGTGAATGCAACGAATGTGTTTTAGCAACATAATGGTCAACATTTCATTATTGATTTTGTGATTAGTTCATTTTTTTTTTTATTAAAATGACAATTTATCCACTCCATTATGTCTATTATTGCCGTCTAAAACACATTTTTGTAGCAAAAACTAGAAAAGCTCGTCTAATTTTTTTCAAATTTACACCTAGTGCGACTCCGGGCTAAGCCCAGGTTGTCCTTAAAGGGATATTGTGTAAGTTCTCCTGTGTTTTATTCACAAAAACTGATTATTTGGTTCAAAAGTGTTTTTTCATTAATCAATAATCACTCCCATCAACAAACTGAAGTGCTCCTCTAAGTTCTAAATTTGCCGTTCGTATCATTCATTTACACATCGAGCGGGGCGGCTCGGTGAAGGCTGCCATGTCGTATCGCCATGTTTTTGCGTTCGGGAGAAGCGTGACAGTAGGAAAACACAGAAACTCACCGGACACACCGGAGTTTTCAGCTCAGTTCGAGGTAATGCCTTTGAAAAGTAACCGCGCTACAGTGGGGAGAAACTAGCGTCTCACTGATGCTGGGTTCATGTGCAGTCGGGCAGACGGCCGTTGGTAACAAACCAGAGGTCATTTTAATCAATGAAGCCGAGCAAAAGACGGTAAAACATGGGTCAGAAAAAACAATACGACATCGCCATGACAACAAATCAGATGTGGACTGATGTCACTGTAACTGACGGACCACGTCTGCACATAGAGGCTGGTGATAACTTTACATGCAGCAGATGTTGTCGGTCTGCCCGGTTTCACGCGAATGCAGCATGAAAAGTACGAGGGAGCTGCTCCCGATTACACAGTGTCCCTTTAAAGGTGCCATGACATCAAATTTCACTTTTCTGGGGTTTTGGGTGTATAATATGATCTGTTGTGCACTGATGAGGCCATGTGAATGTCCAGAGTGAGAATCAAAGTTCCTGTTTATGGTCTGTCAGCTTTGTCTCTCTGCTCAGAAACAGTTGAATCAGACAGCAGGCTATCATTCTACGTAGTTCTATCATTCTACGTAATTTAATTGCTCCAATAAGAGCACACTATCAAGTAAACAGCGCCCCCCCCCCCCCCCCCCCCCCCCCCCCCTCTCCTAACGGTTTATGCACCGTCCGCTCCCCCTCCCCTCCCTGTCTGATTCAGCTTCGTGTATGGAGCTAGTAGTAACTTCTGAGCAGTCAGGTCTGGATTTTCAAACAAATGGATTTAAAAGCAAACTTCTGCAGCAACACTGAGGGAGGCGACCACAACCTTGTCATTACCTGTAAGTTTATTTATTGATGATAAGGCCTTATGCCTTATCATCAATAAAGCATTAGAAAAAAAAAACTGGCTTAGGCCATGATGTTCACCCAGTAGAGGTGACATGCAGCTGCTGCTGTGTTAAGAGACAATGGCCGCGTTTCCCAGTTAAGATTCTTCTTTGGATTAAAGAAGGCCTCAAGGAAGCTCTTCCCAACAAAGGATCGCAAAGATACGCCCGTTTCCCAGATTGCTTCTTTCGCGCGTTCTTATTTCCTGAGAAACGTCTTTGCTACGCTACATCTTAAGAAGGTCCTAACAGAAGCTATCCACTTCCGGGGGTGCTGAAAAAAAAGCAATCGAGGTCAGGTATACCGATCGACACCATTCATTTAGTGTGGAGGTTGTTTTCCGACGCTGATATTGAGCCCATTTATACGTTTATGTGTTTGTGCAAGAAGACAAACTGTTAAAAATATGCATGTGATTACCAGTGATTGCAAATATTCATTGAAAAGCTCATTGTATATTGTGTAATTGGCCAAATTGTGCTAAACAGGTGTAGGCGATTGGAAATTTACAGATGCCCTATAAATAATGGTCATTCTGACGCTATTTGTTGACGTAATGGCTGAAGGGAACCCCACCAAGAGGATGAAGCGCTCTCCGGCCTTCACGCCAGAGGAGATGGCGATTCTGATTGAAGAAGTGGCAGGTAAAAAAAAGCATTCTCTTTGGAGGGACAAAGGGGAAAAAAGACATAGAAGCAAAGGCCAGGGCATGGCAATCAATAGCGCTGAAAATGTCCCCATCCAGCCCTTGCAGTGTGCGCGACTGACGCGCCTTGCTGAGTCCGGTTCCATCCCCCACTACCTCCAGAAAGCTCCCCACCGCGTAGAAACGCAACGCAGCCAGGCACTGCACCTCTGGGCTCAGAGCAAAGTTGCACCTTGTGGGCCTCCTGATGTGTGGAGCAACTATTTGAATGATCCGCTCGATTTCGTCGCGCGGTAGCCTGTAACGCATCTGAATAGCGCGATGACAGCACATCTAGAGGACTGAAATGCTGGCGCATAAAAGCATGTACATACACAGTGTCACTCCGTCTACGGCGACGCTGTTGGTTTGCTACCAAAATTTGCTGTAAAGCAGCCATGATGTCTGATACGGGTATGTGTAAATGGCCATGCTTTTATTGAGCGAAGCAGGTGCATCTCATCATGAACAGCTGACAAATGCGTAAATATGACGTGAGTCCTCATAGATTGCGTACAATTCCTACAGCAATGTTTTTGTTTCTGTGGTTGATACCCACAGCTTTATCTAACGTAAGCTAAGTATAGGGAGGCCTATCTTGCCATAATGATTAAACTTAACCACAATATTTTCTGTCATTCACTCGGTAACTACAGTTTTCTTCCATCATAGATGATTGACATTATGACATGAGTGAGAAAACATGACTCAAAATACAACAACTGATCCGTGAATAGGTCCATTTTTAATAATTTCCATTTTCTACTTTTTTTTTTTTCATGGGAAATAGTGTCGTTTCCAAAAGTGACCAGTAGATGGGCCTGTTGTTCCCTTAGCAGGGGGGAACGTTAAAGAAGGTTCGAAAGAGTGGGTCTGGCCGCTCCTGAAAATAAAGAAGCTCCTGAGTTAAGAGCGCATCTGGGAAACGCAACGTCCAAACAAGGCACCTTTAAGAAGTGACTTAAGAAGGACCTCAGCATTAAGAGTGTCTTAACTAATCTGGGAAACGCGGCCAATGTCCTTGTCTGATACACAAAATCTGTGAAAATGCTCTTTTATAAGCGGTCTCCTTTCTTGGCAGACCCTAGTTGATCCGCTGGAAACGCAAGGGTGCAGACCCGATTTTCAGATTCTTGTGTGTTTTCAGACGCTCAAAGTTAGGCCCGTCAGCAAACGCTAGCTGGCTAACGCTAGCCTGCTAACGCTAGCCTGCTAACACTAGCTGTCAGCATCATTGAAGTGCCGGCTACAGACAAACGTGTTTTATTATAAAGTTCGGCCCTTCATCCTGGCGAATCGCTTTGATCCACTAATTCCTTAGCATCACTTCAGTCGGGAATCCATGAAAATTTAAGTAGGCTAGGGTTGCTGTTTATTCAATTTACGAAGTGGAACAGAGCAGTAACATTGGATTCAGCTACTGTTGAACTGACCTGGAAGAGGAAGAGGTTAAATGTTACAAGTTCCGGAAACAGGAACACGGAAGTGTGATAATCCCCTATAGTCAACAGGCAATAGGTGAGAATGATTGATGAGTGATTGGTTGGTGAGAGTAATTCTACGTGGTGAAAACGCACACTTGTCTCATGTTTACAGCGGGTATGTAACAATCATTCTGCTGGCAGTTAGCGACGTTCAGACAATGACATCTGTGTTACTTGATGGGAGAATCTGTATCTGCTGGCTGCTAGACGCCAGTGTCGGGTCTTGGCTCGCGCATGTTGTCTTAAAGGCAAGGCCGGCGATTGAGCTGTGAATCTAATCGGCTGGTCTTGTTTATGTGTTTATTCAAAATTTTTCTAACAGTCTCTGTTTTCTGAATTGCCACAAATATCTTTTATTTCACATTTAAAGGTGCCATGACATCAAATTTCACTTTTCTGGGGTTTTGGGTGTATAATATTATCTGTTGTGCACTGATGAGGCCATGTGAATGTCCAGCGTGAGTATCAAAGTTCCTGTTTATGGTCTGTCAGCTTTGTCTCTCTGCTCAGAAACGGTTGAATCAGACAGCAGGCTATCATTCTACGTAGTTCTATCATTCTACGTAATTTAATTGCTCCAATAAGAGCACACTATCAAGTAAACAGCCCCCCACCCCCCTTCTCTCCTAACGGTCTATGCACCGTTTGCTTTGCTCCCCGCTCCCCCTCCCTATCTGATTCAGCTGCGTGTGTGTAGCTGAGTAGTAACTTCTGTGCAGTCAGGTCTGGGTTTTTTAAACAAATGGATTTAAAAGCAAACTCCTGCAGCAACACTGAGGGAGGCGACAACCTTGTCTTTACCTGTAAGTTTATTTATTTTCTAAATGCTGTCTTGTCTGATAAACGTAGCTCACTGTCTGAACTGCCCATGTTGCTAACAGTTAGCCTTTAGCAAAGTCCGACCGCAGCTTGACCTAGATTCTCCAAATAAGGTCATAGCCAAATAAGGTGTAGCCAATCAAAATGAAGTCAACGTGGTCTCCGGGTAAAGCTGCATATCATCACCGGACCCAACTGTTTTGCTGAGGAAGTGAGGTCTGGCGTTTCAAAACAATACTCCACTGTAAAAAATGCTGTTTTTTTCTTTGGAGTATTCACTCCTTTAAAGGGGAAAATAAACAGCCTTTTCAATCGTGGATTTATTGTTACAAAAAAATAAAAATAAAAATCCTCCAAATTCACATTTACTGACGATTTATGCAGTTCATGATGAATATCCTCAAATTATCACATCTCCATGAAAGGTCACTTTTTAAAATCTATTTATTAGTGCATCAGTTTATTTATAGTTTGCCTTACTTAACCATTAATAGCTGTACACTCACACTTGGCATATTCCAAAAGTCAGAAAATCAACTGCTATATCATTTCTGAGTATTTATTGTAAACTGACAAGTTTGTGCTACAGACCGATGTAGCAGTGACAGATCCTGCTATAAGATCAGAATGAAGCAGCAATTTGGTAAAAAGCTCTGCTGTTGGCTTTCACTTTATCTGATTAAGTGTGTATAATAGGAGAAAGAAAGGTAGGTGGGAAACATGATGAGGGGAGATTAGAATGTCCACTTTGAGTTACCCTCACTGTGGCATTCAGAGAGACATCTTAGTCCCATTAAAGCTTTAGGCTGCTTTTAAAGATGGAACCATCACTACTTCCCATCAGGGAAAACTATGGCACAATTTTCCTGTTTTATCTTCTTCATCCTCTTTCACCTCGGCTTCAAGGAGCTGAATCTAAGTAAACCTCACTGATCTTTTAACCTCTGAAAATACAATAACTTTTTTTAAAAAGTTTGTCATGTGGATCAAAACTACATTATGGATTGCTTCTGTCCGCCCTTTAAAACCAGAGGAAATCCATTCCTGCTGCAAGAGGTCTGACTGAGAGAGTACAGAGGACTGAACAATCAAAGAGTGAAAAGGCTTTTAATAGAAATTCATCTGCATCCCTGCTGAGCAAATCAGATGCAAGTCTGTCTAAAATTCAGCCAAACATTTAAAAGGAAAGTGAAGATGTATAGCAGCCCTCTCTGCTGGTTACTGTATTCCACCTTAACACCCTCAGAGAGAACACAAGCAGTCTTGTTTAGTTAAAGTGTCTGAAATGGTTAAAATTAATCTGCAGCAGCCTGATCAGCTGGGCCTGGGTTGGTTGGACCTGGTCTGTGTAAACTGATCCAGCACTTAAGCTTGTTATAGATTCTGCAAGAAGCAAGAACTTTCTTCTTGTTCTCAGGGCCACAAGAACAAAATGTGATTGAGGACATCTTGCAGCTCGTTCTCGATACATCGGCTGAGCAGAACTTTCTTTTTGTGAGGCTCCGAGAAGTACTGTATGATTGGTTGGACTTTTGAGGCGGACGGGGTTAACAAGGAGAAACTTGAAGCAGAGTTGTTGCTTCCACATTTCGGATAGTTTTAATAAACAGCTGATGGAGTTAGTGAGAAAATATGAAAATGTATAAAACACACGAGGCATTTAAAGCTAGTGTTGGCAATGTTGGAAAAACAGTTTGAGCATACTACATTTTAGAAAACCACGCCTTCGGAGCACAGTAATGTGTGCGCCGATGTTTTACGAGCAGGTTAACTGGTAACAGCCGGGTGGATAGCTTGTTAGCTTGCTAGTAAACAGCTGACGAACCATGTTTCTAAAAGTATTAATTCAATCAGTTTTTTGTAAATGTATAATGTATAAATGCTCCCTGAGTGAACACCGCCAACCCCCCGCACCCGGTTGCAGACACAGCTTCTTATGGAATATGTACTGACCGGATGAAAACAAACTTTTTTCTTCTTCTTGCAGCCTCGAGAACAAAAACAATGTTCTTGCTTCTTGCAGAGTATGTAACAAGTTTTATACCATTTCAGCTGTTTTTATTTTATTCCAGAGTGATAACCTGGATTTTCTGGTTCGTGGGATGTTCCACTCGGCCCATGCTTTGGTGGTCCATGTTTGCCCGGGCCTTGGGGTCTGTTTTCTCTCTGATCTTTGGGGCGTGAGGTTCATTTGCATATTCACACCTAGAATTACAGAGGACTAGTAGCACATGCTCGCTCCGTAACTGTGTTGTCCTGATCACCAACAGCTACAGTTCTGTTTTTATTTACTTGTAGTTCAGGTTTTTCTCAGTTTGTCTCCATGCAGGTGCTCCTGATGAGCCTCTGCTTTGTTTTCTTAGAGAGGCTGTAGATGTCTTCTGTTAAGTTTCTCTACACGTGTAGCAGCAGGGCTGTGGGGTCTTTTCTTTTTTTTCCTTTATAAGATTTTATGTTGATCAGATTCCAGCAGATAATCCAGACTCTTAGGGATTGTAGCAGTGGTGGCTGGTCAGTAGAGGGCACCACCCCACTACTCACCAGTCCCCACAAAAAAGAAAAAATAAATAAATTGAAAATTAACATTGAATTAAAATGTTTATAAATACCGTACCATCTTCTGCCGCTTATCCAGGGTCGCGGGGGCAGCTACCCAAGCAGGGAAGCCCAGACTTCCCTCTCCCACAGCCACTAGCTAATCGGGGGGATCCCGAGGCGTTGCCAGGCCAACTGGGAGACGAAGTCCCTCCAGCATGTCCTAGGTCTCCCCCAGGGCTTCGTGTTTCTAAATATTTGGATATATTTTCTTAGTTCAGCAAGATAAAAACTATGAAGTTTTAAGTAAAGTTGTCATGTTCATCTGTTTTCCAAAGTTACCGATTCCTCTCTGGGGCGCGGAAATCTTTCCCTGTAGACTCTCGCTTTAAGTTGTACATGCGAAGTTCCATCTCTTCAATACAAGAGACAGGAGCCTCTCGGGGTGCTGCCAACCAGCGACCAGAGCTGGATGCAGCTGGATTTACAGACCCACATGCCGCAGAAGTCACTGCCATCTGTTAGAAGGGAAATTGAGTTTCAGCAGACGGATAACGGAGAAAGAAGCAAAGTGGAGAAAGAGAAACCGAATAATTCCATGAAGTCCCTTAAAACAACGGCATTTAAGAGGAGGAGAAGCTCAACCTGAAACAGCTCGGACCTGATCAGCCGGACTCTGCAATCTATTAGCAGTGCAGAGAGAGAGGACGACAGTCGGCTAACTGGATGTAGTGATGCTGCTTTATTCGATAAGGTCCCGCCTGCAGCTTGGAGGACGAGGCGCAGTCGGATATTAGGCAGTGTTTGACGCCCGACTCCGCCCACATTACCGTTTTGAGCCGTTTATTCTAATCCTTCCCCCTACCCCAGGGGTCGGCAACCCAAAATGTTCAAAGAGCCATATTGGACCAAAAAAACGAAAAACAAATCTGTCTAGAGCCGCAAAAATGTAAAAGTCTTAAATAAGCCGGTCGGCAACCTGTTTCAGCCAAACAGCCTTTTAGACCCGTTTCCTACAATAAAGAAAACACTGGAGCATCAACTGACTTTTAACATTGATAAATAAATAAAACTTTAACGTTAAATGTGTTGCATTTAACATAAAAACGAGAAAACGAAATTACATTTCTGCATCCAGCAAAAAAACATTTTAAACTAAAAAAAAGAAAAGACGTCGGGTTGAAGGTCACTTTTTTAAAAGAAAAAATCTATTTTAGTTGTTGTATTTATGTAGGATGGAAAAAGACGCAGCTTTAATAATCTACCAGCAGCAAACCAAACACGCTGTCCTGTCTGCGCCCCCATCCTTTTACTGGCGCGTGCAGTAAGCGGTCTACCCGAAAAATGAAATTACTGTTTCACAAAATATGAACATAGCTACGCAAAATAATCTGGTCAGCAGTGAAAACAAATGAATCTGCCCACGCAGCGCTGAACATGCTCAGTGCATCAGACACTTTTCTTCTCTATCATCGGCCTACCTGGCTGGAGAAGTGATCAAAGCGCAGCCTGACAGGGTCGGAGTGGACAAATAAGCTTTTGCTCGTTTATTATTCACTTTAAATGCCAGAACTGCAGCAACAGCGCAACAGAGACGCTCCGCTGTGAGACGTTCGTGGGATAGTGCGCCAGGAGGAAAGTTCAGCGCTCCGCGGCACGTCCACACTCAGTGATATTCTTTGTTTGTAATTAATTCAGTTTTTAATGTTTAATTCCGTGATTGCTGATTCAATAGGGCTGTATCATGCTCTGCTGCACAACAGCGGCACGTGAGCATGAAGTGCAGTTATTAACACTGATTGGCTGCGTAAAGGTTTGTGAGATGCATCATAGCATGCTGGACTGTTACTCGCCGTTTTACTGCAGTTACCTGCTTGTTGCACCTGACACTCAATGGGCTGCTTTGCAAAATGGTAAAATATAAATTATGTCTTTATTTTAATAGTTGAGTTGGATTTTATTTCACGTGCTGCATTTGCAGTGCTCGGAGAACTCGGGAAAAGTGCGCAACTGTACATGAATCCTTCAGAGGGATCATCATAATCCTCAAATTTAGAATAAGATAAGAAACTTTATTGTCTCTCAAGGGGACATTTGTCTTGGTCTTTTAGAATCACATTATTAAAGTGAACCAACCAAAATACAATACACTTTAGTAGAATAGTCATTAATTCATTTTCCAATGCCAGGGAGCCGCAACAGAGGGACTAAAGAGCCGCATGCGGCTCCGGAGCCGCGGGTTGCCGACCCCTGCCCTACCCCTAAGCCCTAACCTCACTATTAGTCCACGCCCATCGGATGTCCAGCGCTGCCTAAGATCTGACTCCTGCAAGCCACAGGCGGGGGTACTTGCTTTATTCTGCTTTCGAAGTTAAACACCAGGATCAGACCCAGCGTGATTCAGACAGGCATAACTGATTTAAAGCACTTTTCAGAAAAAAAGAAGCGCAAACGAACTGGGATCCACCTGAAAATGCATTGTGAGCCAAGACCGGCCCACCAGGTACTGATGGAAAGACGATGAAGCCTCTATACTTGTGTAAGAAGCTTAAACCAGCACCATCCTCCCAGTCCTGTTATTCTGTACTACTCTATAAAGTATGAACAAGGTGACATGATAAAAATCAGTATTATAATGGCCAAATTATTGTTTAATAAAAACAATCATAAAACCAGGTGGAAAAATATAATGTGAGAAATGCAATTTATGTATCTCTATTAAGTCTGTACTGTTTTCAAGTACAAGTAGGCTGACCCCATACTCAAACCATACCAAAGTTATAAACTTGCTCCTACAGGTTTAATAGTCTGGATGTAGATATTAACAACATAAAACCATTGCTGCTGAATTATAAACTCAGTAACCTCCCTGTTACAGTGTTATAGGACGTGATAATAGTTAAAGTTAGAGTCCGAAGTCCCTCCAGCGTTTCCGTTTGTACACAACAGCATTCAAACTGAGCGCTCCTCCCTCTCAGGCTAATGGCCGCCTCGTTCTTCAGCCTATTCAGCTTCAAGCCTCTCCTTCAGAGCTCAGAAGTGGGTAAAAGCCAAACTATTATTAACCCTGGTTTTCCCACGTGTACTTTCTAAAGCTCTTACCTTTTCTTCGGTGCATCCACTGTTTGTCTTTCTTTTTTTTTTCTTCAAAAGTTGGAGTGACTGGTCTCTGCTCCTATCATGAGCTTATCCCCACACAGCGTCATGCTCTTAGTTCTGTCATTGGCTGGCGATATAAACAGAAATCTCCACCCAGAAACGTCCCAAACACACTAAAACAAAAGAGCGAATTACAGGCAGGGGGAGAGGGAGTTGCATTCAAACGCACCACTGCACGCGAGTAGAGGCCCAATGGTGCGGTTTGAGACGGATTTCACTTGGTCAAGTCTAACGTTTATTTTCACGGGGGGAACTTCGGACTCTACCTTTAAATAATTTAAACATCATACAGGAATAAACAGCTACATGCTGTGATGTCATACTGCAGTTCCAATCATCATCACAGATTCATTTTCTATAAATGACTAAAATGTGGTGATTTAAAATCATTTTTGGGACAGAAATGTTTAGGTTTTTTTTTTTTTAAATCTCCTGATGAAGCAATTTTATTTCAGTGGACTTGTTCTAGTCTCATAGTTCAGATCTAAGATAACATGTTGATGTAAATGAAACGAACAAAGAAAACTGGATCCATTTTACCACTCAGAAATTTCGCTACTGCAATGAGAGAAAATTCAGTTACAGTACCTTTTACTTACCTCTCTTTCTGTCCTCTCCACCCCAGCCAGTCCAGGCAGATGGCTGTCCTCCCTGAGCCAGGTTTTGATCTACCATATGTTTTTTCTTCCTGTTAAAAAGGAGATTTTATTTTATTTTTTTTACTTTCCAGTATTTCCCACCTCCCCTTGCATGGATTCAACAAGGTGTTGGAAACATTCCTCAGAGATTTTGCTCATTACCAAACTGTATCACAGTTAGACTCCTGTAGTTCCAACATCCTTCAAACACAAGATACAATTTTAAACAGCAATTATTTTAATCAGTTGAAAGGATTGAAGTCATGGATGCTGCTGTGCGTTATGTTGGTTTGTAGAAATGATGTTTGAAGGACCATGTGGCTCTTCTTGCCTACGGAGGCAGACAGTTTTCCAGATCAGTGCTGTGTTGTGCTGAGAAAGACATTACTAGAACCTGTTTCTATCCTCATTAGCCCTAAGGGATGATAGAGGCTGAGGATGAATGAGAAGGGAGGAAAAACTGAACACGACGGACAGACAAGAACAGAAAATCTCACCAATGACTTCCATCAGACCTGCAGGCTTTGTGTGTGGCAGGAGACAAAGCTTTGCCAGGCAGCGTTTTAAAAACTCTCTCAATCCTTGTTTTTGCTCTTTGTCACTCTGTAGTTGAAATCAATAAACCTCTCTTTGTCTGCAGTGAGAGGTTGTGCTGCTTTCATTTTCTAAACAGCAGAGCTACAACAGAAAAGGGAAAACAGAAAGGATGAAGTTGGAATGACGCAGCAGAGGATCAGAAAAACTAAAAAGCCTTCATTTAGATTCAACTCTAAAATGACTGGGTAATTTTAAACCTCTGATTACCATCTGTCATTCTGTCTGATTTGTTCACACATTCACATCCAACCCCATTTACAATTACACATTCACATCCAACCCTGTTCACATTTACACATTCACATCTGACTCATACACATTTATACATTTCGTTGGCATAGTTTACTCGTTCAAATCTGAAGCTTTTGCATTTTCACATTCTGTCTGCCAAGATTACACATTCAATTCTGACCTTGTTCACATTTACACATTCACCCGGTTAACATTTAAATTAAATAAATTAAATAAGATTTTAGCTATAAAAAACTGCTCTTCGAGCGCCATTTCGATTAATCGGTTAGTTGCACACATCCACAATAGACAGACAAGCTGATAAAGTATGAAAGTTTAAATACAATATCTAAGTCAACAGCGAAAGTGCTCAGAGTGCGTTTCCAGGACTGTTGGGCCTCTCCATGAAGCATCCATTGGTTTCTTGCTTTATGTTTATGAGCTCCAGTCTGAACAAAGTGCAGATGAATATGAATGATCTCCAAACAGTTTGGAAATGTTCTTGTGTCACCTTTCTTTGAATGTCATTTCATGGTTCCTGACTGTCTTGCCTGAGGAGAAGCACCGGCTAATGTTGGCTGAACTTTCTTTGCATGCTGCAACACTTGAAGACGCTCTCTTGAGACAGTTACGTCTATTAAACAGATCCATTTAGAATTTTCCAGATTCATTAATAAAAAAAAAGAAATCTTTTTCCATCTTTCATCACCACAATCACCTCAGACTCAGTTTAGCCAGTTTATGCAGAGAGGAATAACTTAAATTGATCACATTAAGTATTAACTGTTTCACAAAATCAGTGGTGATGCCTTACCATCCTCTTCCTCTAACCCTCTCAGCTGAGTGCCTCTAATGTATTCATTAAACTTTGATGCTCCAAACTGTTCGTATCCCCCCTCATGAAGATACCTGGGATATTAGTCACACACAAGTTTCAATTATTTATCAAAAAGACTTTAATGTGAAAAACTTTTCAGAAGGCGTGTTTATCTTATTTTGAAGATCTTAAGAACTCTTCATCTTCCAAAAGGATAAACAGGTATCAGTTCCCTGAGTTGACCCATTTCTCCCAAAGCAGCCATTATAGGCAGGGTCTTGTTGTGCCACAGGCTGGTGAAGGTCAATATTGGATTTTTAATGGGGCTGTTCTGCTTTGCTGTGTAAGGACGGCCTGATGCCCCCCCGCCCCCCACCAACAGACTTCATCTAGAATATCTCTTTTAGCTGGTTGGAACAACAGAAACATTGGAGTTTAAAACCTCTAATCTAAAACATTCCTTGGAGTCTTATAAAACTGAGATCATGGTATGGCAATTATTCCCTGCAGCCTCATTCTGTTCAAGATAACAGATACCTGCTCTGCCTTTGAAGAGAGTAAAATGTTAATGAGTTAGATGAAGACAGTCTAATCAAAGTTAAAAGTTCTTTAACAAGGGAAGTTTCCAAACTTTGACAAAGTCAGAACAGAGCGCAAGAGAAAGTGTTTTACTCAGAAACCTGCTGATTACTTTGGCTTCAGGTCTGCAAATATAAATTTGATTTTATTTTTAGACACATCCATCCATATCAGTGATAAAAAACTAAGAGAACGGCAATAAAAACATTTAATTAAAGCCTATAATGATCTTTGAAGGAAAAACACTTAAAGGCGTGATGGAAGATATTTTCGGCATTTCAGAAAGCAGAGACTGTTAGCGAGTTTTTGAATAATGCGCATAAGCAAAACCAACATGTTGTTTTCACATCTTCCTCCCCCGGTCACAGCACAACGTTCATGAGCCACTCTGGTGTTTAGCAGACAGCAGGTACAGATTCTCCCATCAAGTCACAAACGCAAGTAAAACAGATGTTGTCTGACTGTCACTAACTGATAGCAGAATTATTGTTAGCTACCTGCTGCAACATCAGACGAGACTAAGCCGCTTCCGGCATGCAGTATTACTCTCACCGATCAATCACTCTCATTGATCAGTCTCACCTATTGCCTATTGAATTGACCATCAATCACTCTTATTACGGTAGTAAGAGTAATTGACGGGCCAAATGAAAAATGTAAGGAATGCAGAGTTGATTGGGAAAGGTTTTTCCAGTCCCATTATTTTCACAGCTGGTGTACTATAATACTTATATATTTAGAGTTTTTAATCAATCATAGCGTATGGGATAGTCACTGCATTTCAAGGTGCGGATTTGTAGGCTGCATATGTCACAGTGGCACATCACACAGTGCTGTTCCACCTCTAAAGCCTTCGATGGAGCCTCCAAATCCACCCTCCAAGCCCGCACTCCGTTTGGCCTGGAACAAAGGATGATGGCGCTGTATCCTTTGTGGCCTCTCCTGTCCCAGAATTCGTTGCGCACAAGATGGGAGGGATAAGCAGCAGAGCTACGAGGGGAATATTTAGATACACTATACTCCAAAAGTATTTGCTCACCCATCCAAATTATCGAAATCAGGTGTTCCAATCACTTCCATGACCACAGGTGTATAAAATGAAGCACCTCGATATGGAGATTGTTTTTACAAGCATTTGTGAAAGAATGTGTCGCTCTCAGGAGCTCAGTGAATTCCAGCGTGGAACTGTGATAGGATGCCACCTGTGCAACAAATCCAGTCGTGAAATGTTCTCGAAATACAACTCTCTCTGAACGTGACACGTGCATGTGTTAGTTGCATGAAAATTTCGGCTTTCTGGCAGTGAAGCTCAAGCAGTTGAAACTCACTGAGACAGCCAACATTGAGGAGTTAATAGAAGGAGCTTCATGCAACTCATGCAACAAGAGTTTCATGCTTGGAGAGTGTGTCCAGTGCAAGAACAAAACTGTGCACCTGTGAACAAGTGCAAACAATAGCACCTTTTTTTACCCAGTGGGCAACACGGGAGAGGGAGTTGGATAAAAAAGGAGAAAAAGCAATTTTTGGTGATAGTCAAGAAATCTGTGGAGGATAGACATTAGGGACCTCACTGAACTCTTCCACAGCTATGTAAAGAGATTTAAATACGTTACTTTAATGTCAAGCTGCGGTACGACTTCTGCCGGGAGCTGAGAAACATGTCAGGGGAAGACGCTTTGTTACATGTTGACTTCTCAGAAAACTGCAGCTGTAAATACAGTTCTGACGTTCAGGCGGTACACTTGGGACTTCACATCAGCAGGCCACCCTTCATACAGGTGTGTTGTATGTTGGTAGACACCCAGAGCCTGTGTGCTTCAGCAGCGTCTACCCCAGCAGGTATAAAGGCCCTCCAGCAATATGGCAGCTGCTAAATCCTGTGCTGGTTTACATCCAATCCCAACATCCACAAGTGTCTGTGCTGCACTTTTTAAGCGATGGACCCTGTACACAATACAAACAATGAATCAACTTCTACCTTTTTCTGAAGAACTTCATAAAGTTCTGTAGAAATTGAAGGTGGTTCTTGGAATATTTTTGGGACTAGTCATGGGAAAGGAGCGCCAGATGGTGTTGGGTGAGGTTTAAAAAGAGCAGCTGACAAGATGGTGGCAAAGGGTCGTGACATCCCAGATGCAGAAGTTACTCAGGGCCTTGTCTGAAACACAAGTGTCAAATTGTTCTTTGTGAAAAATGAAGATGTTGAAGAAGCTGTGGAGAAAATGCCAAAGCAGATGTACCAGCTGTTCCTGGAACCATGAGAATTCACCAGGTCATTATTCTGGCTCCAGGAGAGCTGATAGTTCGTGATGCAGGTTACATGTGCACAACAAGCAGTTGGACTGCAAGTGCTTTAACACCCAGTGTTTCAGTTGTAGACAGAAGATGGCTGCATCACATTCAGCTGGTGAGGGAAATTCACTAAAAGAACTCCAGTTAGAAAGTCTACAGCTGATTGGTAAATGGTGTATTCTTAGATATGATGATTATTTGTATCCAGGTATCATTCTAAACAGAGACACATGTTCAGGTCAAATGCATGCATCATATTGGGTCAAATCGATTCTTCTGGCTGTATCAGGATGATATGCACTGGTACCTGTTTGATAAAATACTTGAACTTATTCCACCCCCACAAAACATGACAAAGTGCCATGTGGAGGTCTTGAAAGAGGTGTGGAACCGACACATAAGATGAACTTACAGGTACAGTATGTAAAAAATCAAAGGTCAGTGGCAGAAAAATGTGATATATTATTTGAAACTGTGTTTCTATTGATGTGTAATGGCTTCCCTAGAATAGCTCTTACATGTCTATTTTCTTAGAATGAGTCATTTATATCTACTTGCTGGGCGGTGCACATATGGAGGCTGCCATATTTGTTCCACCAGCTGTTGGCATTTGGACTCATTTACCCAAAATGGTGCCATGTGTCATGTGGTTCAATTAAGAGTCACGTTTTTTGAAGCAATGCATCGCTAGCGAGCTAAATTAAGTTTAACTATATGCAAAAACATTTGCAAAACCTTTTCTTCACGTGATGACGTCTCTTAGACTTTTTAAAAACGGCTTATTGTGGAAAATTCAACCTGAAACATGCTCTTTAATAGCATAAATGGCACATGGTGAATGGAGGAACACTTCTGAATAAGTAAATTAGCTAAATAACATTAAAGGCTAAATAAACATCCTGTTCAGGCAGAAATACAACTAGTTACTTACAGTTCTTCACAGACGCACACAGTTCACCATAATCAACTGGCCAGAAGTCTGTCCAACATTCTCCTCTCCTCATGCTCACTGCTGCTCATAAAGTCAGGACCAGACTACATGAATTTAGCCTGATTTTGGCCTGACAAGAGACGTCGCAAACAGTTGGCCACTGTCGTGCCCGATTCTGCGTTGTCGGACTGCAGAATGTCACATCTTCGCTCTGTGTAGTGTGACATAATCAACGATTGGCGATTTGGCGTCTGCGACGTTTTCGCGACCACGACCCAGAAAGACTGGCGTGTCAGAATTTTTTGGATTTGTCCGCCAAGTGTGACATGTTCTGCGACGTGTCCCTACATATCAAACAACAGAGGGAGAGTGCGCCCCTTGCTTCTACCAAAGAGGAGCGCCGGTACACAAACAACAGTAGCTAAAAGGGGGAGAGACACAGCCGCTCTCCGGTGGAGCAGTGGAACAGAGGAGAGATTTCTGGAGCTGTGGCATCAGTTTCCGCCTCTTTGATGTGCAGAATGGAGAGCCCATACTACTGGTGTAGCCAGAAAAAAACATTGGGTGTGCACCAACAAATGCTGAGTGTGCCAAATTTATTTTCAAGAGTGTTACACATCCACGAACATTCAAAAGAGTATATCTCTCGAATACAACAATTCTTTATTAACAAGAAACATCTCCACACGATGTGTGCATTCTATCAGTAATAGTCAACAGTAGTTCACAGCAGGTCCAAACATTCACGTATGTGCCGCTCTTAAATAAATCAATGACAAAGTCATAGAAAAAGCACACTTTGTGTTTAAATAAAAACAGCAAAAACATAACGGACATTGCGTGCCCAATGATAAGATAAAGACAAAGATACTTTATTGATCCCCGAGGGGAAATTCATAAAGAGATGAACATATTGAAATACGACACGATCATACGCGTACTCATGCACTCTCAGAGCCACAAATATCCATATTACGCATGATCCTCAAAGCAAATTAACCATCTGAACACACTTATAGAGTGCGGAGCATAGACACAGTGATTCTGCTGTGCACTGCGCAGCTCTTAATTTAAAGGGCAATGCGGTGGCTTGGCCATGAACACACTATTACGATCACTATTTACTATTTCATCGTGTGTCTGATTTCAGGTGGTTTCCATGTTTTCCAGTGTGCTCTTTATTTCACTTTATGGCATTTTTTTAAAAAAAGTGTCACTGGGTCGGCTGGACTTTGCTCTCATGGCCAGCGGACTGTGGTCAGCCTGATGTTTTTGGCCCCGCTTGCAACTGGGCGCCCTGCGCACAGTTCGTGATGCTACTGGTGGAAGTGACTGCGCTGATCAGAGTCCAGTTTCTTTGCAAGCTCTTTTTCAAAGATGAGCAGCAAGACACTTTTCAGTCTCTCTGTGCGCGTCGTAGCTCTGCTGGTGGATTTAATCCTGCTTACAACTGGAAACAGGTTGGGAGAAGCATCTTTTATCACGAGTCCGAAACTTCAATAATGGACGGGAACTGATTTCCCCCGTCAACTTTCCATTTCATGAATGACCCAAACAGTCAATTATGAGGCCTCCAAACCTAGTGACTGATTGACAGCTGCTTGTCCCGCCTCCCAGTCTCGTGTCCTGTTTTACGACACCACACAATGATCAGATGGTTGTCTGTCTCATGCCGCTCTTGTAGTGTGACTACTCGCGAGTAAAGGCCTTTACAAACCTACTCCGAATATTTCGTCCAAAAGATTCGCACGGCAATAGCTTTAAAGGAGTGATGACATAGCAGTAAAAACTAGTTTATGTTGTTGGCATTACTGCATATGTAAATACTCCAAAGAAAAAAAAACAGGATTTTTTTTTACAGCGGGCTATTGTTTTGAAACACCACACCTCACTTTCTCAGTTAGGTCCGGTTATGATATGCAGCTTTACCCGGAGACCACGCTGACTTCATTTTGATTGGCTACACCTTATTTGGCTATGACCTTATTGAGAGAAACTAGGTCATGCTGCGGTCGGAGTTTGCTAAAGGCTAACTGCTAGCGACATGTGCATTTCAGACAGTGAACTACGTTTATCAGACAAGACAGCATTTAGAAAATAAATAAACTTACAGGTAATGACAAGGTTGTGGTCGCCTCCCTCAGTGTTGCTGCACAAGTTTTCTTTTAAATCCATTTGTTTGAAAACCCAGACCTGACTGCACAGAAGTTACTACTCAGCTACACACATCAGAATCAGAAAGGGGGAGCGGGGGAGCGAAGCAAACGATGCATTGACCATTGGGAGAGGGAGGGGGAGGGGGGCTGTTTACTTGATAGTGTGCACTTATTGGAGCAATTAAATTACGTAGAATGATAGAACTACGTAGAATGATAGCCTGCTGTCTGATTCAACTGTTTCTGAGCAGAGAGACAAAGCTGACAGACCATAAACAGGAACTTTGATTCTCACTCTGGACATTCACATGGCCTCATCAGTGCACAACAGATCAAATTATACACCCAAAACCCCAGAAAAGTGAAATTTGATGTCATGGCACCTTTAATGAAATTGTCAATGAGAGCGTTCACATCAGAGACAAAATTCCGTCTTGCAATTTTGAGACGTTTATTTTTCAAACTGATGGAAATTTTCTTAAAGGGACACTGTGTAATCGGGAGCAGCTCCCTCGTACTTTTCATGCTGCATTTGCGTGAAACAGACCGACGACATTCGCTGCATGTAAAGTTATCACCAGCCTCTATGTGAAGATGTGGTCCGTCAGTTACAGTGACATCAGTCCACATCTGATTTGTTGTCATGGCGATGTCGTATTGTTTTCCCTGACCCATGTTTTACCGTCTTTCGCTCGGCTTCATTGATTAAAATGACATCTGGTTTGTTACCAACGGCCATCTGCCCGACTGCACGAGAACCCAGCGTCAGTGAGACGCTAGTTTCTCCCCACTGCAGCGCGGTGACTTTTCAAAGGCATTACCTCGAACTGAGCTGAAAACTCCGGTGTGTCCGGTGAGTTTCTGTGTTTTCCTACCGTCACGCTTCTCCCGAACGCAAAAACATGGCGATACGACATGGCAGCCTTCACCGAGCCGCCCCGCTCGATGTGTAAATGAATGATACGGACGGCAAATTTAGAAATTAGAGGAGCACTTCACTTCAGTTTGTTGATGGGAGTGATTACTGATTAATAAAAAAACACTTTTGAACCAAATAATCAGTTTTTGTGAATAAAACACAGGAGAACTTACACAATATCCCTTTAATATTCGCATCCGACAGATACTCAATACACCAATCAGAGAAGGCACTCTGACCGTCACAAAGCTGGTTGCAAGCAAAAAGAAAAAGGAAAAAGAGAGAAGTGTCGCTTGGTTGCTGCTACTGTATCATTATGGCATAAGTCTTATCATCTTTGTGTTGCAGCATTTTTGTTTGGCAAACGAGGGGGAAAAGATCACAGCTGAAGTAGCAGTGTTTCCCCTACATTTTGTTGCCATTTGAGGTTATATGCTACAGGTGTTATATTTAAAATCCACATTTGGCATCTCCACGGTGAGATCAGCTGTTTTTCAGCATCCAGAAGTTTACCTGCAACCGCCTCTCCCTCTGTCACTCCTTTCTGCATGTGGTCATGTTCCTCTGGAATAACAAATGCCAGTTTGATCTTGCATCTTTGTAATTTTGCGTTGCAGCAGGTGTGTATAGACAAATGCGTCGATATTTCTCCACGGAATTAATTGCAGTGTCGTGCCGTTTATTCGCATCGGTCCCGGTGTGAAAAGACCTTAACAAGACACCAACCGATTTTATGACACGATGTCTGTTCATCTGATACAGCGACCATCGTGAACACCGAAAAAAATTGTGTAGTTTGATCCAGGATTAAGTTTCATTTCTGTGACCTGACATCATGTGCTCAGTAGCGCAGCTGCACACTTCTGTCACAAGGGGGCACTCACACCTCATCAACAGCCTTTCCAATTTGGCCTATCTATGATACAACAATGATAAAGAATCCTTCAATAAAATTTCTGGATCCAGAAGGTGATCCAGATCACCACCAAAATGTAATGAGATTATCTTTGGGCTGAGGCGCATAACTGGTGAAAATTTCAGGTCAATCGGTCCAGTACTTTTTCCATAAAGTTGCAGACAGACAGACAGACAAACCAACACTACCTAAAACATTACCTCCTTGACGGAGGTAAAAAAACAAAATCCAAATAATCATATGTGGATATTTTCTTGAGTTGATGGGTGAAAATGGTTCTGGTTTCTTTGACTTGGCACGTAATGGAACGGCTGGATGAATAACTGCATCTTTCTAACAGGATGCCTGTTTGTGAATGGCTGTGGGAAGCTGATTCATCAGGGTCTGATGAGCTACATCCTGAATGTGAAGGACGCCTGGATCATAACTAAGATGGTGGAAGAAGCAGGTCCTGCTGACCTAATGTTCTCTTCCAGCAACAAATCAGACATCGTAAAATCTTATATGACCATGCTGGCTGCATGTAAATACTGAAGCTTCATTACATTGCTGTTAAGTCCTGGTTAAGGCAGCAGCAGGTAAAGTCCCTAACAACATGCATGCACTCTGGGGTAAAAGGTTGGGAAGTTTCCTCAAATATCATGGGCAATTGCTGAATCAGACAGCGGTGATGTCATGCTAGCCACCAGGGTGCATTCCTGCTTCTGGATGGAACAAAAGCAGCAGAGATTAAGTAATACATGCATAAATAAATTCTCTGTTTGGGAGAAGAGACAGCATCATTGAAGTGAGGCTGATGCATTGCCATGTTCAGTAGCTCCCACCCACAGTGCAGATCTGAGGAAACAAGCTCTCAGACAGACTGTGTAGCCCCCACTCCGAGACCAGGTTATGCAATGAGCCATGTGTGTTAACTAGGGCACAAAACTCAAGCAAGTGTTGCGTTAATGTGAATTAGTTCATATTAAACCTGTCTGCAATGCCCCTGTAGGTTTCCTGGCAGGCAACAGTCCATAGGCAGCCAGATACTCTCTCTCTCTCTCTCTCTCTCTCTCTCTCTCTCTCTCTTCTCTCTCTCTCTCTCTCTCTCTCTCTCTGTTGCTCTGTTGGCAGGAATCTGATAAAACAGATCAAGTCATTTTGACATCTCGTGTTGAGATTATTAATAACACAGCAACATGTAGACGTCACATGTCTATTGATATCCACTTGTTCTTCTCACTGTAGTAATCAGGGCTAATCTTAGAACAGGGTAGAACTCATCCACTAGACCACCTTTTAAGAACAGGGTCTGACCTTTGTCTTCGTTCCTGGCGTGATAAATCCAACCAGGTGTTGGAAACATTCCTCCATTTTGACATCCATTCAATTGGCAGCAAATTCAAATTAATGACCATATTAAAAAAAAATGTTCATTTTTATTGTTTTAAAAGCTATACTTTATTAATCCCAATTAGAGAGGCAACAAGAAAGCCCATCTCAGGTTGAACCTGAGAGCAATGGGCTGCTATTTAAAGCACCAGGGGAGCAGTTGGTGGGGGCTAAAGACCTTGCTCAAGGGTCCGCAGTGTTTACCTTTTACCACAGTTTGTGCTTATCTTTGGCAGAGAAAAATGGCCTGACAGCATGTCTTGTGCTTCAGCCATGAATTTTTTTTTTTAAAGGAATAGTACACCCAAAGAATGATCTGCGTTCATTTTCTTTTCACCCTCATGCTGACCAAGACTCTGGAGCACTTTTTTAATATCTCAAATGCAGCCGGAGATCGGACAGGTTTTCATTTTCGCCCCAACTTTCATATAATGGAGTTCACTGGCGCCAGATCCAAAAAGGTCCATAAAAGTACACAAAAACTTGACAATATTTCTCCAAACTGCTCGTCCAATGTAATCCAAGTGTCCTCAGTGGGTAGCATCCATAATTTACTCCAGATGACATCATTTAGTATGTTTTTATAGCTTAAACAGTTCTACATGTAGCTTCCGCAAAGCGCGCCCATGAGAGTTCACGACACTATGGAAGCCGCGGCGTTCAGCGTCTACTCTGCCGATAATGCAAGCGTAGAAGAAGAAATTACATTGTGCTAAGAGTGAACAAGCTGCGGACAAACCAGGAAAAACACAAGAGGGGTTGGCTATTGATTTAAAACAAAGAAAAAAAAAGAAAAGGAGAATGCGCGATCTCGGCACTTCCATAGTGTCGTGAACTCTCATTGACACGCTTCGCGGCAGCTACATGTAGTACTGTTTAAGCTATAAGAATACACTAAATGAAGTTGTTTGGAGTCAACTTTGGACGCTACCCACTTAGGACACTTGGATTACATTGGACAAGCAGTATGGAGGAATATTGCCAAGTCTTTGTGGACTTTTATGGACATTTTTGGTTCAGTCCCCAGTGAACTATGAAAGTTGGGGAGAACAAAACCTGTCCAATTCCCAGCTGCATTTGAGAAATTAAAAAAGTGCTCCAGAGTCTTGCTCAGCATGAGGGTGAGTAGAAAATGAACACACATCATTCTTTGGGTGTACTATTCCTTTAACTGTAAAATAGATTTTTGTAAAGAACTCTTGGGGTCTTTGCTATGTCCATACCAATTAAATATTAGTAGTCTTTTACCATACATCAACATTTCTATGAATGCATAGAAATCATGGATAGAAATCTTGGCTGACACCATTTGAATCATTATAACATTTGTTCTGAAATCACAACCAAGGACAATGCCAGCTGCTCTGTTTTGCACTCTTAGGGCCGGATCCATCAAAGGTATGTGTGTATTAAAACAAGTGCAAATTCATTGCACACCCAAAAAAGTACAAACTGATTTACTAAAAGTGTGCAAAAGGGGTTGTGTCTTAAAGGTGCAAAATAGCGTGTCGGCATCCAGTGGGTGCGTTTGCAGCAATGATTATGCAATATGGGTTGTTTACATGCAATTGTATGTGTTTAGAGTAGAAAATTTAAATAAATAAATTTAGCTCTTGCAAAGCAATTTATCAAGCATGAAATGGATTACAGTTGCCTTGTTTTATGTCTATATTTAGTACATTTGAAAAGCAGGTGCAAACTGGCAGCTTTGCCTTCAAATGGCTGCAGCTTCTGAGGGGGACAATGTTGGATTGCAGACACGCAGAAGTCTGATTCAAAATCATTTTTCATCAGCGGTGAAGTTAGTTTTCATTCTTAAATTCAGTAGCATGAGACAGAAAGCCAACCAGGTCTAATTTAGAAAAATTACATTTTTGCTGTTCAGGCAAGAAAACAACAGATAGTACAGGTAATATATGGAGAAAAAGATTTAGATTTATCTGTAGTGTGAAAAGAGTTTTAGTGTCTTCCCAGAATTTGTGATGTTGATTACTTTGAGTTAGGTCATAAAACTTTTGCAATGAAACTAAAACCATTTGAATAGAATGTAATGATTAAAAATATGAAAATTAGATGAGGTTTTATTTACAAACAGCATCGCAGACATCCGATAGAAACCAGTGATACTGCTGAACATGAATCACACCAAGTTAGTGAACTCTGATGGATCTCTGCTAGTTGTTTCACTGCAGGTTTCACAAAAGCTTATTTCAGCTGTATAAGCCTGATGCCTCAAATCAACATAGTTCTTGGAGTACCTCGGAAAAAAAAAAAAAGATTATGTGGATGCAGTGGTCTTTATTGACCAGGGGGTACATGTAGCTAAAAGTCAGAATAGGAACCAGGTTCGCCTGAGCTGAGAGATGGTGGACAACTATGAAAACAGGACACCTGCTCTACCAGGTGAGCTAAACACCACCCACCAATGCTGCACTGGGGTTACATCCAGAGAATCTGGCTGACACATGCAGCGTAAACTATTTATGTACACACTGAGAGGCAGCAATCTTAGCATGAAGCATACAGATCTGGGCATGAAAAAGTTCCCCTTTCTGCCGACTGCCAGCCACTTACCAGCGACTTGTCTGCTAATTCAATCGCACAGAGAAACGCCTGTGTGCCCAGGGGAAACAATTTCAGGGCATAAATGAATGCCCGGAACAAGGATGTTTCCACACGCCAAGTTTGGACACCAAGTTTGAGGGACAAATCGTTCAGCCAGTGATAGTGCAGTAATAGTGCACTAATAGTGCACTATTAGTGCACCACTTCTGGCAGGAAAAGGAGGAACTTTTTCATGCCTAGATCTGTACCAACATGACTGGAAGAAACTCGGCTAAAAGCCTCTGCTGAGCATTGGCAGGAAAACAAAGCACAATTAAAACCTTTTTAAAGACAGGGTTTCAAGTCATTCTTAGGCACATAATTCCTTTTTATGGCTGTGTTACCTTTGTCAGTTTTGAAAATACAGTATACATAAAAAAACAACCTAAAAGAATTGTGACTTTGCTCCATGTCTGTATCTGACACCTTAAAAATTCACTGCATCCGTTTAAGATGCCTCCTGCTGTTTCTAATACGCCTGCTCCAATCATCACAACACTCTGAAGCTCTGGTGGGGCAGAGCTTGGCAAGGCAGGGGAAGGAGCTTTGTGGCATTGGAGGGTCTAGAAGCATCCATTTTGGCAGCCATGTTGTTCGCCACAGGAGATTCAGGGATTCTCAAATATGCATGACTGAGTCAAAGTAACCCCCAGGGCATGTTTTATGGTTTTATGGGGAGGGAATGCTAATTTATCTGACTCGTAGTTGGAAATGACCCAGAAAAATTTCATTAAAATCAGACATTACCATTATCTCATTCAGAGAAGCTGACTTGGTTTGATGGTGAACCAAGTCCCCCCCCCCCCAAAAAAAACCCACTTTATCCTCCTTAAATGAAGTTTATGGTATCTCCACAGACTTCTGGCCCATTCACATCAGGTCTGTGTGTGCTACATTGCAGCTGTGCCATGGTTTCTTTCCGAACCCCATGGTGCATCACTTCACACCAGGCACGTGCCAGAGGTTTCATTCGGCCCCACCTCGCTAGCCTGGTACACCAGCCTGACTAACGCCATGTATGAGATACACGGCAAGTCAGACTGGGCTCCCTCCACTAGAAACTGATTTCCAACTCGAGATGAGAGGCTGGACGAACAGGAGGAAAGTAAACCGGAGGGAACCAATCAGAGAAACACGGAAGTGACACAAACGTCTTTTTGTAAGAGGAAGACATGGAGGAAAGCCTTCAGAGCAGCAAATTGTTGTGGGTTTAAGGACATTTGCAGCTCATTAAGACATCAGAAAGGGCAGCGTTTCATAGTCGCTCCTCTGCAGCCGCCATTCTGACTGTTTATGGTTGAACAACAATGGAGGAAGCTGAGCTCGTGATTTACCTGCTGTTCAAAGGAAAGAATTTTTTAGGCCTATTTTGAATTTTACTTGAATATAAATACAAATGCTATTTTTATGCTTATTATTATTATTACTGTTATTATAAAAACAGTAGCAGTAATGAAGTACTTAAAGGTAGAGTCCGAATATTAACCAATATTAACCGTGGTTTTCCCACGTGCACTATCTAAAGCTCTTACCTTTTCTTCGGTGCATCTGCCGTTTTTCTTTCCTTTTTTTTCTTTCGTAAGTTTGAATGACTGGCTTCTGCTCCAATCACGAGCTTCCCCCAAACAGCGTCTGTCCAGAGTCTTCATTGCTGCAATATAAACAGAAATCTCCACCCAGAAACGTCTCAACCACAACAAAACAAAGCTAAAGAGCGAATTACAGGCAGGGGGAGAGAGAGTTGCATTCAAACTCACCACTAACCAGGTGGAAGAGCAGTCATTTTTCAGCCGGAGGATTGTGGGATCGATTCCAGGCTTCCCCAGACTACATGCCCAAGTGTCCTTGGGCAAGACACTGAATCCCAAATTGCCTCCGGATGTGCTTATGGGGGTATGAATGTGTGTGTGACTCAGTGAATGTGATATGTAGTGTAAAGCGCTTTGAGTGGATAGTATGACTGGAAAAAACGCTATATAAGTACAGTCCATTTACCACGCCACACAAGAAAAAGCCCAAGAGGCGCGGTTTGAGACGGATTTCACTTGCACAAGTCTAACTCTAACTTTAAGCATCAAGGCGAAGTTTCCATTTGGCACATTGCAGACTCAGATTATCAGTCTGCTACCATGATGGACAGCACACTGAGGGAAAGAAGAAGATAAAAGCTGCAACCATCTGTGATGGTTAAAGGAGCATCAGTATCCGCGGTATGGAGGACTTTGTCTCTGTGAAGGTGCTGTTTATGCAGAGGGACGTTGGACTTTTTCTACCATCAAGGTGACATCTTTTGCTGGGAAGTCTGCGCTGTTGTCAGCAGGACGATGTCAGACTTCAGGCTTCATCCCAGCTTTATTACGTTTCATTAACAGGAAGCTGATGGAACATGATGGAAACAGGATTATATGTCACAGCAGATTCAGATTATATAGCTTTCTTCAGCAGTTGGGTGTCTGCTTGCTCACAGCTCAACCATGCTGGAAAGGACAAGAACAGAAGAATGAGTCATCTGAACATGCAGCCAGTTATAGCGAGCATCCTTAGACAAAAGAACCAGCAGACAGATGGTCTGAGTCCCACAAAGCCAGTTCAGGATGCGTGAAGACAGAAAACACTCATCAGAACTGCGGTGAGCTGTTCATGATGCTGTCAGATACAACCCAACACAGACGGGTTTACCTGTTTAACAAAGTTCCCACTCAAACTCAAACACACCTCTTCTTCCAGACTCTTTGTGCTTACTGTCTCTTTCATGCATCATCACCATCAGTAGGATCATTCTGCACACTTCAGAGCACTCATCCCACAGCCTTGTCTACATCTTGATGCGCTCAGGCTGATTTATTGTTACATTATGCAACATAAAGAACTGTGGCTGAATATTATGGGAGACCCTGATAACCCTCGCTGAAAAAATATGCAAAGAAATAAGTAATGTGATTACGAGGTAATTAGAGAGCAATCTATGAGCTGGAGAGGCTGCAGATGCCTGGACTGTTGGATACATCACCAGCTGAGTGAGTGATCTGGCTGCCGTCCACCTGGCAGTCCATGAGATTATAACTAGCAGCATCTGCACCCTCCAACACCCCCACAGAGTGTGTCTGAAACACTCCTCCCCAGAGGGCTGATGGGTTGCACTTATCAACCCACAAGAGAAAACATGTCACGCCACCCTGAAGAAATGGCGATTTGGAGTTTACATACTGTGTTTACACTGCAGGCGAAAGTGACACAAAAGTGACATGAAACTGATTTGATCCAGATCTGGACGGCTGCTTACATGGCAGGTAAAATCAGACCTTTTTCAGACTCCAATGTAAATGCTCAAAGGGCCCAAAGTGGCCCCAGTGTGACTGACTGACATGCATAGTTCGAGTAAGTTCGTGATGACATGACAGGCATCTCGGTAATGTTTGGGTGACTCCTCACCGGTTGGTGGCAGTAATGCACCGTTTTAGGTGTTTGCCAATCAACCGCTAATAGAACAGCACAAGAAGAAGAAGAAAAAGAAGAAGACGTTCTAGTGTCAAAAAGATAAACAAAGCTGGCTAACTGCTACCGGCTCGGCTGCAACAGCATCTCACCTTAAAATAAATTTCATTCATTCATTTTTTCATTCTTTTAACATCTTAACAACTCTGGTTAAGCTTACTATAGAATGATAGTGCTTTATGACCTGTATGCCTTTTTGCAAGACAATGCAAAACTTTTTTATTGTGAGCGCATGCATGCGTGATAATCACCATGTTACCTGGGGGGCTCTGTAAAACACACCCGAGTCATGCTGGAGTCAACCATTAAGTTGGGCATGTTTCTGTTAGAGGGGGTGGGGTTCTTTTCGAAACTCAACGTATCTGGACAACAGAGGCTCATGGGAAATGCAATTGTAGCAGAAATTTAACCTTCCACGATTGTTAAGCTTGAATGTCAAAGTTGGCAGCTTGAGTGTGAAGGACAGTACAAGGAGATAAACTCACCACCTTAGACGACTGTTAAGCATCTGTCAAAGACAAAATTAACATTAGTCACTGGCAACTCAGGCTATTGTTCTGTCTCTGACTCTGCATCTACTGTTTTACATACTTTACTTAAAGACACACTACAGAACTTCCGTGCAGTTTTCTCAGTGATGTGCCGATTATCAACGGCTAAACTGGCATCCATCTTCATCTTGACTGTCTTGTGAGCTCCCTCCAACCAGTAAAAGACAGTCTTATCTTTTCCTGTTCCTCTTTCCTGTCTATAACTTGGGAGACTTGGGTTTTTAACCCAAGCTTTTTTAGGGTGTAGTAGACAGTAACATCAGGAGTTGGGGGGGGGTTGCCGGGGGGGGGTGATGTAGATCTGGATCCTGGTCACAGACTGGAACATCAGGATTGATGTAGATCTGGATCCTGGTAGGAGGCTGGAACATCAGGACTGATGTAGATCTGGATCCTGGTAGGAGACTGGAACATCAGGACTGATGTAGATCTGGATCCTGGTAGGAGGCTGGAACATCAGGACTGATGTAGATCTGGATCCTGGTAGGAGGCTGGAACATCAGGACTGATGTAGATCTGGATCCTGGTAGGAGGCTGGAACATCAGGACTGATGTAGATCTGGATCCTGGTCGCAGACTGGAACATCAGGACTGATGTAGATCTGGATCCTGGTAGGAGGCTGGAACATCAGGACTGATTGGTAGATCTGGATCCTGATGTCGGACAGACTGGAACATCAGGACTGATGTAGATCTGGATCCTGGTAGGAGGCTGGAACATCAGGACTGATGTAGATCTGGATCCTGGTCGGAGGCTGGAACATCAGGACTGATGTAGATCTGGATCCTGGTCGGAGACTGGAACATCAGGACTGATGTAGATCTGGATCCTGGTAGGAGACTGGAACATCAGGACTGATGTAGATCTGGATCCTGGTCACAGACGGGAACATCAAGACTGAGGTAGACCTGGAAGTAAACTCCCGCAGGGCAGTAAGTAACCTCAGGTTCTCTGCAGGACCAGGTGCAGCATACCATGCTAGCCTGCAGAGAAACACACAGCTGTTATATCTCCGGTGTTTTTCCTTGTTTATTATTTATCATGAACCACGACAGCCATGCTCATACTGATCAGTGTCACTATACAGTATAATCTGTTTATTCAGTGATATGTTTACAGTCTTTCTTTCTCAAGTTTAAATCTGTGAAAAATGTGTCTGCTGCTGCCAAAAATAAAGCTTTGATAAATAAAGTCATTGCAGTAGTCGATGCTCATCATTGGTCAATATTTCTGGAGAACTGTGAGGAAAAATTGATGGTTTGTGCTGCCTCCACCAGAACCCGTTCACACTGTAGCGCTGAGCTGGACCTGTTTGGGCTTCGTGAACCATGTGATGAGTTCAGTCGTAACTCTCATTAAACAGCACCGCTTCAGACAAACTGTTACTGTTGTTGTTGTTGTTGTCTCCCACACACAGGCTGCTCACACCGTCACTCACAGCATTTCAACACACAGTAAGATTTACATCACAACTATGAAAATGTGTCATTTCCTGAATTCATTTAGTATTTTTTATTGCTACAGTGAGTCAACCAGACATTTCAACACTCATTCTTCTTATTATTGATGTTGTTCTAAGCATTGAGTCTGATGGGTGTTGCCAGATCTGCAGTGATGCTGTATTATAGGTAAATAGTCTAAATTCTAAATATCCCTCCATTCAGGAAAGAAAGATCTGATTTATTGTTTGATATAATCTCAGTTATATTTGCTTCATATTTAACATGCTGCTCATCTCTGGATTTGGTGCACACATATCATGCAAAATATTTTAAGATAGCAGATTTTGATGTTGTAGTTGATTCCCCATAATGCTCATCTTGCTTGTTCTGATCCTTATCAGATTATTGGTGGTGGATTGAAGAGTGGAGCTAACGGATAGTTGGTATATCTGTAGCATAGCAAGTCAAACATAAATAAAGCAGATGATGTATTTCTTTGTTAATTTTTCTTCATTATCTCATCGTACTGCAGTCTCAGTTTTGCTGTGATGACGCTGGAGTCTCCAGCATCTCCGTGTCCCTGCTGACGTCTCGGAGTGACGGACTTGATGGAAACAGATTACTGTGATGTGACGAACTGTGAATGAAGATTTCAGAGTTAATTTTTTTTTTTACAGATTTTCTTTTGGCTCTAGTGGCCTTTATTAGGCAGTGATAGACAGGAAAGGGAACCAGAGAGGGTGGGGGATGACATGACAGAGGTCCGAGGCCAGCAGGAACCAGTAGCCTCTATTCATGGGGCGGCTCAGCTGCCCAAGCAGTGGAGCCAAACAGGACCCCATGTGTTGTGAAATTTGTCATATTTTATCAAGTCTTACTTCTCCAGTGTTGGAGGCAACTGGTTGAAGTCAGTTTTCTTTGCATTGATGGATGCGTTTCCATGGATATATGGTTGTTTTCAGCTTCTTTCACTAAAAAATCAACCCTTTTAAACACAGGATGGAAACACTGTTCTGAGAGAATTTTATCCCCTTCTTGTCATAGTTTTCACATCTGGGGTAATTAAAATTATCTTTAGGTGAAGGGCAGAGTGAAACAGCGTTGTGAATTAATGCAGTTGACATTTTAACCTTAATTTTCTGTGTGACTACAGGAATAAAAAAGGTGACTGCAGTGTAAATTCCCGTGAATGCAAACTTGTCTGCTATGTTGAATGCGTATTATTTTATAATGAAAGGCGTTTTGGCCTTGGAGTCTTTCTATCAGCTTGCCTGGTAAATGGAGAGGATTCCTGTATTTGGTTGAAGTGATGAGTGCATAATTCAGAACTGCAGCTCCTTTCTCTGAAGCTGCTTCTGATTGAAGTGGTGTTATAACATCTAAAACCCACCAAATACTTCATTTCCTTTTATCAAACCAAGGACATTTATGTTGAGTCAGTACTGCGACATAGAGCTGAATTAGATTTTTTTTTTTTATAAGAAAAAGATCTTGACTTACAGATAAAAGATTTTTCTCACAACATTCCTGAAAGAATAAAGATGAAGTGAAAACCTATGGAATTCCATTTTAGTTAACAGAAATTATAAATCGTGGAATAAAGATACATTAGTGTCATTCCATTGAGGAGACATGACTACTGACATGCCTGGGTCTCATTCTTCTCAGGAGGCACACCTGAATACAACCATCTGAATCCCAACAGTGGAGACACACCATGGTAACGTGCTAACCAGAGCCGTCACAAGGCTTGTGCAAATTCTGCAACCGCACAGGGCCTTGCACCTCCAATCCTCCTGTTTTTTTTTTGTTTGTTTGTTTTTTCTTTTCTTTCTTCCTTTTAATAAATATAGTAAGTATATCTAATTTTTGTTTGTTTCTGTCGAAGTCACATAAAACAAGCAAGTAAATTAACAAAATACTCAAAACAGTGGATTTACTTGTGGAAAAAAGACTGGCCAAGATATCCAACTTTGATTTCCCTGTGACTCAAGACAGTTTTCAGATTACTTTTATGTTAGAAAGATACCCATAAGTTAAAAATCTCTTTGCAGACGATGTTGACAGGATGATGATGCTCTGAGGAAGTTTATTAGTATCTGTCATTGTACTCATTACTTCATTAAACTCTTCCATCAGAGAGGCACACAGAACAATCTGATGGATGATACAGTGGTGTGCAATAAGATCTGGGTTGTCTTCTGTCATCTGTGTCACAGCCCCCTCTCTCTGCCTATATGGCTGAAGCACCATCTGTAGTGACTGAGAAAATGTTACATCATCCAAACTCAGACGATGTAATTCAGAGATCCATTACCATGGACTAGGCTGCAGGTTGGATGGTCCCTCCTGTACACACAGTGGAAGTCAGAGTTTCGGGGAACATCATCTGGCCAGAGACCACCTCAGGATTCCTCCCCAATAGAAGAACATCTCTTCTCACTCAAGTCAAATCTGTGGATGAATGCATATTTTACATAATAAAATCCATAATAACCTGTCAGAGAAAAATGTTTCAGTTTTTTTACTTGCACTTAGAAACAGGAAATAAAGACTCCACATGCTGCATGCCTGATTATAAAAGTTAAAAAGCTTCTGGTAACACTCGTACATCCAGATTTTTCTTTTGCTTCATCATTAAAAAGGCACTCAGAAGATAATGGAGGTCTGCTTATTGAATTTAATGCTCACATGTCACATTGTGAACATTAACAACAGGCTCCACTTTTCTTCAAACTGTGGCTGGATTTTCAGAGGACTGGATTTGCAAACAATTTTTACCACATATTTCAGAGCACAGTCTCATGGTAAAATGGGAGATAGACACAGAATGAAAATCATTTAATTTGTGTTGATGGACATAAACGAACGTGTCATCCAACATCACCTATGAAATATTGCATTATATGCAGATTATTTTTTGATCTCTTTCTCTGAAGTTTGTTTTTAAATACCTTTTCAGACTTTGTCTTTACCGTCCTCTTCATGATGTCATTATTAAGCGGGTGGTGAGATTTCATGTAACACACTGAATTCAAACGTGTCAGATGCACCCACCATCCTCTTCATCAGCTCCAGCTATTCGGCTTCCTGTTAACATTAATGTAAAGCAGCCAGTCACATGGCAAAATCTCATCATGTACAGATGCGGGCATGAAAAAGTTCTGCCTTTTTCTGCCAGAAATGGTGCAGTTATAGTGCACTATTACTGCACTATCACTAACTGAATAATTTGTCCCGCGAATACGTCATCACGCATGGTGTCCAAACTTTTTTTTATTTTTTTTAATTTTATTTTCTACTTGTCCTGTCCAGCATCGAAGCAAGCAGAATGGAAATCTGATTGCTTTATTTTGTTGAACAGTTTTGCTTTACCAAGCGGGGCTTTATGAACATAAGGCTCCACTTGATATCCTGTTTATTCATTTTATTTCTTTAATTAAACATTTGTCTATAACACCATTCCATATCATACTGCTGGGCCTGACAAGAGAGAAATGAAAGTTAACAGAGGTAATGATAGAAAGTGAAACAGAGAGAAAGGAGTAAGGAAGAGGAAGAGAGAGAGGAGAGAAAACATGAATCCACTTACACAGTTCACTGGTACATCTGTACAGCGATCCCTAAACAACATTCCAAGGTCTCTGTCGGAAAACAAAACAAGCAATCCCCTACAGGAGGACCTGCAGGTGGCTTAAATATTCTCAGATCATACAAACACACGCAGAACTACGCAGAGAAGAGGTAAAACCTAGTCAGCGCAATGGGAAGTAGTGTCACAGTGTCAACATACATAATAAAGGGTGCTCCGTGGTGATACAGTCATGCAGATGCAGCCTCGTCTCTGCAAGGAGGAGGAAGCTCGCAAGGCTCACGACCCAGGCCCCCAGCAGCCACCCAGAAGCCCAGATCCCAGCTACCCCCCCCCAAAGAGTGGACATGCATCCCCCGAAGGGCGGCAAAAGGCGGCCCCAGGCGGAGCCCCCTGCGGTCTGGGGGCCCAGGCCCCAGCGGACCAAGACCAGCAGCTGCTGACCCCACCAGGCGCCGGGCGCCCCCCGGAGCGGAGACAGCGCCCCAAGAGCAGCCACCCCCCCCCCCCCCCCCCCCCCCCCGACCCGGGCGGCCCAACTGAAACCCAGGAGGACCGGACCCCCCAGACGACACCCCCCCAGGGCAGGCCAGCCCCCACCCCAACGTCCCTGCCCCACACACCTGACACCAGGGCGCCACTACCTCTACCACCCCCTACCCCGCCACCACGCTCACACACACACTCCCCACACACCTACCCCAACACCCCCATGTACCCCCCCCCCACACACACATACACCCACCCACTCCGCTCTCCGACCTTACATACCCACACTCACTCCTCCCTCCACCCCCAACACTCTCCTCCCTCTACCGTCCACACCTACCCCCACCTCCTCATACCCTCTAACACACTCACGGTGTCCAAACTTGGCGTGTGGAAACGTCCTTGTTCCGGGCGTTCATTTATGCTCTGAAATCGTTTCCCCTGGGCACACAGGCATTTCTCTGTGCGATTGAATTAGCAGACAAGTCAGTGGTAAGTGGCTGGTAAGTGGCTGGCAGTCGGCTGTGAGGGGAACTTTTTCATGCCCAGATCTGTAATAGAGCAAAACGTGGTTAAAGGTCAATCAGTGCGCAAGGCAATACTGTTTACTTGTCTGCTTGCACAAAGACCTATTCTTTTGAACTGGAAACAATCAGAGCCCCCCACTTATGTAAACTGGTTTAGAGATGTAATGATGCACCTGGAACTTGCAAAGATTAGGTACTCTTTGCAAGGGCTTGATGACACATTTTGGGAAGTGTGGTCATCTTTTTACAGTCTGAAAGACAAAGCTAATGAATAGGATGTGTCGAATATAAAATAACACAATTATTCTGTGATGGTCTCCGCAACTTGTTTGGTAACGTCATCCACCTTTTTTTTTGTTTGTCTTTTGTCTTTTTCTTTGTGATTATGTTAACTGTGAAACTCGTAGTAATGTACTTGTTTTTTCAATCACATATGTTAATTATATAGAGGCAATCCAAACACATCAAAGGCATTGTGTATATCTTCATGATGCGGGAACCTTCCCTATACAAGCTTACTTACTGACTTATCTCTGTTGTAATGTTCAGTACAAATAATTCAATTAAGAAAGTTTGAAAAAAAAAACCCTCTTAATACAAATGTTCCCTTTTCAACCTTTAAAGACCCACAATGCAACTTTTAGCAGTTTTATCAGTGACGCACCCCATCGACAGCTAAACTAGCATCGTACCTGTACTGTGAGCTCACTCCAGCCAGTAAAAGACCGTCTTATCTTGACTCTTGTTCTTTTCCTTCCTCTCTTCCCCCCTAATGTTTCCTTGCATTTCTTTGCCGAATCCAATATAATGCGCTTTCAGAACACCCGCTGTGTTCATGTCTGGTTCATATCCGTTTGCTAGCATGTGACGCAACCAATAGTTGGCTGCAACGTCACAGCCACATCCCAGTTTGAAAAGTTCGATACAAAAGTGTGGTTTCTGAGTCTTGGGATGCTTGGCAGTGTCTGCTCGAAAATGTGCATATTGAATATTGGTGTGCCATCAAAACGAGTCAGAAATGGATATTTTTAAGGTAGAAAAGCTACCTTGTGGGTATTTAAGATTTGCTAATCTAACCAATAACCTCAAAATGAGAGAAAAAATAGTGTCTTTCATGGTACACTCTTGAGGAATGTAGGGAAGACTTGACCAGCCTGACGAATTATACAGTATAGATCATACTTGTCAGAATCGACATGGGAAAGGCAAACCGAGCATCAACGCCCTCTACCTCATCTAAAGCTAAGAAACAACAGACTGAATATTCACCCAGAGTGCTCTCTTCTCCAGGGAACGGCTCAATGGACATCTATACCTCCATAGATAAGAAATTAGCCAGGCACGGAGCATGAGGGATAACCTGATATTTGCAGGGATCCCCGGACCAGCAAAAAAAGATCCTAAAAAAATAAAGAAGGCTAAACTATGAAGGTTGTGCTATGATATTGACATCAGTCTTCCAAAACTACAACAGGAGAACTCCATGAAGCTCTTCAACATATGCCCAACAATACGGTCCATATGTCCAGGTCCATAATAAAGCCTTTGGGACAGACACGCTTCCAGTGGAATTCTAAAAGGGATTTTGGACAACTGTGGTACCCGCTTTTTACAAATTAATATTAGAAGTAAAGGAGAAAAAGAAAATACCACAAAATATGAACTTGGCAAATATTACTGTATTATTTTTTTTTTTAAATGAAGGGAAGATCCTACACTCCCATCTAGTCATCAGCCTACCTCATTAATAAATGTAGATCTTAAGATAATTAGCAAGCACTCACTAAAAGGATAGAAAAAAAAGAACTCCTCTCATAACTGAAACAATTTATTATATATAACCCCCCCCCTCTCCCCCCCCTTCTTCCCCCTCCCCCCCCCTATAGATTTTGCTAATCAAGCCCCCCCCCTCGTTGTTGGGGTTTTTTAATTTTTAAGTTGGATTATTTTTTTTTTTTATTTATTGTGGTCTTTTTGTTTTTCTTCCATCCCTTTTTTATTTTTTCCCCTTTTAAAAAATATTTAAAATCAACATCTAAGGGTTCTTTATACAAACTGGTTTTATAAAAAGGTAAACATTCTTCTAACACACAGATTAATTAATCTAATAGACTACAGTACCATACATAAAATGGAATCTGAAATCATTTCTTTAAGATGCAGAAAAAGCTTTGGACAGAGTAAACTGGAAATGTTTATTTGCAACATCAAATAACTCCTTTTCTAGAATAAACCAAAAGTTTGTTGCTTTACTAGTGCGAAACCTGTTAACTCTGACATCAGAGATGATCATTTGGTTTTTACCTTTAAGTTAATAAGTCCAACCCTGGTCGTCCATGACCTCCTCTTTATTTCCCTCCTCGACCTCCTTTTCGAATCAGTTATATGTTTTCTTCTCCACTTGGCTCAGAGAATCAGTGTTAAGTCGACACTCTGTGGAGGCAACATGATTTAGTGAGTGTGAATTATTAATGGCACAGGAGCAGGAAGACGGATGTTGAATGTCCAGAGTATCTACATCAGCCTAAAGGCCGTCTCGTATGATGTCTGTTTCTGTCAGCAGCTGCTGACAAGAGGAAGAAGAGAGCAATCAGAGGAAACGCCTTGATAAGATAGAGCTGGATGGTTGTTGCAGTGATAAGCTGATGAGAAATTCTCATTTTCTTTTTTGTCCACAATGACCAGAAAATAACACAAATCTGAATACAATTAAACAGACTCAGTACTGGCATCCCTCAGGGCTGTGTGCTGAGTTCTCTTCTCTACACTCTCTACACCCATGACTACACCTCCACACACCCCAGCAAGTGCATCATAAAGTTTGCAGATGATACAACAGTGGTGAGGCTTTTCAGATGGGGCTGAGACTTCATACTGGGAAGTGGTGGAGTGGTTGTCAGGGTGCTGCACACAGAAAAGCCTGATCCTAAACTCCATCAAAACTGAGGGCATCCTGGTGGATTTCAGGAAAAGGAAAACTCATCCCTTTTGGCTGGAGTGTGTGATAGGGTCACGCCACGCCAAGGATGACTTGACTTGGAACACCAGCACCAGTTCTATTAGAAAAAAAGGTGCAACATGTTTTTCAAAGAACTGTTAGATACAACCATCTCACTCAGAATCTGCTGGTGTCCTTTTACAGATGTTCTACTGGAACATCCTGACATGATGCATTCGTGTGTGGTTTTCCAGCTGCACACGTGCAGAAACGAAGGCACATAAGAGAAAAGTGTCCGGCCCAGATTAAATAAAGCATAAAGAAACAAGCATGATGGGGCTCCTGAACCATTATTTTGTTAAGCAGCAACACTTTGAGGTAATTGCTGCAATCAGGCCTTCTTTACTTTTCTTTACTGTCCAATCAGACCTCTACACCAGTTTACAGGTACGTTGGTGCACTGGGATAGTTTTGTTTGTCCGAAATTATTCTTTTCATCCAAAATTCAAAAACAATATTTTATTGTACGAAATTATGATTTAGTTCCTTGTTATTTGACAACTGTTTATATACACTGTGTGACAAATGTTTATATATGTATATGTACGCATGTATGTATATGTGGACCTGTCCAAGTATATCTGTGTTTGTGTATATCTGTGGGGGTGGATGTAGGTGTGTGTATGTATGTATTTGTGTATATGCCAGTAAAATATACTGTGACAGCCTAGGTAGGTGTGGCAATCTGAAGACGGCATCAAGGGTTCTGATAAGAACCAGGGAGATCATATTTCTCCAGTTTTATCTTCTCCTCATCATCTTCCAGTTAAAGGGGAAGTCCGTTTTTTTTTTTTCCAATCTGGACCTATTTTCTTGCATGAAATATGTTCATTTACTCACCCAGACAGTTTTGGTGCAACTTGAATTTCTTCCGGAGATACTTAGATCCACTCCAGATCAGCGTATGTCCAATATAATGGAAGTGATGAGGCAACCGCGCGCAGCCTTTAAATAAGGAATTATCTGCCACAAACTCCTTCATTTCACCAATGTTTTGTTATTAAGCATTAGTCCCCCCCCCCCCCCCCCCCCCCCCCCCCCCACCACCACCACCACCACCACCATCAAGCAGCTTTTTTGTGGTGATTTGTCCTTATTTACAGACATTTACTTGTTATGGTGTCGCATTATAGTGACGTAATCAAAGCTGCCGCAGTAAAAATATCTGTTTTTGGGTTACTTCGACCCAGAAAATTTTTTTTTTTTTTTTTTACCCAATTATCAGGTTGAATATTTGACCCAAGAAGTTGGGCTATATTGACTACAATGTTGGGTTATTTTAACCCAGAAGTTGGGTCAACATCCCAACAACAACCCAAATGTCTGGGTTAAAATAACCCACAAATTAGTTGGTCCTTTTTTAACCCATAAGTTTGACACAGGAGATTTTAGTGTGTACCTGCTTATACATTTATTTGTGGTTTGATTTTTAAACATCCATGAAGTAATTTCTTCAGACCATACCTATATATTAATTTGTATTCTTCAAAGGAACTCTCTTTACAGAGCACCAAACTGTGGATTGCATTAAACGCACAAGGAGTATTCTTTTCCTATGGGATTAAACATAATAATAATAATAATGATTTATAATAATAATAATAATAATAAAATAATAATAATAATAATAATAATCATACATTTTATTTATAGAGCACTTTTGCAGAAGCTCAAATACACTTAAATATTGACTTACTGACATATACTGATAAATTAATCCTGTGGTAGGATATTTGAACAGAACACCAGCCCTCAGTCTTGTGCAGCATGTCCATCCCATCTCTCTCTGCCCATCTTACTGAATCTACTGCTGATTAAAGGCCACTTGAGTCCAAAGAAATCTTTAAATGAACACTTTACACTGGACTCATGCAAACCATTTCTAGGTCCAACCTATTTGTAGCAATTTAAAAAGCCATTATGCTCTCTGGCTTCAAAGAGACCCATGATCCTGAAGAGGTTTTCATGTTTCTCAAAGTAAACAAACTCAAAAAGATTCTCCAAACAAGCAGTGGTGGTGGGGCCTTGTGGTATCTATCATTCTTAAAAATGAGCTGATTTATGGAGAAAAAAAAAAAGCTCATTTGAAGCCTAACTGAATCCTGAGGTCAGTTACACTTGATTAAGTTTCCAACACAAAACACAGGCTGAAGAAAAGAACAGGCTTCTCTCTGGAGGGGCCTTAATCCTCCACAGGGGTGAAATGAATTCAATGAACTGGTTCTAAACGATTTACAGCCGATGGACAGCTAAGGGGAAAAAAAAATCAATATTTCCGTCTTTCAGCTTCCATCACTTATATTAGTTCTTACTGAAGCCACATGAGTCAGTAGTTTCAGGAGGAAGGACTTTCCAATGCTGCTGTCCACCATCATGAAGAGGCTGAGAGCATCATGAAGGACAACCCTGACAGTGTCTGAACTGGGTTTTATTGAGCCAGATTTAATGGTTTTAATGGACAAACAGAAATGAAATAGTCTGAACAATTATAGCTAGAAAACTAAAATGGAGCTGGGGAGACGGAAGTCTGGGCTTCCCTGCTAAAGCTGAGGACACATTACATGATTATTTGCCCGATTTTTCCCAAAATTGTCAGTCGGGCTTGGTCTGCGCCTCAGTCTGCCTTATCAGTCGGTGGAAAAATCTGTCAGTGTCTGTGGAAGCGACTCAGATCTCCAAGCGTGTTTCCAAGTGTGTTATAGAAACCGACCCGATGCAACCTCAGTCGTAGTCAATGAAACATGTTTGAGAACTAGAGCCAACTCCACCCGACTGGGAGCCGCGCTGCAGAACTGCAGGGGCCACATGTGCAAAGAACGGTGTGGATTTCCTACTGAAACCCAGCGTACGATCAGATCCTGAAAATGTCATACGCACAATAATTTTCAGATGCAATCTATGCATATGCATTGACCCAGGTCAGTAAATTTCCTTTGAACATCCCAGTAAACATGGAATAGAGCGCATGTGCTGGAGTACCCTCACCAGGGATTCTCCTCTCTGCACGATCAGAAAGACAAAATATGACTATGGAAGTGAAGAAATATTAAGAATGTAACAGAGAACAAACCTGAAACTGTTTATGGGCAACAATGTGTTCTATGGCACACAGTCCTCCGGCATTACACACACACAGAAGGGAGGTGGTGAGAGTGTGCGACGCGCTGCTGTGGAGTCAAGGCTACAGTATACTTCTCCGACTGCGTAATGCGTTATCCAACTGCGTAATGACGGAGACCCCCCCAGCCTTCATAGTTCTCCGTCATGGTGCTGCATACACAGTGCAATTTCCCGCCCGATAAGTAGGGGTCGCTACACAAGACTGACCTACTCACAGGGGCGGACTGGGACAATAATTCAGGCCAAGAATTTGATACCATCCCAGGCCACCTCCACCAAATTAACCCAAAACACTAAGAGTGAATTAGGCTGGGCGCCTACTGATGTACAGGTAAGACTGTAAAATAACAAAACAAAGGCTCCACATGTGGCCACACACAGCTTTTTGTTTCTTTCCCTTACAAAATAAATATTTGTTGTGCTGCAACAATCTGCATGTACAGTAAATCACATAAACTGAAATTCTGTAATCAACGGCAATATGGTTAAATGTGCAGTCTGCACAATTAACCGTATTGTAAATCAAATAAAATTACACCATCATCTACCTAAACTTGATACTTAGCCTATTTATAATCTAACAGGTACCAGACTAGTTGACGACTGTGTCAGCCATAGTATCATACCATAAATGAGAGGTGCACCGATTGTGCACTGCAGATGTGTGGATTTATTTTCTTTAACAGCCAACAACAAAAATTCCAACACAGAAAAAAATATTCTAAAACTATCACCAGCATGTTTGGTTTGTACTTACATTGTACCTGAAGGTTCTTGCTGTGATTCCTCACTGCTGCTGCTGTCCACCACTGCCATGACCGCAGCAGCTCTTG
This sequence comes from Atherinomorus stipes, assembly GCA_023101725.1. Taxonomy (NCBI): domain Eukaryota; kingdom Metazoa; phylum Chordata; class Actinopteri; order Atheriniformes; family Atherinidae; genus Atherinomorus; species Atherinomorus stipes. The sequence goes on along the minus strand of JALJCO010002819.1, from coordinate 361,403 downwards.
CAACAATAATGATGCTGATCTTTGTTTAAAAAAGAAATTACAAAAGCCATCTATAATTTCCCAGATTTTTGGATTCAGATATTGAACATTTTATATGCATTTGCTATGCATTATTTTAATTTTTTTTCCCCTGCTTAAACAGAAGTTAAATAAAATATACAAGGATTTCAATATTCATAATCATGTATTATCTTACATCTGTATAGTAAACCATATTCTCAAATTTGCAATATCCTTTGTTACAATTTAAAACTTTTTCTAATTAAGCTAGTTTAAGCTCATCAGCTAAGCATTAAGCTAGCTGGATGGATGTGTGCATCTTTTGTCACTTTCACCACTAGTGTATTTATATCTCACCTGCTCCCTGACTGACAAACATGTCAGTTATTTTGATGCACTTTTCTGCATCTGTTGCTATTGCCTTTTTCTTCTTAAGTCTTTCTCTCTCTGCTCCACCTTTTCTCTTGCCCTGACACTGCCGCTCCATCTTGCCCCTCATCAGAGCTATGTCAGGAGGAGGGGAGGGGGTGGGGGACTGCACTGTGTGTCCGCATGTTCGCAGCAGTCACTCAGCTTCACAAAAAGAGTGTGAGAAAAACGTGGACGGGGGGCACTCAACCTCTGCCTGCGTCTGTGAGCTTCATGAGCTTCAACGGGACAGCCGGCATGACAAATTATTCATTTACAGATGTGGGCATGAAAAAGTTCCTCCTTTTTCTGCCAGAAGTGGTGCACTAATAGTGCACCATTACTGCACTATCACTGGCTGAACGACTTGTCCCGCAAATACAGCATCACGTACGGTGTCCAAACTTGGCGTGTGGAAACGTCCTTGTTCCGGGCATTCATTTATGCTCTGAAATCGTTTCCCCTGGGCACACAGGTGTTTCTCTGTGCGATTGAATTAGCAGACAAGTCGCTGGTAAGTGGCTGGCAGTCGTCTGAAAGGGGAACTTTTTCATGCCCAGATCTGTAAAACTCAAACGCGACCTGACAAGCCAGGCCAGTTTGGCAACCAGGCCACCGGGAAATGTCCCGCTGCTCCTGATGGCCAGTCCACCACTGCCTACTCATATGATGCCGATGGTCGGTAACCTCGATGGTTATTTTGCTTCCGGTTACACTGAGCAATGGCGTCCGAGAGAGAAAGACTGTTGTTGTTGCTGCAGCTGAATAACAGAGATACTTTTGATGCAAAATAAAGACGATGGGGCGATTTTGGTATTTCCTCACTTCTTCAGCCAACAATTCTTCGGTTGGACGCATATCTGCGTCTTCGTAGGCTAGCCAGTTTAAAATGGCGCTGCTAGTGTTTACATAGTGGTCGACCAATCACAGTCTCCGTCGTCCCTTGACGGAGTGACGGACACTTAAAAAATATTTTGTGCAGCTGGAGATGACGAAGAGGCTCTCCAACAGGCTCTCCGTCGATGTAGAGGGCTTTCCATAACCTACGTAGAGCACTTTACGGACAACTATAAATTAGGCTTCAGAGTTGCACACACAAGCCGAAATAAGAAGCGGTCCGACATGGGGCTGGATGTGAAGGCAAGGACAGCTGCTCACCGTCAGTGTGGCCAAAACAGGCGGAGGGACGGAGGAAAAAGGACCACCCCAACTGACCAGAAAGTCGCCACCATGGAGACTCTTTTTTTTTTCTCTCAGGAATGGTGGGAGTAGGCTACCCGCAGGTGACTCTGATTGCTCCCTAGGTTAATACATATTTGTGGAACATATACATGTTTATAGGCTACAGTAGCCTCCCCACAGCCCGACATCACTTTAAATGTATCTGTTAGCCGACACAATTCATTATTGTAACAGGTGCAGGCACAGCCACGAGCCACAACCTTGGGAATTTGTCCTGCGTCACAGTCTCGGGGATTTCCCTTACATTCTCAGACGTGACAGACGGGTGGGGGGCAGATACCGACACCAGCAGGCACTACAACAAAATGGAGAAGAGGACTGGAAGAGATTTGTGCGTCTTCTTGTTCTTTTCTGTATAATGGCGGTTGACACACAAGGTGTTGGTGATTTCCACCACCTCGGTTGGGTTGAACGAACTTGTTGTCTGTAATCCCTGGAGGAACAGTCATTAAATGTGTTATCCCTAATCTTGAATGAATCTACACTCCAAAAAAACTGATTGGGAGTCTGCTTAATTAATCTAAGTGAACATGTTTCTTCTACCATATAGTCATGTTTTGTGGTTGAACATCATTAAGATGTTTTTCAGCATGATGTGCAATAACTCAACATTTACTAAATTCAGTTATGCTGACAGAACCCAATGCTTTTTGGGTAAGATATCAAATGGCGTGTACAATTCTAAACAGAAGGTGGCAGAAGTGTGGAGGGGGGCGTACTAGTTTGTATATAATTAAAGTCAACACAAGAGAAGACGAAAAGATTATTTAAAGTTATGTAGATGAAAGTCCGACAACGCCACCTGGCTTAAGGCCCCAAAAAAAGTGCAACGCCTTTTAGGAAAGACAGAACGTGAGTAAACAATGAAGTTTATTCTTACAGTATAAAGATTAATCAATATTTCGAGTATCTAAGAACTATTAAAAATTACTACAAAACAAACACAAAAGGTAGACCAGCTGGGAGCACTGGTGGAGGGCAGCCTACAAGGGAGAGTGCCCAGGTGTGCCACCACTTACCTTGTGAACACGCACGCACACCTCACTACAAACCTAACAAAAACATGGAGCCCAGGTGTACAAAGTGAATCAAAACAACACAAAAAGGTGAGGGTCTCAACCACGAGTGCCTAGCCCATCCGGCCACGGTCTCCCGGCTGTCAAAAGAAAACAAATCAAACAAAGCAAACAAAATACACGCTGCAGCAATCAAAGCTAAAACAGGACAAAAACACTAAAATACAAAGACAAAACCAGGAAACCAAATAGAGACAAAACAGCAGCAGGGGACCTACAAAAAAAGGAAAACAAACTAGAATCCCATCTACTGATAAGAGGACTTTCCTGCCACCCTACTCACCACCCAAAGAGCCCTGAAGACAGCAGGAAGCAAGAGGCAGAAAGGCAGCAGGTGTCTTTTATACCTTCTGGATTAAAAGGGGAGGAGCCTGTTTGAGCACTCACTTCTAGTGTAATGAGTGCTCACCACTACAATCTACCCCGCTACTTTAAATCGGTGTCCCGACGATTATTGCCACGGCCTAAAAATGGGCACACTCACAAGCATCTGAGAGTTAGTAGCCCCCATTGCCCTACTCCCCATTTTTGTGGCAGGTGGTGGGGATTTGGGTGTCTTCCAGCTGTTATACGAGTGGTCCTTCTTAGGGGAAGTTCTGTATTCGTGGGAAATTGACTGCATCTGCAAGGCAGCCGAAGGGGAGGCTGGCCCCGGGTGGATGCACATAGGAGGCTGAGGCAGTGTCGGACGAGGGTCTGCAGTGGCAGTAGTGGAACCAGGGACCAGTCTGAACCATTCGCCATCGGACATAGACTCCTCTTGGGAAGGGGATAATTCTTCCTGCAGTTCTTCACCCACAGGACAGCAGTTACAACAGGTACTTTAGCTTCAGCAGTGAGCGATGAATTTGTTTTACCTTACTGAGGTCATCAGTAGGTGCAATGGTGTACACAGATCCTTCTCCTGTTGGCTTTCTCAACACCTTGTACACCACCGAGCTCCAGACATGAATCTTGTGGCGACCTCTGACCCCAACCTCCTTGAGGTAGACCAACTGACCTTCCTGCAAGGAGAATCTCGTACCTTTTTGTCATGAAGCTCCTTGCGTAGTTGGGCTTTAGCCTCCAGGTGTTTGTTCACCCCTTCATACGCATGACGTAGCCGGGTCTGATGTTCCACGATCCAGTCATTAACAGTGCCAGGAGTTGGCTCTGGAACTCTGCCCAAGAGGAAATCCACTGGTAACTGGGGATCTGCACCAAACATCAGGAAATATGGCGACTCTCCTGAGACTGGTGTGCAGTGGTATTATATGAGAAGGTGAGTGAGCAAGATTGCATGACCGGTCCCTCTTTTTTGGTGACAGGCAACGTGCGAAGGAGGTTATGCAAAGTCCTATTAAACCTCTCACATTGGCCGTTACCAGCAGGATGATAAGGAGTAGTCCGGCTCTTTTGAATTCCATACATCTGGCACAGTTGTTGAATAAGGTGACTCTCAAAATTTCGGCCTTGGTCTGAATGGATGCGGCTTGGTACTCCAAACTTACAAAACCACTCACTCACCAGCACCTTAACAACAGAACCGCTGTCTGGTCATGGGTTGGAACTGCCTGAGTGAATTTAGAGAAAACGTCAGTCATTATTAAGACATTTTCCATCCCGTTTCTTGCTGGCTCCAAGGTGGTAAAATCAATAGCAAGAATTTGATTTGGCCGGCATGCAAGTAGATGACCCATGTAGGTGCGTGCAACGGGGTGAGTGTCTTTGGCTACCTGACAGCGTTCACAATTTTGACACCACTGCTTTATGTCATGATACATCCCAGGCCAGTAGCAACGCTGACGGACCAAGTCGGTTGTTCGTTCTACCCCCTGATGTCCATGTTCATTGTGCAACTGCTGCAGTACCTGGTTCTGAAGGGATGCAGGTAGTAACAACTGCAGAGTCTCTTCCCCATTAGGGTTGCACACTCGGCGGTAGAGCACTCCATCTTTCTCCACAATTCGATCCCACTGCCGAAGTAGGATCAAAACATCCTTGGTGCTCTGGTGACGTTCTGCTGCATCAGGGCCTCGCCTTCTAGACCAAAACATCAGGAACTTGTTGATTGAAGGATCAGCTTCCTGCAATGCACACAAATCTGACTGGGTATGACATGGAAACGCAGAGATACCAGCCCGAGTAGCTTCACTGGTCTGCACTTCAACTGCTTGTTTCAGAGCTTCTGGGACTGGCAGACCAGAGCTAACAAGATCCGATGCACTGGCCGGTGCTGGATGATGTCGGGAGAGGGCATCAGCATTCTTGTTGTTTCGGCCAGGCTTATATTTGATGGTGAAGTCAAATGTAGCCAACTGTGCAGCCCACCGCTGTTCAGTTGCACCAAGTTTTGCTGTTGAAAGGTGACTGAGGGGGTTATTGTCAGTAAAAACCACACACTTCTGTCCCATCAAGTAATCTCTAAATTTTTCTGTCATGGCCCACTTAAGGGCCAGAAATTCCAGCTTCATTGCACTGCAATTGTTCATGTTGCGCTCTGTAGGTCTTAGACTGCGACTGGCATAAGCTACAGGTCTAATTTTGCCATCCTGCTCTTGGGAAAGCACAGCACCAAGTCCATTATAACTGGCATCCACTTCAAGAATAAAAGGCAGTGAAAAGTTAGCATAAGCCAAGACAGGAGCGGACACCAACCTCTTTTTCAGTTCTTCAAAACTGTGCTCACACACATCTGTCCATGCTGTAGAGAGGGATGTTTTCATTAACTTCCGTGGCTTGGTGGCATTCTGTTCAGCTACCAGGCGGTGCAGAGGGGCTGCGATCTTGGCAAATCCTTTAAATCGCCGGTAGTAACTGGCGAACCCCAAGAAGGAACGCAGCTCTGGCACGGAGGTTGGCCTTTCCCACTTAGACACTGCCTCAATCTTGCCTGGGTCTGTTGACACACCCTCATGGGAAATGACATGGCCCAAGTAGCTCACCTCCGTTTTGAAGAACGAACATTTCTCCAACTTGGCCTTGAGACCCTCTTTCTGCAGCCGACCCAGCACAGCATCCAGCCGGTTCATATGTTCCTCTACAGTAGAAGAGAAGACAACAACATCATCCAGATACAGTAATAGAGATTGGCAATGCTGATCTCCAAAAATTCTCTCCATTAGCCTTTGAAAAGTACTTGGGGCATTGCACAGCCCAAAGGGCATCCTGTTCCATTCAAAAAGCCCAAAAGGCGTGCAGAAAGCAGTTTTTGCCTTGTCTTTCTCAGTGACAGGTACTTGATTATACCCAGCAGCTAAATCCAGAGTAGAGAACCACCTGGCTCCAGACAACACATCAAGTGACTCCTCAATGCGCGGCAAGGGAAATGCATCTTTCCGTGTTTTGCTGTTAAGGAGACGATAGTCCACACATAATTGAAGGCTGCCATCCTTTTTCTTGACCAGCACAATTGGAGAGGCATAAGGGCTACTACTCTCCCTGATGACTTGTGTTTCAAGAAGCTGACGAATGTGGGCCTTTGCTGCTTCATATTCTGAAGGGGGATGCGTCTAAACCGCTGACGCACTGGCACCTCGTCCACTAAAGGGATATCATGGGAGACAAGGTTAGTACAGCCTATGTCGCCCTCATGTGTTGAAAAAACGCTCTGGTATTTTTGCAACAAGGACCTAACCTGATTTTGTTTTTGCTCTGCAAGGGCTGTCAAATCAACTGCATTTACCTTGTCCCTCATGGAAGTAAAGGCTGAGTGAGAAGCCACTGTGACAGGGACATCACCCTCTTCAAGGCCAACTGGTGAGCTCACAAGATGGGCAGTACCAATCGTACCAAGTACAGTGCGAGGATACAGTACAACATCTTGTGTCCCTACATTAACTATGGGGATATACACTGTACCCCTAGTAACACGTACCAATGCTGGGGATGCCAGGAGCCCAGAAGGTAAACCATTGGTCAGGGGTTCAAACAAAACATCATCCACTGTATAGTGCTTGTGACAGGAAGCACTTACAATTTTTATAGTGCCTCCAGGTATTCTACAAACCCTCCCCCCTTTAACCTTCACTCGACCTGAATAATCTGGTTGGGCATTAGCTTTAGCTTGGTGACAGTGCTGCAGAGCCTGTTGGATAAGGGCAGGAGCCTGTACCACATTGGCTACCTCAAAGAGAGCAGATCCATGTTCGACAAAAAGTTCATGGTAACATTTTTTTTATTATGTTCATCCCCAGTACCCCTGGAATTGAAACTGAGCTATTTTGAGAATCTTTGACAACCAACACCCCTCGCTTGGCTACCTCCTTACCACAGAGCTGCACATCTAGCTCAAAGTAGCCAACATAAGGTATTGCGAGCCCATTAGCAGCAGTCAGCTTCAACCAGTTACATGCACGGAGCTTGTCTGAGCCCCAGAATGCAAAATTCTTTTTAAAGAAGCTTTGTTATTGTGGACACCATTGACCCTGTGTCCACTAAACAAGGAACTTGAACTCCACCCATAAGTACGGTCAAACAAGGACATGTTGACACTAGACCGTCGGGAACAGGGGATTCTGAGCCTGTAGAGACCCCACCTGAACTTTGGCTCAACAGTTCAGGGGGTAGCAGTTTTCCTGCTCCTGCACCTCATGATTTATGCTAGAGGATACAGCTCTAGGCCCCAACTGTGGTTGGGAACTCACTGGCCTATTTCTGCAGTCTCTTGGAAAATGACCTGGTTGCTTGCACCTCTTACAAATAATTTTATCCGGGAGTTTTTTTTGCTGGTTAGAGGCTAAATTGAGATTAGCAATGGTATGGCTTAGCTGATTCAACTGCTCCTGTTGCTTTTTAAGCATCTCCTTTAGCTCATCTAACTCAGAGTTAGCAGAAAATTTACCTGGTAATTGGTGAGGATGGCCATGATTAGGGTACTTCTGAACAGTGTGCTGAAAACCTAAAGCAGAAGGAACAGAATTACTTCTACCTCTCCCCCCCCCTGGCAAGCCTTCCTGCTCCCACCTAATCGCCTCAGTGCGAACATCTATTAGGGTGGCGCCAGGGTGTACACGAACATATTGCTTCAGCTCTCTGCGAAGAAAACAATCAGACACATACTCAACAAACTGATCCCTTAGCATCACATCTTTGTTTAAGAGACCAGTGGGGGCCTTTTGGGCTACCCTTTCCATTAAACACATCAGAGCATGTGAAAATTCTTGTAATGTTTCACCATCCAATTGTTTTCTGGAGAAGAAGTCCTCCTGCAGAGACACATAGGACCTGGTACACCCATATAGTTCCTGCAGAATAGCAAGAACCTTTTCAGGGTCCTCTCGCTCCTCCCGGGGTCTGTATCGGATCTCATCTCGAGGTTCTCCTTCCAAATGGTCATACAAGAAGAATGCTTTTTCAATAGAAGACAGGTGCCTGGAACGAAAGCAAGCCTGGATCTCTTCCATCCACTCAGCCAGTCCAAGACCAGTTCTGCCCCTGAATACAGGGCACCTTCTCTCTCTGGGAAGGTAGATCAGTCTCTCTGTAGCTGGAGCTGTGGCTGTAGATGGTCCGGGTCCTGAAGAACCTGCAGCATCTGCGTCACTCGTCCCCGCCTGGCCCTCAACTCGACCTTGACGCAGCTGTTGGTTCTCAGCTTGCAGTTGGTCAATGAGCGCCTTTAGCTGGGCAATTTCTTCAGCCATTTAGTGATGCAAGTAGACCAAGCTCAAAGCTCTGCTGGACCTGCTGCTGTTTTGCTCAAAAGAAAAAAATTACCTAGCTTATCACCTAAGCAGAAAAATGGATAACCAAAAAAACCAAACCACACGTCTCTGCTTTAACAGGAAATCCTGCCGACCAACGCCAAATTGTAGTGGGGGCGTACTAGTTTGTATATAATTAAAGTCAACACAAGATGAAGACGGAAAAGATTTATTTAAAGTTATGTAGATGAAAGGTCCGACAACGCCACCTGGGGCTTAAGGCCCCAGGAAATAAAAGTGCAGATTCGTTCCTGTTTAGGAAAGACAGAGACGTGAGTTAAACAATGAAGTTTATTCTTACAGTATAAAGATTAATCAATATTTCGAGTATCTAAGAACTATTAAAAAAATTACTACAAAACTAAACTACAAAAAGGTAGACCAGCTGGGAGCACTGGTGGAGGGCAGCCTACAAGGGAGAGTGCCCAGGTGTGCCACCACTTACCTTGTGAACACGCACGCACACTTCACTACAAACCTAACAAAAACGTGGAGCCCAGGTGTACAAAGTGAATCAAAACAACACAAAAAGGTGAGGGTCTCAACCACGAGTGCCTAGCCCATCCGGCCACTGTCTCCCGGCTGTCAAAAGAAAGACAAATTCAAACAAAGCAAACAAAATACACGCTGCAGCAATCAAAGCTATAAACAGGACAAAAACACTAAAATACTAAAGACAAAACCAGGAAACCAAATAGAGACAAAACAGCAGCAGGTGGACCTACAAAAAAAAGGAAAACAAACTTAGAATCCCATCTACTGATAAGAGGACTTTCCTGCCACCCTACTCACCACCCAAAGAGCCCTGAAGACAGCAGGAAGCAGAGAGAGGCAGAAAGGTCAGCAGGTGTCTTTTATACCTTCTGGATTAAAAGGGGAGGAGCCTGTTTGAGCACTCACTTCTCGTGTAATGAGTGCTCACCACTACATGTGCAAACAGGGAGTGCATTTACTAACTTTACTTCCGGAAGTTGCAGAAGAAGGCAGAGCACTGCATAAAAGGTAAAGTACCAGTAGCAGTTGCAGTGCTGTTCGCATTCGTTCAAGCACTCAGTCTCAGCTACCCCCAAAGTGGAAATACACTTTCGAAGCTCTGCAGAAACTCATCATGGGGCTTGATGAATAGAGGTTGTCTAAGAAACTGCAGGTGCTGAAAACCCTAATTGCGCACTAATATTTTGTAGGGTAATTGTTAGGGGTCTTCAACAATGAAAGTATTCCAAAGTCATGTTGGGGGGGGGGGGGGGGGGGGTGTTAAAATGACAGCCTGTTTTTATAATCCAATGCTCCCAATTGTTGCAAACATGTGGAGAAGCCTTTAATTCCTTGTTAATCTATTTCTGTGTTAACAGTGCTTCAAATCGTTGCCTTGTTTGAATTTCAAGGACATGTGGATGAGTATTTCAGACTATTTTTCTGTACAAAAGCAAAGGTGACAATAAGTAAATCTGTTTCATCCGAGGCCAGATACAGGCATAGGCAAGGAGGGGCAATGCCCCCTAAATGCCATGACTGCCCCCCCAAACATGATGGCATGCAAAAATCCGAAATTGAAAAATTATTTCAAGGAAAATGGTCAGAGCGCATTCTGCTCTCTCTCTCTCTCTCTCTCTCTCTCTCTCCCTCCCTCAATCAAAGTAGCTACTGATTGGTAGCTATGGTAGATACATAGGAAGGGTGTGTCCAGTCCGGGTCAGTCGCTTCACTTTCCTCTGGTCAACCTGAGCTCCGCGTCTCACTCACAGTCACAGTCGAGCACACAGACATGCTGCCGTTAGCTCAGCCACTGTTTTGAGATTTCTTCCGCCTTCTGTCACGAAATTATTTGATTACTCTTTCTCTCAACGTGCTCTCGTTCTCTCTATGTCTCTCTTATCGCTCTCTCTTTTGTAATTTGAACAGTCGAGTCACTATGCGCAGATTTCTGGTTGCTAAAGCTAAAGCTAGCACAGCAAAGCTGCCGGTAGCAGAACTGCGGCATTAGCAGCAGCAGAGCGATCATTACTGCTCCTCCATAGTGACTCACCACAAATTCTAACCATTTTAATGTGAGAGCTCTTTCTCCTCTTTGTCTCTTGTTTTTCCCCCTTCCACTGCACAATGCTACATGTGAGAAAAATTAAGTTACTCTGGCTCACAAGAAGGCTATAACAACAGGTGTGAACATGGACGCATTTGTTAGGACTTTAACACAGAAAAGCAGACAACTGATGTTATCATGACTGATAAGAGCCATGCTGTGTAAAGAACTAAAGAAATAAAAATACATTTTAAAAAATACATAAAAAGATAGAAATAAAAAGGACAGATAGATAGATAGATGGATTTAAAAAGAAAAAAAAATACACGCACACACACAAAAAGGATAAATGCAGCCTCAACAGGACACAACAGACCTCGATATGGACGCATTTGTTAGGACTTTTGCAAGCAGACGGCTGATCTTATAATGAATAATATGAGCTACACTGTGTAAAGAACTGAAGAAATAAAAATGACAAAAAAAATACACAGTGTCATTTTTGTGCTGGTCCCAAGCCCGGATAAATGCAGAGGTCAGGAAGAGCAAACAACATAAAACCTAATAAGACCAATCAAAGAGAGAAAGATATATGGATAGATGTACTGACATGATAATAGCATAGTTAGTTAGTATAGTTTTCAATGCATTTTAGGGGTTTGGGGGATTTGACACCCCCAAAATTTTCCGGCTGCGCCGCCCTTGCCCCCCCTTATATGCTACCTGCACCTCCTAGTGGGGCTGTCTAAATCCGGCCTGGTTTCATTTAATTTTGAATTGAAATGAGACTGAATTTTTAGCATTGCATATTAATGCATTGAAATTGTGTATCTGAGTAGGAAGAAAGAATCAAGAATTCTTTATTGTCATTATGCGAGCACAGTGAAATTTTGTTCAGCAGCTCTGGCTTAAGACAGAAAAACACAATAGACAGAAAAATACAATAAAGCACAATAAAACACCTACTTAAATATATCTTGATAAATATAAGAATAAAATAAGGTTAAAAACAGTGCAGGTCAAAAACGTTCTTTTCTTACTCTGAAATTACAGCTTTTTATGTTTATTAGTGAGTTTTCACCTTTATTTTTTTAGTATTTTATATTCAAAATCAAAATTTCATGTTAAAAAAATTACATTGAAATAAATTAAATTAGTCAAAATACAGAGTTTAGAATTCAGTTGCTAAATTTTCAACCAGCAAAATTCAGCATCAAAATACACCATCTAAAATTCATGAAAACAGCCAAGATTCTAGATCAAGTCAAACCAACATCCAACTTGCATTGGTCTCGTTCACAAAAACAATAAAGTTCATTGAAAAAAATTCACAACAGCAATGGTGTCGGTGAGCAACTGTTTTCAAGTGTATCTATCTGCGGCTTGCAACCCAGTGGGCGTGTCGTAGTGTGGGCGTGTCGCATTGTGGGCGTGTCGCATTGTGGGTGGGTCTGGTTAGGTTTAGGGGAAGGGTCAGGGGTAGGGCTAGATTTTACCGTGCTCTCATTGGCCTGGTGGGCGTGTCGTCGAGTAACGTCACACTACGACACGCCCACACTACGACACGCCCCTGTCTTGCGAGCCGCAGATAGACCCTTCTCACTGTTTTCAACTGTGTAGAAGACTTTAGCGTTTGCCTTGTAAATCCTCAGCCATCTGTACCTTTCTGCTCTTCCTTTGTTGATTTCCAGCGACATGCAGTGAGTCTTTATGCTCGTTTGACTTTGGCTATCTGCAGCCAGCTCGGCTGGAAGTGAGGGATTGTGGTCCTGGAGTGTTGCATGCTGGTTAGAAACTTTGTCCGACTTCAGACTGCGCCTGCACTGCACCGAAGAAACGTGACCACACCACATGATCATCAAACATCGCGGGAGCCGTCCGACTGCAGTCAGATTGTGCAGTTACACCTCAGCAACTGCAGCTTTTGGACCTGCCGCCGCCAGAACCTGGTCCTGATTGGTTTAAGCTCTCACTGACGCAAGCTCCGATTTCCTGACGGGACTTTGATGTGATGGTCCCAGTAAAAAATCCATTTAGGTGTTTTGAATAGGCTACAAAATTATTTCAAACAGCCTCAGTGTTTCATATTGCAGTTAGGCTGATGTTCACAAACCTCGACAGGCTGATATCTGACTGCTGCAACAAAGTAACACAAACGTGTTGCAGCCACAAGTTATTCTACTCAGATAAATACAAAGCTGAACTGGAGGTTATGCCAAAACCTTACTGGCGTGTATCCATACTTTTCCACATGCTCCCTTTGCACTCCCCCCTCGTGTTCTCCATGAGTACCCAAACCCTTAATAATAATAATAATAATGGAAATAATATGTTGCATTTATAGGTGCCTTTCAGACCCTCAACACATTTAACAATTAGAAGGAATAAATATTTTTTAAGTAGAAGTGAGAACCTACAATGTAGATGTGAATTAACCTCCTAGGACAGTATTTATAGGGAGGTTGTAATAGTATTTATTTCTACCCCCATCTGAAAAAAAGAAAGAAGTTTCTAAAGTTGTAAATTTGAGCCTGGACATTTACCACATTGCTGTCCTTAATGTTGCACCCTAACAGGTAAATAACATTCTGTCTGAAGACGTTTCTGCTTCAGTTACAGTACAAGTTCATGTCACTGGCGTTAACAACATGTTGTTTCAATACTCTGAAATTAGACTTGATCAGATCTGCACAGCGTTCAGTAACTTTAAGCTAAATAAAGGCAAATGCCGCGAGATCCTCCATTATTGCAGTCTTCACATAGGCGAACTTGTCCGGCTGAGATGCGCTGCGTTCGTGGTCCACCCCCGACGGCTCACGCAGCTCTCGTCTGACCATCAAGTCAGACGGTAGACAGACGCAGTACCTTCGTGCTTTGTCTTTGGATGCGCCGATCGACATTCCAGGATGGGATTTAATTTTCCAGGCCGCCTGTTGACCCTGATCGACAAGTTAAATGTGATGCTACCATAACATGTGATAAATTTAACTGGAAACCATGGGAGATCTGGGCTGCAACAGCCTGGTAGCAGCACTGTTGTCAGTGGTGAGTTTCCTGATTCTGTTTTTGGTGAGCTTGGTGAGTTTGCATATATTTATCTACATAAAAATAATGACGATGCATGGCTAAAATGCAGCAAACTACCGTTGTTGTAACGTTTTTGCGACCAGATGCTTCGCGTTTGTCAGTTGCTCAGAGACAAACATACGTCTGATGGGGGATTATTCTGTCTTTCTTCAGGTAAACATGAGACACCCGTTGTCCCCAGCTTATGTCCCGTCCGGCTTCGTGTTTGTCTGCGATCCAGATAAAAGAAGGCAAAAGGAAGATGTGGAAACATTTGCAAGAAGACAACAAGCTAATGGGAGTTTTCAGTTCTGTGTTAATAAAACTTAGGGACTTTTATTTTCCTTTGTGGTGCCAAAAAACTTAACCGTCATGAAACGGCAGCGTTTTCTCTCAGTTAATGTAATGTTAACTCGTAAATATAATGTGGAGACGTCCATAATGTTTACATGGTGTTAACGTTATCTGGGTCTGCTGTTTTCATCTTGGACATGAAGAGGAAAAACTTTGTTTGGAAAACTACCAACAGCTGAAGGTCCGATACCATCCTGCACCAGATATTTGAAGCTTCTCACATCTTGCAATCTTTTATTTCTGCTCCTGTGAAGTGCGACTGTTGATGGACAAGGTTTTAAATGTCATGCAAAGCTAATTAGGCAGCACATCTCCGTGTAGTGGCAGTTTTGGAGGTTTGTAAACCAGGATTTGGAAAAATCGTAAAGGTCTTGAGCACCAACAAGTGCAAATCTGACCTCAGTAACTGGCCAAACACACCTGGATTAATGAGTTTGTCCAGTCATGAAAGACAGGAAGCAAAGGTGCTGTCTGAAGTTCAGGAAGTAGTGGAGCTGTGCATATAGCCCATTAAACTTAGCTTATTGATTTACAAGTTAGGTGCTACGATGGTTTAAAGATGTACTGTGCATTCTATTCTTCATCAACCAGCACCTTCTCCAGAACTGACCCACATATTCAGTTTCCCCAATTTATAATCCATCTGGTTGCAGGTCAGATCATCATTCCTGGTTACAAGGTTATTCATTACATAATGAATACTACTTGTTACTGTTACCAAGTTATTTGTTTGACTGACTTGTCAAGAGTCTCATCAAACCATGAAAAACTGCTAGCCAGTTATCGATCTTTATTGTCTATTCACCTTATTCAGCCCCGTCCACTTTTTCAACAGGGGCATTTCCGCATTGGCTTAGCATTTCATTGCTCTGGTATCGCAGGGATGGGACGGTTCTGCAGCCACACAGCTGCAATATTGACCCTTTTTACTGTGTCGGCTAATACCTGGATGGAGGATATGTTTATTTGAACAAAACAGGACTTTATGATCACTACAATTATTATTCTGCAAGGTTGCAGTAATCCCTTTGAGATGATGCTCTGTGTTTTTGTTTGCCATTATGCTAAGTTAGCTATATAAGGGCAGTTAGAAGCCTAAGTTGTTTGAAGGAAACTACTGTAAGTATGATCAGAGCCGGATTAACGCAAAGGCAAACTAGGCACATGCCTAGGGCCTGATTGGCAGGGGGGGGCAGACATAGGGAGAAAAAATAAGAATAAAATATGCTAATGTTTTGTCTACAATTTACTTCAGTGTTGATATACCAAATTTATTAACTAGAAATAGTCTTGATTCAAGACAATTAGTTAATAATTTTTGAAGACTCTTAAAAATAGTGACGTTGTTTAACTTAACGTAACATTACGTTACATCCGGGACTTCGCAGCGGTCAGAGATCGGATTAAGCGGGACATTAGAGCTAGCTGGCAGGTCGTTTGAGTAGGCTACATTCAAGATGCTTTCAGGCGCAGCAAAACGTAAAAAGAAAAAAAATGAAGAGGAACAAAAGAAGAAACTGCGGGGGACTTTAGAGAAGTTTCTGTCGGGCAGCCATTCAACCGCTGTGAACCTGCTCGGGTCAGCAGAGGGCGAACCAGGCCGGGAGACGGATGTGGAGATGGTGCGCGGTTGGCGCCGTCAGCTCTAGCCGTTTCGCCGCCGACATCATCCACAGCTCCGCCGCCGTCAACACCTGCAGCTCCGTCGCCGACATCATCATCAGCTCCGCCGCCAACATCATCAGTAGCGCCATCACAGAAGTACAAAATTCAGACTCATTTGCCTTGGCAGTCTGAGCAGGTTAGTAAAGAAAAGTGAAAAAACGTACTCCTGGTTCAACAAAAGGATCAAGGTATTTAATGATTTTTCTCCAATGTTTTTGGGATCAAATCTCCTTGTAGAATGCAGTCTAGCAAAGCAAACCGTCGAGAGAAACATCCAGACCAGTGCAGAAAAACTGCTGAACAATCCAGAAGAGGAGCTGAGCTGCATGGGTGTTGAATACCAGAAAATGGAAATGAGGTGATGCTTGTCCATGAAAATAAACATCTTTATCACGATAGCACACTTTCTCGTACTATGAATGTTACTGCAAATCTAAATTTTAATTAAATCTGCAAGTTTTTATTGATCTTAATATATTTGACTTAACTGTTCAATTTAATCAACATATTTAATTAAGATTTTCTGCAAAATGCAATAGCTTAAAACATTTATCTTGTTTGCTCTGTTTACATAGTTTGCTGACACCTATTGGTTATTTGCTGAAATTACTGCATTAACAATGACACTCACGATGGATAAGGATAATTTAATAGCTCTTAATAATAAGGGGTGAAGGGGGGGGGGGGGGGGGGGGGGGGGCAAAATATACAGTCTGCCTAGTATAGTCCATTTACTTAATCCGGCTCTGAGTATGATCATGTAATGCCTCATCTGAAAGATAAATCATACAAAAGGCAGGTGCTGAACTGATTATTAAAGCTGCTCTTAGAGCATAGACCGTAAATAAAGAATAAAGCAGAGTTCACCACTAGAGAACAGCTACTACTGTTAGCAGCCGAAGCTAGCACTGTTAGCTGTCGGGGCAGAAATTGCGATGGAATCGAAATAAAGTCTCATATTGCTCTCCTTTCAGTTGTTGTGGCACCCGCAGACAAAGCAATGAATGCTGCTCATGTTTGAACACTTATAGCATTAAATAGCAATCTTGCCGGCATCATGTGTCTTGTCACTACTCGAAAATAAAAAAATGGGCAAAGAGGTGGAGTTGAGAGGGGGGTTGTGAGCATGGGGCTGAATGAACAACACCCAGCAAACTATAAGCTACCTGTAGCTGAGAGATAACCAACCTAATTCGGAGCTAGTGGGAGCTAATGGAGATAGGCAGGCTAAAGCTAAGACTTGCTGTTAGCTGGCTAAAAACCGCAGTTGTGCTACTCTGCTACAGCCTTCCTGGGAGCAAGCAGGGAGCTAGCAGCTAGCCCAGCCTGCAGCCGGTTTGCCACCTGTCAGTCAACAGGGCACACCCCTAATTATGTGCAATTTCAAGATTAAATAACACCTAAACAGATGATTTATTAGCACTCCACCACCACCCCACGGTTGATATTAAAGCTGGGGTTGGAAATGTTGGTAAAACGATTTGAGCAAAAACACACCACCCCTAACCACGCCTTCAGAGCGCAGGGACGTGCGTCGATGTTTTATGAGCAGGTTAATGATAACAGCCAAGTGGGTAGCTCATTGGCTTGATAGTAAACAGCTTTTTTTTAAAAGCTTTAATCCACTCACTTCCAACTTCTTCTGCAGTGTAAAAAGTCCACACTGCAAACGTCAACGCCTCCGAGACTTAATCCTTATCTGTTGTTTTGGTTTGTTTTGTTTTTTTGCGCAGCAGCAGTTAGCAGTCCTATATTTGTTTACAGTGAGCGGCGCACAGGGGGGTCACGTGGGGGACGGAGAGAGAGGAGGGACAGAGACGAGACATAAAGGCATCGATTCGTTCTTGCTATAAATTGCAAATTACCAATTCCTGCCTTTCGGTGCGAATGGCAGGGATTGATCAGAGTTTTACAGAACTGCAGCTCTCACAGAGGTCTGACTTTTTTCCTTCCTTCCTTTTTATGAACACATGATGTATTAACTACTGTCAGGATGGAGGGACCATTTCACCCAGTATAACAAAAAGTGTTTCTGAGCAAGATTACCAACTCTGGCTTTAAGGTAAACTTGACCTATTAAACCTAAAATTATTATATTTTCAATCAGGTTGTAAACGTGTATTTCTGGGTTAGGTTTTTTTCTACTGAGACATTGGCTTAGTGACATGTTCCAACTAAATCAGTGTTCAACTTTTAGTTGTGCTGGTGCCACAATCTTCACTGCTCTGCGGTTAATTCACCTGCTGTGTTTTTGATTAATGGACAGCATAGAGAACTGTTTCTACAGTAACCAGTCCTGACATCTTCCTGAGAAAATTTTCTGAAGGGTCATCATGCTTGAGGCTGCATTTAACGATGCATGTAATTAATGCTGTGATGGGCCTAAAAAAACAGCAATCTGTGCGTGTACTCCTAGAAAATATTTCTCCTCATGTAAAATCTCTGTGAAAAGCAAACAGTTGTTCAAAGGAAGTCATGTAAGGTGTTCTGAAAACTCCTCCACAGTGTTTGACCAGAACCTGATTTGTACAGTTCTGATTAACAACAACATGAGAAACATAAACTGTTGAAAACAGGAACAGTGAGAGGGTGGGTTTACTGAATGACTTGATTCAGATATAAATAACTTCAGCAATGACTCACATCTCTGAGGAACATTAATTAGTATAATTTTCAGTGCACTGAAGGCGAGGTTTACATCAAACTCTGAAGTGAAAGGATTATGAAATGATAGGTTAGAATTATAGGGAGAAAATAAGAGACGTTAAGCTTGTTAGACAGCATGTAGTCATTATAAGACCAAATCCAAATCAGTCCAAAACAGGATTAAGAATTACTTCCATTTGAATTGTTGATAAACATTTAAATTTCTGTCTTCAGGTAGTGTTAAACCAATCATCATGTTTCAGCTTGTGAATTCTTCAGAAGCCCCATATCTTTTTTGAGATTTCTTCTTATGTTTTTTTATTATTTTAGACTTGATTAGATAATTTCTCATGTGCAAAACATAACAAAAAGGGGACGCTGGCGTACGTGTGCGGCATGCACCTTGTGTTGGCACTTCACCTCACAAGAGTACACCGGTGTACAGCTGCTCCCATCGGCTCGTTGATTCAGAGCATCAGAAGACGTTAATCTTACGTTCATCTGGTAGGTAGTGGTCACGCGTTATACACTACTCACAAAAAGTTAAGGATATTTGGTTTTTTCTACTATGTCAGAATGAATCGAAAATCCACGACAACCTTTCCAGGTGAACTGAATTAAACTTTCTCTATACTTTTCAATTCACATGTACATTGTTCAATGGTTAAATATTTATTCTGCATCATTCTTTTCTCGAAAAATCTAAAGTTGAATATCCCTAACTTTTTGTGTGTAGTGTATGTAAACAAACCTGTCATGAATGACGATGGTGTGTCCATTACTTTTCCCTTGTAACTTTTATAACAGTCAGATGTCATGTTGTCATGCAGTGAGCACATGTAGCAATTGTTTCAACAAGATGAAACAATGTAATTATTGAGGTAGTGGTGCGTTTATCATTGGTTTATGAAACAAGTACAGTGATGAGCTAAACCCAATCAATTTCCTTAAACATATTATTAATTTTAACTAACTTTTGAATAGATGTCAACATATACAGGATATATATACTATTTTTTTAGTGATTTGCCAACCATGGAAATCAGGTTCTTTTTCAAAAAAAGAGACTTTAAATGATGTTTACCCTTGCAATAAATTTTTAAGACTGAGATTTAATTTTGACAAAAATAATTGTACATTTTGTAATTTGGACATCAACTTGCAGGAACACTTTTTTTTTATGTACTTGTATTAGAGTTGGATGCATTCCATAACTGGATATCTGAAATGGACCATCATTTTCCAAAACTGGGATACACAGACATCAAATTTGGAGGGATAAGAAATGGTAAATGACCTACATCGTAATTATTTAGGCAAGACATTTTATTCATAGATGTAGATTCATTAAAAATAACCCAGTGTCTTGTTACAATAGTTAGTATTATATGTTTCTATATGTTTCTGGGAGTGTACTGGTTCACCCTTGTAACGATGAATTATTTTGTGGGCTAAGCCCTTCATGATAATGTCTCACTCCGCCCCTGGTCCTTTAACCTTTCATGTCTCTACATGCTAACCTTGGAGACAAAAGCAACTTGTGCTTAAAAATCCTGTTTTTCTAGTGCTTTCTGAGACAGACGTAAATCATTCTACCTGTTTCAAACATGCAGACGAACCTGAGATGGTGACCCTTCTCTGATGAGAAGACCTCTGGCAGGAATCATCCTGGGCCTACCAGTGCCTCCATCAGCTGCAGTGTTCAGGATGTTTGTGATTTGGTTCACCTCCTGCACTAATAATGGAAAGTTTGGGGTTTTAAGATAATCCTAACACAATATGGGGCATCTCACAGCAGAGCAGGAATTTTGTTTGTTTGTTCTTTCGAGTGGTCAGAGACGTCTCTCATCAGAATCAGCTCTAGGGATGTTAGTAAAATAACTGCATCTGTGACATTACTGAAGACGAAGTATAAACCAGGCACAGGTCTGCAGTAGTTAATTTGGGCTTTTTCTTTAATATCTTCACCTGGACACCGTTTAGACATCTCTGCTAGTTAGCAGTGAGGTTGCTAACCAGGCAAATGATAACATCTTCCAGGTTAAAGTTAAAATGCCACGAGGCTCCGGATCACTGAAAACCAACGAGCATCTCAGTCTTGTCTTAGGTCGCTTTCACACCAGGGCTGTTTGGTCCACTTTAAATGGACCAGAGTTCGTTTCCTCGGATAGTCTGCATCATTTGGGCAGGTGTAAAAGCCCATCCAAACTCTGGTGTGGACCAACGAGCGAACTCTGGTCCGCCTGAAAACGTGTGTCTCAGTTCGCTTGCAAGCGAATCCTGGTCCGGTTCGTATTCAGTGTGAAGCTAACCGGACCAAACACAGGACCAAATGTACATGGTGACTCTATACGCAATGCAAACCCAGTGTATCTAGGGTAGAAGAGGTGCAGTTCACACTCCAAATCAAAATAAACATGGCAAGAAGGACAGACGAAGAGCTGAAAGCTCTTCTGGACATAAGTTCAGATGACCGGATAAACCAACTGCTGACATCCACGTAACTCATCCTCTACAAAAGTCACGTATTCTGAACTATGAAACAACGTATCTAATCTATATACTTTATAGTATAGCTTTATTCTGTACTCTACAGCCCATTAGTCCTTACGAGATGTTTACTGTTGCCATGGCAACAAGTGAACAAGTAAATTGTATGAACAACAATAATCCATATATTGACAATTTGGCATATTAAAACAAAATCAAATCACAACTCCCAAACAGTGGCAGTCCTTAAACTCTGAGCTCAGATGTCACATGTTAGATTGTCAAAGTTAGAAAATGAACAGAGTCAATCCCTGACCAGCTATGATAGCATTACAGGAGCAATCGGGTTCACTAACGTTGTAGCGTTCCCAACAATAATGAGACGAAGCACAATACAAGAGGACTTGTCCACCGCTGTTTGTAATCTGTTGGGTTACATACCTTGCCCGCCGTCGTCGTAGCAACGCCAACAACTCATAGCCCCCGGCCAGTCTCCTCAGTCTCCTACGGTGCCGCCTCTCTTTTATTTGAGACACTATGAACAGCTCCATGCCTCGCTGCCTTACCAGCCGGTCATACTGCACCACTTGCTGAGCCATATGCATTTGCAGTACAAACAGAATGCCATACAATCAAGAAACAAGTGGTTTCTTGATTGTATTGTTTTGCTTTGCCAGAAGATTGCTCACAGGTGTATAACTGCCAACGAATAGAGTGGGGCTGAACTGTTTTTATTCACCATTCATTGTTGTATTCTGTTTGCTCTGATGGAGGTCTTCTAGGACTGAAAGCTCAAAAATAAAGTGACATTTTGCACAGATTAAGGCCCAACATCAATGTTCCCCCTACTTACAACCACTAGCCCTTACTCACTACCACTACACCCTCGAATTGAAGCCACAAGGGGTAGGGTTTTGTAATCTTTCCTAGGAATTAGGGACATCACTTGCTGCATTTATGTTCAGGCACATAAGCGACTGCGTAGTGACATTAGTACATACGTCTCACCATAACAGCACACCCAGCAGCAACAATTGCAATTGTTTTTCTTCTTTTCATCATACATCATGCTTCAGTGAATTAATAACCAAAACAAGTACACGGAAAAGAAGTTGCCATTGACGACTGTTGTCTCTTGTAAGCTGCCGAAAAGCCTTTGCAAGCTTTTCGTCAGTATTTTAGCCCAGCTATCGTAGCTAGATTGGCTAACGTTACAAAAAATGTGTTATTTATTATGTACATTTTTGAGTTTTATTCACCGAGTCCTGTCGCTCTCTTGAGGTTGCTATTGGTGTTTGATTCAGTATGCAAATGATGATGTACAGTAAAGCTCTCGGGGGAATTTTCTCTGGCCCTTCTTCGGCAAGTAAGCATCTGAAATCCCTCACTCTGAAGGGCGAGATTCATACTCCCTACCTCTCGTTATGTCCACTACCCTTACATCCAAAGAGGAATTGGGACACCACTATCCTCACAGGAATGCACAAAATTTAGGGATAGGGCTAAAAGGTAGGGCTATGGGGTCAATCCTAGCCCTATTGGGACGGACCCTAAGCTGGACAGGAATACAGAACCTCTGATTCCTGCAGCAGCATCCTCCTCAGCATGTGGAAGTAAAGCTGAAATCCCACCTCTTGGCCTTCAGGCAGAGAACCAGATGCTGACCTGAACATGGACCAAGGAGCAGGGATTAAGTCATTACTTAATTAGCCCTGTAATTGTCAGATAGTGGTGTGAAGCTGCTTCCTCTGATTGCAGCTCTGTGTGGTGTCAGCACTCTTTGTTCAGCTTGACATGTAACCCAAAACCCCCAGAAGCCTTTTCCATGTGACGGTGAGGTGAAGTGAATATTTAGTGGATGGATGGAGGGGTCTGAGCTGCAGGGGGAGGCAAAGCTGAGGATGCAGGGGAAGAATGACAGACTGACAGCGATCTAAATGCCAGTTTCGTCTGACATTTCCCGTCTCCACAGGGTGTAAGTGACACAGCTACTTAATCTGTCATGACTCCAGTCTGATGGCGGGTTCCAGCAGCAGCTGCTTGTCTGTGTTTAAGTGATATCTGTTTGTACAGCTTCTTTGATATCGTTTCACTTTTCCCTCACCTCCCTCCACTTGACAGAGATATACAGCCTATATCTTCACTAATGTCTTCATCTGATTCAGCTGGATTATATTTACATCTGACATTTAAACATGTCAGCTCACCGTGAAGGTCTCTGTTACTCGTTTTTTTTTCCTCCAGGCAGCCCGGGGATAATAATAGAGGGATTTTAGCATAAAAATACCTCAGTTATACTGGAAGTGTTCAACAGCTCTGCTGCTAATGGTACCTTGTCTGGCATTCGGGACTCCACACTAGTGGAGGGGCAAACACACACCTTACAGCTTGTTCACATATTACACA
The DNA here is from genome assembly GCA_023101725.1 of Atherinomorus stipes. Taxonomy (NCBI): domain Eukaryota; kingdom Metazoa; phylum Chordata; class Actinopteri; order Atheriniformes; family Atherinidae; genus Atherinomorus; species Atherinomorus stipes. Next base: position 338,346 of record JALJCO010002819.1, on the reverse strand, counting down.
ATCATTTAAACATTTATGTTCTTACCTGTCAACATGCATCATTAGAAGGGTCCCGACAACGACATCTCACTGGTTAAAACATGGTTATTTTATCTAGTGATGTAAGGATGAACAGACCCACGTCAGAGCCTGTAATTATAAATGTGATTGCCTAGCCCAGGATCGAACAAATCCTGCAATAAACCGGTAAACTAGCCAGTTGTCCAATAAAAGCCAGCTAATTAGGATGTTTACAGCAATGTGGAAATGGGCCAGAACCGTTTCTTCAGCATTGATGTGCAGAATGATCAGATTCTGTTGCCACGCATCAGTCGGCATGATGAAGGTGGCGCAACAGCAAACGCTAGGAAGCAGCTGAAAGGTCACACTGGTGTAAGAATGCATTGATTCAGTCATCAATGATCAATAACTTCTATACAGACAGAAAATATGGACAAAACATTTGGAAACAGTAACAATGTAATAAAACAATATGTGGATTTTGTTTTGGAACCAAATTATAATTTTTTAATCTGATGAGAAAAATGTAGATTTATTATTATTGATCGAAGTTGGACCGTACTAACCTGGTTAGTATAACTTAGTAGTAAAATGAATTAGTACGAGAGTATTGGAGGTTCAGCTGCTCTCTTTCAAAGATCCAGTTCTTCATTATCACTCAGAGATTCTTGCCTAATTTGGTTTTTATGAATGGTTTATCCTGATAAGAAATCTTTATTCAAATTTTTATCAAATCTTATGTTTTGTTTTGTTTTTTTTTTTATAGAAAAAAACTAAACAAAACAAATGAAAGAAATGAATCATAATCTGGGTCTAGGTTTTATGATCCAAGTCTGTTCTCACTTGTGATTGGCTGCATAACATACCTATCAACATATCCCGCGGGGCCTGTGTGGTTCCCAGAGGACACGGGGAGCAACCGAACAGCTCTTCTGGTTCATCACAATAAGCCTGACCCTGAAAACCAGCTCCGAGAACCAACATCTGGGAGCAAGATATGAGAACCGGCCTTTAAGATCTACCTGGTTGGTGAAAAACTTATTCATTATCTCCATTATGCTTAGTTTATTTCATATTTAATTGCCATTAAAACTTGTTATTGAATTATACATTTGGGTTTTTTGTTGCTGTTTTCCTGATTTTTCGGTCTTTTATTCATTTTATAAAACTGTAAAGAAATTTTGGCAAGAAAACATTGAAGCTGTATGTCCAGAATATGGTTCAGTCTTTTTTGTTCGTACAACAGATTGTTTGTTTGCTTTATTTGAACATCTGAACCCAGAAAATTAATTATTTTTTGGTGATTTGATGACAAGTGTTATATCAGTTGTGATGTTGTCTCGTACTGATCGATTTTAGATCCTGGATCCAGTTGGATATAAGTTTTATAAGTCTTATGGAAAAACACTTAATCAATATGATGTCATACTATGATCAAACTTGTAATATACATCCTTAATTCCCACATGATTCTCACTCTAGGGGTCAGATTCCTCTGACCCCTAGAGTTTACTTAGGCCCTGTTATGTAAACCTTCAGCTGTGTCTGCCAGGCTGTGGTTGTTATGATCTTGTCTTTATTATGTTGATCTTTGGATGAGATGCTGACTACAGTACACGGTGTAGATTTTCCTAATGTTCACGTGTCCTGTCTGCTATCATGACAGCAAAGTGTAGCATAGATATCACTAAATGCTGCCTCCAATGCTGCTGTCCATTGGGGCGATACATCAGCTCGGCCGCCATCTTAGGCAGGGGGAAGCTGCATCTACTCATTGCATTAGTCAATAGGCAGAGATCTATCTCTGAATAAATCCCCCATAACTGACTCAATTTTCAACAGATTTTCAAGCCGTTTGGTTTATTATATATGTAGCAAGCTACGCAACAGAGGGCCCGGGCGGGATTTGATCCCCAGACTCCCGGGTGAGAGTACGTGCATGCTAACCGATCAGCCAAAGGGACATCCCTGTGGCCAAGTAGCCAGGACGCATGATCACTCGGAGGCATAGTGACAGGACCGTCAACTGCCACATATAAATCTGACATTTATGACAAAGCATAGATTATTTCATTTACATACACACAAACGGAGACACATACCCACATGCATACATAGTGATTTTATAGCCTGACACATGTGTATAAATATATATATATATATATATATATATATATATATATATATGATAGTTGTTCACAAATATAAAGAAATAGGCTATAATTCAAATCATAAAACAGAACAAAACTCACAAATTGCAATAATGAAAAAAATTTAATAAATACCACCAAAACCAAACACATAAAACCTTTATTCATTCATTTTCTGTGGTAGTAAAAACTACTAATTTGAACGCATTAAAAGCAGGTTGAATGTACAATAACAACAGAATAACCCATGTGAATTTATTCATTCTCCTCATGCTCCTCATCCAGTGTTGCTTCAGATAAATGTGAGCTGATTTTAGCTGCCAGGTGTAATAATTTTGTTTTTCGCAGGGCCTTTATCAGGTTTGTATTTCTGGTAAGGGTAGATAAACAAATAATATTCTACATTATTCAGGTACTTAAGAATAACTCATTCATGTAAAAAAATGTCTTCTCAAAATATTGCATTTTAGCATCAAGGATGTGACACTAATGAACTAAGTTTTAAATGTTTAAATGAGGAGGAATTAAAAAAGGAAAACTTTCTAACCGTTTCTTTTATAATCATTTAGTGAGCACTGAAATATTTTGATCATGTGAGATATTGTCGTGATACAAACTTTGCAAAAACGATAAGGAAAAGTGAAACTAGATAGTAAATCACTCTTTTGAAACGAGTGGACAGTCCAGTTCTGTCCAAGTCTTCTGGTCTGAAATCAATGGCAGCTGCAGACGGCTGAACAATCTTTTAGCATGAAGTCGAAGAAACACAACTTTTTTTCTGTACCACGCTACATATGCACCTACTGTAACTGTTTGTAAGAAACCCCTGCCTAAGATGGCGGCCAAGCCGACGTACTCTATGGGTCCGAAGGCAGCATCTAGTGTTAATATCTATGGGTGGTCTGGCTGATGTGCTGAATTAGTTGTAAAGAGGAGCTTTCTGGGTATAAAGCTTCGGTTGATATTTAATTATTATTCTTTATTTTAAATGAGTCTTTTGCTGTATTTATGTTAATGCTGGACCTGACAAAGGGGGTTTGAGGGCAAAAGAAAGGAGAGAGTAAACGGAAGAGCAATAGAAGGAGAAAAGAGATGACAACTGCTGCACATGTGAGGAAACAGAAAATCACCTGCAACATAAAAAAAAATGAGCTGACAATCATCAGGAGCCTCTATAAGACAGACGTGCTGAAAAATATGAATCACAACAAAAAAATACACAAAGAAAAAACAACATGAACTTAACTGTAGTTATTAGTGATAATACCACATCACAGTGACTAGTTTACTGCGGCAGTTTAACCAGCTGAGTGCCATATTGAACTGACTTCCTGACATCTGGTAGCAACACTGCAAGGTTTGCCTTTTTAGCGATCAACAACACATCACATAAAGTCTCACTTCACCGACATCCCCAAGTAAGACCAACACACTAAACAAGCAACGTTCATCGTGGGCAGATGTGGACCAAAACAACCCTGAGGGGAAATTCTCTAAACTCTAAATCACTTCAAATTACAGGTTCACCACAAAATCCATAACGTAGAAGGAATTTTCTGATCAGCTGGAAATAGAACCAGCAATCATGCAGCAGAGACGCCAGTCAGGAGTACTTACAACAATCAACCTGATCTGGACAGAAAGCAGCTCCAATCATCAACATGTTCCTGGTTTTCTGTCCAGGAAATTTGCTCAACATTCCTCTCATACATTATTTCTCATGTTCAGTCTGTGTAGCCAAGCAAGCTAAAAGCTAATAAATGTCAGAGATTTGTTTACTGTGCAGTCTGTTTATAGGCCACAATAAACAGACTGCACAGTAAACAGAGAGTATTACGGTAACACTGCGGTTTGAACATTCCCACATCCTCATGTGAAATATCGGCTGGAAGTAGGGTTTCCAACCATGTCCTGTGAAAACAGAAAAGCCCCTTAAAAAAAAGGGATTGTTTTGTAAAAAAATTAATCATCTTGTAAAAGCAGAATGGTGCCATTAAAAAAAGAATTGTCTTATAAAAAACAGATTGTACCGTACTTAGAAAAAAATGTAACGCATTCTGTCTGGGGTTGGGAAGTAATAGATCACATGTAATGGTGTTACGTATTTAAGATACGAAATAAGAGATTGCATTCTGTTACACTGTAGTTACAATCTAAATTGGTGTATTTTGAATTAAGATACTTTCTAGAAAAAAATGGATTACTTATACACTGTACAGTAAATTTGATTTTGGCATTTTTGTTGTCCCAATGTATTATTCTATTTCAAATTAACAAGGTTCTGGTTCAGTATGTTGTTGTTATAAATTAAATTACTTAATCCAACACATCTTAAACAAACAAAAAACATTCCATTCAACTCAAAATTTTATGGCAGGTATTTAACCATTATGTTTTTAAGTTAAACATTGAGTGGTGTAAGCGACACACTTGCAAAGTTGGAAACGCACCAGTATGCCACCACATCATTGTGTAAGTGACAGTGCCTGCTTTACTCTAGTCCAGTGGGTGACACTAATAGTCATTTATTGTTGTGTGACTTCCACCTTTCACTGTTTTCCGACAATTGCCTGATGGCGAGCTTGTGTAGCTGCTGAGCTAAAGACTGCAACAAGGGCTGCTTATCATGCTTTTGAAGACATGTTGTTTCTCCTTTTACTTCACGTTTTCAAGCGGGTGCAGGGCTTCTGTGTAGGCGGCGTCATTACATCTTTGTCGGGTGGGTGAATAACGCAATCGTTCCGAGCTGCCAACCATTGCAGACCACCTCCAGAGGTGGTGTGGGCACCATGCTGCGGCCATTGGTCACACTGAAGTTTTATCTTGAAACACGTTAACCCCCGCTGTTTGTTTGCGGCAAATACTCCAACCGTGCCAAGTGTGACTGGCCCCTAAAGCCTGGGATACACTGTGCGATTTTTTCAATCATTGCTCACAGCCCCAACTCAAATTGTGCGAATCAGTCGCAGAGTGCAAAAGTTCACAGCTTGCGATGTCTGTCCTCATACTGTACAAACCGAAGCTCGGATGCGATCTGACTACTTACACTGTACGTCCTAGAAGACACGTTGGGGTCTTGAACAATCCCGACATGCAACGCAATAAATACAGCTAGTAGTAGAAGAAGAAGAAAACGAAGAAGAAGAAGACGACAATAACATCAACAACAGCAGCAACATTATGCTATCACCAAAAAACTGTGCTGTCTTGGTGATTTGTGTTCTTCTTCATGAAGAATTCGCCAAAAATAAAAGGCGACAACGTCGTCTGTGGACGAAGAGTTGGCTGACCAGACGTGGGCTGTACGGTCTGTCGATTTTACAACAAGAACTCCATCCAAATGACAAGCCGGGTTGCTATGCTGCCTCTGGTTTACTTCCGTTTTTGTTTTACGCATCCGAAATGTGAAAATATCCGAGGAAAGAGTTCTCAGTCTGGTCGTGGCACCGCTTCAACATGCGATTCACTCACGAGCCACGACCAAAATATCAAACAGGTTTGATTTTCTTGCGACTCATGATTTCTGATCGGGAGCTCGTCGTGAGGTGCCAATTGCTTCTTGTGACCCCCTACTATACTGCACGACGCATGACACATGATTTGGCCAAGAGTCGGCCCGATTGCCAAACTTGTCGCACAACAGGAAAATTGGGTTAAAAACGGCCAAACATCGCACAGTGTCTGCCGGGCTTTAAAGGAGTGATGACATAGCAGTAAAAACTAGTTTATGTTGTTGGCATTACTGTATATGTAAATACTCCAAAGAAAAAAATGGCATTTTTTACAGCGGAGTATTGTTTTGAAACGCCAGACCTCACTTCCTCAGTAATACAGTTGGGTCCGGTGATGATATGGAGCTTTACCCGGAGACCACGTTGACTTCATTTTGATTGGCTACACCTTATTTGGCTATGACCTTATTTGGAGAATCTAGGTCAAGCTGCGGTCGGACTTTGCTAAAGGCTAACTGCTAGCAACATGGGCACTTCAGACAGTGTGAGCTATGTTTATCAGACAAGACAGCATTTAGAAAATAAATAAACTTACAGGTAATGACAAGGTTGTGGCCCCCTCCCTCAGTGTTGCTGCAGAAGTTTTCTTTTAAATCCATTTGTTTGAAAATCCAGACCTGACTGCACAGAAGTTACTACTAGCTCCATACACGCTGCTGAATCAGACAGGGAGGGGGAGGGGGGAGCGGATGGTGCATAGATCGTTAGGAGAAAGAGAGGGGGGGGGGCGCTGTTTACTTGATTGTGTGCTCTTATTGGAGCAAATAAATTACGTAGAATGATAGAACTACGTAGAATGATAGCCTGCTGTCTGATTCAACTGTTTCTGAGCAGAGAGACAAAGCTGACAGACCATAAACAGGAACTTTGATTCTCACTCTGGACATTCACATGGCCTCATCAGTGCACAACAGATCATATTATACACCCAAAACCCCAGAAAAGTGAAATTTGATGTCATGGCACCTTTAACAGGGGTAAAGGAAGCTACTTGCATATGGGTCCATGGCTTATCTCGGAGAGAGACTTCAGTGTCCATATGACTGCAGCCTGGTACATCTCAGTCCAGACTGTGATGTGCTGTGCTGATGATGCTATAGTGTTGTCCTATACTGATGATAACGGATGATACTGGAACAAAAACGCTTCTGTTACCAGTGGCATCTCCAGCCGATTTTCCCGGGGCTTCAGCCTCGGATGTTTTGAGTCTAGCCCCGGGTATGAATTTACTGTTTAACCACCTTTTCCTGAAAAAAAGTCTGATGAAAATCCAGATGTCCCAGCTTTCTACCAGCATTTAAACACACCATGAATACGCGGAGGTCCAGCCAGCTCCCATTGGTGTGGTGTGTGAGTGAGCGTGTGCATGAAGTCTGAGGTCCAATTAGGCCCCGTCTTTGATGTCAGACGAAGCTAAAGTAAGTTTGTCAGCTCCGTGTGCACATGTGTGGAAGAGAGCAGCAGTCAAATTAAAGTATCCATCAGCAGAGAGAGCGGAGATGGACAGAAAATATGAGAGAAAGTAGCAGTTACATCCTCAGCTTTTCAGCAGAAAAGCAAAAGGTAAGATATCACAGTGTTGACTCTTTTTTTTTTCTCTTTAAAAACAATATTAAAAAGTCAACATGAAAAACAAGGCCAAAGTTAGCAGCTACTCCTTTCCCAGCTTCTGTTTCGATTTTTGCTTAAAGGGCAATTCCACTCAAATAATTTTCTACTGACAACATTTAACGAGGTCCTGTGTAAAAACTACAACACCTAGGCTTTTCAAACCTGGACTCAGATGTTCTTTAGGGACTGTAAGTTAATTAAAGCACAGTTTCTGATTTGTGAAACCTGCTTTCTATTTGTGAAAATGAAAAATACCCACATTTTATGGCTTAATCATCATATAGACCACCTTAGACCAGGTCCCAATCAAAAACCTCAATACTCATCTGCTAACCTGGTCTGAAATGTTCCTTAGAGGCTGTTGATTAATTAAAGCACTGTTTCAGATTTGTGAAACCTATAAATGAGGAGAAAATGAGAACAAATGAGGAGAACAGAACAAATGAGTTGGGGAAAAGGAGAACAAGTGATGAGGAGAAAAGAACAAATAGGAGAGAGAAGAACAAATTAGGAAGAAAATTAAGAGAAAATAATGAGATTAGAAGAGCAGGTGAAGAGAGAATGTCATGATGAGGAGGGTCAGTTATGAGTCAAAGAGAAGACAAAAGGTGAAGACTGTATGAACTGTTATGCATGAGTGCAGCGCACGTGTTTTAGCAATATAATGGTCAACATTTCATTGTTGATTTTGTGGTTCATTCATTTTTTAATTAAAATGACAATTAATCCACTCCATTATGTCTATATTATTGCCTTCTAAAACACATTTTTTGTAGGGAAAGACTAGAAAAAAGCTTGTGTATTTTTTGTTTTTTTCAAATTTACACCCGGTCCATCTCCGGGCTAAGCCCAGATTGTCTTCAAAGGCTCTGCCTATTATGTTAGCAATGGTGCAGTAAAAGTAGTCTGGTAAAATAGCTGGTCTGATCTGAACAAAAGAAGTTCTTCCCTTCTCTCCATCCTGCAGAATTTATCCAGCAGGTTTCATCTGTAAGTCAGCATGTTTCATCTTCTTAGCTGGATATTTTCTAGCAGTTTTCTTTTCCCTGACTGAAAGGCTCCAGTATCAACATTTTTTAGCAAACCAGTTCAAAAACACCATAACTGACAAGACAACAATGTCAGAAAGTACCAAAAAAAGGATTTAATCAGTTCATTTAAAGCCACACTCCCTCCTCTCTGGGCTCAGTGGTTCATGTAGTTGCCGCTGCCACTGACATTCATTCCTTTTTTTATTAAAAATGCAGAAATCCTGCTGCATCCTGTAGATCAATTCATTCAGAATAATGCCATGTACCAGCTGACATTTGAGTCTGAAAATCTGAAGAATAACACATGTCAATCAGATCTTAATAGCAGTGACAAGAGAGAAGCAAACATCAACAACAGTAAACAGTCTGACTCTCCGAGGCTGGTCAGGAAATGATAAACATTTCAAGGAAAACCATCTTTAAGCGTAGTTTCAGGATAATGATCTCTTCAGAAAGGTTTTCATTGGTACCCAGTTTAAGATTAGAAATGTTCAGGCACCAAACATCTTCACAATAAACATTTACTTTTGTTTGACCACTCTTTCCTCTGCCAGAAGACCATTGTTCTCCAAAGGTCACATGACTGAATACAGGAAACTGACTTGGATTCAACTTAATTATTTTCTACAGATTTTGTGAATTGAATCAGACTCCAATCCTTATGCTGCTGAACTTCTATCTTCCTCCTCTTCCTCCTTCTGTCCACACTCACACAACTCAGACTCCAGATTATTGATGGCATCAAATCATTTCAAAATGCACTTCCTGAAGTTCTTCCTTGATTCTTTGCATTAATGCTGAACAACTCCATTGGGCCAGGCACATAAACATGCAGAAAGCACAACCTGAGGTATCTGAGCTACTCCTGCATTTTCAGACCATGCCTTCACATGTTTTAAAGCAATTTAAGCCTGATTTGGAGTGGAAATGGGGAAAAACACACAGAATAAGTTAAATAAAACAGATTATTTCACAGTCTGGTGCCTAGGGTGATAATTTTACTGATTATGATAACCATTTTTCAGCTGTTCCTGAGGAATGTTGCAGGAAAATTTAATGCTGATTAGTCCGATCTTTAAGATTAACTGCTACAGACAATGAATGAATGAACAAGGAATCATTTCACGCCTCTACAGTTCTACTCTCAACATTCTTGGGGAAGAAATGTCTATTGTTCTGGGCCCCTGCTCTGCCCCTACTCCTGGCTTTCCTCTCAAGTTTTTTCTGGTGTCCAGTTTTTTTCTTTTTCTGGGTGGCATTATCTTATCCCTTTAAAATGCTCATGCACACATATTCCCATCCGGGAATAACAAACCATGAATGAAACTATTTTTATGAGGTTAATGGAATTCTAGAATCTAAAATAACTCAACTTTGTGGCTTTGTTTTAGGTCAGATGCATTAGTATTAATCAGTATAAGTTATGTATATGCATATTAATTTAATCATAGAGCCTACTGGGGTGTTTGAGCCCTAATGGGCTGTGGGCCCTGAGAATTGTTATCACCTTTCCGCCCCCATGCAATGGCGCTGCTTTTCACATTTCAATCTAGAAAACACTTCACGATGGCAGGACACTCAAGCAAACTTGTTTTTTTCAGAAGCAGTTGACTTTTTTCAAGTCAATCACCATTGAAATCATCATGTAACAGGTTGGTCCTTTACAGATGCCGGCGACCGCAAGAGGAGGGGAAGAAAGACAGGCCTCGCCAGCAGCTGGCGGTTAAAAACAAATAAAAACTTTATTAAAAATAAAAAATAAAACTACTAAACTAAAAAGTAATAAAAGAAAAAAGGATTTGCAGGGCTGACAGTTGCCGGCGTCTCCCTCGACTTCCTCGGCTCTGTCCCGGGTCCATGGCGGCCGCTCCTCCCAACAGCCGCACTCTGGCCATAGGCTCCCCCGGCCGTAGGCCCTCTTTGTGGGGTCCGCGACCACCCTCCAACTCCTGAGCCACTCTTCCGCGTCGCCGTCGCCGTCGTCACCACCGCCGCCGCCGCCGCCGCCGCCGCCGCCGCCGCTGCCACGCCACGCCACGCCACGCCACGCCGCTGCCTCCTCCTCCTCCGACTCCTCAGCTCTCTCAGTCTGCTCCTGTTGTCCGCACACCAGCTTTTATCTTCCAGCATTCAATTAAGCCAGGGGAGGAGTCCTTCTCCCCAGGTGCTGCCAATCAGTTCGTTAAAAGCTCCCACTAGCTTGGAAATAAAAACAAGGTTAAAACCACACAAAAACCATAAAAAGCATGCTAAAAACCAAGCTAGTGGGCAGAGTCCAGTCTCTGGCAGCACCCGGTTGTTCACCCTGTGACAATGAGCTTTCATGATAATGGAAGAGATTTTCACCAGCAAGATCAACTGATGAAAATCAAGATGATCTTTGAAATAACACTGAATCCCAAATGAGCTGAAAAGGAATATAGGACACGTCTCTGCATCCAGGAGACATTTCTGCATCCAGGACACGTCTCTGCATCCTGGAATAATCTCTGCATCCTGGAATCATCTCTGTATCCTGGACACGTCTCCGCATCCAGTTTTGTTCCACCTCAATAGGGGATTATCACGCTAACCGGAAGTTCCCGGATTTTGACACTTCCTCTTCCGGGCCATGTTAACGACAGCCGTTCCTGCTCTGTTATACTGTTTAAATCGGATAAACTCCAAACATATTTAAGTCTTCATTCTAGACTGAAGTGATACTGGGTCAAAAGCTGGATCAAAGCGATCGATTCGCCGCGGTGAAGGGCCGAACTTTATAATAAAACACACGTTTGTTTGTCGCCGATGGGGCACAACACCGGCACTTCACAGCATGCTAGCATTAGCCAGCTAGCGTTTACTGACGTGCTTAACATTGTGCGTCTTAAAACACACAAACATCTGAAAATCGGGTCTGTACCCCCCCGTTTCCAGTGGAACAACTGGGGACTGCCAAGAAAGGAGACGTTTTCAGATGCTTGTGTGTTTTCAGCCGCACAAAGTTAGGCACGTTATCGAGCTGGCTAATGCTAACCTGCTAACAATAGTTCGCCAGCTACTACTCTGTTAAACTTTGTAAATCGGATAAACGCCAATGCCAAGTTTTCATTCCAGACTGAAGTGATGCTGAGGAAGAAGTGGATTAAAACGACCGATTCGCCGCGGTGAAGGACCGAACTTTATAATAAAACGACACACGTTTGTTTGTGGCCGGCAGGCTATACAGTCGTGTTAGCAGGTTAGCATTAGCCAGCTCGTTAACGTGCCTAACTTTGTGCGGCTGAAAACACACAAGCATCTGAAAGCGTCTCCTTTCTTGGCAGTCCCCAGTTGTTCCACTGGAAACGGGAGGGTACAGACCCGATTTTCAGATGTTTGTGTGTTTTAAGATGCACAATGTTAAGCACGTCAGTAAACGCTAGCTGGCTAATGCTAGCATGCTGTGAAGTGCCGGTGTTGTGCCCCATCGGCGACAAACAAACGTGTGTTTTATTATAAAGTTCGGCCCTTCACCGCGGCGAATCGATCGCTTTGATCCAGCTTTTGATCCAGTATCACTTCAGTCTGGAATGAAAACTTAAGTATGTTTGGAGTTTATCCGATTTAAACAGTATAACAGAGCAGGAACGGCTGTCGTTAACATGGCCCGGAAGAGGAAGTGCCAAATGTTTCAACTTCCGGTAACCGGAACAAGGAAGCGTGATAATCCCCTATTCATCTGTTAAACGGGTGATCGTTGGACTCATTAGTCCACTACGCCTTTAATATTGTTTTATATTGCATGTATTTTATTTTGCGGTTTTTAATCTATTTATTGCTGGACGTGAAATGTGACTGAAGTGCATGTATGATTGTGCCTGCTAGCTACGCTTCTCTTTGCAAATAAATTTCCTAATGGATAAATAAAGTGAATTTGAATTTGAATCCTGGACACATCTCTGCATCCTGAACATGTCTCTGCATCCTGGACATGTCTCTACAAAGGAGAAGATCTGCACAAGGGTCGTGGAACTGTTGGCTGTGAGTTTCCCTCCGTATTATTTGCCCAGAGAGTTTATCTATGTTATTGTGGTAGTGGTTCATATCATATCTGGTACCACTGCTGACACAGCCTGTGACGTCATCGGCTCCTTTGTTGCTTGGCAACAAACACCAAACACCATCCAAACTCATTTACAGCTATCTCTGTAGACTTCAACAACATCTACCTCTCTGTAAGTTTACCAACATTCCAGCAGGTTGTCAGCTGCTCCCCCAGAGAAGACAAGAACAATGAGGCGCTTCCCCAATAACAAACCCTGGATCACCAGTGACCTGAAAAAGCTGCTGAACATCAAAAAGAAAACCTTCAGGGACAGAGACAGGCAGTTATCGAAGACAACACAAAAACAACTTGAAACACAGATGAAGAAGTGAAGGAGGAAGACAGGAAAAAGTTAGAAAGCAGCTCCAGCAGAACAATGAGAGGGACAAAGGTCTGGGAATGAAGAATATCACTGGCTTCAAGTTAAAGGGGGTGAGACTGATGGATGTCTGGATAGAGCTAATGAACTAAACATGTTCTTCAGCAGGTTCAGTACACCCCTTGCCTCCAGCCCAATAGACCACACACACACTCCATGAGCCCTCTGCTTTCCTGTCCCACCTCCACTCTGTCACCCTGCAGTTCAGTCATGGACATGAACACAGCCTCATCTCCCTCCACTTCAGGACATCCTAAGACCTCCTCTGCCTCCACCTCCAGCCTGTCTCCTGCAACCAGGTCAGGAAACAACTCAAACAAATTAATCAGAACAAGGCTGCAGGTCCAGATGGTGTCAGTCCCAGAGTTCTGGAGACCTGCTCAGAGCAACTATGTCTGATTCTTCAGCACATTTTCAACACACACTCAAAAACAGAGGTACGAGACAGGAACATTTCTGTTCCTGTAGGTACATTTTTTACTAATTTTCTCTCAAAAGTACAATATTGGTCTTTATGAGGCCAGAAGTGTACCTATATACTATGAAAAAGGGTCCAAAGTTATAAAAAGTATAAATTTGTACCATTTCAACTCTAAGGTACCTGCAGCATTGAAAAATGTGTGTAGCTTTTACAATAACTATAAATAGCAGTACTTCTAAACAGTAGTATAGTTAAAGTTATTATATTATTATTTTCATGATAATCATAGTAATCATACTAATAATTATATGTATAATTATATATGTGCTTGGCATAATATTTATATAATAATTACTCATTTATTTTAGCATCTTTGATTGTTGTCATAATCTGTTTTATTGACTTTTATTCATCATTTTTAATTGGTTTAATTGTACTTTATTAACTCATACAGCTTGATAAGGTACAAAAATGGACCAGGATCGAAGGGTACAGAAATGTCTTTCAAAAAAGAACACCCCCAGCGACAAGCTTTGTACCCTTTTAAGTACAAATTGGTACCTCTATTTTTGAGTGTGCTTCCAGTGTCTAAAAACATCAACCAGCTGAACCAGATGACTACAGACCAGTTGCCCTGACATCTGACATCATTAAAGTCCTGGAGAGACTCTTACTGGCTCACCTCAACAAGCAAGTTAACACCTTTCAGGACCCATTACAGTTCACATATCGTAATGGGCTTCAGAGAGCCCACTCTCATCTGGACCAGTCAGGCAGCACTTTGAGGGTCATGTTCTTTGATTTCTTAAGTGTCTTTAATACTATTCAGCTGCTTTGTCATGTGAGAAGCTCCAAAACTTCCAGGTGGATCCTCCACAACCACCTGGATTTACGACTACCTAACAAACAGACCACAGTTTGTGAGACTGAAAGGTTGTGTGTCTGAGATGGTGGTCAGCAGCACTGGAGCACCACAAGAAACTGTGCTCTCACCATTCCTCTTCATACTGCAGAAATACTCTGATGACTGCAGCTGTGGGGTATATCAGTGATAGCTGAATACAGAGAACTGGTCGGTCAGTTTGTGAAATGGTGTGCTAATAATCACCTCATCTTAAATATGAAGAATGATTGTTGATTCAGGACAAGCAAGAATAAGCATAGTCCTGTCTACATCCTGGGAGAGGAGGTGGAGGTGGTGGAGGAATACAAGAACCTTGGAGTTCAGCTGGACAACAGCTAGACTGGAAATGTGTGATGGGGCCAAAGGAGTTTTATTGCATGGACTTGTATTTGTAAGTTTTGGCTGCATATACAGCTATTTCTTTGAGTTGGGTTTTAACGCCCTCTGGAGGCCCCGTGCAACATATCTGTTAATTGTTGACTAGAAGCAGGTGTGAGCCCTTTGTCCAGATGCTTTACAGGAGTCATCACCCGGAAATCCCACTTTTTCACGTTAAAACATGTGTATTGGAATAGGATCTCAGTTAGAACGTGCCAGAAACTCCGAACAGTGAAAGTGGCTTCGTTTTTGAGTGCGGGCTCTCTCTTCTCACCAGAATCGACCACAAGAGCACGCTCTCCACAGTACGCGGTTCGAATTTTTTTCTCTGAATGACATGAACGAGAGAGGCTGCGAGCTGCTAAGCTAGCCTCTTTAGCACCACCTGAAAGCAGCTGATTACCTGCCGTGGAGTAACATTATGACCAGCTTTATCAGAGAGGACGACGACGGGGGGGGGGGCAGTGGCTGTGCCAAGCTGCTTCGGCAGAAATTCAGCAGTTTTCTAACAGGAGGGACAGCACTACCAGGGAGCAGTGGATTATATTTATCAGTGAAGATGTGCAGTCGGTAAGTGTTGCTGCTTGTGTAACTTATTGTCTTTTGTGTAAGAGACCAGTAAACGGTGGTTGACGAACGGACAAGCTGCTAACGTAGCTACAAAAGCTAACACTGTGTGGTTAACTTCACATTAGACGTCCGCTCCTACTATTCATCAGAGTCCAGCCCTTTTACTCCGCAGATCCTCTCTATCAACCGCACTGTTATGGTTTTATCATGTTTTTCTCTGTTGGGACATCATTTTCTTCACTTGGTCTGTGCTGATAAAACTTTGTTTTGACTTTGGCGTTTGCCTCATGAACGCGCTTACAGACAGGTCTAATTCTTGTGCGTATTCTTGCAACAAACAAAAGTTGGGGATAAAAAGAGGTTAAAATGAGCTCATTAAATTTTCCTCCCACCCAACTAGAATTAAAAATTCATTTGAAGATAATTTAAGAAGGATTGTGTATGTAAAACACTAGGTTATGACACCTTTAAAGTGTCTGAGTGACGGGGAAGAGTTGTGTTGTGAGCTGGTTGACAGGAGCACCCCTGTGAAAAGGCCTGGAGAGGCGGCTGCTGGGAGCTGAAATTGGGGGACCCATCAACAGCTATCAGTAGTCAGGACCAAGGAGCCACATTGGCCGAGGTCAAGGCTGGTGGTTGCTGGAAGCTGGAGATCTGCAGAAATAGCTGCACCGGACTGGATATATGGCCGCCGAGCAGTCACCAAGAGCTGCAGACCAGTAGACATCCATGACTTGATTACTCCGACCTGGATTGTGCGAGCATAATCTGAGCAATTCTACTCACGGATTTGGGAAGGCAGCCAGTTGTGGAGCTGGGCGAGAGGGACTAGGAGGTGTGGAGACACAGAGGACTGCCGTGTGTTTTTTAAAGTGGGTTAAAGTGACATTCTTCAAGTTATTTCAAAGGACTCAGGCTTTAAAATAAACTGTAATATCTGACAATGATGGCCTTGACTCTGCACACTCTATTTTTAAAAGTCCTTTGGCCTTTTAGAGCCCCAAGTTGGGCCTGGTGGCTTTTTAATATACTGATAGTCTTTAAACACTACAAATGCAACATTGAATCCATCTACAAGAAAGGTCAAAGGAGACTCTACACATCTGCACCAAGATGTTGCAGATCTTCTATAAGTCTGTTGTGGTAAGTGCAATCTTCTGCTGGGGAACCAGAACCAAAACCTGAACCAGAATAGGAGACTTATAGAGACAAAACAAACACATCCAGAAGTTCTGGCTCTGATCTGGAGCTCCTGAGGCCGATTGTCTTGAGAAGAATGTTGCACATGATGCTGGACATGATGGGCAATTCTTCGTCTACAATACCAGTCAAATGTTTCACAGCATTGACTGTTTGTTTTTTTTATTTAGTAGATATAATTTCAGCAGTTCAGTCCAATAATGATCCAATGGTAAATGATAAACTGCCAGAGGTTAATAAAGGATCAGGTCTCCCTGCTCTGAAAGATAATGGACATATCAGAATTATACTAAAGGGCTTTTTCAGGCAGCAAGAAATGAGTCAGCAACATAAATCTGTTCTGCAACAGCAGAAGTTGATCCAGACTAAAGCTGGATTTATAGTCGCACCGCATCTGCGTCTAGACGGGTCTGCGTACCTGACGCAGAGGCAGTATGTGCTTTTACTCGAGCGTAGGGTTACGGCCCCTTACCAAAAAGTAGTATATGCGAGTATACTACTTTTAGTAGTATGCTTTAAGTGTACTAATTTTAAACTTTAAATAAATAGTATACTTTCAGTTTACTATTTATGTACTTATCAGAAATATACTTAAAGTTTACTTGGCATTTATTAATAAATATACAAGAAGTTTAACATATTTAGCCTATACTTATATTTAAATTTTTGAACAATATACTTTATTATTAGTACATTCATAGAACATTTTCAAACATACTGGTTTCTATGATACTAAGGGCCTGATTTACAAAGAATCCAAATTGCGAGGCTAATGTCTTTGCCTCGCAAAAAAAAAAAATAGCGCGCGCTGTCATTTTAGCGTTTGCGGGTGATACAAGGATTACACACGCAATCTGTAACAGGCGCAAACAGCAGGATTTAAATGAGGATTTAGCGTGCGCTCTCCCTGCGCCACGGAAAGTTCAGAAGAGCATGATGAAACGCAAAATGAAATTCATCCTGATAGAGAGATGTTAGTTCCAGAGATATGATATGAGGCAAATAAAAAACAGAATATAAGATAAATATGAAGAGTCCATTTGCAAAAATAGACAAACGCCATTTAGAAAAAATGGAGTTAACTGCTTTTGCACATAAACTCTTCATTTACTTTTTGAATATTTTCAGCAAATCAGGCTCACATGAAGTAGAGGGTTTAATGATGTAAATGGAGATAGGACGTTTGTACCGGACAGCAACAAAAGCAGTTAACTCCGTTTTTCCACAGTGGCATTTGTCTGTTTTTGCAAATGAACTCTTCATATAATAACTATAAATAAAAACAATGCAGCAGGTTTCCCTGTGGGTCGTAAGAAGAGGCCAGTTTAAGGACGTGGATAAGGACACGCTGTTGAAGATGATCTGATATTACGCACAGACTGCGCGCTCTTTGGCACAATGCCAGGTGCTGGACCTGTGTAATTGCCCCCCACCCCACGCAAAACTCAGTAAAAAGTAGTATCAATAGTTTGTGCGTTACTGGTTATTTTCACTGAGTTTTTTGTGGGGTGGTGGCCAACTTCACGCAGGACAGCAACCTCAGAACAGCAGCAGCAGTTGCTGCGGCGTGGAGGAGCAGGAGATGATTTTAATCTAAAAATATGGCATTGGCAAAAAGTAAAAGAAAATAAAAAGACATAAATAATGTCAGCTTTAACTACCATGATGCTGCAGCTGCAGATGTTCTGGTTCATGTCTACAATTAACCCGTGTTTAACAGTGATGTTGATTGTTATTTAATTAATAATGAAAACTTGACGTGTCGCCTGAACACCTCATGAGAAATGATTCTGACCCGATGTCTGCATTCCTGTGTGCAGCATTCTTTCAGCCATCAGTGCGTAAAGCTGCCAGTTATACCTGCTTTTCAGACGTGCTAAATTACACGCAATTTTTTGCGCCCGCTCTCCGTTGAACGGTTGATAGATCACATTGCGCGTGTTAAACTGAGGTTTTGCATAGTCTCCTCCCAATATTTTGCGCTTTCTGGCAGAAACGCCCAGTTTGCATATTCATCTGCAGCAAATGCGCAAAATGGACAGCAGCGCTATTTTGCCCCTTGACAGGCGCAAACCTCCTTTTGCCCTGCTTTGTAAATCAGCATGTTTAGCGATTATTGCTGTTTAGCGATTATTGCGTGCGTAATGACGATAGCGCCCGTTTTAACACGCGCAAACCTTTCGTAAATCGGGCCCCAAGAGTTTAAATGTTACTGGACCATTTGGTGGAGTCAAATAAAACACCTGAATCTATTTTTGACATAAATTTTGTAATTTTTTTTTTTTTCAGCTTTAAAGGTGGAGTAGAAGTATAATAAGGCAATTTTCAGTATATTTGAAAATGTATTTTTAAACATTAACAGTGGACTATAAGTGTATTATCAGTAAACTCATAGCAAACCTAAAAGGTTGCTTTCTGTATAATTAAAAGTCTACTTCATTGTTGTCAACTTAACGACTTTGTCGCTATATTTAGCGAGATTCAACGAGAGGAAACGCAAGATAAATCTGCTTTAAAGTGGTAAAATTTCCCATGAAGAACCCTCCCAGCTTTTTTTGGATGACTTACAACCTCATCTATCTTTCCATAAAGAACTGGAGAAACAGGCTGTTCTGAAACTTTTAACTGGTAGTGTACTCAGCACAATGAGGAAACAAGAGTGTTTAGTGTGAGGCTTTGTCAAGTCCAATGTAAAACAGAAAGGTACTGAAGAAAATCCTGCCTGCAGCCATCTTCCTCTGGAACAAACCTTTATGTAATTCAAAAAAGGAAAAAAAAAAAACCCTACCATGATGGTAACATTTACTTTTGGGATAAACAAGGTATTTTTAAGTTTAATTTCATAATTATGTAACACTTTTATTTTCTTTCCTTTCCTCCCAAAACTTACTCAGTGGGGCAGATTACTTCAGCCTGTAATGAAACACAAACAAAATCTTAATGATTTCATGTTTGCAGTGAAGTGAAGATAGTGATCTGATGTGCAGAAGGAGGTTGAAGGAAGAAGCTGTGTGGTTTTCTGCTCAGTAATATCCTGTGGCTGATGGATGAACTCTTTACTGGACTTTAAGCATGACTGTTGTTTTTCAATAGGTGGTCTAAGTCCAGTTGGCACTTTGTGTAATGAAACTATGATAAACAGGAAGTACTTCTTATAAACATGGTTGGGTTGTTCCGATGCTTTCAGTCAGCCAGACACACCACTGTCTTTATTTTAGTTCATTTCCAATACAAGCACTGCAACAACTCTGTTTATAGGCATCCATTCATTTTATAAACTATCCATCTATCCGCCTGTCCGTCCATACATCCATCTGTCCATCCTCCTTCCATCCAACCATTCTGAGTGTCTCTGATTCTGGCTTACATGACTGTGTTTCCACATGCCACAGACTGGTGGACGAACATCTTTAAGGGTGTTGTCTTTTCTGGTTCCAGCTGGTCTGAGCTCTCTTTGTTAGAAACAATCTTTTCCTTCCTCAGGGTCAGAGCCAAGCAGCAAACTCCAGAAGAAAAGTTAAGCTGACCCGGAAGTCTAGAAAACTGAAATTACGCATGATTATGTGTGTGTCCTTCTGATTGACAGATGGCAGATCAACTGCCGGTTTTAGCGCTGGTGGCTAGCGGTTAGCTCCCTGCCTGCTTCCAGGAAGGTCTCAGCAGAGTAGCACAACAGTGGTTTTTAGTTTGCGAACAGTGTCCCTTAGCTTTAGCCCGCCTCTCTTCATTATCTCCGGGTTAGCTGGGTAAACTCTTAACTTGGAGTTAGTTGGCTGTCAATCATCCTCCCCCTTGCTCACACTACACTTCTCTTTGCCCATTGAAACCTACAAGTCACGTGAATAGAAGGTTTGTCCAGTATACAGTCTATGGTCAGATCCTCCTCAGGGTCCGAACATCCTCACACTGCCCTGGGCCCAGGCCTTGCTATCTGACTCAGATGAGGGACGGGGTCTTTGGGGAAAAAAAAAACCTGATGAATCAGCTCCAGTTTGACCTCCAGCTTTAATCAGATCTCTGATCTTTTCAGTTTCTAGTTTTTCACTGCAGAACATGAACAATAAAGAAGTTTATTGTCTTAATAGTTAAAAATATATTAGTTATTAAGAAGTAAAGAACATGAGTAATGTTTGTTGCTTCTAAACCGCATAATGCAGCGTTGTCTCATATGCTGGGATTCCAACAGCCGAGTTTAAACCCTGGATGTCAGATTTAACTATATGATCATGGAAAAGAGTTTGATGTGAATTAAAGGTGTGGCTTCTCATATTAAAAGGAAAAAAAGTCTAAAGGTTTGCAGCAACAACGGCTGTCAGAGTCCTCTCTGCGAAACAAACAACAGATTTTTATTTTCTTGTAGTTATTTGATCATATAAATGATTCTCTGCTCTTTTTCATTATTTATTACATCACAGTCGCAGAGGGAACACCATCTGCCGCTGAGTTGTGGTGTGCACATGATGCAGATCATCATCACCCAGAATCCCTTCCTGGGGAAGCGTTTTTGTTTGTTGAGCGGTTATCATGATGCCTCGTTCTGATTGGCTTTGACTGCTGCTGCATGCCACAGTGTGGTTTCCGTTGAGCTGCAGCTTGCCCTTTACCCTGCTACAGCTTTGCTTTGTTTGGAGAGTCCACACAGCCAAGGACCCACCAGAGGTGACCTGTTGACCTTTGCTTCGGCAGCTGAGAGGTTCAGGCCTTTATTTGTATTCGGAGGATTCCTCATTTCCTCTGCTCATCATGTTCTCTGTTTACATTTGCTCATTTAGATTCAGTCTGACATCAGTTTCAGCATCGTATTCCCAACAGGTCAGGATGAGATGTTACCTGAAAGGATGCTGAAATTAAACATTCTTCCATCAGAAAACATCTAGAGCGATGTTTTATTTGTTAGTGGAGGCTTGAGTCAGTCCCCAGTCTGTCTCTGCCTCTAAGGGCAACAGATTGGAGCTGAAGTGATCTATTCAAAGTCAAGTCAAAGTCAAATTTATTGTCAAATGTGCCACGTTAGCCATACAACACAGATGAAATTACAGTCCTCTCAAACCCAGGGTGCATATAATAAAATAAAATAAACTATAAGATAAAAATATAAAAATATAGAAATCCACTCAGATAGCCTAGAAATCTAAACACGAAACATAAATACTAAAGATTACAAATTTACAAATAGGTTGACAGTAGACAATATGAACGGCATTGCAATCCTAATGAAGGAAGTAATGCAAATATTACAGTGCAATGACAATGTAAACAATGTAACTGTAGCATGTAACAGTAAAGTTTGACAATGTAACAGTGCAGTGGTCCTGATGGACAATAGTGCAAATACTGTAGTCAATGTAAACAATGTACATGTAAATTAATCCTGATTGGACCTAATTCTGGAGTTATTCTCACAAACCCCAATATTTTATTGTACATTCAAGTATTTCATGAAGGGGATTAAGTCTGAAGATGATTTGGTGGCATTCCACTTTAAAATTGCCTGTTGGCCATGCCCATGTTTTATATCTTCACACAATGAAGCTGAAATAAAGGTCGACTGAAGAAAAAAGCCTTCTTCTTAAAGGAGTGATGACATAGCAGTTAAAAACTAGTTTATGTTGTTGGCATTACTGTATATGTAAATACTCCAAAGGAAAAAAAATGCATTTTTTACAGCGGAGTATTGTTTTGAAATGCCAGACCTCACTTCCTCAGTAATACAGTTGATGATATGGAGCTTTACCCGGAGACCATGTTGACTTCATTTTGATTGGCTACACCTTATTTGGCTATGACCTTATTTGGAGAATCTAGGTCAAGCTGCGGTCGTACTTTGCTAAAGGCTAACTGCTAGCAACATGGGCACTTCAGACAGTGAGCTATGTTTATCAGACAAGACAGCATTTAGAAAATAAATAAACTTACAGGTAATGACAAGGTTGTGGCCCCCTCCCTCAGTGTTGCTGCAGAAGTTTTCTTTTAAATCCATTTGTTTGAAAATCCAGACCTGACTGCAGAGAAGTTACTACTCAGCTACACACACGCAGCTGAATCAGATAGGGAGGGGGGAGCGGGGGGAGCGAAGCAAACAGTGCATAGACTGTTAGGAGAGAAGGGGGGTGGGGGGCTGTTTACTTGATAGTGTGCTCTTATTGGAGCAATTGAATTACGTAGAATGATAGAACTACGCAGAATGATAGCCTGCTGTCTGATTCAACTGTTTCTGAGCAGAGAGACAAAGCTGACAGACCATAAACAGGAACTTTGATTCTCACTCTGGACATTCACATGGCTTCATCAGTGCACAACAGATCATATTATACCCCCAAAACCCCAGAAAAGTGAAATTTGATGTCATGGCACCTTTAATAATGTTGCTTTATTGTGACTTATTTTCATTCAACCTGGATATGAAGAAAAAATAGAGGGTCCATATTGAGGATGAAAACACCAAGATAAGGATGGAAACTGAAGTACTTTTGTCTCTACTTGATGACAACATGATAGGACACATCTGTGTGTCCTGAATTTAGCAGAAAAAAACATTGAAGGTCAGATGATTGAGGAAAAGTATGCTATTTAAAGGTACAGTATGTAAAAAATCAAAGGTCAATGGCAGAAAAATGTGATATACAATTCAAAACCGTGTTTCTATTGATGTGTAATTGCTGCACTGGAATAGCTGTTTTGTGTTTATTTTCTTAGAATGAATCATTTATATTTACTTGCTGGGCGGTGCACATATGGAGGCTGCCATATTTGTGCTACCATTTTTACTACGGTGTCCCTAAATGGACAAAAGAATGTGTGTGAAGCAGTAGCGTAACATGATGGCGATAGGCCCCAGTGCAAATATTTTTTTTGTGCCCCACCTGTAAACACAAACACACTTACGCACACACACAGACATTCTTGGACTCGCACACACGCAGTTTAAGAGAACTGCTGATGTCACCATGATGGATTCCTGTTCTACCAAAAATGCTGCTTGCGGGTCGCAGATAACAGAAATTTTATTTAATCCTTTGTGGACATGAGTGTTTTACTTGGTGTGGGTGTGACTTTTTGCGTCGTGCATCACCAGTGTCCAGCAGTGAGGGAGACGTTTCTACTGCTGGTGTGACACAGGAGCAGAACAGCTGAAACCAGCATGGTGGAGAACATCCCACCTTCTTCATGCAGAAATCTCCCAATCCTAACCACCAGGCTTCCTCCTCTAACCAGTTTTCTAATCCGTTGCGCTGCTGGTTTGAAGATTACGTCCATATTTAAACCCTCTCATGTCGGCAGGTGCTCCGTCCCCACCTGCTGAATCAAGTTATGTACAACAGTTCTTTACTCTGGTCCAGCAAAGAACTGGAGCCTGTTTAAAACCAGTTTGGAGGGCGAGGAGCGCGTGGCTCTGAACCAGAACCAGCTCACTACAAAATGGGCCCATGGTTTACTCTCATTTTACCGACCCACCTGAGGTATTCCATTCACAAAAAATCAGAGTGCGTACAGCTGTTTCCATACATGTGGGCGCCCATTACAACGCATTAGACACCGACCGCTTTGTTCTGTGTTCAGAGGGTTTTATGTGTGTGTGTTTTTATGATAAAGAAAAGCTAAAGTGGTGGCTAAAGCTTATTTTTTCCCCTTCCTTCATGGGTCCCTGAATGCGTCTGGGCCCTGGTGCAGCTGCACCGGCTGCACCGTCAACACTTGCGCCTGTGGTGTGAAGTAAGAACCCACTGAACTTTAAAATTGCTGTACCAGCTTTGTTTAATGGGAGTTAGAGCACTGTTTGGGATAAGTAATGCCTTACAAGACATAAAAGTAGTTACTCATAGTACAGTCTTAGCTACACCTGAGACCACTGGATCCACTCACAGATAAAAAAAAATATTTATGCCTGGGAGAATTTTGACCACAAACAGCCACCATACATTCACTACAGTGCTTAGAATATGAAAACATTTGAAAGAAAACATCTTTTCTTGCAATACCCATCTTTACCACTAGATGTCAGTAGTTCTTACATACTGTACCTTTAAAGAGGTGAAGAAAGAAAAGGTGCTTGAGATTAGTGCTGGGCGGTATGGCAAGTTTTTCATATCACGTTTTTTTTTTTAGAAATCCTACCGGTTTTTCGGCATTTGATGGTATGATTGATCGTGAAGGTTTCAAATGTGCTGACGATCTCCCAAAACACAAAGATGTAGAACTATTTGAATGTGACTGTGTCTGTTTACACATTTTTTTTCTATCCCTCTCTACCAAATCACACCACGTGCTTGTCCGCTTCATGTTGACATGACAGACACCGATAAACCAATCGGAGCGAGCTAAAGTGTGTCAGCATGGTGTTGCCTTGTTTATCTACCTCCCCTCTTTCCCAAATATGTGAGCAAGAGCAAGCACGGCTACTAACGAGAGTACGAAAGTGAGGACTTGCTCCCCAAAAAATTCAGCTTCGGTCATATGGAACTGGTTTGGATTTTCAAAGTTTGCAAGGATGACGCTCGTTCGTCTTATGGAAATACGACCAGCGTTTCTAAATCACTGTAGGAGACAGCAGCCTAGTCTGCAGTCAGAAGGCGAGGAGATGGCAGCCACACCTCCCCCCACACAGGTAAAAACACAACGCTGACAGGTGTTTAAAAAGGCAACTCAAGCACTGGAGAGACATGTCTCCACTTCAGATAAGAAATGTGTGCTTCACTCACCGGCAGGTGGGCGTAGAGGCGCTGAGCGGATGTTGTTGTTGTTGTTAATATGTTGTTATTATTGTGTGTCATAATGAGCTACGGTTTCTTGTTATGTTGTGGTCTGAGCTGTAATGACAAACGTCGGCAATATTTCCTAATGTGGTTTTCCAGAGGATGACCACAGCCTAGAGGGGGCTGATCCAACAGAGGTCCGGGAGGGCAGCAATTTCCAGACACCAGATTTTACAAGGCAAAAGACTGTTAAAAAAAGTAAGTCAGACACAAGCAAAATACTGGCTTCTTTGGTTATTTGTCCACTGAAAAACCATTGGGATTTTTTTTTGTTGTGTGTTTGTCTACATTGGAAGAAAATAATGCTTACTGTAAATTCTAATAAGTTGGCTTTACTTAAAAAAAAATATGCAAACTCTCTGCCTCAAAAAAATTAAGTAATCTGTAATAGGAGAGATAAAGTAGAATAAACTAAAATGGTTTAAGTTTGTAGAACTTTTCTGAACTTAATAAATTTGATTAAGCTGTAAGTGAATGATGCTGGGGAAGAAACTTAATGTGATTAATTTCACAGAAATTAGATGAGATGTTTCACACTATTTTCAGTTTTATTTTTTTTACCAACAAGATGCTTTCAAGTTCATCTTACTTAAAGTAAATGATGAACCCAATACTGTTTTTACTATGTAGCAAGAACTTAGTCTAAGTGGGTTTTAGCTACAACTATTGTCAGACCACATACAGTGGTTTGCAAAAGTATTCATACCCATGACCAAAACTCAATTGCTCAGAACAGAACAAAGCAAAAGTGAGTTTCACCTTTTTATATGAAAGGAAATAGCACAAACACAACAATCCATCACTGTTTTTGTTCGTAAGCACTCTTTACTATGAATATGTTGTATAAGTCTGTATTTCATTGTCGCAAAAGTATTCACACCCTTGCACCAAAGATGTTATTTTGAGTCGAAAACGATTGCACACTATAAACTATTGCCTCACAGTGTCACAGGGCGGTATTTAGTCCCAGGTGATCTGTATATCCTTGATTGCTCCCCATAATTAGTGCCCAATAGTCACCTGTCCACAGTCATCCCATGCTTGTCAGCAGACAACAGTCATGAAGTCCAAGGAGCTCTCAGAAGACCTCAGAAAGAACGTTGTAGAGAAGCATAGAGACGGGCAAAGCTATGTAGCCATCGCAAGTGCACTCAATGTGCCAAAAAGTACTGTTGCATCACTGGTCCAGAAGTGGAAGCGCCACAGTACCACTGCAAACCTCCAAAGATCAGGGCGCCCCTCCAAGATCACGGCAAAAGGCAAAAGGAAATTGCTCAGGGAAGCCAGAGCAAACCCCTCCGTCACTCTTGAAGACCTGAAGAAGTCTCTCCAGGGTGCTGGGACTAACGTACACAAGTCCACAATATCCCGCACTTTACACAAGGAAGGTCTCTATGGGCGTGTTGCAAAGAAGAAGCCATATCTGAAGAAACAACATCTCAAGGCTCGTTTGCAGTATGCCACCACACACGTAGGAACGTTGATCTGGTCAGATGAAACGAAAATAGAACTTTTTGGCCTGAACGCCAAGAAGTATGTTTGGCGCAAAGTTAACACAGCTGATGATCCAGCTCATACCATCCCTACCGTGAAACATGGAGGTGGGAATGTAATGCTATGGGGCTGTTTCTCTTCCTCCGGTCCTGGTGAGCTTGTCCGTGTGCAAGGGATTATGAATAGTGCAAAATACATCAACATCCTGGAGGAAAACATCTTCAAATCTGCAAAAAGCCTGAAGCTTGGGAGGAAGTTCACCTTTCAACAGGATAATGATCCAAAACATACGGCTCGAGTGACACAAGAATGGTTCAGGAAGAAGAAAGTGAAGGTTCTAGACTGGCCCAGTCAAAACCCAGATCTCAACCCAATAGAAAACCTGTGGAGGGATCTGAAGATTGCTGTCCACCGAAGGTCACCAAGTAACCTGACTCAGCTGGAGCAGTATTGCAAAGAGGAGTGGGCGAAACTGTCCAAGGACCATTGCACAAAACTCATTGCTGGCTATCCAAAGCGATTGGTAGCTGTTATTGCTGCCAAAGGAGCTGCAACCAAGTACTGATTGTGACTTAATGACTTAGTGTGAAGACTTTTGCAACAATGACATACAAACTTATGCAACCTATTCATAGTAAAGAGCGCTTACGAACAAGAACAGTGATGGATTGTTGTGTTTGTGCCATTTCCTTTCATATAAAAAGGTGAAACCCACTTTTACTTTGTTCTTTTCTGAGCAAATTAGTTTTGGTCATGGGTGTGAATACTTTCGCAAGCCACTGTACATCTCTGTCGCGGTGCAGCAGCTGCTGTAGATATTAAATACAGGAATAAACAAGTTGAGAGCAGTCACATGACACTACCAACATCATTTATAAATCCCTCATTTGGGAATTATCTTCAATTTATTGTTAAAAGAAGTGAACTGCATTGTGGGAAACCTGCTCCCTCACCATCCCTAATTTCCCTGTACTCATTTTAGTTAAGCTGTTTCAACTTAAGTAAATTAAGTTATCCAACATGTTGCCCTCCAGAGTTCTTACAACTTATTTAGAATAAGTATTACTAACAACTAAGTTAAAATTAAGTTCTGCCTACTAGATAGATGGTGTGAAAGTGCAATGGAAGTCACTCCTTCAGGATGCCAAAGGCCATTTCGATACCCACTCGCACTGCACTCAGGTGCACATTGAAAGACTCCTGTTCTTGAGTCAAGTAAGGAGAATGTATGTAGCCTTTTATAAGCCAGTCGAGGAGAGGGTAGGCAGGGTCCCCAACAAGTAAGAGTCCCACATCCTCCCCCTCGATGTTTTTGACAACCTAAAAAGGAACAGAAGAGTTATGTAAACTTGATTTTAGGTGTGACTATGAAGTCAAAATATAAATAATTCTGGCCTTTTTAGCTTTCATAAATAGATACTAAAAACAAAAAGTCTGTTGTCAATATAACAGAATTGGACTCTTATGGTAGCTGATGGTGGTGTTACCTTTGGCAGCAGGTGAGCCCTTCTGAGGAGATCAGACTCGCGGAGCACGTTTGCATCGTGTGCACTTCCCGGCATTTTGCAGCTGATGCTTCTGAAGCTGAAACAACAAAATAGACAGATATTGGTGAAATTCATTCAAATCTGAAAAAAGAAACAGTTTGTTACAATTGATGCCTTTTGATGAGAAATTATTTGTCATGCAGTGACTACAATAGGTTCAGGGGCAACAGAGTGCTCTAGGGAATTCAGCATGTAAAAGCCGTTACAACTTGATCAGCACACAAAAAATGAGACTTTTTTCAGTCTGTTAGCACATTCAGTACAGTAGGATTAATTTACAAATTGATTGGAACATTTTCTAAACAAACTGAAGAGGGATCCTTGTCCTCGTGCCCACCATAAGGTTTCATTTTTGTCCAACTGTTGATTTGTTTAAATATCAGATTGGTTGGCTGACTTTTGTATTGTCAACTGCTGAGGGATTGGTGAAGAGTAGTTTAAGACACATCTTACCAGCATCTGTCATCAACAACAGCCTGGAGGACATAGGAGGGCCATCCTTTCCTGTTAACGAAGTCTTTGTAGCCATCAGATGGAGGGAGGATGGGGATGTGAGTCCCATCAATTACTCCCTTGATCTGAGGGATGTGATGCGCTGCCTCAAAACGCCTTGTGGCTTCCTCTTCACCAGGGAAACGGATTAGATCTTTGATTGGTCCTTTTAACATCCCCTTGCAAAACATATACGTAAACTTCTTGACCGTGCTTTTGTGGATGCCGAATTAGTTGGAGACGAGGCGATACTCTGCACAGCTACCAAGCCTATACAATACAACAGCAACACACATGATAGACGGAATTGGTGCCCTGACGGTGAGTTCACGTGGAGCCATAAATCCATCCACCAGTCCACAGAGGTTCGTAAAGGAAGCACGAGTCATCCTAAAGTTTTGCTTCCATTCTTGATCAGAAAACTCAAGGAGCACAACTCGTTCCCACCAATCTCTGCTGCGCACTTTCATCCAGAGCTTCTTTGTACGCCGAGGAGGCATGGGTAACACAGGAAAAAAATGTAAAAGACTCAGAAGAACGCATTCCTCTCTACGCATTTTCCTCTTTGCCATTTGTAACAGGAGCGCATTCGTATTGAGCTGCTGCCTAATTAAAATGACTACAACAACAAATAGAACTGTCAAGATCAGTTTT
Organism: Atherinomorus stipes; assembly: GCA_023101725.1. Lineage (NCBI taxonomy): Eukaryota > Metazoa > Chordata > Actinopteri > Atheriniformes > Atherinidae > Atherinomorus > Atherinomorus stipes. Next base: position 309,184 of record JALJCO010002819.1, on the reverse strand, counting down.
TCGACTTCCATTCTTGATGAATCACATGATGTAAACATCTTCTCCGTCTTCTCTTATGTTTTATGGCAGTTCATTACCCATTTCAGAGAGCATTGTCGCCACCTACACATCTTTCTGCGCATGCGGAGGAGGAACATTCAGATATGATTCTAGCGCATGTACACACTAGATCGGAATGGATCTGTTCCCACATGTCTTCATCTCTTACTTTGTTTATATCAGCAGTTATCCAGCTTCCTGAAGGTCTTTCTGGGTTTTCTTTGGACATTTTTTGGGGTTATTTTTTACTCATTTTCATTCCAGTTCTTGGTTTTTCTCTGTCAAGCCAATAAACTCTGACCCGTGAATCTTTCAGGATAATAATAAAAAGCTCCTAAATGAAGGGATGAAGCAGAGTTGTGTCGACACATTACAGACAAGCAATGTGTAGCAAAGAAGCAGTTGTAAATCATATGTAGAGGTAGGCAACACTCTGCTGCAACACTCATGCACTCATGACTCAAACAAGCTCTGCACAAGAAACGTGGCATGCCTTAGCATGGAGCAGAAACTGCACACATGGAGGACAAAAGAAGAAGAGTCAGGACTATCTACAGCAAACTGATCCATACTGTTGGCCAAAGCCTCATCAGAAATGGTCTCCATGCAAACGTGGCTGTCAAGAAGCCGTTCTCAAGGAAGGAAACAGGAGAAAGGGCTGAAGTATGTCACATGACCCAAAAACTGGACAGAAGATCAGTGGAAACAGGTCATATGGAGGGACGGATCCTCCCCAGAACTTGGACCTGGACAAGTCTGACAGAGATCTCATTACTGAATCAGCGTGGGATCATCCGGATTGAGAAGAACTTTGCAAAGTTCTTCAAGGATTCTGGAGAACTGGTCCTGACGACTACTGACAGAAATGACAGAAAGCTTCTCTGAGAGGGTTCCCAGCTTTAGTTCCTGTCTCACGGATGTTCCAGAGGTGGAAAGAGAAATCTGAAATGATGGTTTGGAACCAGAGATGAGTGTCCAGCTTCAGTCAGCAGTGTTAAAACCAGATGATCAATTCAGAAGTCTGGGGTCATTTTGGACACTGAGCTACATTTTAACAGCCATATTAAAGCGGACAGGGAAACATCAGTCCAGTTCTCCCATCACCGGCTTCCTGAGTGACGTAAAAATGTTGCTGCTGGTGTACAAGCAGCTCTGAATGGTTCATGTTTGACCATACAGAGTATTTAAACAGCATGGATGTTGGAAAGGATGGTGGTTACCGCATTTCCTTCAACGAGGTCACTTTTCTTATTGTTTTTAATTCAGCCTTGCTGCTTGTTGCCTGGGAACACAGATGAGACTCTAGCAGCACGTCTGACCATAAACATGGAGGTCACTGTGGGCTGGCGTTAGTTTCTCTGCTGTAGCTCTGCAGTTTCCCAGTCTGGTATCTACTGGTCTGATTCTGATTCTAATTTAGTTCAATCTAAAGCATACAATTTTATTTTCCTTAAGTTAGTCCACCTGACCGCAGACCAACGTGTATTATATTCTGACTTTATCTGTGCAGCCTGCAGGCAGGTGATAGCTGACACACTTCTCCATCCTTCCTTCTTTCCCCTCTGCTGCCATTTCTCTGCTGATGCTGAGATTGCTGCTGTCATCATGTTAAGATCAGGAAACACTGGCCTGCGCAGTGGTTGGCTGGTTGCCTGCAGGGATCTTGCAGGGATTGGCTTTGTTGTGAGGTTTACGTACGTTCAGAGAGCGGAGACTTTTCTGAGAACCACCTCTGACTATCAATGCCATCAGCTTCTCTGAAAGAGACAGAAGAAAAGAATAAAAGAGGAAGGAAGAAAGGATTTGATGCCAGTGAAAGGTGTTTTTTCCGATCAGATTTGTCGGTTTAATGGCTTCTTCTGCGAGTTTTCAGGGTGTTTGAGACCAGCTCTGCATGTGGGTGGAGAACGTGAAGGGTTAGGCACTATGACAAACGGCTTAGTGACTTTTACCGAAACACTGCATCAATCAGACAGTTTGAATTCAAAGCAGCAGAAACATGCAGGAAGATTGTTGTGTTGCAGGGAACTGTGATGATAAACACAAACTCAACCACTTTTGCATTTACTATTTAGGTACAAGCAAGGGGCAAACTTTGCTGGAGAACAGTAAAGCTACTTCCTGGTTTCCCAGAAATTGTAATTCTCTCTATATCCACTAGGGGCAAAATAGAGTCAGTCCAAAGCGGCAACCTCCTGTGGTAAATTATGAAACTACCCAGAAGAAGTCAATATTTGTAGTTCTCCCTTCATCCGCTAGGGGCTACAAAACAGAACAAATCCCCATAGACTCTCATGTTAAAAAGTCCAACTTCACTGCAGAAATAAACATGTTTACAACCTGATTCAAAACAATCATTTTAGGTTTAATAGGTCAAGTTTACCTTCATGTCAACTGTGAGGGGGTGAACTATTTTACAACTCATCCATTTAGATGATTTATTCTTGAAATTACACATAATTAGGGGAGTGTCCTTTTGATTGACAGGTGGCAGACGGTGCCAGTTTGTGCCGTGGACGCTAATAGTTAGCTCACTGCCTGCTCCCAGGAAGGCCTCAAGATCCACAACAATGTTTTTTAGCTGTTAACAGCAAGACTGAGCATCTTACATTTAAACCGCGTATCATCCTTTGTTCCTGTTCACTTCGGATTAGCTTGGTTAGCATTAGTTTAGCTGTTCAACATGTACCCCGTGGCTAGGAGCGGCCTTATCTTTGCCTATTCCAGTATTTTCTGGGAATGACGACACACAAGACACTGCAAGATGGCTACGGTGGGAAACACCCAACTGGCTTCACTTTCCCCTCTTCAGACGTGACCAGATATTACATCTATTTTTTCACAGTCTTTGGGTACAAGTCACTTTGCACATCCTGTAGTAATCTGATTAGCTTCCCATTGACTTTCTGGAGTTTCCATTTCCATACCTCCACAAGTATTCAAGCTTCCCTCCTTCCAAAGACCAAGTCAGCACCATTAAAGCTTTTTCTGTTTGGTAGATGCTTGTGTTGAATGTTTAGGACCTGATGTTTCCTGCTGCTGGTCAACTGTTTTCCCTGCAGGATCAACACAGTTTCAGCTGATGTGATCAAAGCAGCAACCGCAGTCATCACTGCCAGTTCAGCCATATTAGAAAAGGAAACAGCATTTTCCTCCTGCGTTCAGCTCCTACAGAAGCCAGCTTCCCTCCGGCTCTGAGGTCCAGCAGCTGCTTCAGCAGCTCATTAACGTCATGCTCCTCCTGACCTGGCTGATGGGCTTCTAGAAAGGTCTGTTCATCACACATCTTTACTGTAGTTGTTTGCTAATCACCATAAATCCAGCATGTTGGTTTTTGTTAACGTCTCATGTTAAACATTTTCATCCAGAAAAGATGAAAAACTGATTTCTAGATGTTTTTGAGACATTTAAGAGACGGTCAGTTTGTTATTCTAGTGACTGTAAGAGGGATGTTTCTTGCTTGGTTTCCTATTAAAGCCACATGTCCTGCCATTTGCTAGATGGAAGCAAGTAACCCAGACTGGGTAAATTAAAAGCTGGGAGCCCTTTTCCTCCTCTCATGTCTTCCTCTGTTTTCTCTGAGAGGTGAGAGCAGAGTGGAAAACTCCAGAAACCTTCCTTGTGGATGGGATGAGTGACAGGTGGGCGCCACAGTGAGATAATCCCCGATGGAGAAAGCCTCATGGGACAGAGGCAGCATTTTGTTATATTGTTAGTGGGGTGGGGGTGGGGGGGCAGTCTGCAGCTGAATGCGCCACCAGGAAAGCTTCACTAATCACATTTACACACCTACAAAGCGACTAAACAGTTCTGTGTCCCCGGGGTTCAGATGGAGCAGAATTATCTAACATTTCTGGGTTGTTTGGGTTGCAGCTCTGCACCTTGCAGCTTATCTGAACACCTGTCACATCAGACCTCCTTCACTCAGCACAACAACCACAGACAGATGCTGCTATCAGCGTCACTGGAGGCAGAGCCGGGATTTACCGGGCATAGTGGGAGGTGGGTCATGCGTCATCAAACTCGCCTCACGTCTGCAAACATGAAGCCTGTAAAACCTGGAGAGGCAGAACAACAACGTTCTCCAGGAAAGATGCACCTCATGTCCAGCCTAAACCTGGAGTTACTGGTTTCTCTTCTGCCTCTGCATCTTTTCTGTAACACAAAACTCCCTCAGCTGAATGCACCAGAAGACCAAACCAGGTGCCACTCCTTTCGAGTAGGGTCAATCTGCAGCTCGCAAGACAGAGGTGTGTCATAAAGTGGGCGTGTCATATAGCGATGTCACTCTATGACACGCCCACCAGACCTATGAGAGCACTGTAAAATCTAACCCTTCCCTAGACCCTTCCTCTAAACCTAACCAAGACTCACCCACTATGCCAGTTTTTCTCAAACTTTTTTTTAGTCAGGGCATTTTTCAAAAGTGCATAAAATCTCAAGTCACCCCAGTGTAACAATCATGTCCGGTTCTTGTGGGGCTTATCTTTTTAAAAAACGATCCATGATGCTGTTGCTTGTTCCTTGCTCTTTGTGAAATCAAATGTATTCTCATGGTTAAATTAGGCTATAAAACAATGTGCTGCGCAGTCAGGCTGACCCCAGTGGGGGCGTCATGCCACGTTACTGACAATTGGTACACGAGACAGATTTTTATGGTTAATTTGATATATTTATTCATCAATAATGAATTTACAATTTTATCAATCCATTCATATGTAAAAAGAAAAAAAAAAGAAAAGAATATATTCATGTATTCAAATACATTTTTACATGAAATGTTAGATTTTTTTTTTCTTTTTATTAAAATGTCAGATAAAATGTCAGGAGGCACCCCAGTGTGCCCAGGCACCCACTTTGAGAAAGGCTGCACTGTGCGATACGCCTCTGGATTACAAGCTGGTAGATACACTTGTTCCTGTCAACTAAGAACAGGAAACTAAGGCTACAATTCACACAGATTCACCAAAACTGGACAATAGAAGACGGAAAAACATTGCTGGTCTGATGAGTCTCCATTTCAGCTCCACCACATTCAGATGTAGGCTCAGAATGTGGTGGAAACATCATGAAAGCATGGATCCGTCCTGCCTTGGATCAAGGCTTCAGGCTGCTGCTGGTGTAATGGTGAGGGGAAGATTTTCTTGGCCCACTTTGGGCCCCTTAGCACCAACATGGTATGGTTTAAAGGAGTGATGACATAGCAGTATAAACTATTTGATGTAGATATTGCTGCATATGTCAATTCCTTAAAGGAAAATAACATCACTTCTTTCAGGAGGATTGTTTTGGTATGCCAGATATCCCTCATCACTGAATGGGTTGGGTATGGTAATGATATGATCTGCCCAGAGACGAAGTTGACTTTATTTTTTATTGGCTGCCTACAGCCTTATTTTATCATAACCTTATTTAGAAAAACTAGGTCATCCGGCTGCTGGTGATGGTTTGCTAGGAGGCTATCTGTTAGCATCATGGGCACTTCAGACAGCATTTAGAAGATAAATGAACTTATGGGTAATGACACCATTGCAGTAGCCTCCTTCAGTGTTGCTACAGAAGTTGTTTTTTTTAAAATCTTTTTAAATGCATTTCTTCAGAAACCCGACTTGAATTCACCCATGTTCAGGAATGCAGTCAGACATGTGAGCGCGACTCAGTCGTTATTTCAGCTGGGGAGATGGGGGGAAGGAGAGCAGACAGGGGAAGCTGTTCACTTTATTGTGTGATATGAGTGGAGGATATGGATTACATAGAAAGATAACCTATGTAGAATAAAAATGCTGCTGTCCGATTCAACCGTTTTTAAACAAAGACTCAAAACTGACCGCCCATGAACAGGGACTTCGAGGCTCATTCTTGACATTCACATGGCCTCATCAGTGCACAACAGATCATATTAGAAAACCCCAGGGCCCATGAAGCTGGATTAACATAGCCGGAATTTCTCTCTGTTACCTGGGTTCACTTAAAGTTATACCGTGTAACTTTTGGCCACTATGGGCACTAAATCTTTAACTTCCCACAGGTGCCACAACTGTCTCAAAATTAAACAGTCTCAGTCTCTGTTTTGGAAAAATGTTGCAGACCACTTTGAAAAGCTGATTTTCCAGTCATCAAGCCATTAATCAAATCGCTCCAGGTTACATGATCCAATGAGAGACGGGCCCGCTCCTGAGAAGTTACAATGCCTGGTTTTTGAGAATGGCAGCCATCTTGGAGCAACGACATGCGTCAAGTGCTCTATATTGACTGCAGAAATCAGCTATAGTTACTTATATTAGTAATAATGTTAGAATATAATGTATCATAATATTTGGCTAACATTGGGTTCAAAAGTTACACTGTATCACTTTAAAAAGACATCCGCGATCTTGATAAACGGTACTATGAAGCTGGTTATCAACTCGATAACTCAACCCAGGGTTTTCCAATCTTGAACAGTGCGCGGTCACTTACTGTAAAAGGGTGGCGTTTGAAGCATCTGACCATCGCAGACATGCGAAAAACAGAGGGGCGCGATATATTTCACCATGGAGGAGCAGACGATGATACTTAAGAAATACAAAGAATTTAGGATTATCATCCAGGCCAGAAGCAGCACAGTCACTGCAGCAAAAGCAGGAAGGAATGCTGGCAGAAAATTGTTAATGCGCAAGTCTGTGCGATAGGGGATTATCACGCCGGAAGTTCCCGGATTTTGACACTTCCTCTTCCGGGCCATGTTAACGACAGCTGTTCCTGCTCTGTTATACTGTTTAAATCGGATAAACTCCAAACATACTCAAGTTTTCATTCTAGACTGAAATGATACTGAGGAAGAAGTGGATCAAAGCGATCGATTCGCCGCGGTGAAGGGCCAAACTTTATAATAAAACACACGTTTGTTTGTCGCCGGTGGGGCACAACACCGGCACTTCACAGCATGCTAGCATTAGCCAGCTAGCGTTTACTGACGTGCTTCACATGGTGCGTCTTAAAGCACACAAACATCTGAAAATCGGGTCTGTACCCCCCCGTTTCCAGTGGAACAACTGGGGACTGCCAAGAAAGGAGACGCTTTCAGATGCTTGTGTGTTTTCAGCCGCACAAAGTTAGGCACGTTATCAAGCTGGCTAATGCTAACCTGCTAACAGTAGTCCGCCGACTACTACTCTGTTAAACTTTGTTAATCGGATAAACGCCAATGCCAAGTTTTAATTCCAGACTGAAGTGATGCTAAGAAAGAAGTGGATTAAAACAACCGATTCGCCGCGGTGAAGGACCGAACTTTATAATAAAACGACACACGTTTGTTTGTAGCCGGCAGACTGCACAGTCGTGTTAGCAGGTTAGCATTAGCCAGCTCGATGACATGCCTAACTTTGTGCGGCTGAAAACACACAAGCATCTGAAAGCGTCTCCTTTTTTTGGCAGTCCCCAGTTGATCCACTGGAAACGGGGGGGTACAGACCCAGTTTTCAGACGCTTGTATGTTTTCACAAGCGAAAAGTTGGTAACGTCAGCTAACGCGAGCTTGCTAACGCTAGCTGTGGTGTAGTCTGCATCATTGAAGTGCCGACTACAGACATACGTGCAACCTTGTTTTATTTTAAGTTTCGGTCCTTCACTCCGACAAATCACTTTCATCCACTTCTTCCTTAGTGTCTTTTCAGTCGGGAATCCATGAAAACTTAGGTACGGCTGGCGTTGTTTATTAGATGTACACAATGGAACAGAGCAGCATCATTGAGCCATTCCTGGCCCGGAAGAGGAAGCTTCAGATGTTTCAACTTCCGGAAACCGGAACGCAGAAGTGTGATAATCCCCTATTGTCCAATCATGGAACAGTATTGGACTCTGATCACTTAATGTCACTTCATCACACTACAACGCTTACTTAATGTATTTACTTCTCATACTGTCCCTATAAATATTTTCAGGCTCATGTCGTGCACGTGTTGTAACTCTTCACTATGACGGCATGGGTGGGTGTGGGCTCCATAAATTCATGTTTTCTGCATGTGTGACCTCTTAAAGCCAGAGTTGATAATCCGGCTCAGAAACACTTTGTTATACTGGGTGAAATGGTCCTTCCATCCTGACAGTATCAGAACATCACGTATTTATAAAAAGGAAGGGAAAAAGTCAGACCTCTGTGAGAGCTGCAGTTCTGTAAAAACCGCTGCCATTTGCACCAAAAGGCAGGAATTGGTCATTCAAAACTTATAGAAACAACGAATCGATGCCTTAATATCTAATTTCTGTCCCTCCCCTCTCTCAATCCCCCACGTGACCCCCCTGTGCGCCGCTCAATGTAAACTGCTCCTGCACCAAAAAAACAAACCAAACCAAAACAACAGATAAGGATTAAATCTCAGAGGCGTTGACATTTGCAGGGTGGACTTTTTAAACCGCAGGAGTTGGAGGTGAGTGGATTAAAGCTGTTAAAAACGTGGTTTGTCAGCAGTTTACTATCAAGCTAACGAGCTATCCACTCAGCTGTTATCGTTAACCTGCTCATAAAACATCGGAGCACATGTCCCTGCGCTCTGAAGGCGTGGTTTCGGGTGGTGTGTTTTTTTAAAATTGTTGCTTGCTCAAACCGTTTTACCAACATTTCCAACCCTAGCTCTAACCATATTATTTCAGATGCTCTCCCACAAGTAAAGAAAAAAACACAAAAATTATGATCAGCGTCACCAACAGAGTGCATGAAACTACCTGTTAATGAATGAATGAATGAAGAGAAATGAATCTTCATACAAATGCTGTTTTAATATTTTATACATTTTTTAAAAGTTTCTTAATAATGGTTTTCTGTTTATCTTTTTGAAGTGTTTTGATAATCTAATTTCTAATTTTTTCTGATTATATGACATTGAAGGAAGGTGTTATGAATTCAACAATCCATCAACAACATTATTTTCTTTTTATAACATACTTGTTTCTCTTTTTGTTCTTCTGTTTCAGCAAATTCAGTTTAACTGTTCCTTAACTTATTCCAGTTTCCCTGAGAGGATGCTGTAGATAAAATCCTCCACCTCCCTCAGCCTTGGTGCTGATTGGAGTCTGGAAGGATACCATTTTTGGTCAGAAGATGTCCAGATGAACATATGACCACCACCACTCAGAATTCATCTCCTCTTCATCACAGCTGAACCATCACCTTGCTGTGCTTTAGTTTGATCTCTGAGATGAAGCCCGTCTTTATCCACGGGAGGGAAGCTCGGGTAAAACCAGACCAGGACAGGAACAACCGAACCGGGACAAGTTGGGAACAGCTGCACCATGTGCCACCATTTTCCCAGTTTGCCTGGACCCCTCATCAGACCTTCTCTATACTAGGGGTAGGACAAAATATTGATACAGTGAAATATCATGATATTTTGTGTTGCAATATAAAAAACCTCTGCATCAATATTTTTAACAAACGAAATCACATGAGATTTTGTCATAAAAAGATGTTGTTCTATTAGCAAAGGTCCAGCATGTAGAAAAGTCACAGCTTTAGCACTGATATGTATGTGCAGCCTGCAGGTTAAACTTTACATACAAGTTAAAATGCGAGATTATAATGCACTGGCTGAAAGGTTTATTTTTCAAATGCGTTTTCATAATGCTCCTTTAACAAGAGCCACTGTGCCCTTTGTTTTACTGTTTTACTTCTTTCACATGATTTGCTGTCACTTATGTGAAATTGATAATATTTTGCATTTCAAATGGATTCAGTTTGGTCAATAAATTTGTAATGTCTTCAGTGACACATTGTGGTGTATTGGGGATTAAATTTATCAAAATATATTGGTTATTGCGAAATCACCATATTGTGATATTATCGTTGGCAAAATATCATTATAGTATTTTATTGCGATGCAATACCCATCCCTACTATAGACTGTTCTCTGCAAATGAAAGGTTTTATGAGCAGATGTAAAGGCAGTTTGCCGCCGTGTAGTTGAGTCATGTGACCGGTCCACCTGCGTTCTCTGTTTATCTCTCTACTGCAGTCGTCAGACAAGAACGAGATACGGTTGTATCTTCAGACCGCCGGGAGATTTGCTCCTCATGGTCCCTGATGAAATCAGCCCTGCTGCTTCAACAACAGACCATGCTCAGCTCCAACCGTCTGCTGGAGCCTCACACTGAACCAAAGCACCTGATCTCACAAACCTTCCTCCCCTGGACACATTTTTTATGCTAATTGCCCTCGTTGGGTATCGAAACGGAAAAATTCTGACCATTTGGAAAAAAACCAGCAGAAAATGGAAAGTTTTATTGGACTTTACATGAAAACAGCCGGTGAAGCTTATGAAGAGCTGCTTTCACAGTAGAACAAAAGCTGCTAATTGCAGTCATATAAAATCAATGCGGTGTGCTTGCAGCTGCAGCACTGCTGACTAATAAGAAGACAGAAATAAAGCTGACAGCTGCTAACTTGCAGTCAGACCTCCTGCTTAACTGGGACAAATAAGAAGAATAATGCAGTTTAACATGATGGAAAAAAGCCGTGAGATTCCCAGAGACTGATACACGCAGGAAATAAATAGTGAAAGTTAATCATGGCTGACTTAATGTCCTTCCCTCTGGATGAAACTGAGTTTTCTAGCTGGAGAAGGAGTCATTAGCTGTATTTCTTCAGTGTTTGATGTAGTCATGCTGGTATCATTGTTCCCATAGCAGAAATATTTACCTGACAACAAGAATTAAGAGGGGGGTCTGATCTGGTTCTAAAAGGTGGTCCTGATGGGGTGGACAGGGGAGGAAGTGATATTACAATCTTTATAAATCTACATCAGCAGAGGCGAAGCACCAAATTTTGGACCCTGTACACTCTCAAGGTGAGTGGGCCCCTATATATGCCAATGCACGAGGCGCATGACCAACAAGAAGATAAAAAGGGGTATTTATTTAAAATAAAAAAGTATAAATAGGGTTTTAAGCTACAATCAGATATATATATTATATTGATGCATTTGGCTTTAATGTGCTCAAAAACATTTGCCTACATTTTGTTTTGTACTTATGTTTTGATCTATGACACTACCATTACAAGTAATTACCAGTAATATAATTCCCATTGCATTACATTATAAGTACAAAGATTTATGTGAAAGGATGCAAACATGTTAATCAAAAGTCAAACATAAAGTAACCATCAGATATGCTTTCCAACAACAGATGCTTAGACTAGCCCAATTATTTGCTATAACACAGTATGAATTATGGTCAGCAAGCTGCAGAGGCAAAAATGTTTTCAGCCTTTTTTTCAGCCAGATGGAGTCGTTAGGAATAGCTAGTTGTTTTTCTATGTTCTCACCACCTATAAATCGATAAGGGAATTGAGATTGATAAGATCTTATCAATTTGGTTCTTTATCAGTTCCCTTCGTGGCCCAGTTTTCTGTAAGGAAACAAGTATACAACACTGATATTACAGTGTCAAAAAAACTAATATCCTAAAAAGAGTCAGCTAAGTTTAAAATCTTTGGCGATCCCAAAAAATGGTGTAAAGAAAAAGATTCAGATTAATAAAATTCTCTGAAACTGATGTAGATGCCAAAAAAACATGGGCAATGGAAAATTAGCCTGAATAAATTAGGGTAGAAATATAAATGCTGGACTGACAAGGTCAATTTAGTTGTAAAAAATTAGTCAGATTGAGCGCTCTGTCCAAGGTGTGTTTGTGGAATCTTTGATGGCCCCGCAACTGCGAGTAGGGTCTATCTGCAAGACAGAGATGTAAAGTGGGCGTGTTGTAGAGTGACATCACTCAATGACACGCCCCGCACACCTATGAGAGCACAGTAACATCAAACTCTACCCCTGACCCTTTCCCTAAACCTAACCACGACCCACCCACTATGCAACACGCCCACTATATGACACGCCCCTGGGTTGCAAGTTGCAGATAGATACACTTGGAGACAGCAGCTGCAAGACCAAGCTACAACCTCCGGTGGCCAACAATGAAGCTACACGGAAGAGACAATATTTGTAGTTCTCCCTTCATCCACTAGGGGCTGGCTGAAAAACATTGCAAATCCCTGTTGACTCCTATGTTAAAAAGGTCAACTTCACAGCAGAAATAAACATATTTACAGCCTGGTTCAAAAAATCATTTTAGATTTAATAGGTCAAGTTTTACCTTCATGTCAACTGTGAGGGGATGAGGTTTTTTTTTTTATAACTCATCCATTTAGATTTTATTTAATCTTGAAATTACACATAATTAAGGGCGTGTGATTTCATTGACATGCGGTCCCTAGTTATTAGCTCCTAGTTTGCTCTCGGTAAGGTCTCAAGCTGTAGCAGAGTGTAGCCCATTTTAGTATTTTCCGGGAGTGACGTCACACACGATACGGCAAGATGGCGATGATGGGACACACCCAACTAGCTTCACTTTTAGCTCTTCAGAAACCAATGGGTCACGTGAGTGGAAGGTTTGTCCCTCTCTATTAACGGTCTACGTGCAAGACAGATGCCAGAGAATCCACAGAGTTGTTGATAGTTTTCTCTGTAGATATTTATGGTTTTCTCTCTCTCCCTCACGAACCAACATACCAACTTAACAGGGCGTCAGAAATGGGGAGCTCACCCTTAAATACTTGAACAACAATCTCACCATATCTTTGCTCATATTTAAGGTAACTGCAGCCACGAGCCAAGCTGTCACGGGAGCGTGCACAAACTGAAGCTATAATGTTGTTTACTCACCTTTTTCTTCATAGTTACACTTTTTAGTGGTCGTTCAGTTGATCTGGATCGTTTGCTGACAACAGAAGAATTCATAACTATCCCTTACAGTGTTTGAATTTACCGCGACCGTCTTCTTCCTGTATCAAAACTGCGGATGTAGCATCATTTGACGTCACGTCCGCAGGGCAGCGCTGGAAGGCTATAATGTTGTTTACTCACCTTTTTCTTTGTAGTTACACTTCTTAGTGGTCTTTCAGTTGATCTGGATCGTTTGCTGACGGCAGAAGAATCCATAACTATCGCTTACAGTGTTTGAATTTACCGCGACGTCTTCTTCCTTTATAAAAACTGCAGATGTAGCGTCATTTGACGTCACATCCGCAGGGCAGCGCAGGAAATTCGGACACCAAATTGCAGAGCATTTTGCAGCACACAGCCTGTTCAAGGCAACGGAGAGAAAAGTGGGTGGAAACGTTATTTTTGGTATTTAGCGCTTCATCACCTATTAGTATTAAAGGTGTCATAACCTAGTGTTTTACATCCACAATCCCTTAATTATCTTCAAATGAATTTTTAATTCTAGTTGGGTGGGAGGGAAATTTAATGAGCTCATTTTAACCTCTTTTTATCTCCAACTTCTGTTTGTCGTGAGAATGCGCATGAGAATTCGACCTGTCTGTTAGCGCGTTCACGAGGCAAACGTCAAAGACAAAACAAAATTTTATCAGGACAGAGCAAGTGAAGGAAATGATGTCCCAACAGTGAAAAACGTGATAAAAACGTAACGGTATGGTTGATAGAGAGGATCCGCGGAGTAAAAGGGCTGGACTCTGATGAATATAAGGAGCGGACGTCTGACATGAAGTTAACCAAATACTGTTAGCTTTTGTAGCTACATTAGCAGCTTGTCCGCTCGTCTACCACCGTTTACTGATCTCTGACACAAAAGATAATAAGTTACACAAGCAGAAACACTTACTGACTGCACATCCTCACTGATAAATATAATCCACTCCTCCCTGGTAAAGCTGTCCCTCCTGTTAGCACCGAAAACTGCTGAATTTCTGCCGAGGCAACTCATCACAGCATTCTCCCCCCTCCTCCTCCTCCTTGTCGTCGGCGTCCTTTCTGACAAAACTGATTTACTCCGTGGCAGGTAATCAGCAGCTTTTAGGTGGTGCTAAAGAGGCTAGCTTAGGAGCTAGCAGCCTCTCTAGTTCACGTCATTCGGAGAAAGAAATTCAATTCGCGTACTGTGGAGAGCTCGTGCTTGTGGCCAATTCTGGTGAGAAGAGAGAGCCCGCACTCAAAGACGAAGTCACTTTCACTCTCCAGAGTTTCTGGCACATTGTAACTGAGGCCCCGTTCCAGTATACGTTTTAACATGAAAAAGTGGGATTTCCGGGTGATGACTCCTTTAAAAAAATGGACATGCATGTTTGTTTGTTTTTTTTAAATTCCTGCCTCTAGTCCCTTTAATGTCTTTTCAGAGTTTACTTGAGGGGACAGCCCTTTATTTGTATTAGCGATGCCTCCACCAATATGGTGGACACACCAGCGAGCCAGCCTAGCCAATGGGGTGTCTACGTATTAATGTCTATGCTTACAGCCACAAGCATCCTGGTTGGCAACTAGCTAAGCTACAGACTTAACATGAGCATACAAACACAAGTAGCAGCTGTCTGAAGTGGACTGTTAACATTAATTGGACTTTGTATAACAAGAAAACTCGGTTCACCTCTGGGGAAGAAAACAGTCAACAGCTGCCTCCCCTCATTCTGTCTTTTTTTCTTTTTCTTTCTTTGCTTTCTTCTTTTGATTCCCCGATTTTTGCTTTTTGGGCAGCATGATGTCTAGCCTCCAGGTCATTTAAAAGTGGGCTCACTGAAGTTGCTCTTGTCGCCATTTGCTGTCAGGTGGACTAAACCATTTAGCGTCTATGAGAGGGGGGGCCCCAGAATGTTTAAAATTTTGGGATGACAGTGACATAAACTTAATAATTGATGTTAATTCTTGGCATCTATATGTTTGAGATAAATAATGACACCATTTAATTGGAAGGCCGACTTTATACAAAATAAAACATCACACACACAAAATAATCTGTATTTTCATGGGCCCCTCTTCATACTCGGGCCCTGGGTAGTCAGGTCCACATTTATTCCCATTACACCCATGTACATCAGCGTTAGATGAAGAACTGAAAGCAGCACAAGACCCAAGAAATGCTTCAACAAAAGTTAATTTATTATATTTAATAAAGATGCTGAGAGAAAGCCACAGGACTGCACATGCATACCAGAACACGTTGCATATTTCTTCAGTCGAACACTGTCTTACTGCAACAATACAGATAAAAGCCACTTTTAAAACCAATGCACTTTAAAATCTGTGATTACAGCACGTTCATGAACAAAACAAACCAGCAGCTCTCCAGGGCCAAATAATCACTGAATTACACACAAGCATGTTGAGGGAGCTGAACATTGCTTTTCACACGCTGTAATTATCCAACACCAACACATATAATATCCAGCACAAGTCATTTCACAGAGTAGTTTCAGGCATGACTCACCACATGCTGTTAACACTCAAGAAATCATTAAATACTCTCATTGCTCCTCCTGAAGCCGTTAGAGGCTCATAAAACATTAATCCAAGCGGCGGTCTTTCCGTGATCATAAACTTCCTGCTAGAAAAGCATGCACACACATCCAGACACACAGTACTCACCACAAATTACTTCAAAACTACATTAACCGAGAGAAAACATCACAGATTACAAAGAAAAGGTCATTTTAAATCCACAACATCAAATTTAATTCATCACTAAATTACTTGATGCACCGCAACATTACAAGCATGTTAGACTGATGAGTTTCCAACTTCTTCATGTTCTTGTGCTCCTCTGGTCCCATTCCATTAATCATGTAGTGCTGGAATGACACCTTGGTAAATAACGTAGATCCACATTATGAGCATACTGTCTATTCAGTATAATGACACAAGCATTTCCTGTCACTCTGCTGTGAACATAAAGCTGCAGTGGATCAAATCATTCCCACCTGTACTTCATGTAACATGAAAAACAGCATAATTTAGCTCCTTTTTTTTCTAATAAACCACAAATTAAAGAAGAAACATTTTTCATGTGCATGTGGCTGCTATTTTCAGCAAGTATCTGTTAGTGCTGGGCAGTAAGTCATTCTGAAAACGGTTTTTTTTTTTTTTATGGTGGTTTTTTGAAACCTCTAACATATCTCTAAACAGCCTCAATTACTATAGTTACGTTCCAAACTAGTAGTTACTGAAAATTTCCTGCACCGCTGTTGCTACAAAGAAATGGAGATAGGATGTGTACACACATTTTATAACTTGTTTGGGAATAGGAGGAATCTGATTGGCTGTTGAGTAGGTTAGGTTTATAAATTGTGACAAATGTTGGAATTTTCAGACTTGCAGAATGAGTCTGTACTTGTACATTTGTACTTGTGCTTGTTACCCTTACAGACAAGGAAGTACTGGTTACCGAGCATGTGCAGATGCTACAAAACTATAGATACGAGTTAGAAAACTTGCGTCCCTGTCCTATCTCCATGCAAACACCAGTAATGTCTGGGACCTAGGTTATGTTTACACTGGAAGCAATGGCCAAATCCATTTTTCCCCTATTTGTAACTAATATCCAGTGTAGGGAATGTTACTTAAAAAAAGTAGTTAATTATAGTTACTAATTACTTCTCCAAAAAAAAGTGATGGTGCGAGTAACGGAATTACAGTTTTATAAAAATAACTTATTACTTGGAAAAGTCATTATTCCATTACTTTTTAATATTCCCTTTGACATAACATTGAAATAATCTCTATCTTAAATTATTCATGATAAAGGTGATTAGATCTGAAAAATGAATGAAATGAAAACGTAATAGAATAAATTACTAACTGAAAAATAATGGGCACTGGTGGCTCAGGAGAGGGGCTTCAGGCTTACGTGATTTAATAACAGTTACCAGCCACCATGAAGAAACATGGAGTTTGTAATGAACATTTCTCATCACGTTCATTTCTTTTATCTCAGGTCATCACAGCTCATCAGTCATTCATCATAATCACTTGTTTCTCCATCACTCCAAGTCATATGAAGACAGATCCAGTGTGACTGCATCTTCAGCATCAACTATTAACTGAATTTGAAAGATCCAGAGGCAGGATTCATAAATGAGACTTGCGAGTGACGCGACTGGCGCTGCAGGTAACTGCAGCCACCTGCCAAGCCGGCTCGGGAGCGTGCACAAACTGATGCTATAACGTTGTTTACAATGCTGATAGTCTTTTTCTTCGTAGTGCCACTTCTTAGTGGTCTTTTAGTTGATCTGGATTGTTTGCTGACGGCAGAAGAATCCATAACTATCCCTTACAGTGTTTGAATCCATGACTATCTTCTTCCTGGATCCAAACTGTAGGGGACGCGGATGCAGTGTCAATTGACGTCACATCCGCAGGACAGAGCGGGAAATTCAGCCACTGAATCACAGCGCATTATGCAGCACACAGCCTGTTCAAGGTAACAGAGAGAAACGTGGGTAGGCTCATCGCCAGTTAGTATTAAAAACTGGACATGCATGTTTATTCTTTCACAATTCCTGCCTCTAGCCCCTCTAAGTAGTGAGTAAGAGAAATAATTTGGGGAACCTCTGGTTCAAACATATTATGCTGTTTTATTCTTAAACTGGCTTTATACTCGCCTGGTGTGTGTGTCAGGTCGTTTTATCACCTTATGTCCTGTGTAGGTCCACAGAGGCTCAACACGCACCTCTTCCTACCTGACAAACAGCCGCCGGTCTGAACAGACACTGCAAGAACACAGCAAGTCATGAGTGCAGAATGTCTCCAGGTTTAACCGTATCCCTCCGCCTCCCCTCTGCTTGAGCACCAGCATAACAAATGTGAAACTTTTATTCACAGGAACAAAAATGAATCTCACATTACAATAGTAATGGCCAGTAAAAATAATGGCAATGGTGCTGTAACAATGGACTAAGTGATTAGTTAGATTACCCCGTTACTGAAAAAAGTAGTGCCTTTAGTAACGCCATTATTCCCATCACTGCTGATATCAGATTTTTTTTTTTTTTTTTGTAGTAGTATGTGTCCAGTTTGTTTTTCAAATCAAATCCAGACCACTTTCAGATGTGGTCTGAATATATATACAGTATAAACACCATAGGGGATTATCACGCTTTCCGGAAATTTCCGGAATCTAGGCATTTCCTCTTCCGGGCCATTTCAGCAATAGCTGTCCCTGCTCTGTTTCACTTTGTTATCGGATAAACGCCAACCATACTTAAGTTTTAATTGATTCCCGACTGAAGTGATGCTAAGGAAGAAGTGGATCAAAGCGATCGATTTGCCGCGGTGAAGGGCCGGACTTTATAATAAAACAATGCAGCACGTTTGTTTGTAGCCAGCAGACTACACAACTGGTGTTAGCCAGCTTGATGACGCGCCTAACTTTGTGCGGCTGAAAACACACAAGCACCTGAAAGCTTCTCCTTTCTTGGCAGTCCCCAGTTGTTCCACTGGAAACGGGAGGGTACGGACCCGATTTTCAGATGCTTGTGTGTTTTAAGACGCACAGTTAGTCACGTCAGCTAACGCTAGCCTGCTAATGCTAGCCTGCTAACGCGAGCCTGCTAACGCTAGCCTGCTAATGCTAGCCTGCTAACGCTAGCTGTGTAGTCTGCATCATTGAAGTGCCGGCTACAAACAAACGTGCAACGTTGTTTTATTATAAAGTTCGGCCCTTCACTCCGGCGAACTCCGCTTTGATCCACTGCTTTCTTAGTATCACTGCAGTTGGGAATCCATGAAAATTTAAGAAGGGTTGGCATTTATTCAATTTACGAAGTGGAACAGAGCAGGGACATTGAACTGGACCGGAAGAGAACTGGCAGGGTGTTTCAAGTTCCGGAAGCAGGAACACGGAAGCGTGATAATCCCCCATCCAGCTCTAATATAAAATCAAAGCATCAAAAAACTGACCTTTGACATTAAATCTGGAACAACCTTTCACAGAATGATCGTATTTAATGGTAAGGAAAAAAAAAAATGTAAATAGTCTAAATTTAGTAAATTTCTGTAGCACAGACGTCAAATTCAGTTTTAATGAAGCCAAGTTTAAAGTGCATGAAACCACTATTGAAGCCATTTTGGTGCCAATGCCACCAGCAGGATAAATGTAAATAAGCCATGTTTCTTAGAGATCCCCGATGGGAAAACATGCATCACTGACAGCATTGTTGTCATTTACACTGATTAAACTGAATAAGAAGTTAGCAAAGAAACTCTCCCTAACTCTCCTCATGGAAAAGTATTTACAGTATACATATATATGTTTTCTCTTTTCACAAACTAGACATGTTAATAATAAAGTTGTCACCGTGACTGTCTCTAGACAATTAATGAGTTTGATGTTGAAAAAAAGTTAATAACACTGTAGCCTACAAGTAATTTACAATGTACATGCTAAGCTGCTAACATGTCAGCATGGCAGAGCTAAGAGTCTGCTGGGACATGACGTCTGACATCATCAGTTAAAGGGAAAGCTGACTTAAGGAACACATTCATGGAAGCAAATTCTTGAAATATTCATTAATATAAGTAACAGAGTTATGGAGTCCGTCATTATAAAAACTAATTCTGATGGTATGACTGGGAATAGTTATGGTGGCTGCTTGCATGTAATGTAGATAACTATGATTTGATTTGATTTGATTTGATGGAATCTTACTGGTTTTGCCAAACTCAACAGTTTACTACCACACAACAGAGATGGGACCCTAGGGTCGCCGTCAGCTTTACCATTTCCCAAACAAATCCCCAAAAACTGGCAGCAGCCAGTCTATTCTACGATAACCCTGGAGGCGCTTTTTACTGCTGAAAAACCAAAATATTAAATGGTTGGAGATGTGTTGTTTACAAACAGCTGATTCTTTGCAGAAGACCTATCCCCCACTGGGGAAAATTAATCTTCAGAAGGGGCGGGGCTTCATTTCCACTGGTATGTCCTGTTTGTTCATTTAGCTACAGCTCAAGGCTGCTGCTGCTCTTCCCCAGGTCCAGGCCAATATTTTTCTCACAAAAACTAAAGCAATGTAAAATATCTCTGTTAAAATACACAAAATAAAATGTGACTGATCACATTCACCAATCACCAATGTTTCGGAAATCGGACCCGGACTATCCTGGTGTGAATGAGACCTTATTTTAAAACCGAAGGAGACTTGTCTTTTCAAGCCGTGGCTCTAAAATTGTGCTCTGCCCCTGTCCCCCCATGCCCAGAGGAAAATTTCACTTCTCAAAGCTTTTTCTTTTGCATCTCAGGAGACAAAACAAAGAGATCTCATCTGAGCCTCATTCAGGTTTCAAATCATTCTCATGAATGTCTCTTTTGTTTCTCCTAAAATTCACTAGGAGAAATAGTTTTATTTGAGACTCAATACAGACATCTTGAGAATTATTTGAGAAATGATTGAGATCTCCTTTGCAACTGGAAGTGAGACTAAGTTGAGATTTTGTGCAACTTTTCTATGTGGAGACGAGGTTGAGAAACAGGAGAAATGAGCCATTGTCTCATTTAGCTCTCACTTTGATCTCACATTTGTCGAGGAGAAGTAAATGAGACCTTTATGAGATCTCCTTTCCAAAATGATTAGGGATGCACGATAACCTTTTTTTAAAAACTGATATTGATATCCAATAAATCTCAGCTCCTAAAGGCCGATACCGATAACACACATACATACCTAATCATGATATCAATACTGTTAACAAAACCAAAAAAACTTTTCATTCTTTAAATGAAGAAATATTTATTTTTTCCAGTGAAAAACTATCAGTAAGCCTCTCACAAATTTTCAAAAAAATATCAAACTATTTCATATCTCAAATGCACATCAACTTAAAAGAGGTGCATTGCTTACTGATACAAAAATAAAGGCTTCTTGAACTCATGCAGATACATGCATCGGGATTTCAAACTGAAAAGTGCAATCAAAATAAAAAAAGAACAAAAAACAGAAAATGATGCTGACAAGCTAGATTCAAACGTTTATTGTGTGTTAACACAATCTGAAAACTTTTATTTGTAAACAATAATAATGACTGACAGGTTAGACTTGTTTGAGTACATTGGAGTATTTTTAAACAACAATAAATCCCATCTCTTAATGTGAGCAGGGCAATATTGTGCTGACAAAAATAATATATGTTATCGGGCCAAGTTGTCATGATATCGGACTTATCAGAACAATGTAATAATTTCATGTTATCAGCCCGATAATTATCGTGCACCCCTATAAATTATTTTCCTCTGGGTAAAGACCACTCTGTAGATTCTTTTAAAAGCAGCGGAAGACATTTTTATTCACTTAAGCTTTAAGTTGACTGGACATCTGACTAGATGTTCGATTGTTTGTATATTTGTTCGTATTTTACGATGTGCATCCTGCGTTGTTGAATAATGCGCTTTGTTAAGCACTTTGTGACTCTTGTCTGGGGAAAGTGCAAATCCAAATAAAGTTTCTTCTTCTACATGAGGTGGAACAAGGTTGTGTGCATGAGAGCTGTGGGTTGGGATCTTGTGTGTGGTGGCGAAGGGGTTGGGCCGTGCTAGTGGTGGTGGGATTGGGCTGTGCGTGAGGTGGTTGTGGGGTTGTGCTGTGCATGTGGTGGTGGTGGGGTTGGGTTGTGCACGTGTTGTATATTTTTGTTCTTCCTCACCTTCCAGATGTGAATGAAAACTTTCTGTTCAACCTTGTTGAATCTTTCGCTTCAATAGAATGGTGGAAACTTTTCACAACTTTCCACATTATCCACGCCCACTTCACATTTTCAACCAATCACACCATTATGCTCGGACACCTCTTGTGGAAAAAATTAAAAGTAAAAAGTTCTGTGGAGTATGTAACCGCTTTAAGTCACGCGTGACCAAGACTTATTATCACATTCTCATGTGTTGGTAAGCTGCAGTTACAGTGGACAGGTTAAACACAGAAGTTGGATGCTGAGGTCAAGCTCTATCTCTAGTCCACGATCTTGTCTAAAATTAAAACACGAAGAAATTCTTGTCCGATTAAGCTTTTTTGGCAATAACTATACACACAGTAAGATGTTACATTTCTTATAAAAAATAGAATATGTTTTGTGATTTTTCGATTCCATACAAGTACCCCAAAATGTGGATCTGGAATTCCTTAAAATAAAAAAAAAATAAAAAACTGCAGTAAAAAGGTTGACTAAAAATATTTTTTTACTTGAAATGGTAGCACACCGATGAGGCTAATGGATGTTGTGTAAATGTTAACAAACTGGTTAAGTTTTAATAAAAGTTGCTTCCCTTGCTGTACAGGAGCTGGGTAGTTCATTTTCTTTGTTGCTTTAATTAGCTATAAAAAAAAAAAAGTAAGGCAAAAGAAACAGAAAACAAATCTAACTATATACAAAAAAAAAAAAAATCAATTTAATAAATTAAAAGTTCTACATAAATAGCAAAACAATCTTATTTCACGTTCTGCAGCTACTTAAAACGTCTCCAGTTATCCTGTTTACCATTAAAGCAGCATTGCAGCAGCATTAAAGCAGAAATGCCCAAATGTTCACCGAACTGAAAAAGTCATGAATCTCTGAACTTAAAGTTATGGATGTTGTTGCTTGTTTTCAGTCACATGATTTTTGCAGAGTCGCATACTTCTGCTGAACAAAGTGGTGGTCAAACAAACTGTTGATGTGGGTCACCTCATCAATCCTTCTGAGTTCTCCAGGAAAGATATGAGCTCTGGACCAGGTCCTGATATCTGGACCCATCTGTTGCTTCAGACCAGTTTGGCTGACCACAACTTCCTGCTCCACACACAAAACTCAAATCTTACCAAGTATTTTTTTTTTCCTAATTTCTAGTCAAAATATCTCATCACACTCAAAATACAACAAATTGACCTAAAGAGAAACATTTCAGGGAGATATAGGAACTTGTTTTAACGCCATGCATTTTTTTTTTTTTTTTTTTACTTGTTTTAAGAGTGGCCAAGATTTTATTTGCTTATAATAAGCAAAAAGAAATCCTGCCAGTAGAACAAGCTAAATTTTCTTGAGAAGACAGAAATAAGATGCATTGCCTTAAAAGAAGTTCCTATGTCTTGCTGAAATGTTTCTCTTTAGGTAATTTTGTCTTATTTGAGTGTGATGAGATATTTTGACTAGAAATTAGAAAAATATACTTGTTAAGATTTGAGATTTGCAGTGCAGAGATAAAGGTAGATGTGACATGTGAATACAAGTCATACATTCATTCAGCTTTCACGTCAATGTCTGTAAATATTTTATCCTCTTCAGTTTTTTACATTTCAGAGGAAATTATAATATTTGAAAACAAATGTTTATATACTTTAAACTGGGAAAATGTTGAAGTGGTTACATATTTTCCTGCTGATTGGTTTTATACGTCTCTACAGTGTCGCGCATGGTGAACTGATCTGACTCTTCATCACCAGCTGGTGACGTTTCATCTAGATTGTTTCCAGCCCCCGGGGCAGGGGTGCTGACACCGATGTGACAGTCGGCTATTGTACCGTTGACCGTTGCTGTCTCCTGATGCCTGTCCCCGTTCTGCTTTGTTGTGAGATCCGATGAAGTCGCCATGATGGCTTTTCTTTGTTCTCCAGTTCCATTGCTGTGGGCTTGGATGGGGCGCATTCCTCTGATGGTACCAAAACCGGAGTGTATGGTTGAAAGAGTCCGCAGATTTATATCCAGCCTCTGGCAACTGTAGAGCCCACGAAATGCTGAGCGAAACCTCTGAGACATGGCGTTGTATATGACAGGATTTATAGCACTGTTGGCGTAGATGCATATCCGACAAAACAGAACAAACCAAGGATCCAGGTAGGGTGTGGACACAAAGGAGTTGATCAAAACTAAAGTCCGATAGGGCATCCAAAGCAGAGCGAAGAGGATGACCACCACAGCAAGCATCTTAGTGACCTGTAGGGAAGCAGCAGAGATAACAAGTCATTCAAACTCAGCTTGGATTGATGCTTGTGAATGAATAAGGCTGTTATAGCCTAATTATAATCACTTACAGACATGTACAAAGAAACAGCGGGCATATAGTTTTACCGTTAATATCTGACCACCAGTTAGGAGGTCCACAAACACAAAAAGGTAAGGCACTGTCAGTAAAGTCTCTGCTGTGCAACAGTCTTTTCAAAGATTTCTCAGCACACTCAGACTGGGAAGTCAATATGTTGCTTTTTAACCCCACATTCTCTTAACCAACCTACGGAGCCCCTACCCCTAGAGACATGGGCAGTTTTTGTGTTCCCTCGCAAAATTTCCATGTTATTTTGTGTTTTAAACTATTGTGAAATTCGTACCAGCATGTCATTCGGAAATCAATAGCAGCTGGTATCCAGTCTGACAGCGGCCGTGAACAATGACTCTGACCACTCAGAATGGCCATAATCGCTGTGGCGGCAACCTGGATTGGCCAACTTCAGAGGGGCTGTAACCATCCTGAACATGGTAGCATGTTATAAAAATCATTCTGAAAGATGCAGCAATGTGTATTTACTATTCTCAAAGTGATAGTAGCGGGTGAACAGCCGTTCTGACAGCAGCTGCGACAACTCCAAAGCTTACATTGGGCTCCAAATAGAGTGACAGTTTAGACAAGTCAGTTTGTTTTCATGTTAAGGCCTATTTAAACCGTTTATTTTACCATTTATACCATCCCTCATTGCAGAGATGGGGGATGTGGAGTCAACAAGTCAATTCCATGCCATGTATTTGTTTTGCCCACTCAACCGGGTGAGTCCAACCTGCACAATGAATTAAATTGTGCTGATTGGACTCAACTATATACACTATAATGCCAAAAGTATTTGCTCACCCATCCAAATTATGGGAATCAGGTGTTCTAATCACTTCCATGGCCACAGGTGTATAAAATCAAGCAACCAGGAGAGTTCATGAAACCACAAAGAAGAAAATTCATTTAACCATAAAATGTACCGTATCGTACAGTCTTCTTCCACTTATCTGGGATCGGGTCGGGGGACAAGTGCCTAAGCAGGGAAGCCCAGACTTCCCTCTCCCCAGCCACAGCCACCAGCTCATCTGGGGGGATCCCGAGGCGTTTCCAGGCCAGTCGGGAGACATACAGTACATTGCCAAAAGTATTTGCTCACCTATCCAAATGATCGGAATCACCTCCATGGCCACAGGTCTATTAAATTAAGCTCCTGCATGAAGACTGTTTTTTACAAACATTTGTGAAAGAATGGGTCGCTCTCAGGAGCTCCATGAATTCCAGTGTAGAACTGTGATAGGATGCCACCTTTGCAAGAAATCTAGTCAGGAAATTTCCTCACTCCTAAATATTCTACAGTCAACTTGCAGCTGTAGTATAAGAAAATGGAAGTGTTTGGGAACGACAACAAGGCCTCGACAACAACTCAGCCATGAAGAGGTAGGCTATGTAAACTGATGTAGTGGGGTCAGCGGACACTGAAGCGCATAGTGCGAAGAGTTCGCCAACTTTCTGCAGTCAATCACTACTTACCTCCAAACTTGGCCTTCAGATCGGCTCAAGAACAGTGTGCAGAGAGCTTCATGGAATGGGTTTCCATGACGATCAGCTGCATCCAAGCCATACATCACCAAGTGCAAGGCAAAGTGTGGGATGCGGTGGAGTAAAGCACGCCACCACTGGACTCTAGAGCAGTGGAGGTACAATCTCTGGAGTGATGAATTACGCCTCTCCATCTGGCAATCTGATGAACGAGTTTTGGGTTTGGTGGTAACCAGGACAACAGTACTTGTCTGACTGCATTGTGCCAAGTGTAAAGTTTGGTGGAGGGGGGATTATGGTGTGGGCTTGTTTTTCAGGAGCTAGGCTTGGCCCTTTAGTTCCGGTGAAAGGAACTCTGAATGCTTCAGCATATCAAAACATTTTGGACAATTCCATGCTCCCAAGTTCGTGGGAACAGTTTGGAGCTGGCCTCTTCCTCTTCCAACATGACTGTGTACCAGTGCACAAAGCAGGTCCATAAAAGCATGGATGACAGAGTCTAAGTGTAGAGGAACTTGACTGGCCTGCACAGAGTCCTGACCTCAAGCTGATTGCTCTTATTCATCCCAAAGGCGTTTAGAGACTGAGAGCCAGGCCTTCTTGTCCAACATCAGTGTGTGACCTCACAACTGCGCTTCTGGAGGAATGGTCAAAAATTCCCATAAACACACTTCAAAGTTAACAGAAAGACTCCCGTACACTGTCCAACTTGCTTGTATTTATTTGCAACGTTTCGGTGCTAGACCTTTATCAAGCAAACATTTCTGGTTTGGGAGAAGCCATCTTAAATAGGGAGTGGTTGATTCCCCACAACCACTTACATTCCCCCACGTGAAGCGGGAAGGAACAAATTAATATAATTGATCACAAATACCAAACTATACAGCAAATAGATGAAAAACATTTAGATGTGACATCCTTAACTCTAAATTGTCCCGAGGAATGAATGTGAGCATGCATGGTTGTCTGTCTCTCTGTGTTGGCCCTGCGACAGACTGGTAACCTGTCCAGGGTGTACCCTGCCTCTCGCATGATAATAGCTGAGATAGGCTGCAGCAATCCCAGCAACTCTGAATTGGAGAAGGGGTACAGAAAACAACTGACTGACTGACTGATCCTTAATTTAGAAGCTTAAGAAATCTCAATAAAACAGTACACTAAAGTGAAGAAAAAAACATTGTCAAAAAATACATAATACATATAGTCCCATCTTACATGTATTATTATTTTTTTTTTTTTTTAATTTTTTTGTTTGTGTGTGTGTGTATGTATATATACATATATATATATATATATATATATATATATACATATATATATATACACGTACAGTATAAGTTATTTATTTAAAAAAATTAAGAGACCAAATTTGTCATCAAAAATAATGGTTATGCAATTTCATTTAAAAATCTTTTATTAGGATTTCCCCCTTTTTTTTTTCCCCCCCTGAATCCTTTTTATTATGCTTCTTTCCCCCAATAAAGTTCACCAGGGTCCGAGCCAAAAAGGTCCATAAAAGTCCACAAAAAATTGTCAACATTCCTCCATACTGCTCGTCCCATGTAGTCCAAGTGTCCTGAGTGGGTAGCGTCCAGAATTTACTTGAAACTACGCCATTTAGTATATTTTTAGTCTAAACAACACTAAATTGCATGCCTAGCAAGCACGCCGATGCGCGTTCACGAAACTACGGAAGCCACGGCAGATGAGATTGCGCTTTCTCTTTTTCTTTCTTTCTTTCTTTCTTTTAGATCAATATCCAACCCCCCCTGTGTTTGTCCCGGTTTGTCTAGAGCTCTCGCGCTCTTAGCACAATGTAAACAGTGAATTTCTTCTTCTATGCTTGCATTATCGGCAGAGTAGGCTCTGAACGCATAGGCTTCCATAGTTTCGTGACCGCGCATGTGCGTGCATTACGGAAGTAAACAATACTCCTTTTTAGGCTCTGAAAATATAGTAAATGACGTCGTTTCGAGTAAATTCTGGACGCTACCCATTCAGGACACCTGGATTACATGGGATGAGCAGTATGGAGGAATATTGACAAGTTTTTGCGGACTTTTTTGGACCTTTTTGGCTCGGACCCTGGTGAACTCTTTTGGGGGGAAACGAGAAGTCGTCCTGATCTCCAGCTGCATTTGACATATTAAAAAAGTGGTCCAAATTCTTGCTCACCATCAGGGTAAGTGGAAAATAAAGTTAAATCATTCTGAGGATGAACTATTCCTTTAAACTTTTATGAGCTATTTTTGTTGTTATTATATTTGTCCAGACAAATGTACTTTTAGTAGTACCAGGCATTAAAATGACCAATTAATGAGAAAACAAGGGTGGTCTCTTAATTTGTTTTCGAGGTTATACAGATCCAGGCATGAAAAAGTTCCCCTTTCTGCTGACTGCCAGCCACTTACCAGCGACTTGTCTGCTAATTCGATTGCACAGAGAAACGCCCACGTTCCCAGGGGGAATGATTGCAGAGCTTAAATGAATGCGCGAAACAAGGAAGTTTCCACACACCAAGTTTGGACACCATGCGTGATGACGTATTCGTGGGAGAAATCGTTCAGCCGGTGATAGTACAGTAATAATGCACTATTACTGCACTACTTCTGGCAGAAAAATAGTCATGCCTGCATTTGCATATATATATATATATATATATATATATATATATATATATATATATATATATATATATATATATATAGTATATTCAACACAAGGATCTCTTAAAAATCCATTTGATACTCATATCAGACGACAAACCATTCTTCAGGTGCCAAACCTCAGAGGCCCAGTTCAATAAGAGCTGATGAGTTGCTATAATTTGAGTACTTAGTTGTGATTGCTTCATGATTATTGTCATCATCAGCATGTCAGATGAAGCACAACCAGACCAAGTTCCTGTCTGTGTGGAGGAATTTGACACCAATTACTCATATGCGCTGTGTCTCAGAGTGCCAGTTGAGAAGTGGTTGACTAAGGCTCAGTGGTTAATTGAGTCTTTGTCATTTGAAAAGCAAAGAGGAGGTCAACTTTGGGGGCGATTAAGTAAATTAGAGTGTCCACAAGTTAAATAACAGGTGCAAAACAAGGCGAAGATAATCCAGTCGATAGATAACTCCATGTGGGGAAGTGGAAAGCTCCCAGAGCTGTCTTTAAAGATAAAATGAGGAATAATGACGCATCTTGTGAATGGCATGGCAACCACTGGTATTTCCCAACATGAATTAAGTCAGATAAAGGTGTTTTCATCAGAAGAAAAACTGCAGGTGTTTCTGAGCACCAAAGAAGCTTTTATTGCTTTTATTGTTTTTTTTATTGTTCCTATTTTTAATTTGCACCTCCTTCTATTTCATATTTTCCTTCTATTCTGTATTCCACACTTTGTTCAACCATAGTTAATTTAAACTTGTCTATAAGTAAAGATGAGTTAAGTTGAGACTGTATAAATATGTTATATGACTGTATGAATATGTCATCCAGGCATGATGCTTGGCTCCAGCTGTACAAACATATTTTTGGCTGTTTGTTTATTTTCTTCTCTGCTGTGAA
Source organism: Atherinomorus stipes (assembly GCA_023101725.1). Lineage (NCBI taxonomy): Eukaryota > Metazoa > Chordata > Actinopteri > Atheriniformes > Atherinidae > Atherinomorus > Atherinomorus stipes. The sequence continues at coordinate 280,285 of JALJCO010002819.1, read as the reverse complement.
TAACAGCAGCCCCCTCTCATAACCGATGAAGTCACGGACGCACAATTCATCCCACTGAGCCAAAGAATTAACATTTACCCTCCGATGCTATCAACTCACCCAGTGTGACAGTTGATAGTATCCATCTTTATCCCCCAACATGCACTTAAAGAGATCACAGTAACTGAGATTAAACCCATCCAGTAATCTCACACCCAACTGTATTAATCTCCAATCATAAAACTTCCATTCTTTGGTACACACAAGTTTATCAGACTCAATCAGATTGAATTGATCTATCAAACGATGAATGAGAGAGCGTGAAGTGCCTATTGAAGAACTGAGGGTGAAATCATCTGCAGTATTAAACGCACTTCACTGTAAATCCTAAATCACATTATGCAAATCTTCCTCTCAGATGGAGCCCCTTGAACGTAGGAGATTAGGATCTTCTGTGCTCTCGAGTTCAGTCTTTCTGAGGTCTGTGTTCACAGCAACACTGAAACAAGCCGTGGGAGAGTTTGCAGGCTGCAGGAGGTAAATTAAATGCAGACTGTTGGTTTTAATGTGCCGCGCCTCTTCAGTGGGTGCCTGCAGACACAGCTAATACTTACATTACAAAACACTGTATATAGTTTCCAGTGGGCCAGAAATACAGCTGCTGGACATTTTTTACTATCGGTATATTACTTCAGGATGAAACTTGCTCAGCTGAATGAAAATACTGCTGCAGCACGTTCATACGATGCAGACTCAGCCCGTCTGAGATTTACATGTGGTGTCCGTGGCAACGCTTCAGTGCTGCTTTCTATCAGGAAGCGATGACAAGTCTGAGATGATTCGGAGGAAAACCCGAGAGGAGCAAGCACTAAATTAGATGAGAAAGAAGGATTGCAGCCTGAAAAATGAAGCAATTTATGGTGAGGACAAATGTCAGCATGTTTTGTCAGTTATTAGGTAATTATGGTCAGAGCCAGAGGGGATACAATCCTTCTGCAGGTTTACATAGAAGAGAGGAACAACTGCACTTAAAAAAGGGATTTCCATCAAACAAACAAAGTACTGGTCTAATATTTTTATTTTAGAGGGCAAAAATGTAACAACATGAGCTAATTGTTGTACTTTACTGACTTCATCTGTTTCTCTGAAATCATATTACTGGCAGCATCTCAATACATCTAGTTATGTAGACACAGTGAAGATGACTTGCTGAAGTTCAAACTGAGTATCAGAATGAGGAAGAAATTATCCTCCCTCCAGCAAGATAATGCACCATGTCACAAAGTTCAGATCCTCTCCAACTGCTTTCTGGATCACAACATTGAGTTTTCTGTATTCCAATGGCCTCCACAGTCACCAGATCTCAGTCCAACAGAGCAGCTTTGGGATGTGGTGGAACGGGAGATTCTCATTATGAATGTGGCAAGGTACACAACAGAGGGCCCAGACGGGATTTGATCCCACAGACTCTTAGGTGAGTCATGTGCACTTACCAGTCAGCCAAAGGGACGTCCCTGTGGCCAAGTAGCCAGGGCACATGATCTATCAGAGGCACAGTGACAGGACACTACACTGTCACATCGCTCCCCCTCTTCCCACAAGCACGTCCTCGTGCTCCGCGCTGCATGCAACCAATTACAAATCCATGGACTGTTTACCAGCGTCACATGGATCCTGATGACAAAGCCAGAATGTGGCAAGGTACACAACGGAGGGCCCGGGAAGGATTCGATCCCACAGACTCCCGGGTGAGAGTCATGCGCACTTACCGGTTAACTGGCATGACTCTCACCCGGGAGTCTGTGGGATCAAATCACGCCCAGACCCTCGTTTGTCCTGCCACACCAACATAAAGCAACATCTCTGAGGATTGCTGAACCTATGCCACCACAGCTGCAGTACCACTTCCACTTCCCAAGATGTCAACAATCTGGTCAAGACTGCCTAGGCCGTGACTGCAGCAGGTGTGTCAGCGAGATTGTTTGGAGCAGGCGTGCGGTTGCCACTACAGGGTTAAACTGCAGCTAATGGGAATAATAGGACCACGGTATGTAACAAACTTTTTCACCATATTCTTCTAACATGCTGTTGACAATTGAATGTTTTCTGTTACATGTTTTCACATGACAGTGTTAAAGATTGAGTGTTGCTGTTTTCTGTTCCCTCTCCGTATTAGTTTAGAAGTGGACATAGTGGACATATTCTGAAGCTACAGCTGTTAGGAGGGCAGGGGAATTGAGTGTGTGTGTGTGTGTGTGTGTGTGTGTGGGTGTGTGTGTGTGTGTGGGGGGGGGGGGGGGGGGGGGGGCACACAAAGGTGCCACATTGTACCTTTGTGTACCATTGTGGCATTTAACAGGGGCCGGGCGGGATTTGATCCCCAGACTCCCAGGTGAGTCATCTGTACCAGAATGTAGCAAGGTCCATTCAGCATAAGGGACATCCCTGTGGCCAAGTAGCCAGGGCGCATGATTAATCGGAGGCATAGTGACAGGACCCCACACTGTCACACAAACTTCTATTGTACCTCACCAGAGCAAGCCGAATTTGATTTCCATTAGTTTTGCTCTCCTGACAACTTTGGAGAGCCTAACCACCGAGAGGCTAAAATGAATGCTGTCTTAACACATGTTAACATAATTGGTTTCAATTGCCTTTTTTTTTTTTAGAACTTTAGCCAAATACGCTACTTGCTGTTAAATGCCAAATTCTACCATGTTCCTCCAAACTGTGAGGAATAGTATAGAGTAAGGAGCTCCTTGGCCTACTGAACGCATTACAGTACTGATTAAGGGTAATTGGACTCGGGACTTGGAGAATGTTTTGGCATGGTTCTAGAGTCATTTCTCTGGCCACGTACAATCTGTGAGAGATGGGGGCTTTTAGTTCGATCCATTGCCCCTTTATCAGGGTTTTCCTCAAGGATCCATACGTGGTCCAACCCTTTTCAAAATCTATACTAATAACATGGGTGATGCTAAAGGTAACTCTAATATTCACTTGTATGCAGATAACACCATGCTATACACCTCTAGTCCATCCTTAAATACTGCTTTGACTTCCTTACAACACAGTTTCAACTGTTTGCAGATGGCTTTTTCAAACCTTCATCTTCTGTTAAAAGCAAGTCACACAAAAAGTATGATTTTTAAAAGAAATTACCACAGATCCAATGCCCTGGCAAATCTCTTTCCTGGATGGCTCAGAAATCCAATTTGTTAACATCTACAGCTTCCTGGTATCTGCTTGATAGTTCTCTCTCCTTGGATGTGCATATCAATCCCTTGCTCTTCAAAGTTAAATACAGGATTGTTTTCTGTATCACAATGAATCTTTTATGCACTCTACAAAACACTTGTTCGTAAAAATATCAGTCCTCCCAATTTTTAATTAAAATGACATTATCTACAGTATGGAATTTCTGCTAAGAGTCTCCTCATTCAGCTGGATGTTGTCTACCATATATTGGCTTTGTAACCAACACCCTGTCATCACATATCACTATGACTTGTATTCTCATGTCAACTGGCTATCACTTCACTCCTGATCCACTGGTATCAGTTAATTTATAAGACCTTAATTGGTAAAATGCCTGCTCACTTTTGCTATTTACTCATTATTCATCAATAATGCTCCACAAACTACATTATACCAAAAGCCCACACAGCCTCTGCCCATTTTCCAGTTCGAGGCTCCTAATGACTGGAACCATTTACAAAAGAACATCAAACCCAGCTCATTTATTACTTTTTTTCCACTTTCACAGCTGTTGTACAGAAAACTGTGAATGATAGTTGCTCCTCTTATTAACTGCTTCTTATTGTTTTCTGATCTGGCTTTATTCTAACACGTCATTGTTGAGACTTCCTTTGCAAAGCCAGGGTTTTCAAATCGAACACTTAGAACTTCAGATGATGGATTACCTGTATCTCAAAGGTGCCATGCCATCAAATGTAACTTTTCTGGGGTTTTGGAGGTATAATATGATCAGTTGTGCACTGATGAGGCCATCAGTGCACAACTGATGGTCTCTCGTTAGACATTGTTCTCAATGTCTTGGAAAAAATAAAGCATACAGTATAAAGTATTACCAAGAACCTGAATAAACTGAGATTCAAATTAAAAGTTTTTTAAGAAGGAAAAATTATTAAAGAAAGAAGAAGTAAATATGGCTTGCAAGCTTAGAGTGTAACACAGCGAGACCTGCGTCTTTGTGCAGTCTGAGGAGGGGAAATATTAGCTCAGAACAGCTGGAACCAGAAGAGATAAAACCCTTAAAGATGTTCTCTCCACCAATCTTATTCTGAATTGTGGAAGCACAAAATCATATGTTTACATGTTGATACTACCAGGGTCAGAGTTATACTCAGGATATGATAAAATTCTTTCACAAATCAAAATTAAAAGATTGTTTTTTAAAATGTCGATATATGTAATCATTTAATACACTCAAATGGATAGGTTTACAAGCATCTAAAGCAGGGCGGCTAAATTCAGTCCTATGAGGGCCACAATCCTGCAGGTTTTCAATGCCTCCCTGCTCCAACACACCTGACTCAAATCAAATACATCCAAAAACCTATCAAGCTCTGCACAGGGACTTATTAACTGTTGCCAAGTGTGTTGGAGCAGAGAGACCTGGAAAACCTGGAGGATTCCAGCCCATGGAGGACAGAATTTAGTGACCCTGATCTAGAGTGTCACATCTGTTCAATTGTATAACAAAACTTCCATGTCTTGCAAGTGATGAGCAGCATCACTTGCAACACGCGATTTGGGCATCAAGGGCATCAGGTTTACATGCAAAGTCAATGGCTGACGCGCATCCAGAAGGTGTGGAAAAGTTATATTTATGAAAACATAGCAGGAGGTAATGAACACACCCATGTGGACAGTTCTCTTAAGATTTTTCCCCCTTTGAAATGGACAAAGTAGACATTTAGACCCATTTTGGATATTTTTAAAGATGCTGAGGGGTATTTCAATACCACAATAAAAATGATAACCGTGATCATTTTGGTCACAATAACCGTGATATGAAATTTTCATATCGTGACATCCCTAGTTAGTGGGGTGTTAACCAATTACAGAGAGACTCAGTAGGTCTCAGTGTCGTGACGCAGACACACATTTTCTGACAGGACAGGAAACACAGAGGTGACGCGCATCAAGAGGGTTTTTGTCTTTGAATCTCAGCGTTTGATTTTATGTGAACCAGCATCAGACTTTGGGCGTCAGGCACATTTTTGACACCCAAATCACGTTTGGTGTGAATACAGTGTAACATTTGTCAATCATCTTTACACTTGATGTAATGTCACATTATTTATGCAAATCCATGTACGTGTTTACCTTAGTTAGCATGTCTGGATGCATTAAAAAAAAACATGCAATGCTGTATGCATGTTGCATGGTACAAAACGGAAAATATTACACAGTTTTCTTGTATCTTGTATTTTCTGTTATTTTACAGTTAAAATGTAAAAAAAAAAAAAAACAGTTTCAACAGTAAATTCAAAGAAATTTTAACACCAAATAAAAATTACGTTGATAAATAAAGAATAATTCATGAAATAGTGCAAAGACTTGAATATTTCAACGAAAAGAATTATAGAAAGAGAGCAGAAACCTTCGAGCAGTCAATCTATAAATAGTGAGTGACTCTAAAAGAATGAAATCCCTTCAGGACTAAAAACAAGTCTGTCATCATCCTCACATGATGGGAGAAGCTTTCAGGAGCAAAAAGCCTGAGAATGAATGTGTTTTACATCCAGAAGACAAAGCAGCGCTGCAGGAGAGAGGCTCTCTGAATGCTCCCCATTACCAGCGCCACTTTCCTGCAGGCAGAGTGCCGACCACAGGGAGCATCATCATCATCATCATCACCATGCCGTATAGCTGCAGTCACGTTTAACCAGCTATCACACAGAAACCGCCACAGGCAGCAGGGAGACGGCGGCAGGAAAGAGGGCACAGCAGCGTTTAATAAAGGTGGAAGAGTCTCAGACCTGCTTCCTGGAGGAGACGGCCTTCGTTGGGCGACCCTGGCGTCCCGTCCTGGCCACCTCGGGCGCCTCCCGGCAGCTCCTGCGTAGCGTGGTGGCACCGGCGTCCGGCTGGTTGGGCAGAGGGCTGCAGGAACATGGTGGATCAAACATATCAGATGGGGAGAAAGTCTCAGCTGTTTCTACAATCATTTTCAGTGATGATGGAGGCCCTGAGGAGACCACCTCCACAGTAGAAACTTAAACAAAATCCATCAGTGTGACTCGTGAAGGAGGTGATCATCTTCAAGCTGCAAAATACTCAGTTTGTCCAGTTTCTGCTGTGTCAGAGTCATGCATCTGATCTTCAACTCATGCATCCATTCACACTCCTGACAGGACGTGCACACACACGAGCACCCTCCCCACCAGGATGCTGCTTCTGCAGGAGACTCAAAGTCCAGACTTAAAGCTGAGAATAGTCGTTTCAACTCTTGAGGAGTTTCAGTCAGTTTAATTCAACATCAGATTTTTACTTTTCAGAAACACTTGCCGTCACTAGAAGTCAGAGATGATATTTTACCACCAACTCCAGACATGATTTCACCCCTACAGCACCGGTGTTCATGCTGGGGTCGTCTGTATACCGGAGTTCTGGACCAGGACGCTGATCATAGAATTCTGGACCAAGACGCTGGATCATACCAGAATCCTGGACCAGGAAGCTCTTCTCTTATGGAGGTAACTTCAGGGTTAACCAGGGGTTTCTGTTCCACTTCTTCGTGGGTAAATTCCCATGGTAACAGATGCTGAACGGCTAACTTGCTCCGGAGCAGTTAATGTTCTGGATCAGAGATCAACCACGTTGATCAACGTCTGTCAGCTGATGGAGACATATTGCAGATGGAACGCTTTGAAGGATGTTTTTGTTCTTGTTTTTGACTTGTTCCCAAGTCTGTTTAGCTCCACTAGGGTTGCATCTGAAATAATAATGCTCACATATGACAGAACTGTAGGAACATGAATTTATGGAAGTACAATTACTCGTGCTAACACAAAACGCGCTAACACGGGGAGCTGAGCCTCAAAAGAGCTGAATGGAAAATGTAAAGGAAAATAAGGAGACTGAGGAAGCTCCTCCCCAAATGTCTGGGCCACAATAAAGTCAGAGTCATGTCTGTCTGTATTGTCCCATCAGTTAATATTGGAGAATCTCACCAACTTATGTATCAACAGAGTTGCCAACTTTTTGCCAATATTCCTTCCTGGCTGTTGCTACGGCGACATTTTTGCTTCGGATCTGGATGATGTGTGTGAATTCTTTCCATTTCTGGAGGAGTAACTGTCTGCTCCTCTATGGTAAAGTAAGCTGCTCTGCAGGGTTTCTCAATCTGTGATTGGTCAGACGCTGCAAACACCAGCCATTTATGTAAACGCCCTGATCCAGATGGAAAACCCTGGCTTGGATTATGAAAAACTTTTTCCAATGCATCATTTTACGGCACAGTTAAATTGTAAAACTGGTCTTTTTTTCTTTTTTTTAAATCAGGATTATTTCTAAATATTACAAGATGTCTGAAAATACTAGAATTCTGTTCAGTGGGTAAATTAAAGGTACAGTATGTAAGAATTACTCACACCTAGTGGTAAAGATGGGTATTTGAAATAAAAGATGTTTTTTTTTTTTTCAAATGACTTCATATTCCAGCACTGTTGTGAATGTACGTTGGCCATTAGTGGTCAAAATTCTCCCAGACATAAAGATGTTTTCATCTGTGAATGGATCCAGTGGTCTCAGGTGTAGCTATGACTGGACTATGAGTAACTATTTTTTATGTCTTTTAAGACATTACTGATCCCAAACAGTCCCTAACTCCCATTAAACAAAGTTGGTACAGCAGTTTTAAAGTTCAGAAGGTTCTTACTTCATACACATTGTTTTGTCCATTCAGGGACACCGTAGTTAAAATGGTGGAACAAATATGGCAGCCTCCTTAGACCTGAGATATACTCCCTGTGGATGCAAACGTTCACGCAAGCATATGCGGACGCGTCGCCAGCAGCAAGTATATTCCAGCCCTTATGTGCACCACCCAGCATGTACACTGCAAAAACTCAAATCTAAGCAAGTATATTTTTCTCATTTCTAGACAAAATATCTCATCATAGTCAAAATAAAACAAAATTGCTTCAAGAGAAAATTTTTAGTAAGATATAAGATTTCATTTCAAGATTTGTTTGCTTGTAATAAGCAAAAAAATCTGCCAATGGGACAAGCAAAATTTTCTTGATAAGATTTCTTGAAATAAGATGCATTGGCTTAAATTAGTTAAAAAAAAAAAAAAAAAAAAAAGATTTTTTTTTGCTTAAAGGGATATTGTGTAAGTTCTCCTGTGTTTTATTCACAAAAACTGATTATTTGGTTCAAAAGTGTTTTTTCATTAATCAGTAATCACTCCCATCAACAAACTGAAGTGTTCCCCTAAGTTCTAAATTTGCCGTTCGTATCATTCATTTACACATCGAGCGGTGAAGGCTGCCATGTCGTATCGCCATGTTTTTGTGTTTGGGAGAAGCGTGACAGTAGGAAAACACAGAAACTCACCGGACACACCGGAGTTTTCAGCTCAGTTCGAGGTAATGCCTTTGAAAAGTCACCGCGCTGCAGTGGGGAGAGACTAGCGTCTCACTGATGCTGGGTTCACGTGCAGTCGGGCAGACGGCCGTTGGTAACAAACCAGATGTCATTTTAATCAATGAAGCCAAGCGAAAGACGGTAAAACATGGGTCAGGGAAAACAATACATCGCCATGACAACAAATCAGATGTGGACTGATGTCAATGTAACTGACGGACCACATCTTCACATAGAGGCCGGTGATAACTTTACATGCATCGGCTGTCGTCGGTCTGCCCGGTTTCAAGCGAATGCAGCATGAAAAGTACGAGGGTGCTGCTCCCGATTACACAGTGTCCCTTTAAGCACAAAAATTCTGCCAATGGGACAAACAAAATTTTCTTGATGTCTTGAAATGAGATGCACTGTCTTAAAACAAGATCTTATATCTTACCAAAATGTTTCTATTTAAGCAATTTTGTCTTATTTTGAGTGTGATAAGATATTTTGTCTAGAAATAAGAAAAATATACTTGCTAATATTTGAGTTTTTGCAGTGTATATATAAATGACTCATTCTAAGAAAATAAACATATAACAGTTATTCAAGTGCAGCGATTACACATCAATAGAAACACAGTTTTGAATTATATATCACATTTTTCTGCTATTGACCTTTGATTTTTTTATATAATGTACTTTTAAGATTTCAGAGGTTTGACGCTGTTCTGGTGAAGGGTTGATTGTGGATGGTGATGACCTTTATGAAACATGAAGACTTGTGGTTGATGATCTTTATTTTGGTGACACCTTTCCTGGTGATCTGATGAATTTTCTGTTAATTCTACGACATGGTTTATCCCAGTCCTTTAACAGAATGGATGAAAACAAGGATTATACTGGGACCTGTGAGGACTGGCTGGACAGTAAATCCTCAATGTAAGTGATGTGCTGGATTTGAAAATATATTTAGCTTGATCTTCAATCTTTGGTTCCTTTGACTCATATTCTTTTGTTGTTGATTTCATTTCCCTGAATATTTATTTGTATATTGTAAATGGTAATTGTGCGTGAGAGATCTCTAGGTATACCTTTCTTCACTATGTCATTTTTCCTGAATTAAGATGTGAATTCAGATACAAGTCCAGACAGCAGACCATGTTTGGCCCAGTCATGGCCCACATCAGTTGTTTGATCTGGCCCAGATGCGGCCTTGAGTCCATGTGGAAACTCAACCACATGAGCACCACATGCAGTCCAAAAGGAGACTACGGTACACACTCAAAAATAGAGGTACCAATTTGTACTTAAAAGGGTACAAACACTTGTCGCTAGGGGTGTTCCTTTTTGAAAGACATTTCTGTACCCTTCGGTTCTGGTCCATTTTTGTACCTTATCAAGCTGTATGAGTTAATAAAGTACAATTAAACCAATTAAAAATGATGAATAAAAGTCAATAAAATAGAGATTATGACAACAATCAAAGATTCTAATAATAAATGAGTAATTATTATATAAATATTAGGCCAAAAACATATACAATTATACATATAATTATTACAATGATTACTATGATCACTATGAAAATGATAATATAATAACTATAATTATACAACTGTTTAGAAGGACTGCTATTTATAGTTATTGTACAAGCTACGCACATTTTTCAATGCTGCAGGTACCCTTAGAGTTGAAATGGTACAAATTTGTATTCCTTTATATTATATTCCTTTGGACCCTTTTTCATAGTATAGGTACACTTCTGGCCTCATGAAGACCAACATTGCACTTTTGAGAGAACATTTGTAAAAAAAAAAAATGTACCTACAGGTACAGAAATGTTCCTGTTTTGTACCTCTACTTTTGAGTGTGTAATTTACTACATGTCCAGGCCGACTCCACATTTTCTGCCATAACTGAGCCATAAGTAGCCCAGATTTGGTCCAGTCATGCCTGCTATGATCCTCCAGCTTCTGGAGTCTGAATCGCTGAGTTGTGGGTCGATGCTGAAAGGACAGAGACCACCACTGGCCCAGTTTCTGGAAACCACAACTTATTTCAGCTTACAGTAACTAAATAAAATGGTTAGTATGAGGGTAAAAGTAGTGGACAAGTTGGCAGCCTTGCACAGAGTCAACTATCACTCTTAATAATTTGTACTTCTGTGAAGTAGCTGAAAATGTAGAAGTAAAGGTTCTAATAAAATAATTAGAAATAATTAAAATAATAAGCTTCTTTTCAAGTGAAATCTTCCATAGAAATCTGGTCTATCAAAGACCCGGCAAAAGAAAAACGAATATTTTGGTAAAGTGTTGCATTTTAGGTTTGTTAAATTTTTATTCCACAAGACAATGAGGACAACTCTAACTGCAAACCAAGTTCATCACGCCATGAAACTCTGAATCCACAGGTGTTCACCTGCTCCATACCTGAGGTAAAGGATGCGTGCTATGAGGGCGTACAGCACGATGGCGAGCAGCAGAGGAATGACGTAGAAAATGGCGAAGTCTATGAGGTAGATGGGCAGGTAGAGCTCCCGTTTCACTTTGTATCCACAGAACTGATGTCCGTCCTGTCCCACCTGGATGGCACAAAGTCAACCTTTATTTCTCTCATTTAAAAACAACCGCAGTCCACAAAAGTGCTGCACAATCCTGGATATGCAGAAAACACCAGTCTGTAAGACAGCAATCAACATGTTCAAATAAAGACTTAAATATTTTAGACAAATGGATAAAAAAGAATGAATAAAATCAATAAATAACAAGGTAACATTAAAGATATCCTTGCATGCTAAGAAAAGCAGGATAAGCTACTCAGCTGGGTTTAAAAGGAAAGGTGTTTTCAGCAGTTAAAATGGTCAAGCTGAGCTGTTCCATCATCAAAAGGTTTTTCAACACCTGACATCGCTTTTAAGCTGGATGTAGGAGTATCTGATTTAGAGACCTCAGAGCTCTGCAAGGATTTGATAATTACGACATCGCCACCAGACACTTAAAAACAAGTCAAAAGATTCTAAAGTGTATCCTAAAATAGATGGAAAGTCAGTGGAAAGAGGCCAAAACAGGTGTAATGTGACCCTGTGGTTCCATTCCTGTCAGGTGGTGGCTGCTGCATTTCATATGGCCTGCAAGCAACAAGAAGACTCACCTCCACATATAGAGAGATGAGAGACATGATGCCTAGCAACTGCAGACTGCACAGCTATGACGCCATTCTTTCCACATATTCCTTTAGATACATTGTAAAAACTAAATGGAGCCAGGCATTTTATTTCTTTTCATTTATCTGTCATTACCTGGATGTTAATCCTCATTAACCAGTTGTTAACACCTGAATAATGTCAAACAAATGTATTTTCTGTGGCAAAAACTCATTTCAAGCTTGTTAACGCCTGAATAATGTCAAACAAATGCATTTTCTGTGGCAAAAACTCTCATTTCAAGCTTGGCCGCATATTTTCAGACTTTACCCAGAGACTTTCTATTATTTCTCATTGATAAACACTTCATTAAACAGTTAAACTCCATGAATATATCTAAATATTGCACACGTAGCTCTGCTGCTTATTCCCTCCCATCTTATGCGCAATGAATTCTAGGACAAGCAAGGCCGCAAAGGATAAATGAGACAGCACTTGACGTGCTGCTGTGACATATGCAGCCGATGAATCCACACTTCGAAATGTGTTGACTTCAGAATGAGACACAGCTATGGTGAAAATGACTGTCTGAAGTTCAAACTGAGCATCAGAATGAGGAAGAAAGGGGATTTAAGTGACTTGAACGTGGCATGGTTGTTGGTCTGAATATTTACCGGGGTTTTCACACACAACCATCTCTAGGATTTCCAGAGAATGGTCTAAAGAAGAAAAAACATCCAGTGAGCAGCAGTTGTCTGGACCAGAATGCAGCAGAAGACCACACCGGGTGCCACTCCTGTCAGCTGATAACAGGAAACTGAGGCTACAATTCACACAGACTCACCAAAACTGGACAACAGAAGATGGAAAAATGTTGCTGGTCTGACGAGTCTCAATTTCAGCTCTACATTCAGATGTAGGCTCAGAATTTGGTGGAAACATCATGAAAGCATGGATCCATTTTGCCTTGGATCAAGGTTTCAGGCTGCTGCTGGTGTAATGGTGTGGGGGAGATTTTCTTGGCCCACTTTGGCCCCCTTAGTACCAATATGGCATGGTTTAACCACCGCAGCCTACCTGAGTATTGTTGCTGACCATGTCCATCCCTTTATGACCACAGTGTAGCATCTTCCGATGGCTGCTTCCAGCAGGATAATGAACCAGATCACAAAGCTCAGATCATCTCCAACTGCTTTCTGGATCATGACGATGAGTTCACTGTACTCCAACGGCCTCCACAGTCACCAGATCTCAATCCAAAGAGTCGCTTTGGGATGTGGTGGAGCGGGAGATTCTCATCATGGATGTACAGTCAACAGATCTGAAGCAACTATGTGATGCTATCATGTCAATATGGAGCAAAATCTCAGGAATCTTTTCAATACTTGGTTGGATTTATCATACCAGGAACTAAGATGGGGGTCTCACCAAGTTCTAGAAGGTGGTCCTGATGAGGAGGATGGTGGGTTTACACCTGTTTATGCTCTGCAACATATTACACTGTGTTTAATCATTGTCCCATATTGCCATGATCCGTTGGGTTCGTTGTGTCTTAGTTCCATTTGGTTTCCTGCTTTTATTTTGTGGAGTGTCCCTTCTGTACTCTGTTCAGTTTACTTTTTCTTCCCTCTACACCTGGTTTTCCATAACTAATCTACATCAAGTGTTCCTCATTTGGTTTGCTCTCCTTTGTGATACTCCTGGGGCTATTCCAGAAAAGAGGTTTAATTAATGAGTCTAGTCAGAAACTGGGTTAACTTACTCTGAACTGAGCAACTCTTAGTTTTAGTTCCAGATCATCTGCTTTGAGTTGGTTTCATCAACCCTGAGTATCTTTATCCCGAGTTGGGAACAACCATAGACATATATATATAAATAGATGTGACATGACGGCTCTGACACTGCAGAACATACTCAGAGTTTCTACATAATATGCTGTCTAGAACAGGCCCATGGGTTTTCTTTGTTACCCACCAGATTGTTTGTTGTTGTTTCTCCAGTTTCTCGTCCTGTTAAGTTTTGGATTTTGATTACCAAACCTTTTTTTTCTGAACCTGCCTTCTGCCTTAAGTACCTGCATTTAGGTCCTCCACATCCCCACCTCAGGATTATAGGGGATTATCACGCTTACCGGAAGTTGCCGGCTTTTGACACTTCCTCTTCCGGGCCATGTTAACGACAGCCGTTCCTGCTCTGTTATACTGTTTAAATCGGATAAACTCCAAACATATTTAAGTTTTCATTCTAGACTGAAGTGATACTAAGGAAGAAGTGGATCAAAGCGATCGATTTGCCGCGGTGAAGGGCCGAACTTTATAATAAAACACACGTTTGTTTGTCCCCGGTGGGGCACAACACCGGCACTTCACAGCATGCTAGCATTAGCCAGCTAACGTTTACTGACGTGCTTAACATTGTGCGTCTTAAAACACACAAACATCTGAAAATCGGGTCTGTACCTCCCCGTTTCCAGTGGAACAACTGGGGACTGCCAAGAAAGGAGACGCTTTCAGATGCTTGTGTGTTTTCAGCCGCACAAAGTTAGGCACGTTATCGAGCTGGCTAATGCTAACCTGCTAACACGACTGCGCAGTCTGCCGGCCACAAACAAACGTGTGTCGTTTTATTATAAAGTTCGGTCCTTCACCGCGGCGAATCGGTCGTTTTAATCCACTTCTTCCTCAGCATCACTTCAGTCTGGAATGAAAACTTGGCATTGGCGTTTATCCGATTTACAAAGTTTAACAGAGTAGTAGCTGGCAGACTATTGTTAGCAGGTTAGCATTAGCCAGCTTGATGACGTGCCTAACTTTGTGCGGCTGAAAACACACAAGCATCTGAAAGCGTCTCCTTTCTTGGCAGTCCCCAGTTGTTCCACTGGAAACGGGGAGGTACAGACCCGATTTTCAGATGTTTGTGTGTTTTAAGACGCACAATGTTAAGCACGTCAGTAAACGTTAGCTGGCTAATGCTAGCATGCTGTGAAGTGCCGGTGTTGTGCCCCACCGGGGACAAACAAACGTGTGTTTTATTATAAAGTTCGGCCCTTCACCGCGGCAAATCGATCGCTTTGATCCACTTCTTCCTTAGTATCACTTCAGTCTAGAATGAAAACTTAAATATGTTTGGAGTTTATCCGATTTAAACAGTATAACAGAGCAGGAACGGCTGTCGTTAACATGGCCCGGAAGAGGAAGTGCCAAATGTTTCAACTTCCGGAAACCGGAACGCGGAGGCGTGATAATCCCCTATTGAAATAAGTTACTGAAGCACAGAAATAGTCAACAATCAAAATCATGAGAAAACCTTTTTGTAACAGATGTGAATTTAAATGAGCATCTTCATCCCGTCTGTTCTCTGAAACCTCCCCTCACAGGTTGGTTGGGTGAAGGCACATGTTGGTTGGGCACAGGTTTGTAAGGTTAAGGCACAAGTTGGTAAGGTTAAGGCACAGATTGGTAAGATTAAGGTGAACTGATGAGAGCAGAACCCACCAGCAGCAGGAAATGACCTTAGCCTGTTGCAGCATTATACTTCTTATACAACAATAAATTGGGTTGATCAGGAGACTTTGGAGGAAACCATTAACAGCTGGGGGCACATTCCACATGACAATTTTCTCACTCTTTACAGTTTTCTTTTTTGCTGTGGCTCATAAATGGTTTGGGTTTGGGAGTTAAACCTGCAAGGTTAGAGCTTAAACATACCATTCATGGGTCAACAACCCATAGAAACACTCAGTGTATTTACATGCAGCCAACAACCCTTGCATAACCAGAATATTAGCAATAACCCGGTTGTGCAGAAATATGTAAACACCGGCAAAACCCCAAATATGCTCATATTCAGGTTTTTAAAAACCTAAATATTAACCCTCGGTTACTCCTTTTCTAATCTGAATATTTGGTCATGTAAACGCTATCAGAATATCTCAATTGAAAGGAATACTAAATTGTGTTCTGCACATGTTCTATTCGCAAGGATTCCTGGTCTTTTGAGTAAATTACAGGAAGTACTTGTACCAGCAATCAGACGGTACTCTGCAAAGCTTGCTAGCTTAGATATCAATATGGCAACACGCATCCCAAGAGGAACTGGTGTGCAAACAGTTACTTTGCGGGGCTCCATCACTCATCTGGAAAAGTTTGGTAAGTTAATTGCGTGACATAGGAAAATTGTCACACCAGTCAGCATCAATGAACTTCATCATTACAAGCCGTTCCCACCAATTCTGACTGGGTGGGGGGGTGGTTTTGGTTGATGTGGATGTAGATGTGGATGGCGTACAGCTCCGGCTCCATTTCCCATTTTCCACCACACCTCCTTCTGTTAATGAGGACATGACACACAATAGTGTGAAGTACTACTGGTGGGTCGATACCAGCACAGCAGCGCAAGCAAAGGTGACTGCTGTCAGCTCCGAACTGCGGTCAAGCCAGCTGGCTCTCGCAGAACCACGGTCAAGCCAGCCGACACTGTATTTCAGTTGTAATTCTGTAATTCGGCTGGTTTTTACCACAGTGGCTCTAAATTGCTCATTATCCACCATCATCATGACATTCTCCATGTGGGTTTGAGTCGAGACACTAATTGACTGCAATTTTCATGTATACAGGAGTAACTCTGCTTACCAATGTAAACATGTTATTCCTAATCTTTTAGAAACCAAAATATTGACCTTAACCCGAATATTGATGGCAAGTAAACGTAGTCACTGATGTCTCCGAATTTTGAGCCATGTAATCTGATGCTGTTTTTAAGATGTGGATACATCAACACGAAAGACTGGACTTGATCTCAGCGTCTAACCTGAATTTCCACCAGGAAGAACCATTGCATGCAGTAGATGCAAGTTGAGATCCAAACTCCAGCGATGATCCGGATGGCGCGGGACACGGTGCACACTGTCTTAGCCTTCATGGGATGGCAGATAGCAATGTATCTGTATATGAAGAGGAAACAGAGGGTCAGAATCACTGTATGTTTTTGTTTCCTATTGTCAATGAATTACGCTAACCTGACTCCCGCCACCTGGTATTTGCAATACCATCTGGGGAGGGAGTTAACCCGATGTCATTTCAAATTAGTCTTTTTTTTCTAAAACTCTTGCATGTGATTGGATAGAAGATCTGTCCGTCATCTTGACTGACACGCTACTTCAGCCACTCACGTTGAACCGAATGACGCAACCCGTGACGCAACTCAGAGCGACACCAGAGCCACCACGCATAGAGGATCGAGTTATCAAAACATGTTATCAAGCTCAAAAAGCTTCAGTCAAACAACATGGCGGCGGCGGCGACAGCTAGTACGAGCGGTGTACAGTCTGTGAACGACTTTTGTCGAATGTGCAAAGAAAACACTGAAATAACTGACTGACTACACTGCTGTCGCCTGTGCTTCTACATCACATCCGGCCAAAACGCCGCCCATCCTTCAAAAGTCCCACCCGCGATTAGTGATTGGCTCCTATTATTCTCTAACCAGACGAAATCACCTATAACTGTCGCCTTACTCAGATGGAGTGCGTGAGGAAAGGGAACGCCCCCGCGTGTACTTGTTGAACGCACCCAGATGATGTAAATCAGGTTAGAATTACGCAGCACTAAGCCGTTAATGCAGATCTGAGATGAGGTATTGTTTGCATGCAGTTTGTAAAGCATTTCAGTCATTATTCATCCACACAGGTGGCATCAAACCTGAAAATAAGCAGAGGTCAGAATGTTACAGCTGCAGTACGAGGATTGATCTTTAATCTGTTGAGTTTTGGCTGAGAGAACAAACGAAGACTGATTGGATATGTGGGGAGTTTTCTACTTTAATCTCTTGTAATGCTTCCTAGCCTGGAGGTTTGTAGCAGAACCAGACTGGTTCTGTAATAAGAAGGAACCTGGTGCAGCTGTTTGAAGGTTGTCAGCTTGGAAAACTGAGCAGATGCTACCAACTGATTTCAGATGCGTTTTTTTGGTGTAAATTAAAAATAATGGTGTAAGGCTTAAAAGCTTTACCTGCCATCAGATAAACAAAAATGTTTTTAAAAAATCCTGGAAAGGATACCAGATATTTTTCAGAGATAGGATTTGGATATTTAAGAAATGTTTTTGATCAGTTGGTTTTATTTATCGGTTTATGGGAGACTTTGGTGACGTCTATGTCCATTTGCCTTTCTGTGAATCATTTGTGTTTTTCTTTTTTTAGCCTTCAGTGCAACCAACTCACATTTCCATGCAGAGTGAAAGGTTCTATTGTGTTCAAATTGTTAAAAAGCAGTCTATCCCAAACATATTTGTTAAAGATCTTTGCCATAGATTTATTCTCAGAAGTTCACAGTAAAATATATGAATGGACGCAAATACTGGACATTTAGACGTAGAAGGGCCGTTTTAAAAGGAGTTTTGTACCATCAGCCATTCCCATTCTTAATAAGCCTCACTGATTTGTTCATTTGCCACTGTTACGCATGTGTACTCTGTTGTTTTTTTGTAAGTGTTAATGGTGTTTAGACTGTGTATTGTGTTATCTGTATTATACTGTATGTGAAGGTGTAAATACCAACTTGGCATGACAGGCTGTGGAAACAAAATTTCCCGTCATGGGACAATAAAGAGTCCACAGTACAGGGCGAAAGTTTAGACAAACTCCCATTAAAGACGGAAAAAATCAGCTGTCTGTAAAATAAGCTGAAATCAACTAAAGTAATAATAAATACATTTTTGAAAAAAATCATGACATTGATTTTGAATTTTGGTTCAACAGAAATATCAAAAACAAACAAACAAACAAACAAACAAAAAACAAGCAAACAACTTGTTGAAACAACTTGACTGACTGACTTATTATTGTTGTAATTTTATTTCATATATATTTTATGTTGTTAAAAAAAAAAGAAGAAGAAGAGTACAAGCTTATTACCATATTGAATGTCCCTTCTTGGATAAGTATTTTCCATTTTATTTCATTCATTTTCATTTAAGGCAATCACTGCACTAAAGTGTTTTCTGTAATTCTGTAATGTCCAGTCAGACTTCTGCACCTGTTGATTGTTATTTTAGTCAACGGTTCTTTTTCTTCTTTTTTTTTTGGTCAACTGTTCATGAGCAAGGTGCACCAATTTGTCTGGGACAGTTTGTTTTTAATTATCTTTTTACAACCACAATTAAAAATCAATGTTTTATTTTACATAACTATAATTTTGGAATTTTTTTCTTTTTCCAGTTTCTTGTTATTTGAATTACAATTGTGATTAGCCTTTTCATTCATGGGAGTGTGTCTAAACTTTCACACCCTAGTAAACTTTCTTTTACATCCTAAAAGGTTAAAATGATGAATCAGACAAAGAGTCTCCTTTAAAGTTTCATATTTTACTGATCCATCCATCCATCAACCCCAGCTTCCACTAAACTCAGCTTTATAAACTGATCTCCATCATGCATCAAACCATTCTACCTTACCATCTGAGAGAGTGAGGTAATGGCCTCAGAAATGACAGATAGTGACGGATCTGCATGAGTGATGGGTTATAAAAAGAAAACCCTCTTTTACTGGGTAATGAAATCATTGGGGTTTTCGTTGCGATTCAACCATCAGAAAACCCCAAACCCTCTCTCAGATCAAAGTCAGTCTTCAATGAAATCACTAATAAGTGATAGGCAGGTCTGGTCCTGCAGGTTTTAGATGTTTCCTGCTCTAACATACCGTTTCAAGTTTAATGCACCAAACACCTGATCAAATTCTGCACAGTGACTCATTCATTTGAACCAGGTGTTGAAGCAGGAAACAATTAAACCTGCAGGATTGCTGCCTATCCCCATCTTAGGGCTGTTGGCTTTTCTTCTATTGAAGCTGAGAGGGTCCATTCCTGCAAACATTTATTTTTTATGTTATCATTGAGATAACAAGGATTATTTTCACACAATAAGTTTAAATTTCATCATTTCGAGAAATCGGCCAAGACTTGAGATTACCACATTGTGGCAGTTACAAGGTTTGTTTTCTTGAGAGCATGAGGGGAGCTTGAAAATGAGCATTTATCTCGTGATTTCTGTTGCGATCGTCTGGTTAGAATCTGTGGCAGTAAGTTCAGGAAAAAGTGTTTTCTGTTTGCTTCCTCTGACTTTACTCAAGTTTAACAAAAAAAAAACACCTTTTTGTTTCATCACAGTTTGGAAATGACGAACTACTCATCACTTTTCATTCTAGATATTCTGCATGCTCTTTCCACTTTCTTTTTCATTTTTGTTAACTCTATCCTTTCTTTCCTTAACATTCTCTTTCGGTCCAGCAATATTATGTAAAATTCAGTCAAGGATTTACAGGAGGGTAGGGGATCCTGGAAAAAAAAGTTTGAGAAAGCAACATTTTAAAAAAAAAACAACAACAACAACAAAAAAAAACACCTGCCCGAAGCCACACCTCCACGCAGGAACATGTACCCTGATGGCTCACAAGCGGGTCACCAAAGACAACTAAAAACAGCTGAGTGGTTAGCTTGTTAGCTAGCTAGTAAAAAGCTGATTTACTGTGTTTCTAAAAGTATTATTTCGCTCACCTTTTAACTCCTTCTATGGTGTAAAACATCCACAATGCAAACGTTAACACCTCCATGACTTCAGCCACATCTGTGTTTTTCTTTTCAGTGGATTTTAAGAGCAAACAGCTGCACAGATAACAGGAGCAGCGAGCAGTCTGTCGCCATGTTTGTTTACAATGCGGAGTGTTGCAAGTGAAGGGGGGTTGAGGGAGATAGGGAGAGGGAGAGATAAACGGCAGTTGTTTGATGGACATTTCATCATTCAATCATTAAGAACAGAAGACTTTAGTCACTTTCTGGTTGAATGTTCGTTCTGACCAAATATTCTCTGAGGGGCTGCCAGGTTTTCTTAAAAACACTACCATAGCCTGCAAGTGAGAACCTAATTTTATCAAGTTTAATATGGATCAGGACCTCACGTAGCCAGCTATTGTGTGAAGGGGGAACAGCATGTTTCCACTTCCACAAAATAAGGTGTCTGGCCAGTACCTGCGGCTTTGTCACAGGGAGGTTAGGTGTTACAAGTGGATGGGAACCAAACTGGTCTGTGCATGGGTCAAGACTAAGATCTATATCAGCCACTTGTGCAAGAGTGTCAAAAATTTGGCACCAGAAGCCAGTGAGGCTTGAACAGGACCAAAACATGTATGTGTGGTTAGCAGGCGACTTTTTACGCCCGCTACAATTCTCACTGGTGCTGGGGTAGATATTCGCGAGCCGGGCATTTGCGTCGTGCACCCTAAAAAAATTCTTGCATTATTACAAGCCATGCCTGGCACACATGGAGGACGAGTGAACTAGCTTGAGAATTAGGTTCTGTTGGTCAACCGATATTGGTGCTCCTATCTCATCCTCCCAGGTCGGCTTCAGGCAGGCCATTTGGTCAGGGTTGAGGGAGTCAATGGAGCTGTAAGTCACAGAGATGGAACGCCTTTGGACCGGGTCGAGGGTGAGCAAGGAGTCAGTCGGGCACCCATGGAGGTGTTTGGGGAAGTGGGGGAAGGTAGCTTGGACGAATTGTCCGGCTTGGAGGAAACGGAAAAAATGAGAGTGAGGTAATTCAAACCGAGCTGCAAACTCTACAAAATCAATAAAAGCGGTTTTATATTTATGAAGCCCTCCTCGGAAAAGTAAATCTGTTTGGTACAGCACAGAAGCCAGATCATCATTCTGCTGCTGCCATTCTAAACAGAACAAGTTTAAAAGATAAATCATTGGTACAACAGCACTGCCAACTTCATGTGGCCGGAGGTTATCTCCCTCATGGTCACAGTTATGGCACTGCACCAGGTAACTATCAAGATTAGTGGGCAGCACCGTGCACCCTTTAAAAGCGAATGTGTTTGGCCAGTCGGCCTCTTCCTTTGATCTCCCACAGTGTTTGGCGTGGCTAGGTCATTTGTTTGTCTTGTTTGTTTTACTGCATGGTTAGCCCCAGCCCTGGCAAAATTCCCTTTTTCTAGCTGCAGTGCTGATTTTATCTGAACTTGCACTTATCTTCATAACTTTGTTAAATAAAAGTCATATTTTTATACTGTAACCCTCTCTGGCCTAGAGCCTGTGGCCTCTGTGGCAGTAAACTGCACTGTTAATATGTGCCCACATCAAATCCCCTCCTCCATGGTGCATTTGACTACCTCTCGTTCTTTTCACAAAGTACATACAGTAAATGTTTCAACAAACAGGCTGGGAGGATTTTAACCGACAACTCACATGTACTACATTAAAGCCAGTGCCTTTATTTCCGGTCTTTCATTACTGGACAAACTGATTAATCCAGGTCTGTCTGGCCATTGTCGTTGTGGTTACTGAGGTCGGGCACACTTGGATTAATCAACTTGTCCAGTAATGAAAGACAGAAAACAAAGGTGCTTGCTTAAAGGTAGAGTCCGAAGTCCCCCCCCACCGTTTCTGTTTGCAAACAACAGTATTCAAACTGAGCGCCCCTCCCTCTCAGGCTAATGGCCACCTCGTTTTTCAGCCTATTCAGCTTCAAGCCTTCAGAGCTCAGAAACGGTTAAAAGCCAAACCAATATCATCCCTGGTTTTCCAACGTGCACTATCTAAAGCTCTTACCTTTTCTTCAGCGCATCCGCCGTTTTTCTTTCTTTTTTTTTTCCTTCGAGAGTTCGAGTGACTGGCTTCTGCTCCAATCATGAGCTTATTCCCACACAGTGTCATGTCTTTAGCTCTGTCATTGGCTGGCAATATAAACAGAAATCTACACCCAGAAACATCTCGACCACAACAAAACAAAGCTAAAGAGCGAATTACAGGCAGGGGGAGAGAGAGTTGCATTCAAACTCACTGCGGCACGCGAGTAAAGGCACAAAGGCGTGCTTTGAGATGGATTTCACTTCCACAAGTCTAACATTTATTTTCAGGGGGGAATCTTTGGACTCTGCCTTTAAGTTCAGGTAGTAGTGGAGTTGAGCATATAGCCCAGTGGTACAAACACTCATTTATTCCTCCGTCAGAGAAGCTCATTAAAGGATAACTTTATTTTTTTCAACCTGGACCTTATTTCTTGGAATAAATACGTGCATTTACTCACCGGTAAAATTTATGCATCACTTTGAGTCCTTCGGAAGATTTTACGTTGAGTCGACCTTCAGTGTATATCCAGTATAATGGCGGAAACGGGGCAGTCACTATAGAAAACATTATCTGCAGCAAAACTCTTTGATGTTTGCCAATACTTTAAGTAGAATGAACAAACGAACGAGTACTATTGTCCTGTGAGTCCAGATTTAGCTTTCCATTAGTTACCAGGGTGTTGTACACACTTTTCGGGGCCGAAAAGTGCATTCACGATTCGTGCTTCCATAGCACAGCTGAAAAGAGCAGCTCGCTACCCAGACAATAACAAAAACACAATTTGCAAGACTCTGAACTCACAGGACAGTACAGTAGGTACTCATTCGTTCGTTCACTCTACTTAAAGCATTGAGGAAATGGATTTTTACTGCAGATACTGCCTTTCACAGTGACTGCCCAGTTTCCACTATTATACTGCATGTACACCAAAGGGCGACTCACCATAATATCTTTCAGAGCAGTCAAAGTGATGCAGAAATGTGACCATGAGTAAATGCACGTATGAACTTCTAGAAATAAGGTCCAGGTTGAAAAAAAAGAAAGTCATCCTTGAATGAGCCGATATGTAAGGAGGAACAGATGAATAGAAAATCCTTGAGGACAGATAAGTAACTGTATGCTACCCTTTGTAATGGTTTTCTTTTAATCAGTTGGCCGCATCGCCACTTTTAAAAGCCATTTAATGGATGCTGATTTTTATAGATTTTATTAATTTATGGATTTGTAATAGTTTGTTTATGTGGGTGTGTAGGTATTTGTGTAGCCTGTGCAGCAAAATCCTCTATCCAATACTGCTTTCTCCCAAGGGAGGCCAAAGATATTTTGACTATTGATGATCACATTGTTTTTCTCATCAGTGTACAGGACAGTACAGACCTTGTCCTATTTCATTAATGAAGACTTAAAATAATTCTCCAAGCTCACCTCTCCACAGTGAAGGCAGTGATGGAGCAGGAGGACACGTTGATCCCCAGGTATTGAAAGTAGGTGATTCCCAGGCAGCCAGCATCTCCAAAGATCCACATTCCGGTCAGACTGTCCGCCACATTGGGCAGCCCTGCCGCCACCAGCACCATCAGGTCGGCTATGGCCAGGCTCACCAGGTAACAGTTGGTAGGCGTCCTCATGTGGCGCGTGGTCAGAACTACAACTACCACCATGATGTTGCCCACGATGCCCACTCCGCACACCAGCAGGACCAGGAACACAGACACCGTCTTATATTCCAGTGAGTGGGCAACAGCTGTGTTGGAGCTCAGCGAGACGTTGGTTGGGGTGTCGGCTCTGGAGCTGATGTTGTCAGCCATGTCTTGTGCCTGCTTACTAATCAAAAACTATCATATGAGCAAACATAAGTGGCAAGGGTGGAGACTCTGAAAGGTGGGCATGTTTTTTCTTCTTCATTTAGAAATCTTGCTCTCATTTAAAGTCAGAGTTTGAATATGACTGTTGGAAGTCAACAGGTGACTGATTACTGACTGAAGGAACTGGAGTGCCGTCCAGGTTTTCTTTTCTTCTGTCTTTCACTTTCAAAATTCGATTCAGACAAGTTGATTTATCCCAGGACTTCCAGACTCAACTCTGAATATACATCAGCCACCTGGAAATAAAAAATGAGTTCAGTTAATTGGACAAAGGTGGGATTTTACATTGAAAATCACATGTAGACAATATCATCTCTGCTTAATTTTTACATTTATGCAGGTAGAGAAGTATACTGTGGACTTTAGGTCTTGTGAGGCTGTTGCTAACGTGGTTGCCATGGGCCAGGGGTCGGCAACCCGCGGCTCCGGAGCCGCATGCGGCTCTTTAGTCCCTCTGTTGCGGCTCCCTGGCATTGGGAAATGAATTAATGACTATTCTACTAAAGTGTATTGTATTTTGGTTGGTTCACTTTAATAATGTGATTCTAAAAGACCAAGACAAATGTCCCCTTGAGAGACAATAAAGTTTCTTATCTTATTCTAAATTTGAGGATTATGATGATCCCTCTGAGGGATTCATGTAGGCTACAGTTGCGCACTTTTCCCGAGTTCTCCGAGCACTGCAAATGCAGCACGTGAAATAAAATCCAACTCAACTATTAAAATAAAGACATAATTTATATTTTACCGTTTTGCAAAGCAGCCCATTGAGTGTCAGGTGTAACAAGCAGGTAACTGCAGTAAAACGGCGAGTAACTGTACAGCAGGCTATGATGCGTCTCACAAACCTTTACGCAGCCAATCAGTGTCAATAACTGCACTTCATGCTCACGTGCCGCTATTGTGCAGCATAGCATGATACAGCCCTGTTGAATCAGCAATCACGGAATTAAACATTAAAAACGGAATTAATTACAAACAAAGAATATCACTGAGTGTGGACGTGCCGCGGAGCGCTGAACTTTCCTCCTGGCGCACTATCCCACAAACGTCTCACAGCGGAGCGTCTCTGTTGCGCTGTTGCTGCAGTTCTGGCATTTAAAGTGAATAATAAACGAGCAAAAGCTTATTTGTCCACTCCGACCCTGTCATGCTGCACTTTGATCACTTCTCCAGCCAGGTAGGCCGACGATAGAGAAGAAAAGTGTCTGATGCACTGAGCATGTTCAGCGCTGCGTGGGCAGATTCATTTGTTTTCACTGCTGACCAGATTATTTTGCGTAGCTATGTTCATATTTTGTGAAACAGTGATTTCATTTTTCGGGTAGCTTACTGCACGCGCCAGTAAAAGGATGACGGCACAGACAGGACAGCGTGTTTGGTTTGCTGCTGGTAGATTATTAAAGCTGCGTCTTTTTCCATAAATACAACAAAATAGATTTTTTTTTAAAAAAAGTGACCTTCAACCCGACGTCTTTTTTTTTTTTTTTTTTTTTTAGTTTAAAATGTTTTTCTTGCTGGATGCAGAAATGTGATTTCGTTTTCTCGTTTTTTATGTTAAATGCAACACATTTAACGTTAAAGTTTTATTTAATTATCAATGTTAAAAGTCAGTTGATGCTCCAGTGTTTTCTTTATTGTAGGAAACGGGTCTAAAAGGCTGTTTGGCTGAAACAGGTTGCCGACCGGCTTATTTAAGACTTTTACATTTTTGCGGCTCCAGACAGATTTGTTTTTCGGTTTTTTGGTCCAATATGGCTCTTTGAACATTTTGGGTTGCCGACCCCTGCCATGGGCGATGCTCAAGGCACGTTCCAATGCTGTTTGAGTTGTCTGGTGGAATGAGCTGCGTTCCATTTCAAATTATCTTCATCCAATGGTTTTATGGGCTTTGTTTATGAACATTTTCTTGTTTATTTCTTTTTTTTCCAATTTGCATTCACATCCAATAAAGTACTTCAATATCCTGGCCGGGTATTTACATCACGATGGTGATTTGAAGTTACCTACAGGGTTATCTGATAAACCACAGATCAAATTTTGGACTACCAATATAAAAACATGATCAACATGGGGTTACACAGGTCTGTTGAGGCTCCATCCTTCATTAAATTCCGCTGTATTTCAATCCATTTAATCAAACTGGACTCCATTAAAACCCCAGTAGTGGATTATTTAATTTCTTATGCACAAAATACTAAAAATGTTTTATGTCCAGTTGAAAAACAATGCTGTTGCCCTCTGGAAGTAGTTTTTATTTTCCAGTTTCTTTCTAATGAACCTTCCTCATTTCATTAGTTATCAGCAGTTATTGAAACGAAAGCCTACATGCTTTTACAGGCTATTGATTAAAGGTTATTGATTACAGGATATATGATCATCTGTGATGTCACCTTGAGTCTGACAAGCACACGGTCAATTTCGTGCCGGGAACACAGAAATAAGTGTTGAGGCCTTGTGGTTATGAGGCGTATTTCTGTGAGATCAGGTTACTTTTCCCATACTTACACAGATGCACATGCTGTCAGAAATGATTTGACATGCACAAACGTGCACATGCACATGGTGATTGTAAGAAAGGACAGAAAGGTTCAGACGGGGATGAAGAATAAAGCTGCTCTTTGTACCTCTGAAGTAAATAAAGGGATGTGAGTGCCGTTTACTTGTGTGATGTTAGTGTGCATGCTTCTGTTGCTAAAACAGCTTGAAATAATGTCTTGACTGAACAGGATCTCTGAGAAGGACGCTGCAAAGCTCAGACTCAGAATCAGAGCTGGAACCAGCTTTCCTAAAACCCAGACTGATTCTTCATTATCAGCCATTTTTCAGCCCAAACTGTGCACTCAAATCATAAACAGGCTCCCTGAGTGCAGAAAGATCTGAAAGACAGAGAAGTGATTATTTCTCCACTCATAATGCACTTCTGATGCCTCCTAGAGCATTTCTCAGAATGTTACAGCACATTTCTCGAAGAAGTCATTTCTCTCACTTCAACAGCAGGGAAAGGTTTCTCACTTTATTCAGGACTCCCTCTTTTTCTTTTAAAGATCGTTATATTGTTTTTTTCACACGGCTATAGGCTAATTAACCAGCATGCAACATTATGAATCTCCAGAAGGCACCTGTTACATTTTTCATTTATCTGCCAGCCACACAAGGTCCGAACCTCCCGAGGGCTGCCACTAATAAATTGAGGTGGATATGAAATGAAAAGCAATCTAATTCCACTATTCTGCCGTCAATCAGACCACAACAACTCTACTCTGTTACATGTGCACATGAGGTGATTTCATCTGTGTTGCCAACTGAGGGGCTTCACAAACCCTGATTGGCTCCTAGGGTTGACACACAAAGATTTATCAATATGAGAAATAATTAGAGGGGAAGAGGCAGCAAGGCGTAAACACGAGTTTTACAGATGTGTGGCTGCAAACCTGCCGACGGTTGGTTTGCAGTAAAACTGGAGATGTGGAAGAACAAAATTCACCCCCCTCCGCCTGATCTACTTCCTGATAACACCCATATCTAGTCAGCCAATCACATGGCAGCATGTAGTCATCTAGACATGAACTATGTCTCATTTGGAAGTCAACACAATTTGAAGTGCAGATTCGTCGGCTACATACATCACTGCACGAAGTACTATTCCGTTTCAAAAGTGTCTGAAGAAGCCTCCAAATCCATCCTCCAAACCCGCAATCTGTTTGGCCTGGAACAAAGGATACTGGCGATGTATCCTTCGTGGCCTCTCCTGTCCCAGAATTCATTGCGCACAAGATGGGAGGGATAAGCAGCAGAGCTACGAGTGCAATATTTGGATATATTTGTGGACTTTAAGTGTCAAATGAAGTGTTTACCGGTTAGAAACAGTAGCTAGTCTTTGGGGGAAATTTGAAAATATGGGGCAAGCTTAAAAAGAGAGTTTTTTGCCTCCAAAAATGCATTGGTTTGACATCATTCAGGTGTTAATGACCTTAAGAGGGTGTTAACGTTCAGGTAATAACAGATAAATGAAAAAGAATAAAATGCCCAGCTCCATTTTGTTTTTACAATTTAGCTGAAGGAATAAGTGGAAAGAACACCATAACTACTGTAGATAGCTGTGGATTCTGCAGTTGCTGGGCAATGGGATTGGAAAACTACAGGAAATTCTCGAAATTCTCATTTCAGCAGCCTACAGTTTCAGAGGGCTGCTTCAGAGTGTGCAGACTACGTAGCACACTCCGTAGCCTACGTAATCTGTTCACTTTAAAGTGTGTTGACTTCTAAATGAAACACAGCTATGGTGAAAACGACTTGCTGAAGTTCACACTGAGCATCAGAATGAGGAAGAAAGGGGAATTTAAGTGACTTGAACGTGGCATGATTGTTGGTCCGGACCAGAATGCATCAGAAGACCACACCAGGTGGCACTCCTGTCAGCTAAGAACAGGAAACTGAGGCTACAATTCACACAGACTCACCATAACTGGACAATCGAAGATGGAAAAACGTTGCTGGTCTGAGGAGTCTCAATTTCAGCTCTAGGCTCAGAATTTGGTGGAAACATCATAAAAACATGGATCCATCCTGCTTTGGATCAAGGCTTCAAGCTGCTGCTGGTGTAATGGTGTGGAGGAGATTTTTCTTGGCCCACTTTGGGCCCCTTAGTACCAACATGGCACGGTTTAACCACCATAGCCTACCTGAGTATTGCTGCTGACCATATCCATCATTTTATGACTACAGTACATCTTCTGATACTTTTCAGCAGGATAATGCACCAGGTCACAAAGCTCAGATTATCTCCAACTGCTTTCTGGATCATGAAGATGAGTTCACGGCCTCCACAGTCACCAGATCTCAGTCCAAAGAGCCGCTTTGGGATGTGGAGGAACGGGAGATTCTCATCATAGATGTGCAGCCAACAAATCTGCAGCAACTGTGTGATGCTATCATGTCAATATGGAGCAAAATCTCTGAGGAATGTTTCCAACACCTGGTTGGATCTATAACACAAGGACTAACATAGGGGGCCAACCCCGTTCTAGAAGGTGGTCCTTATGAAGAGGACAGGCTTGTTATATAAAGCAAAAATCCAGCCAGAAAAAGGCTCTCTCATCACATCGCAGGTTGAGAACTAATACTTGTGGGTTTAAACATTTCACAATGAATTGGAGAGAAAAGTCCAAAATGTTATATGTGAGGAGACCAACTGCGGAGAGTCTGGACTCCTGCAGCGACCATCAGCAGATGGTCAGATTTGCTCTGACACATGACTCACTGAAGTCTTTTTTAGACATAACATTAACATACTGTTTTCACCTGTCTGTTAAAGAGGAGGCATTCTGTCATTCTGTGTTCATTTTCTTCACACTTAATCCAGGCACGTCAGTGAAAGTGACAGAAAGAGTCCTGCTGTGGGCCCTCACCATTCATGCTAGATTTGACAATAAATCAAGTGAGGTGAAGAATATTGGTCCTCATGGAGACAAAATATGCCCACAACTAGTCATACTGAGGTGGTGAATGGAAGCAGCTGAGAATCGGACATTTCTGTATGTTGAAGAATGTCGAACAGTCAGATTCACACTGAGTATTTCAGCAGCGGCGTTATCTAGTGGAAAACATGACGTTTTATTTCCTCTGAGAAAGCGTCTGCAGCATCACTGCAGTTGTCAGATAAGCTGCAGCACCACACAAGTCTTTCTACACCAACAATTATTTTCAGAAAAACATCTTGCTTAGCCCTGAAAGTTCATTTTAAACTAGCTGCATGTAGCGTAGCAACAAAATGATGGTGGATGGAAGCTTATCTCTGGAGTCAGACAGCAGAAGCTGAGGCTTCAACAGGTTGAAGCTGTTTTCTTCATTCAGCTCTGACGGATTCAGAGGATTTGATGGAAATGATTAA
The DNA here is from genome assembly GCA_023101725.1 of Atherinomorus stipes. NCBI lineage: Eukaryota > Metazoa > Chordata > Actinopteri > Atheriniformes > Atherinidae > Atherinomorus > Atherinomorus stipes. The sequence goes on along the minus strand of JALJCO010002819.1, from coordinate 250,179 downwards.
AGATATAGCTGTCCAGCCCAGACCTGTGATATCAGAATGATGGTGACAGGTTTTGTTTTAGTTTTTTCTTTCTTTCTTTCTTTCTTTTACTTGTCGTGTCCAGCATCATTGCAGCAGAATGATGATCTGGCTCCTATATTTGCTTTGCCAAGGGGAGCTTTATGAATATAAGGCTCCTCTTGATGTTCTGAATTTTGTTAATTTTATGTACTTTGTTTGTCATTGAATTTTACATAATTTTGCATGACCTGACAAAAGGAAAAGGAGTGAATAAAAAATTACAAAGAGAGTGGAAAGAAGAAAGAAAAGACAAACACCAAAACAGCCAACTGCTGCACCTGCACAGAAACATAACAGAGAATGTCCCACAGTTTTTACTGGAAAACAAAGCTAATAGTCATTAGGAGCATCTACAGGAGACAAACAAGCTGAGAACAGCCTGAATTATAACTAGATATGGGTACCAAAACTAGGTATCAAAATTGCCCTGGGGCCGTGTCTGATGGTCCACTTGGACCAATAACCTTCAGCCTTACCGTTCTTCTTAATGGTACTTTAAGTTAAGGTCGTATTCATCTTTTGTTGGGGACCAATTAACCTCAAGCCAAACATTGTAATGCCAACCTCCTCCTCCTCCTCCTCCTCCTTCAAAGGCACACATGCTGCAGGGACTGATGGGAGGGGACACGTGTTGGGAACCCAACACATGTGCTCCTCCCTCCACCGCAACACACACACACACACACTCTTCCCCCCACCCCACCCTACCCCACCCCTCACCATGCAAACACACAATCCACCATACACACCCACACACTCCAACCCAACACATACACCCCTTCACCTCCACAACACATCCACACTCCTCCCTTCCTCCACCTCCCCCCACATACACATAGAGACCCCCTTCACATACACCTCAAACACCTACACACACCCGTACACCAGACTCCCCACCACCTTTCACACCAGTCTCCCATCTCACACATGGCCAGATTCACCCAAACACTCGCTCTCACACACCCATATCACTCTAAAGCTTGTTACACACTCCGTGAGAAGCAAGAACTTTCTTTTTGTTCTTCGGGTTGATTGAGGACGGCGTGCAGCTTGTTCTCTACCCCTCAGCCGACCAATCACACAAGTATTGTGTGATTGGTCGGACAAGTGAGGTGGGCCGCAGATGTGAGGTTGAATGGATGGTTTTAATGAACAGCTGTATCAAGGTGGTAAGAAAGTACGAAAATGTATACAGCACACATGACTGGGTGAAACCCCTCCACCCCTCCTCCGCACGCGCCCAGTACCAGAGCTTGGAGTATGTACTGACTTGACGAAAACAAACTTTTTTCTTGTTCTTGCGGCCCCAAGGGCAAGAACAAAGTTCTCGCAGGGTATATAACATCGAGCCTTGTGAGAAAAACCTCAGGCCCCCACTGCCAAAGTTCAAATTATTTCAACTTTGACCTTGTTTGCCGGTGACCTTTCAAAGCGCAACCAATGAGATAACATCCACTGTATGTAATGCAGTAGCACCACATACAGAGGAGGAAGAGAAACTATATAAAACCACATGGATCATGATCTTGACAGGAAGAGTAATGCATGGTGAAATGTCAGTAGTCAGATTGGGCCACCAGGTTCGTCATAGGCAGAGTTTATGAACAACCGTTAAGCTAAATACAATGCACATGCTTGCTTAGTTGTTTTTGTACGTTCAAGGTACAGCACCTCTTTGCCCTGCTTGGCGGTGAGCAAAGTGCACATTATTTATCATGTGAAGGCCACTTTAGACGTCCAACTGAGTGTGTGGCATCTTCCCTCAAGATGCCAGTTTTCCTTCACATTAGTGGAGGCTTTTTTCCTCAAGTCCTGTAGTCCTACAGGTTTTGGAAGTTTCCCTGCTGCAACACACCTGACTCAAGTTGGTATCTCATTAGTAGACTACAGTCTGAATCAGGTGTGGTGCTGTAGGTAAACTTCTAAATCCTGCAGGGCACCAACCATTGAGGAGCAGGACTGAGGACCAAATCAGTAATCAATAATATAATTAACTCTGCTGCTTCAGAGAATTAACTAGTCAGCTTGTCTAAGATGGCGTAGACCAAATATTCACCCAGAATTACACAGCTGTTATTGCTTCATAAACTGTTTTATATGTTTGCACTGTACAACCTGCTTCATTATGAATAAATAAACAAGTAAATAAATAAAAAATAGTTAATGAATTGGTCAAATAAATAAATGTATAAATATGAACTGATAGATAAATGGATATATTCATCTATAAATGAATCTATTTATATCTATAAATAGATATACATACACATAAATAAAATATAAGGAAATATATTTATATCTGTAAATAAATATTGGTCATAAATAACATTGAGGAAAAAATCTTTTCTTATAAAACTATTTTTTTTAACATATTAAGGACATAAATAATGACAGGAGTTTTCTGCTCCAGAAAATCAATGCTCTGACAGCGACTCTTGATGATAAACACAGCAGAACCAGAACAGAGGAGGACTTTTTCAGAGATCCAAAACTCTGATCTGATTTTCCTACTGTCATCACCGGGGTCCATGTGTCCTGCCTCAGATAAATTCTGCTTCAGATAGAGAAACACGCTTAAATCTGTAGATGGGTGAGGAGTCGCCGTTTCCTCAACCTGCAGCTGCCGCACTGATCAGTCCGGACTCACCGGCAGTGGAGGGCCAGCTGCTCTGGTATTTTTCTCATTCAATCACTCACAGAATTCCCAAAGAAGAAAGAAAAGGAACCAGCATGATTTCATTTGGCTGGACACCAAAGAATATTTAGGAAGTTAGAGGAAATGTTTTTGGACAAGTAGGTAAATTATCTGAATCATAACCAGATCAGAAATCTTCAACTCACATTTCACACATTATCCAGATTTAAACTAATCAGGAAAATTAAAAATGGAAATAATTTCTGTCTTTCCAGCAGGATAGAGATCAGACTGGAAACTTCTAATTATGGTTGAAATGAGAGAAATGTACCTTGACAGTCTTTGGATCAGCTGCTTCCAGTGCCTTCTTTAATCCACTCTCTCCTCCAGTAATGAGTTTTTCCCACATGTGTTGTGTCTGGTTCAGAGGCTGCTCAGCAGCACAGCTTCTACTGTTGTCTGCTAGACGAGCTCAGACAGAGCGCTGCTACTACAGACTGAGCATCCACACTCTCTCTGATAGGAAACAGAACTGCTGCCTTCACAATAAAGCTCAGCAACATGCTTTTACTGTGGCAGGAATAAAGAAATCAGCTTCACTCGAATATGTTTTATTAGTTTAGCTCCAATGTGTGTTAACAGTTGATAACATGCTAAATATCCATTATCCATCCATCCATCCATCATCCATCCATCGATCTATCTTCTGTCTGTCCATTATCCATTTATCATCCATCCATCCATCCATTCATCTATCTATCATCCATATGTCCATTATCCATCCATCCATCAAACATCCATCCATCCTTCCTTTGAACATCCATCCATCCATCCGTCCATCCATCCATCCATATTATCCATCTGTCCATCCATCATCCATCCGTCTATCTATCATCCGTCTGTCCATTATCCATCCATTCATTCATCCATCCATTCATCCATCAATCTATCATCCATCTGTCCATTATCCATCCATCCATCCATCCATCCATCCATCCATCCATCCATCATCCATTCCCCCATTAATCTAATATCCATCAGTCCATTATCCATCCATCCATCAAACATCCATCCATCCTTCCATTGAACACACCCATCCATCCATCCATCCATTATTCATCTGTCCATCCATCCATCATCCATCTATTATCCATCTGTCCACTATCCATTCATCAACCCTTCATCCATCCATCATCAATCCATCCATCCATCCATCCACCTCACCCATCCATCATCCATTCATCCATCAATCTATCATCCATCTGTCCATTATCCATCCATCCATCAAACATCCCCCTACCATAATTACTCCTCCCCTCATTAAATGATTCCACTCAAAAAAATTACAACCAACAAACGAATTAGAATTATTAACAAATACTTAACCCCTCCCCTCTCCCTCTTTTTCTCTTTTTTCGTACTAACACTTCCAGCATAGTCACATACCCCTTCTTTTAATTTAAATAAACATTAAATTAATAAAATATTATAATAATAAAACATTTTTATATTAAAAAAAACAAAATTACATAATATAAAAAAAAAAAAAAAACTTTAACCCCCCCCCCTCCCATACAACTACAACAAGCCCCCCCCCCCTCCTCTTTTTTCCCCCCCTTTCCTCCTTTATTCCCCCCCTCTCTCCTTTAGAAATCACCCCCCGAAACACACTCTTCCCTATCTCTCATTTATATGTCCATACAAACATCCATCCATCCATCATCATATTATCCATCCATCCATCCATCCATCCATCCATCCATCCATCATCTGTCAGTCCATCCATCAGTCCATCCATCCATCATCCATTCATCCATTAATCTATCATCCATTTGTCCATTATCCATCCATCCATCAAACATCCATCCATCCATCATCTGTCAGTCCATCCATCCGTCCGTCCATCCATCCATCCATCCATCCATCCATCCATCCATCCATCCATCATCCATCTGTCCATCCATCCATCTGTCCATCCATCCATCCCTCCATCCATCCATCCATCCATCCATCCATCCATCCATCCATCCATCCATCCATCCATCCATCCATCCATCATCCATCTTTCCATTATCCATCCATCCATCAACCCTTCATCCAATCATCATCAGTCCATCCATCCATCCATCACCCATCCATCATCCATCCATTATCCATCTATCATCCGTCTGTCCATTATCAATCCATCCATCAACCCTCCATCATCCATCATCAGTCTATCCATCCATCCATTGATCATCCATCCATTCATCCATCAATCATCCATCAAACATCCATCAAACATCCATCCATCATCCATCTATCCATCCATCCATCTGTCCATCCATCCATCCTTCATTTTACTCTTTCACCAGAGATGGACTGTTCATCTGTGTGTTCTGGAGAATCACAGGACAGCCGGTACTCCAGAGGGCAATTCACACCAGGTCTGTGTGCCCTGTGCTCTCGCAGCGTTCCGGGTGTGTCACGGTTTCGTTCTGTGGCATGTCAACTTGCACCAGGAGCATGTCAGACACGGAGCGCCCATGAGTGTGGTACTTGAACATGAATCCACGAGATAGAGGCATCGATTAGCTCTGGAGGTGATACTGCTCATGAAATGCGGCCAGGTCTGAATTGGTGGCAGAAGCTACTAAATGCCTCAAAATGTTCAGCAGCAACATCACTGCAGCACAAGTTCATGTCAATGTTAGCAGCATCCAAGAAGTGAGTGGAGCCACATGATGATGATAACAGAGAGATGAGCTGGTGGAAGTTCCACAAACATGCAGGACTAGTAAGATGAGAGAGGAAGAAATAGTTGCTTGTTAGTAAATGTTATCCAGATCACTACATTTTATAAGTATTCATATCCAGTTTGTATTGCACATTATGTAAAAAAATCAATGAAATCATGATTACAGTAGTTAAAACAGCTAAACATTAACATTTCATCTGTAAATTGGAGCATACAGCAGTAATATTAACTCATATAAAGATCTGATTTCTATTGGTTCAGCCAGAGGGACTGTAGTATGATAAGACCATTTATTTTTGAGTGTCCAAGTGAAACTGAAATACGATGCTCTAAACACAACACCTGGTAAACATCAGTTCTATCAGTATAATTTGGATGGAATAGTAAGATATGTCATTATTAAAATATTGTGACACCTGTGTCAGACGTTGAGTTTCCACACCAATTGTTGTGGGCCGGGCCAAATCAAAGAACAGGGCTGTTTCTTAGTCCCAGTCCATTCCTGTGCGCCACTTCCGTTTACAACATTAATTCCTTGCAGCATTAGGCTCGTTTGGATTGTCTCCGTCTATTCCCTCTGACTTCACAGTCAGATGAGAACTTTGTGAGTCATCAGGGGCGGATAGAACCAGCGGAGCTAAACCAGACAAGTTCATCGATGGGGTGACATTATTGATTTAAATACTCTTAATGATTGTATTATTTCTATTATCTTGGAGAATTAATTTAATCAACAACATTGATCATCTGTTTATTCTTCATTAAGCCTTAAATACTACTACCACTACTACCATTTAGCAGATGCTTTTTTCCAAAGCAAAAATACATCTGACAGAGCAACACAAGCAAGAAATCATATAGGAGGGTACAACATGGACAAGTGCAGGTCAGACTGCTGTGAGTCCGGTTGGACACAGGTGCTGCCATGCAGTGCTACAAGATCATTTTTTCCTTTTCTTTTTTTTTTTTTTTTTTTTTTTTTTTTGGGGGGGGGGGGGGGGGGTGTCCCTTCCCATTAATGGACCATTATCTTTTTTTTCACAGTTGGAGTTTATGTCAGTGAGAGGTTAAACCAGTCAAGACCAGGTTCTGTCGTTAAGGAGACAAGTCCACAAGTTGCAGGTAGTGAGCGCTGGCTACACCCCGACTGATTCCCACCATGTTTTATGGTCACGTTTTCTGTTGCAGACCAGGGCAGTCTGAAGTTGGATAGCATGCTTCCAGATGGGTGCACACAGCCGAAGTGGAAATAAGTCCTTTCTCTTTCTTTGAAAATATCACTTCCTTATTACATATTTCCTTTTAGTCACTTCCTTTCAATGTGTTATTTCTTTTATTTTATTTTAATAATAATTAATTTCAGCATTTCTTTACATCATTTTAATATGTAACTTTGTAAGATAACATAGGCTATACTGTGACAAAACTACATGTTGTTCTCCAACTTTATTTCAATGACTACTAATTCTCGGGAAATAGTGTCCTGCATTTTTGGTGGGTTTCTAGTGGATAACAAGCACAAAAGCTTAAATTCCTGTTGATAATGAATTTTCCATAAGTTTTTGCGATCTTTGAACAACTTGAATCATTTAAGGTGATTTTCCGTGAGTCTCTTAGCAGCTTCGATTTGTCTCAGCTTTTTCCATCTACCTGTTTCCAGGAACAGACAAACTGTTGCAGGACCTTGTTGTCTGGCAGCTCTGGCAGATTATTTCACTGTATTTACTTCTGGGGGAAACATTGTGGTGGTTTTATGTTGTTGTTTTTTTTTGTCACAGAGAGGAATTTAAACAAAATTATAAATTATGTTTCGAGTGGTAAATAAGACAATTCCTGCTTGTATTCAAAAAATGTTCAAATTAAGGCAGGGGATTTATAACTTGAGGGGGTTGCAATGTTCGAAACCTATAAAGCCAGAACCAATCTCAAGTATAGATGTGTGTCAGTTTTAGGGGCAAAATTATGGAACGGATTAAATGATGAAATAAAGATGTTTAATTCTATGTTTATTTTCAAAAGCACTTTAAAATGTAAAATCATTAAAGGTTATAGTTGCATTTGATTGAATCTGATTTCTCAGTTTAAGTATTTAAGTGTTTTGTAATGATGTACTATTCCTGATATTTCTTTGTGAATTATTTCTATGATGGTACAGGATAGGCAAAAACAAGCCTTAGTGCTTCAGCCTATTCCTTTTTCGGTTGCTGTCAGATAAGTTATTGTAAAAAAAAAAAAAGAAAAAAAAAGAAAAAAGGAAGGATATATACATATGTATGTATATGTTGTTTTTTTGTTTTTTTAATTTATTATTTCTTGTTTTAAACCGAAATAAAAGTATTCATTCATTCATTCATTCATTCATTCATTCATTCATTCATTCATTCAAAATTAAAATCAAAACATTTTCAAATTCCTCTTTTTTTTTCCTTCCATATTATTGCCATTTCTTGTTTTCAATTAGAAGTAGTAGAAGTAGTAGTAGTAGCTATGACTAATTACAAAAACCTAGTAAACCATTTTTCTCAATGATCTATTAGCATTTCATAAACATATTGAGGAACATTGCATTTTTAAGGCTGTTTTATGTTTCCTTCCTTGAGGATTCATGCCGTCATCAAGCTACTGCTGCCATCTAGTGGTTTAAAGCTAGAACAATTTATAGCACATCTGAAGATGGAACATCTCAGACATACGATTCAAGGTTCAGAGCAAAAGTTCATGAGGCTTTGGCAGCCATTTTTACTGTACTTTGAGAAAGTTTCCACGGGCTGGTGAAAAATGACCTGTATGTTACAGCTGTAGCACTGTAATTCCTCCCTTTTTTTTCTCTCTCTTCCCTCCCCCCTTCCCACCTCAGGTGCACTGCCATAGATCTGTTGTGTGTTTGTGGTATCTGCTATTTTTTGTGTTTTGTTTTGTAAAAAATCCAATAAAAATATTGACATTAAAGCTAGAACAATTTAACAGTTGAATTAAAATAATTCAACACTTTCAAACCCTTTGCACAAAGTAGATATTGCTTTCTCTATTTATATAAAAACTTATTGTTTTCTTCAATTAATTTCCTTCAAGCTGAACAGAGTTCATGAACAGGTAATATGAGATATCACTGACAGTTTAACAACTTTACTATGAAGTTTAACATGAACTGAGTGAAAAGATTGTAAAACAAAAAAAAAAAAACAAAAACAAACAAACACTAGTTTGATTTCAAACATTGGTTAAAAGACAAAAACATTATTAAGTACAAGTCTGAAAAATCCAACATGTTTAATTAGTTTAATTTAATTAGACGTGTGAGGCTGAAACAGATTCCTGAAGTTTTTTTAACATTTTCTACCCTCCTCTTCCTCAGTCTGCTGCTGTAATGTAGAACAAAATGGGCCCCATACCATCAGGACCCTGTCCAGCTTCGGTCCTCGAGGGCCACAATCCTGCAGGTTTTTTAGGCCTCCCTGCTCCAACACACCTGACTCAAATTAATGAGCCATTGTGCAGAACTTCATAGGCTTTTAGACTCATTTAATTTGAGTCAGGTGTTGAAGCAGGAAGGGAAAGTAAACATGCAGGACAGCGGCCCTTAGGGACCGACTTTGGACACCCCTGCTGCCATAAAATTGCCCACCACTTCGAGACTCTCTCCGCTCACCGATTTTACATGTTTGGAGGCCATTTGCTGGCTTGTGAGAGAAAAACATTGACATAGCCTTTTTTGTATTTACGGTATTTACATATAATCCAGATTCTTCATAATTATTGTTTTTATATGATTTTCTATTATTTTTTTCTTTTTTTTTCTTTTAGAAAAAAGAAAGAAAGAAACTACGACAATATTTAAATTTACCTTCTGGGATTTCTTTTAAAAAAGCATTTTCTGTTACATTTTATTTGAACCATCATTATGATCACACACTGATCTGCAATCAGCCAACACTCACCCCTCCCCCTACCTCCCTTCCCGGGTTGTCGTGTGCTGATGACGTCAAGGTAATGGCCGCTCTCGCTGCTCCGTGCGAGGTGTTATATTTATTCCTCCACAGCAGCTGAATTAAACCGTGAAATATAAACTGTAAACCACAAAGATTGATATCAGCGGGAGGGGCCGTCGTTAGCGCCGCAGCACCGTCAGTAAAGAGCTCCGGGTCGGCAAGGTGAATAAGAATGTGTGCTTGTTAGCTTATTAGCAGTTAGCCGCTAGCAGCAGTTAGCTTAGCTTCAGGGAGGCGACTTCGTTTAGGGAAAGATGGCGGGTCTGTCTCCGCGTAGCCTCGCTCCCAAAGCGGCGATGGTCGGTTATTTCTCCCGCTATACGCGCCGCTTTACATATTTATATCGTCGTTTTGGTTTGGTTTGGGCCAGTTTGCGCTGGTTAGTCGTCATGACGCCAGACTCGGGCCTAGTCGTCAGCTCGCGCGACCGGCTGTTGTGTTGTACAGTCTCAACACAGCTTGCTACACACTGTTATCTTACAGTCTCATCTTAGTTTATCATCTGATGTCTTACAGTCCCATCTCAGCTTGTTAGTTGATGTCTTACAGTCTCCTGCTGCAGTGTATTGGTCGAATGTTAACTGTGACAACACCAGTAGCTGAACCATATAGGCTTATGGGAAAACTGCTGTCAGTTATTGAGAGGAAAGGAATAACAACCATGTCTGGTTTCTTTCCACTTGCAACTCTGCTCAGATCATGCTGCATTGCTTAAACTCATTAAAATGGTAATGCAAGCACTAATTCACGTACAGGAAGATTTAACAGTCTGTGAAGATCATGAATCAGTCGGTTCTAGGATGGAAGTTTGCATGATGCATGTTGCCGATATAGAAGATTGTCCCATACTTACTGCAGAATGAAAGCTAAGTTCTTACATGTTAAGTATGTGGTCTGACAGTGTGTTTCTCTCAGCAGAATATTCTCTGATGGATACCCCTGAAAGCCCTACCCAGTCTCCTCTATCTCCTGAGGAGGAGGAAAAGGGTCTTTCCGACTCTGAGCTGCTACAGTATCCTGATGAAGAGGCGGACAGGGTCATCTCCGACAGCGAGTTGCTCCAAGATGAGGAGACCGGAGGCTTGGTTGATGAGGATGAGGAGGAGGTGTTGGAAAGCCAAGGAAGAGGTTCTGAGTTAGAGGATGAGGTCGTCCCTGACTTCGTCTCTGATCCAGAGGATGAGGAACTGGATGGCGATGAAGGAGGGATGGAGCAGGAAGATGAGACCATTGTGCTGATGGAGGGGGATGAAGATGGGCCGCAGGGGGGTCAGTTGGAGGAGGAAGAGGATCGAATTGTTGACACCCCACAGTCTCCCGACTCAGAGCCTGAACAGGTCAAGAGTCACGCAGAGGATGGAGAAGATGGTGAGGAAGGATATGTTAAATATAGGAAAAATGTCTCAACAGAGCAGAGGGATTATGATGAAGAAGAGGAGGAGGAAGATAAAAACAGAGCCGAGGAGGAAGATGAGAGAAGGAGGGCTGTTGCAGCGAGGCAGATGAAAGACGACTCTGCTTCAGTTTCTCGAGAGCTCGACGAGCATGAGCTGGATTACGACGAGGAGGTTCCAGAAGAGCCCAGCATCCCTGCACCCGATGAAGAGGAGGATGAGGAAGACGCAAAGGTGGAGGGAGAAGACGAGGAGGAGGAAAGTGAGGAGAAGAGCAGTAAGAAAAAGGTGAAGAAGCCAATCCTCCCGCCATCTCCAAAAGATGGCGAGTCCAGAAGGACAGATGAGTCCAAAGGACCTGAGAGGACTCGTAGGGAGTCCTTCAGAGACAAGAAGAAGGATGAAGATGATGGAGAGATCGATGAAGGAGAGATCGATGTAAGTGACAGCAGTTTTTCTGCTTTGATTAGTTTGTTAGTTGGCTGATGAATGACAGACCGGTTTATAGCAGAAGCTGTTCCGGTTCCATTCGGACCTGGATCTCCTGCCAAAGCAGAAAGTTCTGATTTACAATGATAATACATTTTGTACCATGGTCTGAGTGAATACTCCATTCTGATTGGCTGCAGGATGTCTGTTAAAAAGTGTTGTAGTGTTGTTTACCTTCGCTTTGGGGGTGTGTGCCACTTGTGTCTGAGACGGGAGGGGGGGGGAGTTGAGCGCGCTGATAACTACAGGGGCCAAGGAGAGCATTTGCAGTGCAGATTAAAGAAAGAAAATAATTGTGATTTTCATCAATAGAGTATGTTCAGACATACAAGTATCTTGGCATAGAGATTGACTAAGTTTTCATTTAAGTGGCATATTGAAAATGTTGTTTAAAAGTTGAAGGTAAAACTGGGCTTTTTTTTCCCCAGAAACAGATCATGTTTTTCTTTCAGTGCTAGAAAGCATCTTGTTGTAACGACCTTCTTGTCCATGCTAGATTATTGCGATTATTATTGTTTATTCTAATGCACCTTTCACCTGTCTCCATATGTTGGATGCTGTCTGTCAAGGTGCACTAAGGTTCATACCAGGATGTAAATCTCTCACTCACCACTGTCATTTATATTCTGATGTGAGCTGGCCATCATTGTCAGTTCGTAGACTCGTGCATTGGTACATCTTTATCTATAAAACTATCCTTGGACTGTTCCACTAAGCTGCTTTTTGTGAAAACCTACGATTTTAACAGTAAAAAAACAACATTAATGTATTAATAACTAAATATTTATTTATTTCGTAAGTGACCATGTTATAAGCAGGATAACGCCCTTCAAGGTGTCCTTTATCATAAATTTGGATGACGTGGGAGCATGAACCATTCAATGCGAAGCGGAGGGTAGTTGCTTCTGCAAAGTCCATTTAAGCTATTGTATTTCCATGGACTTTCATAGTTTTCTGACTTTTAAGGGCAGTTGCGAGCATGTGTGAGTGACGTGTGCATAAATTTCGTAAAGGGTCCATTTTTATCATAGGTATTAGGGATCGACTGATCCAGATTTTTTTAGGGCTGATACCGATATTTTCTCATCAGGCGATAGCCGATACAGCCTGCTGATAGTATGGGCTGATATTACATTACCAGTATCTGCCCCATATAGTATACCAGCACTCCCAGGCTTTTCATATCATTTTTCATTTCAAAGTGTTTTGACTTTGTGAGCAGCAGATGATTCAAATTTAAAGTTCAAGATGTACCTGACTTTACCTGCAGTTCAAATCGCCGCTCATATTTATGTTATCACCTCATAATTCTTCTATCTGATATTGAAAATGTATTTTGGTATGAACATTGAACAGAAGCTAGAATGTAAAATATAAAATCCCAAACCAAATCACAATAGTGGTCAGAAAAATGGCTATTAGATTTTTTTCCCCCTCATATTGTTCAGGCTGAGACATAACAGCATCCCACATATATGTGCAAACTAAAAAGCTGGTAAAACGCAGAGCAAATGAACTGAGACACATGCAGTGAATCTTGACTGCCTGGTATTCTTGTTTTTACCAAGTTCTCACCAGTAGCTGGTAATGTAAGAGTTACTGGTTATGACCTAAGGTACATTCATTCATTTATTTCTTTTATATAGCACAGATTTCTGCATCCAGCTGGATGCCCAAAGTGCCATACATAGGACATCAAAACAAGGCAAGGCAAGTTTATTTGTATAGCACATTTCATGTACAGAACAATTCAAAGTGCTTTACATAAAACATTATAAGCAAAAGGGAGAGAAAAAAAACAATTAGAAGCATGATTCAAAATTAAAAGCATTTAAGATTAAAAAGAGAGAATACAGAGGCTAAAAACATACACTGCCTGGCCCAAAAAAAAGTCGCCACCTGGATTTAACTAAGCAAATGGGTACGAGCCTCCTATTGGATAATTACTGCATGGGTGATTATCTTTCAGCTGGCAACAAGTTATTTAACCCCAACTGGTGCAATGACTTGCTTCTCATTTCCTAAACAACCATGTCGAAAGACACATCCCGTGGTCGTGGAAAAGATGTTAGTCTTTTTGAGAAGGGTCAAATCATTGGCATGCATCAAGCAGAGAAAACATCTAAAGAGATTGCAGAAACTCCTAAAATTGGGTTAAGAACTGTCCAATGCATTATTAAAAACTGGAAGGATAGTGGGGACCCATCATCTTCAAGGAAGAAATGTGGCCGGAAAAAAATCCTGAATGATTGTGATCGGCGATCACTTAAACATGTGGTGAGATCAAATCGAAGAAAAACAACAGTAGAACTCAGGGCTATGTTTAATACTGAAAGTAAGAGCATTTCCACACGCACAATGCGAAGGGAACTCAAGGGATTGGGACTGAACAGCTGTGTAGCCGTAAGAAAACCACTAATCAGTTTGGCTAACCGGAAAAAAAGGCTTCAATTTGCTAGGGAGCATAAAGATTGGACTGTGGAGCAATGGAAGAAGGTCATGTGGTCTGATGAGTCCAGATTTACCCTGTTCCAGAGTGATGGGGGAATCAGGGTAAGAAGAGAGGCAGGTGAAGTGATGCACCCATCATGCCTAGTGCCTACTGTACAAGCCTGTGGTGTTATGATCTGGGGTTGCTGCAGTTGGTCAGGTCCAGGTTCAGCAACAGTATGTGCTCAAAGAATGAGGTCAACTGACTACCTGAATATTCTGAATGACCAGGTTATTCCATCAATGGACTTTTTCTTCCCTGATGGCACAGGCATATTCCAAGATGACAATGCCAGGATTCATCGGGCTCAAATTGTGAAAGACTGGTTCAGGGAGCATGACACATCATTTTCACACATGGATTGGCCACCACAGAGTCCAGACCTCAACCCCATTTAGAATCTTTGGGATGTGCTAGAGAGGGCTTTGCGCAGCGGCCACACTCTACCATCATCAATGCAAGATCTTGGTGAAAAATTAATGCAACACTGGATGGAAATAAATCTTTTGACATTGCAGAAGCTTATCGAAACAATGCCACAGCGAATGCGTGCCGTAATCAAAGCTAAAGGCAGTCAAATAAAGTATTAGAGTGAATGACCTTTTTTTTTTTGGTGGCGACTTTTTTTGGCCAGGCAGTGTATAAACACGTAAACACATAATACCTACTTAAAAAGAGAAGAATTAATATTGCAAACATTGCATTTAGTTAAAAAAAGAAAAAATCTTCCCAGTTCATTCCCCCTCTCCCCCATGTTGGAATCCAACCTGCAAGGACGCAGGTTGCCTTGCTTACGGGTGATGCTGCAGACGTGTAGCTTTGTGTCTCTAGAATAACACAACTGGTCGAAGATTCCTACATAAAACTGAACTTTGTTAGGCTTTACTTTGTATAGATATCTGGAAAATAAACTAAGTTCCCAGTGTGGCGCGATGACCAATCAGGATTCACGCGTTGGTTTTTTTGTGTTTACAGGATGACGACCTGGAGGAGGGTGAGGTCAAAGATCCCTCGGATAGGAAGATCCGGCCACGTCCCATCTGCAGGTTCTTCATCAAAGGTAACTGATTCTAATTTAACTCGCCTTCATCACATCTCTACATGTTTTACAGCCTTGCCTCAACTTCCTAGTTCCTCTCGCCAAAGCAGTGAGCAAAGGGAGTGTGGGCCAATCCCATAAGAGACAGGAGGCCAGACGATAGCTGTCTTTCTTTCAGAGTTGTCAGTTAAATATCAGACATTATATAAATGCATCAACCGACCACTTATTTCTGACATATGGTCATTAAATCTGTTTATCATATGAAAGAAAAATGTTTTCACGCTCTAGTTTTCATGATACCATATTTCTGTTTTGATACCGATACCATTTTGCATTTTGATACTTTTTGATCCTTTTTCAGGGATTAAAGTTTTCTGTCGCTGTGACGGATTTCCATCAGTTAGAAAATGAGAGGGAAAAAACAGATCAACTTGATTTTGTTGCGGTTGCAAGTACGCTTTTTTAATTCGTGTTATTAACATGACGCTGCTCTCAACCAATGAAACCTGGTAAAGCCGTAACGTTAGCCAATCAAAAACAGAAGAGTGCAGGTCAGTGCAACCTATGGAATGGCGCGTCTTTATCGGTCTTGACATGTAAAATGAAGTTGGGAGCGTCGGACTACGAGACGTGTTGTTTAAAACAACTGAGATGAAGGAATGTTAGCGTGGGTGGAATTAATGAAGCTGCAGGCCCGATGTTATCTGTGGTTTAATTTTTCAAACTCCAAGTGGATCGCTGGCAATGTTGTCAGACAGCAGCTTTGGTGAGTATCTGTTTGCTGCTTATTAATGCCATTAAATGATGTTCTGTTGAGGTTAGAGTGAATGTGAATGTAATGAAAGTTCAACGATATCTCCGTGTTACCGTCACCGCTGTGCATTTTTTCCTAGCTTCAGCACCGCGATATAGAAGCTTGTACTACAGTAACATTGCAGCGTTTGTGGCGCTCCTCGTTGCAGCGAGTGGTGCAGATCTACATCTTGTCTGGAATTCGCGAGACTAAAAACAGGCTCGTCAGTGAAAACAAACACTGCATTATATAAGATTATGAACCTGAATTCAAAATTGATTATTATAAAATGGGTAACGTCATCGTAAACCCGCTGTAATCCACGGCTTCTCTGGGCTTACCGATTTAATAACCCATCTGTAAAAACAGCTTCTTTATAAACTCTTTTTTTTATCAGAGCCGCAGCCTAAATGACAGATAAAGCTACGAGATGCTATTCTGACAAGATGTCATCAATACAGATGTTAAGTTTCCCGATCTTGTGATATATCTGGTTCCACCTGCATGTACGTTCTAAGTTAACATGCTTTATCAAATCAAATCAAATTTTATTTATATAGCACTTTTCATGCATGGCAGCTTTACAAAGTGCTTCACATAATAAAAACAACACATTACATCAGCAGTCCCCCAAGTTTATCTAAAACAGCACATCAACAAATCAATCCTAAAGCCAACGGGGAGCCAATGCAGCGATTTTAAGATTGGTGTAATGTGTTGTCATATAAGAATGTCAGCTGTTACTGTTACAAAGTCATGTCTTTGATTTACTAGTCAGAAGTCTCATCAAGCCATGAAAATACCACTAGATTAAATTTTGTCTTTTCTGTCGCTTTAAAAATCATCCCTTCTTCTCTGTAGAATAATAATTTTTATAGCAGCCAAACATAAAGTATATTGAAAGGAAGATCAACAAAAATGAAAGACAAACTCTATGATATTCTGTTAGATTTACATGTTGGTGACCTTTGTTTTCACCGAAAAGACCCGGATGTAACTAAGTTTACAGAAGTTCTGTGCTGATATATCCAGGCCTCTTTCCTGGCACAGCTAGGACAATTACAGTCATTTCTTCTGATTTATTAGGTGTTCTAAGAGTAATAAAACTTGCATTGAAAAGATTTATAGATGGTAATTTATTTGTAATAATACATTAAAAACTGAGTAAAAACAAAAATCAGTGAAATAGTTCAAAAAGATTTTAGATAGATGGAAAGGAAAAAGGAATACTTTATTGATACCTGGCAGAAAATCTGGGTGAGTCACTCGCCCAGCTAGTAAACAGGACAGTACTGAATTATCTTACATATGTTAATGAATTAACTTCATATAAATCAAGAAACTTCTGATCAGTCCATATCAATTTCAGACTAAAAATAATGCACTGATTTAAGCTCCACCCAGTTCAACCAGCCCACTTCCAGTTTAGGCCCCACCCATTTATACAAATGAATGGGCCTCAGATGACCCCCTCTCAAGCCACCAGGGTTAGCAGAGCTTCACTCCATGGAGTTTCAGTGGCGGCCAGTTATTCTTAATTTGCAAAATGCATGGCAGTAAAACTACTGAAAACATTACACACACATAAAAAGCCCCGTTTCCACCCGCGGGTCTGGGTTGGGTCTGGTCGGGCCAGGCCGGATCGGGTGGGTTTTGGTACGGATGTGTTGATTTCACGCTGCGTCCCCACAGCAACCTGTACCCTTACTCTGGAGGCGCTGGACAGCGCTGCTACGTGACCGCGTGACATCAGCGCCATGCAGCGCCGTTTAACCAAAACCCCGTGCCACACATGACAGAAACAAAAGGAGTCACCCCGGCTTTGTTTTTACGCTTGGTCATGCGGGAAGTGAGATTTTTCAACAAATCAATGTATTGCTTTGTGTTAGCTCCACCTCTTTGGTCCGGATCGGTTAGATCAGTACCCCTACCGAAGGGTGCCAAAAAAGTAGGCCGGGTCGGGTCGGATATAAGGGTACCCATCCCAGTTTTTATCTGTGGAGACGCAAAAAAACGTGGACCGATCCGACCCGACCCGACCCAGACCCGCTGGTGGAAACGGGGCTAAAGAGTACTGTGAATATGGAGGAGAATATAGTGTGTGTGTGTGAGTGAACATGTGTGTAAAATTCAAGGCAAAATAAACTTTTAGTTTTTTTTCTTGATCAAAAGAGTGCATCCTCTCTCTTACTGGATGCATGTTTAGTATGTTTTTGCAGGTGCATGTTTGAAGTCTGTCACAATAGTTTCCAGCCTTTTCTGGCTGGTAATTTCTTCAGCAGACAATGAAGCGAACACTGATTGGAGGAAGCTCATGCTGCAGTGTTGCAGTCATCTGAGGAAAGTGAGTAGGATTCTTTAGAGAGTCAGGAGGAAAACTTCCTGGATCCAACAGAAGGGTCCACCAGCCAGGAAAGGATGATGATGAGGAGGAGATGGAGGATGAAGAAGAGGAGGGAATAGATGGTGATATTTGGTGTTTTTCCAATGAATGATTAGGGATTTTCTGACACGTAGAGAATAAAAAATGAAAAAAATATTTAAAGATGAAAGAGAGCGTTATATTTATGGTTATGTCTAAAGTTGTTAAAAGCATCTGATGTGAAAAAAGTGAAGAAAAAAAAAATAAGGCATTTTACTACAGTTTTATAAAGGGTACTGTTTTGGTACCTAAGCTGAAAGAGTGTTTTTTTTTGTTTTGTTTTGTTTTTTTTTTTTTTTTTTTAGATAAATGCTGATGGCTTTGAAAGGTATGCCTATAAATCAGTGTTCCTGTTAATCACTGACCTTGTTAAGGGTGTGATAACAAACAAATTGTTCCACTTTGCACCTTATTTTTTGGAAATATGGCATATTTAGGGTTTTTTCAGAGTTTGACAAAAATGAGCCTAAAAAACATGAATTGTATATAAAAAAAAATAATGAAAAACTTTACATTAATGGTTAGTTCTAAAGTTTAAAGATTATGATGTTAAAAAATGAAAAAAGTTTTATTTGCTGTTTTGACAACAGTTTTATGAAGGGTACTGCTTTGTTACCGTAGGCGAAAAAGTATCGCTTTTTCCTATAAATGCTCAAAGCTCTAATAGTAATAATGCCTCAAAATTAATTTTCTTACTAATTACTGACCTTCCCGCTGTGTGTTATGTGATTCAGTTTGAAAACACACCTGAAACCAGGGATGGTGGATGAATTCCTCTCCATATGGCAATCTCCAAATACGAAACACTGTGTCTTCTCCTCAGGCCAGTTTAGTTTGTCTTTTAATCCATCGCTCGGCTGGTATAAAGATCCCACTCCATGTTTAAGCATTCCTATGTAAACCAGGTAACCCCGCCCGCCTCACCTAAGCGGCTTTTCACGAGTGGAAACCATGGTGTATCCTCACTTTTAGCTTCTCTAGTTATGGCAGCCTAATAATGATTAATTTATTTTTTACGGGATGGACTGAAGAAACCAGGATATAATAAAACTGGAGAACTGGTATAGCTGTAAATAAACATAGAAAGCAGTTAAACTCTCTGCTGTTAGTTTCTTTGGTTTGTTGTACAGCAGAGGGAGCTGTTGGACTTCAGGTCAGTTTCACCAGTGACTTCAGTAATGCATGTATTCTGTGGTAAAACAAGGACTGAACTCACTTTTATTTAGATAATCACTTAGGCTGTAGAGCGGACCCACTCCGCGCGTGCTCCCCAGGCTTTACGAGGAAGCACCGCAGGGCGGCTTTGCCAGCTTTCCTCCTGGTTATTTAGCCAGACAGACCTGCGTACTACGTGCTTGCCCTTTGTTTGATCACTTGTCCTTGATTGTTGTGCATTTACTGGTGCATTAAACTATAGCCTTTGAACGTCTCATCATCCATAGTGTCACATAGTGTAAAGTGAGATTCTCTCAGCTGACGGCTTGGTGCCACAGGTTAGGATGTAACGCTGATGTTTCAGAATAAAACGTGATCCAGAGTCTGCGCAAAGTGTTTTATTTTAAAAATCGTCCGGATCGACTTCGCTTTTCATCGACTGACTCATTTCCATCCGCTCTGCTCTGGATGAACGCAGTTTTAAAGCAGCAGAATACAGGACAGTGCAGTGTCCCCATGATTATTAGCCTGTGTGTCTGGTGATCTAACCCAGACATGTTTCTTATAGTAAATGGTGTGGACCATCATCTGTTAGATTAGTACTGTTCTGAATTATGCATTTACTATTGGCATTTTTTTGTTTGTTTTTTTGTTTAAACTTTTGTTTAAACTGTTTTTGCCTTAAATATGTTTTAAGTGTGAAAGCATTCAAGTTGGTAATTAAAACTGCATAAATTGGCTATATTAAGTTGTTTCATACACTGTATTGGTGTTTAATTTGTGTAAAATGATAAAAACAGAATTCTCAAAAATTATAAATGGAAAAACACTGAAAATGGGAAAAATTAAAACAGAATTTTAGAAAAAATAAAACAGATTTCATAGGGCTCTAACAAAGGCCCTAAAATGAAGCCCTGTGGCACTCCCAAGGTGTAATGTCTTGATGGAGAGAGGGTGTTCTTTTACTATATCCTCACACACTGCACAGTGCAGCACAGTAAAATAATGACCAGATCTATTATATTTAGTAAACACTGGTAAGCACTTTGGTAAACACTGTATACATATACTGTACACACACACTGTATACATCGGGCTTTATAAAGGAATAAATACGGACGACTAAGAATAATCTACACCATAACAAGAAGTTGTGTTGCTTCTGTTTCTCTCAGGAAACTGTACATGGGGCATGAACTGCAGATTTATTCACCCTGGAGTCAACGACAAAGGCAACTACTCCCTCATCAGTAAGCCAGACCCCTTCTCTCCCAACGGAGCCCCTCCTGGAGGACCTCACCCACTCATCCCCAACAACCCCTGGGTACGGTCCTGCTCTGGGACCCATTGTCTTCATGGGTGTCTTAGAAGAAAAGGAGCTGCTGTTAACTTTGTTGTTTGTTTTGGATGTGTCTGGTTGTCTTGAGACGATCAGCTGTTCAGAAACTGGTTAACTGTTTCCACGTTGGAGGGTGACACTGGTTAAGTGATGTTTTCATGTCGCAGGCTGCTCCTGCCGTGGAAGAGCTCCCCCCACCGCCTCCTCCAGTGGAACCTCCAGTGGAGAGCGCCTGGGAGAGGGGTCTGAGGCATGCCAAAGAGGTAAACACTTCCACCTTTTCATGGTAATTTTATGGTTATTTGGGAACAGGGATCACCAACTCTGGACCTTTTGGGCCAGCGTCTGGTAGGTTTTAAGGGTCCATTCATGTTGGGCGCAGAAGATGGATATACAGACACAGAAAACGGAGTGATACCACTGAAAACTGCTAGGTCAGTGAGCTGTATAGCTGACATGTGACTATCGAAAGGAAAAAAAACAGAGAAGAAAAAGAAGAGGCGCAGTAAGGGAAAAAAGCAGGAGAAGAAGAAGAAGACAACAAGGACAACAACAATAGAGATGGCTGTAACTTTAAAAGAATGACTGCAGGGCTGTACAGTGCGAGAGTTTTACCCGCATATGCGCCTAAAAATATATTGGTGCGAGTACCGGGATAAAAATGGGAGCACGCGTGCGAGTATAGATTTCATCCCTCTAATTTACACTTTGCTCCTAAATAAGTCAGGATTGATTTAAAGTGGAAATGAAACTGCCAACCAAACTAAATTTATTAATTTGCCAGTTGAAAAATACATGAAAAATATCAGCAAATAAGAGAAAAACGTAGCAACGATTTTATGGTCAGGACGCCGCCATGCGGCAGCTTTGAAGTCACCGCGTTGCGTTCCAGCTCCACATTGAACCATCGGTATCACCAGCTACACAACAACTAACAACCGTAACACAATTTAGAAGATGGACATAATGAAAGGCGAAGCTGAAAGGCCAGTCCAGCATCCAGATCCTGTTGCAGATGCTTTCCAGGCCGTAGGCTGTGTGACTAGAGAGGAAGCCGGGGCTGATTTGTAGCGGAGCAGGTTGGCTGCACCTGTGGGAGCGGCTTCAGCGCATCCAGGCTGCAGGATGGTGAGGGAGAGTGCCACGTTTGGTATAATGGGACCTGCCGCTGATTACTGGGAGTCCCGGATAGAAACAGTTGACGGTCATGTCAGAGAAACCTGCTGCAGAGCTGTTCTGATCATCGGACTGTAGCGAAGGGATTTATGAGTGTTGCCGATTGAGGTGTTTCTAATAAGAGGCTTAAAGAGGAACGGAGTTGGTGAATTACACAGCGATGTTCGTAAGGACCGATACCGCAGATACTGATACCGGTAAACGGAGCTCCGCTGGTGATATTAAAAACACTCAGAGCAGCTTCAGGTTTTCCTCTGCGGGCCTCTAGTTTACCAGACTCCAAGTCTTCAGATCATTTTCCTCATTTTCTCTATAAAATGTTCACACATGATCAGGAGTCAGAGGTTTCCTCTTCAGAGCCAAACCAACCAAACTGGTGACGTCAAAGCTTAGCTTTGCAAGCGTCTTTGTGGGCTTTAAATAATAATGATAATAAATAATGATTATTATTATCATCACCATCATCATCATATTAATAATAATACATCTGGGAGATTTTCTGATTGAAGGTGATGTTTGGTTACAGCTGTAATCTAAACCATTAGACGTCTCTTTTACATCGTTAGCATGGCTAGTCCAGCTTTTCTTCCATGTAGTGAAACCAATAATGAGTCTCTGGGTTTTTATGAGAACCTTTGCAGTCATGAGAGCAGATATGGGGGGTCACAACATGGCAACTTCTCTCCATATTGCTGTTTAACAAAGATTAAATGAAGATGTTACCTGCTGCTGACAGTGACGTATATAATCAGGGAGCAGGTGTTATCGCCCCCTACAGTCATAAGTTTTCATGGGTCACAGGTTTTGCTGTAACACCGGTTTGATGCCTTTTTAACAACAATGCATAATGCAAAATCAACATCCATACTAAAGCCCACCTGACCCAGACCAACCCCACCCAGACCAAATCGTACTGTGGACCGCTGGATGAACACAGCCAAGTGTGGGAAAAATTTTCAGTTCGGGTGCAGCGGCACTGCAGCGGCACTGCAGCGGCATGCGGCCACCTTGTGCGCCTCTGAGCACCACATACACAATGAATGAGTTTGCCGTCTGTCACCTGCCCTTTGTGCGTTCTATCTGAAAGGGCCTTAACACTCCAATAACTAAAACAAGATGTAGCTTGTGCGCAATTAAGGGCCTCATATCACATGACATGCATATCGGCTTGATTCTGCTGTTGATGCTTAAACTGACAAGCTTCCTTTTCTGGTTAATTTCTGCCTGCATGAACATGGATTGCTCAGCTGTTTCAGTGAACATATTCCGAAGGAAATTGTGTTAAATTTCTTGAGTAATAGCTCGCAAATATCAGAGGGAACTAGACAGAAAGGACTGCAATATGCTGTTGGTGCAGTAATGTAGATGATATTAGAATTGAGGCGAAGGCTCACTGTTCATACTAAAAGACTCAGCAACCCCACATCTTGATGACTCATGTCCAGAACATTTAAAGGAACAACAACGTTCTTGCTTTGCAGAGTAAGTCCAACATATTGTTTTATTTTAAGCTAACTGTCATGCATGAAGTCAGTAGCACAATAATCTGTTGTAAAAGCAGATCAGTTTCATGGAGGCTAATTCCCGGTTTCATGAGGATGAAAGGGCAGATTTCTAAAGACTTTGTGGTTTTACTGCAATCCGGCGCTGTGGGACCAGCCCCTTCATCTCTACCGGGGCCTCCTGGCCAGATCATGTTTGAGAACCAATTCTCTTTTACAAACATTGAACTAGTTTTTGAATTGTCTGTTAAAACTGGGTCCTAGCAGAGAAGCACTTTAAACTGGATCTTTTGGACAGAAGTGGTTTAAACTGCGTCTGTAGAACAGAACTGGTTTAAACTGGAATCTTAAGCAGAGAAGCAGTTTGACCTAGATATTGGGAACAGAACTGGTTTCAGCGAGATGTTGAGGCTTTGTATCCAGGAACCAGTCCACCAGCCATCAGTAATCTGGAGTGTTTGCTTGCAATGTAGGTGCTGAAGAAGGCCACCATCAGGAAGGAGCAGGAGCCCGACTTTGAAGAGAAGCGCTTCAACGTGACCATCGGAGAGGACGAGAGGGAACTAGACAAAGAGAACGAGTTCTTCAGAGAACGCAGCTACCGCATCATCAGAGAGTAAGACCAGTTCACAGCCAACAGTCTGACTCTGGGTATCCAGCCTGGTCCTGTGGTATGAGGGGAGGGGGTTTTGTAGCTCTTTTGGGGTTGTAGGAAAAACATTTAGAAGCAAGCTGATAAATCCAGTGTGTTTCCGACAACTGACCCTTTGCAAAGTCTTGCCCCCCTGGTTACAGTTGCTTAAACTGACAAGCTTCCTTTTCTGGTTAATTTCTGCCTGCATGAACATGGATTGCTCAGCTGTTTAAGTGAACATATTCTGAAGGAAATTGTGTTAAATTTCTGGAGTAATAGCTCGCAAATATCAGAGGGAACTAGACAGAAAGGACTGCAATATGCTGTTGGTGCAGTAATGTAGATGTAGATGATATTAGAATTAAGGCGAAGGCTCACTGTTCATACTAAAAGACTCAGCAACCCCACATCTTGATGACTCATGTCCAGAACATTTAAACGAACAACAACGTTCTTGCTTTGCAGAGTAAGTCCAACATATTGTTTTATTTTAAGCTAACTGTCATGCATGACGTCAGATACTTTTAGGTATTTGATGTGTTTTAGCCTGTTGCTAGATGTTTTCCCTTTGGGTTATAGCTGACCAGGAGGTTGTTCCCACATTGTGGGTTTGATCAATACATTGGTTCTGACTGGGATAGCTGCTACTGGACGGGAAAACTCTAGCACCTGTCTGTATCTTCACAAAATGCTAAGAGAGGACCGTGGTATACGTGTTATACATGTCTCTGTTGGCCATCAACTTGACGTACTAGTGTTTTTCTGTAATTTTTTTTTTCCAGCCTCTAGCGGCACACAGCTACCTTACTCCATGTTAGAACATCACTAACTTTTAATTAATGTTCTACTGTCTTACTGTCTTGTAGCTGACAACTGTGCTAGTTGGTGTGAGCATCTAACCTTGGCGCAAACATAAGGCGCACCCCACTGTAGGAACCTTTTGAAGTTCCTGTAACCTTTTCAGAAATGCAGCATTTTCTTGAGCATTCAGACAGACAAGAACAAGGGACCATGGTTCTCTGTTCATATAACCATTTTAGCTCCTACTCTGAGTTTCGTATTTTGTCGCCACTAAACGCAAACAATAGAATAACGTCTTTAAGGGACTAGACGCAGGAATTGTGAAAGAATAAACATGCATGTCCAGTTTTTCAATGCAAATGGGTGATGAAGCGTTAAAAACCAAAAAGCCCATCCATGTCTTTCTTCCGTTGCCTTGAACAGGCTGTGTGCTGCATAATGCGCTGCAATTCGGTGGCCAAATTTCAGTGTTGTATAAAGTACACAGAAGCCATACTTGAGTTAAAGTAAAAGTACCTTACTGGAAAATTGTTCAAGTAAAAGTGAAAGTCACCTGCTAGAATATTGCTTGAGTAAAAGTAAAAAAAAAAAGATAGCTTGTATTTACTTTGGTATCAAAAGTAAAAAAGTACTCTTAATAAAACTCAATCATTTTCTTTGTTCCTGTTTAGTTTTTAAGTTTTGTTTAATTTGCAAAGTGTAAAGGAGCTTCAATACCTCCTTACATAAACCCAACCATATACAAAAATATGTGAGACTCCTGACACAATAATGTGACCATCATTTTGAAATTTACCCGCTGGCCCCTGCTTTCATCCGCCACACGACGGGGTAAACCAATGATAAAGTCTTGCGGTGTGTGTCCAACATCATTGGCTACTAGTCCAGCTACAACAAAACAACGATTGTCCTTTGGCTGTAACGTTCCTCCTTATTTTGTGATGAGTAACGAGGATGCTCAGGTAAATGTAACTGAGTGAAAGTACTGATTTTTTTGTCGGAAAATGTAGCGAAATAAAAGAAAAAGCCGTCAGAAATAGAAGCAGTAAAGTACAAATATAAAAAAAAATACAACTTAAGTAAAGTAAAGAAGTATTTTTACTTCGTTATTTTACAACACTGCCAAATTTCCTGCGCAGTCCTGTAGATGTGACATCAGTTGACGCTGCATACACATCCACAACAGTTTTGATCCAGGAAAGAGAGGGTTGCAGTGAATTCAAACACTGCAAGGGATATTTATGATTCTTCTGCCGTCAGCAAACGATCCAGATCAGCTGAAAGATACTAAAAAGTGGCACTACAAAGAAAAAGACTATCAGCGTAGTAAACAACATTATAGCTTCAGTTTGTGCACGCTCCCGTGCCGACTTGGCTGGTGGCTGCAGTTACTTGCAGCACCAGTCGCGTCACTCGCGAATCTCATTTCTTAATCTTGCTTCTAGTCTCTTTAATGTTTACAAATACGACACGGTTAAAACCAGTGGATGTTTAATAAGTTAAACTTGCATGTTGTCTCCTTTGTCTGCGGCGCTCTGCTCTCCTGTCTTCATATGCCTCCAAAAAACGAAGTATTGCCTGCAGCTCGATTCTTCTTCCCCTGGCTGTTTCTATGCTCTTCAAGCTTCAATGTTAGACGTCTGATGTGATCGTCCATGATTAATAATCCCGTCATGCAGATCATGAAAACAGTAGTCTGCATGAGTTGTCTTCTCTTCTTACTTTTCACAGGTTTTTTTTTTTTAATTTGTTTTGGTGCCAAAGTGACACGCCACTGTCACAGACGGTTGCATTGCATCAGTCGCTATCAAAGTCCCCGACTCATGTGCAAATGCAAAATGACACAGTTCCCTTGAAGAGGGGTACTTCATAAAATGAAATTTGAGGTGAGCAGTTCTTAGAACTGCTCTGTCTGAATGTGGCTATAGTTTGTTCAGCTTCGAGTTCAGCCTAACTCAGCAGCGAGTGAGATCCTTCACACTGTTTAATCCATATTCCACATCTCTCCAGTTGTGTTTTTTTGGTTTTTGAGAAGGCAAAAAATACTTCATCACCCAAGAATTTTGGATATCTGTCATCTGATTGTAAGATCCTGTCTATGCACTGCTCCGGTATTTTGCGAAGGAAGTGAAAGTTTGCCAGAGGCTCCTACTCTTGCTAATGTATGACTGGTCAGTGGTGGTTTTAGGGCAGGGCTGGCAAAGGATCAATTGAAGGAATTTAAGGTCATTTTCACACATATTTGGGTTGATCCAGGCGCTACCGCATCAGTGAAAAGGTTACAATGTTTCAATTTTCAACTAATACGACTCCGTTTCACATATCCTTTTTAATCACCTCGCCCAACAGTCGCTCTACAGACTGGAGTGTTGTGTATCCATGGCAACCAGACGAAAGTAGAGGCATCCCCGCTGTAAAACGTGGTTGTGTTGTAAACAAAACACACATGAATGGAGTGTTGAAGACGAGACACGGTTGCATGTGGAAAACAATGTTGTCATGTAATAGAGGCGGCGGATTTCCAGACAAACCAGAGCAAGGCACAGATTGATTCTGTTGAACCGCGAAGTCCAACCATACGCAGATATTATGGGCAAACAGACAGGTACCGGTGAGTTGTAAACATGAGCATTAACGCTTAGCCTACTAGCCCTTGTTGGTAATTTGTCCATTGTTTGTGAACGCCCCACTGATCTCAACATTTGACATACATTAGTTGCTAGCAGACACAAGATGATACTAAACATTACAGTTAGGCCATAACCCTGTTATTTGTAATAACACTGTCAATTAGAAGGATATCACTATAGTACAGCTGCCTACGGATACCTGTTTAGTTCAAAAAGGCGGAGTATCTGGAATTTAGGTTGAGCTAAAGTTGGTGCGCTTTTGCACATCACTCACGCCGCATTTCAGGTCAACGCAAGCCGCTTTGAAACCACCCTGTACAGGCAGCCGAGAGCGGGCAAGTTAGGTCGACTACGAGTGCGAGTGGCGTGTTCACACAGACCCAGTCGTGCCGTGTTCGGTACCAAAACCCAGTTAGGTCGACCTAAATGGGTCCTGTGTGAAAACTGCCTAAGTTGGGCTGTCCTGGGGGAGGACGGGCAGTGTCTCGTTACTACATGTACCCAGAGGTTAATATCTCTGGATCCGATGTGTCCTGACATTTTAACATGAGATTGCTGCCTATTCTCAGTATTTATCTTAAAACTAATCAATCGAATCAGCTTTTAAAGTGGTCTCCAGCTAGGAGCGACAATGAACCTTGTTTGATAAACATTTGCGTCAGCTGTAAAAACGTGATATTGAAAATGCCCTGTTTGGTTGTATTCATTTTGAACAGTTAGTTTTGCTTGTTTGCTGCCACTGTTTACATTGCCTACGTTTTGGGTCAGGACGTATGAGGGTTGCTGCTGGTCTTGGCTCCATGTAGCAGATCTGGGGTCAGTGTTTCATGTTCGGTCTCTGTCAGCGGTTGTTCACTGTAAGCTTCTGAGTTGTGCCTCACTTATAAAATAATATAAAGTCAACATGGTAAATCATGAATAAATGAATGGTAAATCACTCAAGCAAAAATGCTGTTAAACTGATGAGTAGCAGCAGGTATTTCAAGATGCAGATGAACCTCTCCATCACAATCCCCCAGAGGCTGCAATCGTACATAAAACTGTACCTTAACATTGTCTACTTGTCTGTTTTCCTGTACTTGAGCGGCAGTAACACACAAATTTGATCAATTAAGTCCATTTTTTTTATTTGTACATGATCAAAAAAAGTTTGTAGCTGATACCATGCAAAAATATGGGGGAGTGGGTAGCCTAGTGGTAATGTTGCAGGCTTTGGCGCAGAGGACTCAGGTCCCCCAGGTCGGCCCACTGCTATCTGGTACTACTGTACAGAGATGGGTAAAATGCAGGGCCCTAATTTCCCCTCTGGGATCTAAACAGTATATCCCCAAAAATATGAAAAGAACATGCTGAAATACTGAATGTTTATACACCATTAGTTTGCTGTGAATAATGACTACACTAATAAAAGCTGTTTTCCTGTTTCAGTGAGATGGACTTCAGAGATCCTATTTATGGGTAAGTGTTGAGCCCAGTTTTATTGTCAGAAATAAGCAGTAGAGGGGCAACAGTTTTGTTCTTAAAGCATGTAAAATGGGTCAGAAGTAGTATAAACTAAAGCCAATAAACTAACACAAACCATCAGACGCATTTATGTAGACAACTTCAGGTGCTGCAGGATGAAGAGAAAAAAGTTTAACCCAGTTTTCTCCGCAGCGATCCGTATGCTGACCCTTACTATGACTATGAGATGGAAGCCTTATGGCGGGGTGGCCAGTATGAGAACTTCAGAGTCCAGTACACAGAAGCCCCTCTTCCCTACCACTACAGCGTGAGTATCCTCAGCCTCAGCCATAGCAAACAGCATTTAATCTGGATGTCACAGACAGGTGGGATCATAATGTGGACATTAGGGGTGTCAACGTTTACAATTTTTTCTACACGTGTAATCGGGAATGCTAACCGTTGTGTACAGAGATTAATGATGTTTATCTGCAATTCCACTGTGAAGTCCAAATATAACGTTCTTTCAACGTTTCACCTCACCAACAAGCTCCTCCACTTCATTCTCCATGAAACTGCGTTTTCTCGTCTTCTCAGTCGCCACGATCAAGTTTAAATGCCTCAGATCAGCTGGCTTATTTATATGCAAAAATATCCATGAGGTGCTTTGCATTGACCCTTCATGGTAGAAAGTGGGCGTGTAGGGGGCGGGATATGAGCCAAATTCACCTGCGCAAACTCCCAAGGAGAGTGTGATTTATAAAGGGGAAATTGCTTGGATTTTTGCGTACGCCCGGTTTTATAAATCTGAATATTTTTCGGCGTAAGCAAACTTTGGGGTTTTGGTGCACGTACACTTTTAGTATAGATTCTGCGCACAGTTTTATAAATGAGACCCCTGGAGCTTAAAGACATAGAAAGAAAGTTTATGTGGGTTTACACTTTAGCAGGACATAAGCAGAACGTTTCCTTTTCTGATCTCTTTAGGAGCGAGAACGCGACCCACGAGAGCGCCACCGAGAGCGAGAGCGGGAGAGAGATCACCGCGAGAGGGAACGGCGGCAGCGAGAGAGAGAGCGGGAGAGAGAGCGGGAGCGCGAGAAGGAAAGGATGCGACGGAAAGAGGAGTGGGAGAGGGACCGGATGAAGCGGGATGAGAAGGAGAGGCCAAGGATGAGACCTCCTCGAGATGTCAGAGAGAAGAAAGACGAGGACAAACTGAAACCACGCTCCCCCCTCAGCATGCCTCCAAAGTAAGAGGAAATCTGGTTTATTTCATTCTGTATTTTTCATCTGTAGTGATTCATTAGCCAGGGGTGAGATTCATCATTATCTGTATCAGCAGCGTTCCTCATCTCATTCTCATCTTACATCTGGGGTTGTACTTTTATAACAACTGGTTTATCACACTACTTTTTTTGTTTGGTACACACCACCCAGTATGTCCTGAAGTTTAACAAGAAAGACAACAGGGTTAAAAAAAAAAACTCAATTTATGTGAACAGATTTCTCCATACCACATCTGTTGCTGTTAAACTGCAGAAACGTCTGTGTTACCAACTAGTTCAGTTTTCAGTAAATATAAATGTCTAAAAAGTAATAGGCTGAAGCCTAAACTTGTTTTCCCCACCTCTCATAATATTATAAATTGAACAAAATCAAAAGGTTGCCATGCTCTAAATCACATTTTTACAAAAGCCAGGACTTTTGTGCAGTATACATCATAATTTTCAAACATTCTAATCATAACCCACAGGATGCAAACAAAATATTCTAGGGATGCACAAAAATGAAAATTCTTCGACCGAAACCGAAAACAAAAAACGAGCAAACCAAGGCCGAAAACCGAATTACCGAAAGAAATTATGTCAATTACGTATTAGTACCACAGCATTTTTGGCTACGATGTGTACTAACCTCACTAAACTCAAGGCATTGCAATAAATCAAATACAAAAGTATCAAAATATTTATTTACCACTGACATTACAGCAATGCACAATATAAATTAAAATTTAAAATGAAATATTTAGTTTGACCCCACTTATGTGTACATTACATAATTCCTTTTAAAAAAATTTCTGTAGGACTCTTACAACAAATAATATACAGGCTTAAAACTGATTGGCCTGCTGAACGACTGTGAAATTAAATATGTTCTCACATAAAAACACAAAGTGCATAAGTCGTATGCTGGATGCGCTGTTTGTCACATATCACAATTTTCAGCTGTGTT
This sequence comes from Atherinomorus stipes, assembly GCA_023101725.1. Taxonomy (NCBI): domain Eukaryota; kingdom Metazoa; phylum Chordata; class Actinopteri; order Atheriniformes; family Atherinidae; genus Atherinomorus; species Atherinomorus stipes. Next base: position 219,212 of record JALJCO010002819.1, on the reverse strand, counting down.
GTTTTGGTGACTTATGTCTTTCTTTCTTTCAACCTTTGTGGCCAAATTTTCGGTGCATCCCTAAAATATTCCTTATCATTTGATGGTTACAAACAGCCTTCAATCCCAATTTAGGATTTTATAATGTTATCAATAAAAAAAATTAACCTGAATTAATGTTGAACAGTCTTTTAATTCTTGTTCCAACTTATTCCATACATTAATCCCAAAAACAGAAATAGTGTTGCTTTACATTTGTTCTCACATTAGTTTTTTTTTGTTTTTTTACATTTTACTCCCTCGAATATTGTAATCGGGCTCTCTTTTTGAAGCAATCCCTGTTTATGAACATGTCAACCATAAGTCAAGAGGGGTGGTTACAAGATGACTGGTACAGATCCAGCTGCAGCCGAGAGCAGAGGCGGCTGTGAATGGCTGCTCAACATCAGCTACGGTGCATCATCATGGAGGCTAAGTTTATGAAGCTCTCCTAGCCGATAAAGGATTTGAAAATAATTGATGCTGGGCACATCTGATACTGCATCACTGTAACTTTGGACATTTAAAAACTTCATAAAAGGGATAAATATAAGAGCAGCAAACTGCAGCCTTCTGAGTATAAAAATTCGGGATGCTGGATCCACCACATCCACCTTTAAACACACCTGGACAGGTTAGTCAAGGTATTTTAAGCTTAATGTTAGCATGTTTGCAACGAGCTAGCACCGTAGCTGCATAAATATGAGCTTGTTGATATCTTTAGTTCGTACTAAAGTTATGTTAACTCCATAAGACGACTACTGAATGTATTCTGGAGAAGAGTGATACGTTGTCACTCAACAGTTTCCATAAACTGTGCCTACCATGATCTAAATTGTCTCTTCAGGTTAAAAACAAATGTTCAAAAGTATTTTTTTCATGTATTTTCCAGAAAGAAGCCTCCAAAATCCAGGTGGCGATCCTGTAGCCTTTTCATGTGTTTTCTCTGAGAGATATCCTGAGTTCTGCTAATAATTGGACCAGAAACACCTACAATGATGACTTTTCTAGTGATGATGATGATGTGTGAACAGCAGCTGCAGATGAAGACTGAATACCATGAAGTGGAAAAGTTTGTCTGCGTTAACTTGAGTAATGTCATTTCAGTTTATGATTCAGAGGTGACAGATTTAATGCTATTCTGTTACCTGGATGCACCCCAAGTGCACTTTGTGCTCTGGTTTTGAAATTGTGGAATTTTGAAACACACTTTTCCATCATTCTTGAGGCTAATAATGACGCAGCAGCTGACTCCTCATCTTTTGCTGTCAGCCATGATTAATGTTTCCCTGGAGATATATATAGAAAGGAAGTATTTCCTCGTCACCAAGCTACTGTCAGGTGACCTGTGTTAGAAGCTGAGCCAGTTGGTGTTGCCTCCCATCTTATTCATGAATGAATGGAAAAACACAGAAAATGAGGAATAAAACACCACCTAACAGTTACATAACCCCTTTCTTTTCTACCCCCCACCATAATGAATTTCAGTCTTAGTGTCACGCACAGGTCAGTATGTCATTTGAGCATGTCAGCAAACAGGTTTGTTCTTCCCAGAAGTAGTTGTGGGGGGGCTTTATTTTCTATACTTACCTTAATCTCTTCCTCAAAAGAAAAAAAAAACCACTAGTTGAAAGAAAGAACTGTGTTTTGGGTCTATTTTTAGCTCTGAGTTGTTTGCTCTTGCATCACTGACGTTGAATCATTCACTGGAGGATGTTTGTGTTGGTTCTGGCACACACGTAGGATGTTTAATGACACAATGATGTAATCTGGAGTATATTGCATGGTTGAAGTCGTAGGTTTGTTTTGTAATAATACACCGAAACGCACATTGGTATGCTGGGCTCAGCAGGAAGCAGAGTCCTTCAAGACCGTGTCATTCATTGGGAATATCCACTACCATTCATTTCCTCCAACCTATATTAATGATACACAAACATGTGAATCCTGAGGTCATTTTCTCAGAACTAAATACTAATATCACAACTGGGGAATCCCACTGTGCTGCAGGTTATTGTTTTAGTAGTAATAATACCATCTTTACTTTATTCATCCCAATTAGGAAATTGGGTTGTGCATTTTACCCGTCTAACCCTGCATCCTGTCCCGCGCCTGCATTTTACCTCATCCTAACCAGCCTGTTCACGACAATTAAATATGTCAGTCAAACTCATCTGCCATTTCTCCATCCCCACTCCCCCCATTTAGTGTTCACCACCCCCTGCACATCACATTGTAAACAAACATGGCTGACAGACTGCTCGTTGCTGTTATCTGCACAGCTATTTGCTCTGATAATCCACGAAAAAGAAACAAAAAGTAGATAATGATCCAGTTACGGAGGCATTGATGTTGACAGTGTGGACTTTTTACACTGCAAGAGTTGGAGGAGAAAGTATACTTTTTGAAATGTGGTTCAACAGCTGTTTACAAGCTTGCTAACAAGCCATCCACTCAGCTGTTTTCACTTTTTTTCACCAACCCACTCGTGAACCCTCGGGCACACATATCTGTGCTCTAGAGATGTGGTTTCGGGCGGGAGTTTTGCAGTGTGGTTTTTTTTTTTTTTTCCAAATGCAGATTGCTTAAAGCTTTTTTTCCCCTACCTCCCCTTTAATTGAGATTTCTTTCATTTTATTGTTGAAGAGAAACCCTTTCTTATAAAATATAATTTTTTATGGGGAAACTTAAGCCGAGTGAGGCGGGAAGTGGAGGGATTATTATTTTAAAGAATAGCAAGTCCCTGATGAGCTAGATGGTAAATACATTTAATTTAAGCAAAAGGAAATGACTCAAAGCTAGTCTGTTATCCACCACAGTCATCATATCAATTTTTCCAGCTCTGGTCAGGACAAATTGAACTGGTATTTTTCAGGTGGTGGTTGAACCTGTACAAGACTTTAAAAAAAAAAAAAAAGCCAATTATATTCAGTAAATCTGTGAAATGAAAGCAGGATTTTCCAGCCGCAGTGCTGATTCACAGCCCTCACGTTAATGATGGAGGTGTTGCTATGGAAACAAACCAGATCAGATGATGACTCCTCTGAACGCATATAGACTAAATTCTGCCTACATAAGGTTTGGGTTCAAGAATCAGATATCAATATAAGATGATGAGATGATTTCTCGTCACATCAAATCCCAAAAACCAACTAAATAATCAGAGTGACTTTATCCTTGAGCTCAGACAATTTACCTCAGTAGTAGATAATTATTTCAAAATCTTTGCCTTTTTCAGCAGGCCAATGGAGCCTCCCTCCAAAAAAGAGATGCTTCCCGTCATGAGGCGGCCGGACGAGTGGAAGGACCCATGGCGCCGGTCCAAATCTCCCAGGAGACGCCCTGGACTTGGTTCCCCACCCCGAGGCCGGCGGCGACATCGTCCCTCGGGCTCCTCGGTCTCTCTGTCCAACTCCTCCAGGTGAGAAGTCTTCCTCCGTCATCTCAGTGAGGATGGAGGTTTCCATGCTGTTCATCCCGCTGTGAGATTCCAACCGGTCTGATCAGCTGAGGATGATGATGATGATGGTGGTGGTGCTTTCTCTCTTCATTGTGGCTGAAGAATCCAAAAGGATCCATATTAGGACTGGGCATTTTAGGTGATTTTTAAAGTCGACTAGTCAGGCCAGTCAAAATCAACTGATCAATTAGTTGTGACGTGATCAATAATGAAACGAAAAACATTCCATCCACAAAATAAAATTGTAAAATGTGTCTGAGATCTTATACATATAATGTGTGTGTTCTATAAATCAGTGTTTTTATCTTGTTTTTTATCATTGTTTGGGCTTTAGCATGCTTTACTGTCCAATAAGCGGATGAGAATGTCAGTAAGGTGTCTGATTGAACCTGGTCTGGCAGCCTTTATCTGGCAGCCATGTGCTTATTTCATGTAGCTTTATGCTACGTGAATGCCCACTGGAGGATTCAGCAACAGCAAACCAGTTATTTTCCTCATCTTTCTGGTCTTTTTGCTCCTGAAGAATTATTTTTATAAGGGGTTTAGTAGCTGTGCTGCTCTGATCCGTTCCCTCCACTACGGTGAAATCTCAGACAACAGCAGTTAAACTTTCCTGCGACAGAGGCGAGGTGATACTCCTGGGTTTACCCAGCAGTGTAGAAGCAGACACTGCTGGAAAAGAAAAAGCCTAAAAGAGCTGTGCGGAGATTATTGATGACACTTCTAGTGAAAACATTAACCGCTAAATGGCTAACCACAGCTTGCTTCCTCAACTGCGACGTCTCTTCACGCTCTGACTTGCACTGTGTCAGATCAGCTGATGTGCTGCGTGTCGTCCGTTCTGTTTAACAGCTGTAAAAATCACTAAGTCTCTGTAAACATGTCAGTGCACAGAAGGATGTAACTGATAAAACTTGACTTTTGAAAAAGGGACGTCAATTTTGTGTGCCATTTAGTTGTACACATCCCTAATCCATTTATTATTTATACATTGCTGTATATTCTTTATTCATTCGTTTTTTTTAATTATTTTTTTAGCATTGAGCATGTTAGCTTCTGCTTGGATAGTAGCTTTTTAGCATTTTCGAGTATATTAGCTTCTACTAGAATGCTAGCATGTTAGCATTTTCTAACGTGTTAGCTTCTGCTTGGACACCAGCATGTTAGCATCTACTAGCATGTTAGATGTGAGTTTCAGCCTGAACTTAAGGATTGAATTATCTTGTAGAAACCAGACCAGTTTTCGTCTTCTGCGCTGAATGATTTCATGTATGTTTGCTTTGTGTAAATCTTAACGTGCTGCGTGTCCTTGTGTTGCAGGTCTTCGTCTCGATCTTCATCCTACACGGGATCCGGGTCGTCCCGGTCCCGCTCTTCCTCATTCAGCTCCTACTCCAGCCACTCTTCCCAGCACAGCTCGTTCAGCGGCAGCCGTTCCAGGTGAGCCCCACTGGTTTCCTCCCCATACTGCTGCTGGATAGGTCTCTGATGTAGAACTGGTCTGGACTGGTCTGGGGAGCAGAGCTTTCGAACTGTGAGGGGGGTGCTTTATAAAGTGATGAGAGCCTTTTGATGATATTTTTCTGTTTTACAGATCTCGGTCATTTTCCACATCTCCCTCAGCGAGTCCAGCTGCACAAAGAAACATCCGGAATAAACCAGAACCTCCTCCGGCATCAGCTAAAGGGTAAATCAGCAGCACTGAGATTATCCAGCCTTTTAGATCAGGATGGGCCACTCTCCTGGAGGTTTTACATGTTTGGCACACCTGTGTTAGATGGAGCAGCCACAAACAGCCTGGCAAGTTCTGCACATGCATTTATCATCCATTCATTTTAATCTGGTGTGTTGGAGCAGGAAAACATCTTCAACCTGCAGGATGGTGGCCCCTGAAGACCAGAACTGGATGTTCTTATTTAGGATAATCTGAGTTATGGAGTTTGTTGCCACCAGTACGACTCAAGCATATTTACTACTCTGTAGCAATAACAGTTGCATGTGCTCTGATAGCATGCTAGCTCTGTGCATCATGTCTGCATGCGTGAAAAACGTGCTCTTTCCCTCCCTAAGCATGCTGCTGAAGCCGGGTGCCATGCCCCCTCCTCGCAGGGACAAGCCCCCCATGAAGAAAGCTCCCAGTCCACCTCTGCCCAGTGGGCCACAGGCCAGGCCCTCCAAACCGCCAGTAGAGGGAGGAAAGCCTCCCAGCAACCCCAGGGAGGGAGGAGGTGCAGGTGGAGGGGCGGGAGCCGGTGGAGCAGGAAGACCTCCGCTGCCACGTGAACCCGGGAGACCACAGAACCCCAGGGAGGGGAGGCAGAGAGAGAGGCCGCAACATCCTCCGCGAAGGTGAGATAAGAGATGAAACGGTGTGCATGGTATCATCTAAAACTACTGGATTATGTTACCAAGGAAATTCCACAGGTTCCAGAAACAAAAAGGTTTTCTGGTAAACCAAAAATGGTACAGGATACTAGAGACAAGATCTCTTTGGCGTTTAAAACTAAAGATGTTCACATTTCATGAATGGTGAAAAAAAATCTGGCAGCATTTCTTTGATGTGATGTAAATCTGCACCGTAAGAACACGTTCAGGAGAAAGCCTCGAGGAGACGATAACCACAGAGACTGTGACCTCGGGACAATAGTACTCATTTGTTCATTAATTCTACTTAAAGTATTGGTGTAATGAAGGAGTTTTGCTACAGATAATGCCCCACAGAGAGGCTGCCCATCTCTCCAATTATATGGATGCACGCCAGAGGGTGACTTAATCTTAATATCCCCCAAAGGAGTCAAAGTGATATAGAAATTTTACCAGTGAGTAAGTGCTCATATAAACTCCTAGAAATAAGATCCAGGTTGAAAAAAAAAAAAAAATTTATCCTTTAACTCTTCCACAGATATCAGTTCTGTTCATCTCAACTTAGTCTGGAAGCTATTCCAAGTGGAAAGAGCAGCTTTTTCCCCAGTTCTGTTCCCTCTCAGGGACACCATCTATAGACTAGGGATGTGAAACCAGCCCTGTCTTCAGATCATTCGATCGTGGCCACTGTCAATCACCGATACGCGATTTGATTGCCTGAGAGGCTATGCACAGTTACGCCATCATAGAATTAACAAAAAAAAAAAAAAAAAAACTCGCCTGGTGGTTTGCGCCACATTAGCCAGAGCCTTTTGGCGAACAATTTCTGCTATAGGCTCCTTTTTTGAAGCCTATCTGATTAAAAACTTTCCTATCGGAGCTTCCAGCTGACGGGTTTACATGGGCAGTGGGAAAAGTGATCCGATCGGTTGTATTTTACTTGATGGAGATATGTTCATAATGCTTTTGACATGTGCAATGGCTCCTAGTTCGTGAGAAGAGGGGTTTTCTTTTTTAAATTTATAATCTTTTAACCCTCGAAATGCTTAATAATCATCAACTCTTTCAGTGGGAATTAAAAACACAGCCATATAACGGACCCGTGGCTGAAGCACATAATCATGAACGAATCCGCTAGGGATCCAGAGCAAAGGTGCAGCCAGAGCTTTAGGTCTGCCTGTGCTCCGCCTCACATCATCTTTTCCAGTCAGAACGTGGATAAATGGTGGATCTGTGGCAAACAGAGCAGCTGCCGCGGATCCGCAGCACCGTCCATTTGCTATCTGGGGCTGCCTTACAGCACAGTCCTGTTCTGTTTTGCTTCTGCCGCCTTCCCTGAATCTGCTTCGTCTCACAACCCCCATGTCGTTCAAGCATGCGCAGAGACAAAATTCCACAGAAATGATCGGAATGATTGTTTACATACTCATTTTTTTCTGCTGATCGGATCATAAAAAGGTTTAAACCACCCCTCTCGTACAGATGGAAAATTCTTTCCGATCTAGGTCGATTGGATTAGCTGTTTTCATGACGCATTTTTATTCTGACTGGCGTTTGATCGGATCAAAAGTGCGCCATGTAAACGCAGCTATGGTTGGCAGGTGTAGGCAGCCCACTTATTTACTTATTTATTTAGTCTGTGTAAGATAGAAGTGTCTGTGGCTCAAAATTTTATTTTGGTTTGATTATTTGTGAGGAGTATTTCATTTACGCTAATGTCTCTATTTATTAAAGTTCAGATATATGCGCAAGTTATTTCTTTTGTGACTAAAAAGACAGATAATATAGCAAACCATTTGTGGCACAGGGAAGTGTTGGTAAACAAGAAGATGAAAAACAGAGGAGACAAAGAGAGCCTGCATCTGTGGCGCACACCTCAGGAAAAAAGTGAGAAAGACAAAAAGACAACACGTTGTCATTAAGAGTTTATTATTCACTCCTCAGGTGCACTGATTAAAGGGCTCTGTATGCAGACGTGTTCCACCAGAAACATTTTTAGTGGTCTACACAGTAGAGCGCAGTTCTGGAGATTTTTACTTTAACATCTTATGGCAGAAAATTAAAGATTGCCTTAAAGATTGCTATTTTAAAAAAGATCATGATCATTCCCTTTGATAGACAATCCAATTGAAAATCATTGTAGACGAGATGAGAGCAACATGCATCTTGATTCTGGTTTTTAGACATGTAGTCAGAGAGATGTAGAGGAATTTGGTCGAAAATAGCTTTCAATATAAAAATCAGCCAATGCCAGATGCCGCAAGGACCCACCTTTGCCAAGTCCAGTAATGAAGCAAGCACAGTTAACTAGATCAAAAACAACAATGACCATCATCCTGCAGACAAAACCTTGCTATGATTTCAGTGAAAAAATATAAACTTCTGATAAATACGAATACTTTAATACTTGCAGGATGTAACTAGTTCAGTTTCAGCCCGTTGGAAGTTTAGCTAGATCTTATTTCTTTGTGTTGAGTTGTGGTGTTTGGAGGTTTCGGGTGTGTTTTGCTGCATTTAGCAGCAGGTTGAGTTCAATGAACCTATTTGATATTAAAGGCAGACTGAATGTTTTCCAGGTAGGAGCATCATCTTCCTCGCGTGAGGCATTATTTTTTCTACATTTATGCACACGTATAAATGTTTAGGTTTGTGTTTTTTATACTGCAGTGCATATGTTTTATTTTGCTTTATTACATTTGTTTTTGTAAACTGTTTAGACTGTATTTATTTTTATTTTTCTATTTCAATGTTTTATTTATGTTAATTTTTTATTTGTATGCAGAAGTATGTTGTACCAAACCAAAGTGAGTGAATGCACTTAAGTTTGTTTTCTGCTTTATTCTTCCATTCTTGTGAGGAAGTATTGTGGTCGTACTGAGCCCTCTAACACATCCACATTTGCATGTTTGTGCGGTATGAAGTGACCCTGCTGTTGTTTTGACGGCTGTACATTTTTGGGGAAGGACCAGTGAGAGGGTGTGGGTGAAGGCGTGGGTGAAAGTGTAGGTGGATGTTTGAAGGGAAAAGTTCCTTTTATGAAGTTTGTACAGGTTGTTTGTGGGGGAAGGAAACATAAAAGGTTAGGGAAGAACAGCCAGTGTGTGTGGGTGGCATCAGTTACACCTGGAAACTATCCTGGAAAACCGGTTGTATGCCTGTTTATTCTTTCTGTGAGGTACTTCCTCCGATGGACACCTTTGATATAATGCAGGCGTAGTTCACCCTGTTTTCTTAACTTTTACATTAGTGATGTTTACAGATGTTAAATGTCACAATCACAAAACCCAAAAAAATGCCCTTTGGCTTCCATTAACACGTTTGATGGTTGCAGCTCTTTAAAGCGGAGAAAAGTTGGGTGGATGGTGTCATAAAAATGTAAACACACCGGCTCAGGTGCAGAAACACAAACCACAAATGAAGTCCCAATAACAGGTGTTCCCTCCTACGTTGGTTAGAAGGTAAGCCGGGACTTTAACATTCAAATCAGTTTGTTTAGACAGCGGAGCGTCAACTCTGAACTCTGGAAACATTCACTTGTTCCAGTCGGAAAACCATGATAAGAAAATCTAAACATAATCTCCATTTTCCAATTAAGAACTCGTAAATGTGTTGTTTGTGAGTCTGCTCCTAAAAATAAAAGTCAGCGAGTAAACGCCTGCAGATCTTTGTTAACCTCATGACTCAGATCAGTTATGTCATGTTAATATATAGCCCTGTTTCCACCAGCAGGTCTTTGTCAGGCTGGATCGGTCCACATTTGTTTGCATCTCCTCAGATAAACCTGGGACGGGTACCCTTATATCCAATCCGACCTGACCTACTTTTTTGGTACCCTTTGGTAGGGGTGCTGATCTTACCGATCTGGACCAAAGAGGTAGAGTTAATACACAGCAATTTGTTGATTCGCTGAAAAATCTGTCACTTCCCAGATGACCCGGCGTAAAAACAAAGCAGGGGTGTCTCCTTTCTTTCTGTCACGTGTAGTGTGGTGCCTTGAAAGTCCACAATACGGCACTCAGGTGAACCACTATGTGCCCCTGAACAAGGTCCTTAACCCCCACCAACCGCTCCCAGGGTGCTGTAGTTGGCAGCCCACTGCTCTCTGGTTAAACTTGAGATGGATTAAATGCAGAGAGCAAATTTCCTAATTGGGATTAATAAAGTATAAATTATTATTTATTTATTATCATGTTAATGGTTTCAATGATCCCAGAATTTAGCTTCATATAGCTTCAGTTTTATACGTAATAAAAATCGATTAGATTTTTATCAATGTATTTTCTCTTTAATTGATCCCAAATCATCAATCCTGCTCTCGTCCCTCCACAGCATTTATTCGGCCCGAGCACCAAAGGTGGTGAGAAATTTCGTATTTAAAGGTGCTCCAGCGTATTCGGAAAAAGTTAGCCACATTTACTTGCAGACTTGTTTTTCCAAATATAAAAGCTGTTGAAATTAAGTCCACAAACACGTCACATTCAAACAACCTCTTCCTGGCAATTTCATTGTTCTTGCCCTAAACATTGGTCAGTATGTTCTCAACAAAGATTTTACATAATATGGACGTAGTATCCAGTCTCGTCTGAATAGAGGAAAGTGAAGACAGTTGGGCGTATCCCACCATCGCCATCTTGCTGTGTCGCGTGTCGTTACTCCCAGAAAATACTAAAATGGGCAAGCACGGCCACAGGGGAAGTGATTGACAGCTGACGTACTCTGGGCTAAACGCTAACTGAGCTAACTCCAAACTAATAGCAGCTAACGAAGATTAGCCCCACACTTAGACTTGGTATTAGCCGACTAAAAACCATCGTTGTGCTACTCTGCTACAGACTGAGAGCCAACTGTCAGATACTGGCCAGCAGGCCAACATCCAGACTTCCGCATGTCAATCAAAAGTACACGCCCTCAATTATTTGTAATTTCAAGATTATATAACATCTAAATGAATCAGTTTTTTTTTTTAATTCACCCCCCTCACAGCTGACATGAAGGTAAACTTGACCTATCAAACCTGAAATGATTTTTTAAACCAGGCTGTAAACATGTTTATTTCTGCTGTGAGGTTGGCCTTTTTAACGTGGGAGTCTGTGGGGATTTGCTCTGTTTTGCAGCCCCTAGCGGATGAAGGAAGAACTACAAATACTGACTTCTTCCGGGTAGCTAGTTTGCCACCGGAGGTTGCCACTTGGTTCTAAAGCAGGGATCACCAAATCCAAACCTCTTGGGCCAGTATCCATAAGGTTTTCACTGTGTTCTTGTGCCAACACACCTGACTCAAATGAAGGAGTCATTGCGCAGAACCTGATTGGCTGTTGGATCCATTTAATGCGAGTCAGGTGGGCTGAAGCAGGGAAATTTTGAAAACCTTCCGGGCACTGGCCCAAGAGGTCCAGATTTGGTGATCCCTGTTTCTAAAGACTGGTATGATTAAAATCTATGTGAAACATTTATAATAGGTCAGTGGGCGTGGCATCGGGCTGCCCGATGTTGATGGTTTTTTGCGTGAAGTCTTTCTATCTGTTCCAAACACCATCCAGTGCCTATTAAACCTAATGTGGAACAACAGTGACCCTCTGGACACATCTACATCCCAGTATGTTGTCATCACAATAGCTACGCCCACTGGAAACAGGAAGTTCCATATTTTTCACATTTAAATACCTTTGCAAGCCAATCAAACTCATTAATTTCACTTGTCTTGAAGACCGGACCAAAAACATGACTGACTTCTTTCAGCATCATGATTAAATTGATTGATTGATTTCATTCCTTTGCTATGAAACGGGAAGTTGCTGTAACTCTGGACTGCATTGACCTAAGCTGGTGATATTCTTTCCGTTTTGATAGTAGTACCCACCCAAAGTCAGATCACCACCTAATAGCCACACAGAGTTGAAAATCAGTTTCCAGTTTTCATGCATTAAACACAGGCTGTTGGAAAGGACATGAACACATACAAAGTCTTCCCCAGGCTTACCAAAGTGCCAGTGCACCCATGGTGGAGATGACCACCACCCAATGCAGAGAACCCCTGGATGAATGAGCTTGAAGCTGCAGTCAAGAGCACATGTGCTCTGTTTTATTTATATTTGTGCAAAACCCTTCATGTTTCCTAATGTTTTTTTATTGAGTTTGAGCTTATTTGATCTTTTTTTAAAGGGACAGTGTATATTAATATTTAAATATACAAGTTTTTTGGCTGAAGCCAATTTCCATCTCAGTCCTTCACTACCACATGAATACATGTTGACTTGAATGGGCAAACAGTAAACTAAACAGATGCTTGGCTGGAGATTTATTCTTATTTCCTTTCCATCACTCAGAGGAAAACCACCATTAGTTTCCTGGTGATTCTGAACAAGTACAGTATTGTTGGCATATATGGTCATGGAGGGCGGTTCCGCATGTTAATGAGCATTACCAGCTGTGACCACTGTCTTTTGGACCATGTGGGATTCATCAACATTGAAGACAGTTGTAAAAGGTGAAACGCTGTCCTTTATTTTATTTTTATTACTTAAAGGAGCTGTATCATGCTTTTCAAACATTCCAAAAGTCAACTACAGGCATATATAAGCTAAAGCTATATAAAGATATATAAGCTAAAGCTTTTATGTCACTCCTCACCACTATAGAAACTAATTTGGTGTTAAATATTAGTTTTTTATACGTCTAATTTCCAACACGGAAGTAAGACGGCTGACCGTACTGAACCCCTGAAGCTCTCGACCAATCTCAACATGTTTTACGCCCATTTCATAATGTTGCCCTGGAACAGACACAGATTTTGAAGGGTCAAAGAATTGTATTTAACCCCAGCTTCGTCACTCACGTGGACACTATTTGAAAACATTGAATGATAATCAGACTCTGATCGACGAAATAAAATGGAGCAGCCTGTTATGGAGCTGTATGCACTTAACCCAGAGTCTGATATGGAGTTTGAAGTACATGCAGTACCGCAGAAACCCTAACAAGTAAGTAAATTAGCAAACAAATCATAGGCTAACAGTTAGCATTGAGCTGGGAGATGTTTTCACTCACTGGTGGTGTTGTCTGTCCGTGAGGCATTTTTATGGTGGGAACTGCATCAGGTTTCAGAAGTAATCCCCAAGAAAAAAACACTTCACTGCCCGAGATTCATGAAGTTGTCAACAAAGTTGAGGATTTTTTTTTATGCTCCTGATGATAAAATCTAACCACTTCTGGCAAATATTTTGTCCAGTACATCAAATAAACTCCCACGCCAATTGAACACAATTAAATTTTTTCCAACTTGCTGTCCTCTGGAGCTTTGAATAGATATGTGTAAGTTCTCCTGTTATCTATTCACAAAAATTGATTATTTCGTTCAAAAGTATTTTTCCGTTAATCAGTAATCACTCCCATCAACAAACTGAAGTGCTCCTGTAAACTCTGAATTTGCTGTTCGTATCATTCATATATACATCGAACAGGTCGGCTCGGTGGTGGCTACCATGTCATGTCGCCATGTTTTTACGTTCAGTCGAAGCGTGACAGTAAGAAACCACCGAAACTCACCGAGACACCGGAGTTGTCAGCTCAGTTCGAGGTCATGCACTGATGCACTGATGCTGGGTTCACGTGCAATCGGGCAGACGGCCGTCAGTAACAAACCAGATGTAATTTTAATCACAGAAGCCGAGAGAAAGATGGTAAAACATGGGTCAGGGAAAATAATACAACATCGCCATGACAACATATCAGATTTGGACTGAAGTCACTGTAACTGACAGACCACGTCTTCACATAGAGGCTTGTTTATGTCTTTACATGCAGCGGCTGTTGTCAGTCTGCCTGGTTTCACGCAAACGCAGCATGAAAAGTACTAGCGAGTTGCTTGGGATATACAACTGTTACACAATGTCCCTTTAAAAGAAATTTTAAAAAAATTTCTGAACTCTGGAGCTAACGTCTGATAGCTGATGGCTATTTGTCTCTGAGGAAATCTTCCACAGGCTATTCGTTTCTTCCTCAGAGTGTGGAGAGGTTAGGATTCTCCTCAAGTTTCTCTTGAACAAAGTGGGCGTCTTGCTATGATGCTGCACATGTGTATCTGTCGCTTCATGATTGGTGCCACCTCGTTCCGTACACCGGTGGTCAGTCAGTCATATTAAGGGAGCTAGAGCTTGGCCTGAATATTCATACATATTACTCAGATATGCACAAATGAAGAAAAAAACTACTTCAAAGTTTTTTATGAGGAAATAACACACTAACATGATTAACTCATTCACTGCCATTGACGTCTATAGCCGTATACAGCGGGGGGGAAAGTATTGAACATGTCGACATTTTTCTCTGAAAATATATTTCCAGTAGAGCTATTGACATGAACACAATCTGGTGACAATCTCGCGAAATCTGGTGAAAATCCCCCCCCCCCCCCCCCCCCCCCCCCCCCCCCGCTGTATATGGCTATAGAAGTCAATGGCAGTGAATGAGTTAAAAGCTCTTAAAAGTCAATTTTTCATGATACAGCTCCTCTAAAAGCAATTATTTGAACTGGTTTTAAATCCTGAAATGCTCTTGCTTACGGTGTTTAATTGTACTTACCACTGATGCGCAGTGCTTTGTTTCAACCGTGGTTGTTAAAATGCATTTAATTGAATGGTGATCTTGACCTGGGTCAACTGAGCAGAGATCCCAGACCTCCCCCTTAATGATGATGCAGCTGAGACATAAACCCTTTCATCAGGGCATGGTCCAAACTCAGTCTTTTCCATGGAGGACATGTCTGAGCTGCACTGTATTCCCAAAGACATGCCAGGATGCTGAAAGTTTGAAAGTTTCTTTTTCTTTCTGGTGGAAATTGTATTCAACTTTCTAAAAGTGTGTTGTCTCTTCTCTTCCAGGCGAACTGCAAGTAGGAGTGGAACCGGTAGTAGTTACACCGGGTCCAGCTCCAGATCCAGGTCCTCATCCAACTCCTTCTCACGCTCGCGCTCTGGATCCAGAAAATCCAGGTACACGCCCACAGTCTTAATACAACTAAAACGCCATTTAGAAGCCATCTATAACAACCTCTGCAGGTTTGTGTACTTCTGGAGAATAAAGTGGTTTTTCAACCAAACCAGAGTAAGTGCTGATGTTCAGGAAGCTGTAAAACGACGTCTGAGTATTTCCTCAGTTTAGACGTGAGTTCAGCTCTAGATTCCTTAAAAAGTTGATGTATGTAGCATCATAGATCCTTCTAAGTTATCCAGAAAGATTTAATCTATGAACCAGCTCTTGGCATCTGGACCGAACTGCTGCTTCGGAGCAGCTTCTACACGCCAAGCTAAGGATGATGAGATCAGGACCCTCCTCATCCCTGGATAAAACTGAAAAAGACGGAGGGCAGTGGAGTCAGAGGTTACTTGTAGGCATGTTATTGACTACCTTCATCATAATCCATACAGCCAATCCTTGATGAATTCAGGGGGAAATTCTCAGCAGAAACTTTTCTAAGTCAATCTACTGCAGTAAATCTTTCAATCGGTGGAAAATGTGGTTAACATCCTATGGATGAAAACAACACAATGAATCTGAAAAATAACATGATATAAACTTTTGGCTGTACCATTCAGAACTAGATGGTGTTTTAACCCATGTTTAACCTCCAGCCTGCAGATGTACCCACTCATTCTGATCATTTTCCCTGCAATTGACAAATTTTGTCTTCACTCTTGCATGTTTCTCTCCTGATGGGAATCCCTCCAGGAAATCCAGGTATGATGGAGTCTGTTTGTGTTCTGTGTGGCTGCAGTGGGTCGTGTGCAAACATCCAACTGAGTTTGTCTCTTCCCAGGTCACTGAGTGTGAGCAGTGTTTCTTCAGTATCGTCTGCGTCGTCCAGCAGCAGCTCTGTGCGCAGCGCCGACTCTGACGACATGTACGCCGACCTGGCCAGCCCAGTGTCATCCGCCAGCTCCCGATCGCCCACTCCGAATCATCCCCGCAAAGAGCGAGGGCCCCCACGGGACCGATCCCCACCAGGCAGAGACAAGAACAGAGGTTAGTTAGCCAGGAGAAACATGGGTCAGTTACCCAGACAAAACAGTTGTTAGCTAGCTGGACAGAACAGGGAACAATTAGCCAGATTAGCTAGCTGGACAGCGCAGGAATCATTTAGCTTAACATAGTGTTTTGTGGGACCAACACTTGGTGGTAAAATTGTCATTAAAAGTATTTGTCTTGATTAAAATACAGCAATAAAGCTCTGAGGAAAGTATTGATGGTGAAGGTGATGACGAAAAATCATGCAAAGCATAATAAGTTTCTCTGAATAATCAGCTCTGGTCAAATAAAAGCAAAAGATAAATTACAAAAATAAAGAGTTTAAAACAACCCAACATATTTTTACTGAAACATGTTCTGTTTTGGGGGTTTTTGTCATCATAGACAGACCATCAAAGAAAGACGAACCTTTCAGAGACGATCGTAGGAAAATGGACCAATCTGGCGCTCCACCCAGAGGAGGTAATCCCATGCCCAGATCGGGACCTGGTAACAGGGGGCCATCCTGTACACCCTCCACCCGGCACCATGGGCCCCCCTGGAAGCTACGGAGGCTCAAGTTCCCACAAAGACATCAAACTCACCCTCCTCAACAAGGTCATTGTAAACGACTTATTTGGTCTTGATGTCTTGGCTTGAACAGTTTATTTAAATCTCTTGATTCTTATTGGTTGAATGTGATTGTTTTTTTCAGCAGCAGGGAGACAGAGGCAACAGGAAGAGGTACCTTCCCTCAGACAAGGACAGACCCATGTCCCCCGCCAGCAAGAGGATGGCCATGTCTCCAGACAGAGGTGAGACAAGCCCACATCTTGTTGTTTTTCATCATCTCAAACACTGTGCAGTGTAACACACCTACATTTTTTAAGGATTTTAGTAGCCTTTATGTCCCAGTATATATTGACAGGAAAGGGGGTTATGACATGCAGTAAAGCGTCCCAGGCCAGGAATCTAACCAAGGCTGGCTGCGCTAAGGAACTGTAGTCACTGATCTTGGCGGCTGCTCAGCCAGTTGAGCTAAACACCAGCCTGCACACCTATATTTTTCAGAATTCTATTGTGATATTTTAATTGGATTCTACTAGGGCTGTGCGGTATACCGGTTCATCCTGAAAATTGGTGTTTATATTTGTTACATTTATTTTTCTTATACCGCTATACTGGTGAGTAGCCCAGACAACTTCCGGAAGGTGCACGTGTTTCAGTGGGCACCGATTTCGCTACTGGACACAAACACCACAGCATGTGAGGTGAAAAGCCGGTGAGAGCTGTCAAAGTGAAGCACATGTTGTTTACCAGGAGGAACTAAGTCCCAAAAGAGGAGCCACTTCTATGATTTGGAAGTTTTTTGGCTGTAAAAGATCAGATGTGGATCAAACAACTGTTTGCAAATGTTGTTGAGCAAAAGCGACAAGCGGCGGCGGTAGCACTAGCAGCTAGCTTAGTCGACAACATGTTTTAGATTAGCAAGAATGTCTTAATCTGGGACTGGATATCAGAAAAAACACAAGAGGTGGGATTCCAATCATATTTCACCATAACAAGAATATGTTTCCCTCAGATAAAGGCAGGTACACACTACAGGAAAATCAGCCCAATTTATGTTCCGATCTTCCCCTTACGATCAAAGCCAGCAAAGGTCTGATTGTCGGATGTTTGCAAAAAACATCGCATCTGATCTTCTCATGGTGTGATGTGAGTTTAGAGTGATTTTGTCAGGTCCAATCCGCTCAAAGGCCTCAGAAGCAGAGATCGTAGATGATGTTTGATATTTGCAACTAGAAATCCTGGTGTGTGTGGTGTTCTGAGAGGACCCGAACACACACAGTGTTCACAGCTTTGCAAAATCAAAAACGCTTCTCTCATTGGGAAATCATGTGTAGGCTCCCGGAACAACAGCCAGTCAAGATGCAAGAGCTAACAGCTGACTGACGGAAAAGGAAGTACAAAGACCACACAGCCTTAGCTCACAGCCCTGCTCTCCAAGCTATCTATTGTTTGTGGCCATTTTTATTCACCTCCAACTCACGGCCATACAGCCACATCCCTGCTGCCTCTATGACTTTTTCTACAATGTTTTTTTCTATGTATGCATGTTTTTTTCCACAATGTAAGAGGCTGAAAAGTCTGCTACGTTTGTTTACACTAAAGTCTCGTCACTGAAGTCTCGTGACGAAGTCTCGTTTGATATTGCGAGATTTGGGATGTTGACAGTGAAGGAGCTGATTCTCTGCTGACGAATCAGTTAGTGTGGGGTGTTCTCCGTAGTGTACACCCCACATTATATGATCAGAAGAGGCAAATGTTGTGCGATTCGTATTTTGTAATCATCAAGTGTGTGGTCTCTACATCTGTGAAGGTCTCAGGAATCCTGTAGTGTGTACCTAGCTTAACACAGAGAAAGACGGCTTCCAGACACTGGTGAAAACTTTGGATCCCAGGTATGTCTGCAGTTCAGGATGTAAACATCCCGATCATGGTAGCTTCTTTATAAACCATTTCCAAAGATGCAGCAATGTGGATTTATTATTTTCAAAGCGGTGAAATACGCTATTTCCTGTTTTTACAACCGTAGCATCCAGTATGCGGCTGTTATGTCAGTAGCTGTGACTCGAGAGCTGCAGGACCTGCACACCTTATTGCAGTGCAATGCAATGCAAAAGTCAAAAAATTTGTCATGTTACCTGAAGGGATCCATACTGTAACAACGCTCTTGTGTGTGTGAATATATGAAAAAGGTCATGTATTTATGTAATTCATCTTAAAAGGTACAATTTACATATTGTTTAGACAAATAATATGTGAATCAATATATTTCGGGCTTTTGTTTGTTTGGATGTTGCTGATTAGGACTTGCAGCTTAAAGAGGAACTCAGTAACTTTTTTACCTCAATAAATGCTTTTCGGAATCCCTGTGGGGCTAAACAAAGTGTTTACGGAGCGATTCAATGTTTCCTCCCCTCTCGCCGGGGCCTCTGGCCTGCGAGCAGCTCTATGCAACTTTGCCTGTGCCGACCCGAGCAGAACTTGCGACAACAGAAACCGCTGTACGGTACTCAGGTCCCCTATCTACCGAGCTGCTTCCAGCTCTGATTTGAACCAGACTACCAGCGCTAATTTGAAGAAAACATTTCTTTAGCTTCACACCACCTAAATACGGCTCCTGGCTCTCATAACCAGCTCTTTGCTGGACCAGAGTGATTCACGTAGCTTGCGCTGCCTGGGCGCCGGGTGAAGCATCACTGCTTCAGGCTCAATAATCACTTGTCACGTCCGCAAAAAGTAAATAAAAGTTCGTATTCTTACCTGCTACCCGCCAACACCAGAGAAAAATATAATCCACGGCATATTTACCCTCAAATCGGGGGTAAAACGTCCCGTTTCAGAAGAGACAGGTCTTTGCTTTGAGCAGAGGGAGACGTGGTGCTGCTACCGACGCAGCAAAGTAGCATCAACAAGCTAGAAAAAGCTTAGAAATATATCCAGGGATCAAAATAGAGGAAAGACAGGTAGAGAAGCCGTCTGTGTGCTGTGGGGGTGCAGGGGGGGGTTGAACTTTACGACAGTGAAAGGACGCCACTAGGGGGAGCCCCGAGCTGAAGTTACTGAGTTCTGCTTTAAGAAAACCTCAAATTCTAAAACTCAAAAAATTAGAATACTGTGAAAAGCTCCAGTATTGTAGGCTCAGTGTGTCACATTCTAATCAGGTAAGTAATCCAAAACACCTCCGTAAGTGCCCCAAGCCTTTAAAGGAGTGATGACATAGCAGTAAAAACTAGTTTGTTGTTGGCATTACTGCATATGAAAATACTCCAAAGAAAAAAACGGCATTTTTTTTTACAGAGTATTGTTTTTGAAACGCCAGACCTCACTTCCTCAGTAATACAGTTGGGTCCGGTTGTGATATGGAGCTTTACCCAGAGACCACGTTGACTTCATTTTGATTGGCTACACCTTATTTGGCTATGACCTTGCGGTCAGAGTTTGCTGTAAGCTAACTGCTAGCAACATGGGCACTTCAGACAGTGAGCTACGTTTATCAGACAAGACAGCATTTAGAAAATAAATAAACTTACAGGTAATGACAAGGTTGTGGTCGCCTCCCTCAGTGTTGCTGCGCAAGTTTTCTTTTAAATCCATTTGTTTGAAAACCCAGACCTGACTGCACAGAAGTTACTACTAGCTCCATACACGCAGCTGAATCAGACAGGGAGGGGGGAGCGAAGCGGACGGTGCATAGACTGTTAGGAGAGAGGAGGGGGAGGCTGTTTACTTGATAATGTGCTCTTATTGGAGCTATTGAATTATGTAGAATGATAGCCTGCTGTCTGATTCAACCGTTTCTGAGCAGAGAGACAAAGCTGATAGACCATAAACAGGAACTTTGATTCTCACTCTGGACATTCACATGGCTTCATCAGTGCACAAAGGATCATATTATACACCCAAAACCCCAGAAAAGTGAAATTTGATGTCATGGCACCTTTAAAAAAGTCCCTGTCTTGGTTTAGAAGAATTAACAATCATGGGGAAGACTGCTGATCTGACAGTTGTGCAGAAAACCATCATCGACTCCCTGTACAAGGTGGGAAAGACACAAAAAGTGATAGCAAAAGAAGCTGGTTGTTTTTTGAGTGCTGTCTCAAAGCACATTAATGGACAGTTAAAGTTGTACTTCCATGGTCATTTCATTAATATTTCTGTGTTCTCCATTATTATTGAATGCATTCTGCATCGTTTCTGTTTAAAAAAAACCTTCTGGTATCTTTGTATCCAGCTGTATTTGTATACTAGAAGAGAGGCTTGTGGTCCAACGGCAGGCTTTTCCGGGTCCTTCTCATGAATTTCCGTCTGATTGGCTGCCTCCCATAAGTGTTTGAAGGAAGCTCCGCCCTCCGCTCTTATTTCGTTACAGACAGGAAATAGAGCCGACAAACAAGTTTGTTCTGCCATGCTAACAAAGAGTTAGCTAATTAGCTTCTCAACTCCGAAGCTACAGTCGTGCTGTCTTTACTTCTAGTGTGTAGTGGAGGGTTACCTGCCTTCCAATGGACAGATAGAAACCCCACGTGGGATACGCTATTTGCAATGTGACGTAGAAGTGCGAGGCTTTTCCCGATTCGCTCTTTTCTTTGTATTGTTTCTCTGATGAGAAAGCACAGCCGACTGGGGGGAACGCAATGCTAGCAAGTCAGCATGTGTAAGTAAACAAGGGG
Organism: Atherinomorus stipes; assembly: GCA_023101725.1. Lineage (NCBI taxonomy): Eukaryota > Metazoa > Chordata > Actinopteri > Atheriniformes > Atherinidae > Atherinomorus > Atherinomorus stipes. Next base: position 198,131 of record JALJCO010002819.1, on the reverse strand, counting down.
AAACCCTCCATATTTCAGAAAGAGCAAGTTAAACAGGTTTTCAGTGGAAGGAGGCCTTTAAGTGGAAGGAAGAAGTGTAGAAGGAAACGGTGTACAAGCCGGAGGGCTGATCACAGCCTGGAGAAGATGGTCAGGAAAGGGCCATCCAAAAGTGTGGAGGAACTTCATAAGGAATGGACCTCTGTGCTTCCTTAAGTCCAGCATAAACCCTGCTGTTTACCAGGATATTTTGGATCTTTTCATGCTTGCTTCAGCAGACCAGCTGTATGAGGATGCAGACTTCATCTTTGGCGCTTTCATCTTTGGACTTGGCACCTGCCCACATTGCCAAAAGTACAAAATCTTGGTTCAACAACCATGCTTGATTGGCCTGCAAACTCACCTTGCCTGAACCCCATCGAAAACATGTGGGCCATTGTCAAGAGAAAGCTGAACAGGAAGAGACCAAACAATAAAGAAGAGCTCAAGGCTGTGATTGCAGCATGTTCGTGTTCCATAACACCTGAGATATGCCAGAAGCTGGTTGCATCCATGCCACGCCAAGTTAAGGCAATCATTCAAGCAAAAGGGGCCCCAACCAAGTATTAAGTACAGATGCAAGATTTTACTTTAGGAGACTTTTTTGTATTTAAAGCTACAGTGTAACTTTTGACCACTAGGAGCGCTAAACCTGCAACGGCGCCAATGTCTCACAGGCTTCACGGCAATGACGCAAATTTAAATCTCCTCTCCCGTGTTTGGATATTGAAATAAACGAGTCCATCAAGATTCAAGAATTTTCTAAAGGATTTTTCACCATTGGAGGATTTGCCCCTGGCGGAAGTATGCGCCTCTGTTTGTAATTATATATATTTACATAGCTGAAACATCACACACACAAACACACAATGCAAAGATAAATGCGCAATCAAAACCGACCACAAAACCAAGTTGTAGTTTTGTGCATTAAATGAAGTCGAAGAACTTTGGCAAAACTCACGTTTGTTATGAGAACGTCTGGATTAGCTCAGTTTACGTGACATTGCAGTGTCTCTGCTTCCTTCTCACCAGCGTATGAAAATCATACAACTAAACCAAGCAAACTGCTGATCGTTCTGTTACTACTTTGATATTTATATGAATTACAGAGAATACATTCATTGCTGCAAGCCAGCCACAATTGCGCAAAATGTTTAGGGAGTCACATTAGCTTTGGTCTATAGTAATTCTAGCCGCGTTTCGCTAACAGGAAACTATAGGCAGCTTATACGGCTCTTATTGACGTTTTTTGAATAAACACTGACTGAAAAAAAATGAAAAGCATCACATTTCCTTATGTTTACACAACAGCCAAACTTACTTCCCAGTCTAATGATACGGTGGCAAACAAAGAGTGGGTTTTGCTTCCACACTGCTGTTCCAGAAATCTGCAACGACTGAATTCTTTTCCAATGTCCACTCGTGTGTTTGATCTGCCGTGATCTCATTGCCTCTTTTTTTTTTTTTTTTTTTTTTGACCTGCTCAGACATCACTTTCACCTTTTTACTTTGTTCTGCCATGACTAAGCTTCGAGTAATGAGAGAAAGTAGAACAAGTAGAGCTTTCTCTGTGTACGGAAGAGGAGCCGTAAAGCAACTTGCTTTACAGCACTTTCATCGACGGCCCGCCTCTTCAAAGTTACGATGTTTGGTTTCTGCAGAGGGCAGCCCGCTCAGAGTGCTGACACGCGTCAGTCACTGCATATTGGCCCAAAAAATCATCTAATACTGCTCATTTTAGGCTTAATGTCAGAGTCAAAAGTTACATGGTGTATACTAGATATATATATATATATATATATATATATATATATATATATATATATATATATATATATATACATACACACATGGTATATTTAAAGTCCTTTTTTAATTGATTTCGTGCAATATTCTAATTTTTTGAGTTTTAGAATTTGAGGTTTTCTTAAGCTGAAAGTCCTAATCAGCAACATTCAAACAAATAAGTTATATAAAAAAAATATAAAAGAAATATATTGGTTCACATATTATTTGTCTATAAAATATGTAAATTCCATCTTTTAAGTTGAATTATAGAAATACCTGAACTTTTTCAGGATATTCTCATTTTTTGGGTAGCTGTATCTATGTATGTATGTATGTATGTATGTATGTTGTATGTATATATATGTATATATATATATATATATATATATATATATATATATATATATATACATACATACATACATTAAATACCGTAAAACTGGTAGGATTTCTCAAAAAAAAAAAAAAGTGATAAATAATTTTCCATACCACCCAGCCCTAGATTCAGCTAAAAATAGGAGTGAGTACAAGTGGTTGTTTGTTTCTGTGTCAGCCCTATGGTGGACTGGAGACCTGTCCAAGTGCACCCATCCTGGTGTATCTGTGTTGTTGTACCTGTCCTAGCATACCTGCCCCTTTCCTGGGAATGACTCCAACTTCCCCACAACCCTGGATTGGATAAACGGGACAGAAAATTAAAGTTTTATTATTTTCTCACTGGAGAAGGAGTTTGTTTTATTTCATGCTAGTGATATGTTTCATTTCAAAGCATTCCTCTGATGGATTCAAGAGAAATGACAGGTTCAGATTTAAATGTCACACAAGTCTCCCCACTTTGATTACTTCTAGTTCTCTGTTCTCTTCACTTCTTCTTCTCTGATCTTTGTTAAAAGACACAAGCCCACCGCCTCGTTTAGACAACCAATTGTGGAAGTTGAGATATTTCATCAAAACTTTTCAGGGATCCCGCCTGTTTGCTTTTGCACCAGCAGCCACAAAAGCCCCATTAACCACCAAACTGGTGTTTTTCAGGCCGTGATAAAAGGATCCCGGGTCGACCCCCACTGTCTCCACGAATGGATCGGCCCCGAGGCCAAGGACCTCGACCCATGCCCCCCCAGGGAGACAGGTTGGTGTTGTTGTGATATCCATCTACCCAAAACAGTCATCAGTAAAATTGAAGTTTGGAATTTCAGTCTGAAACTCATCCTTGTTTATCTGCTGTTGTCGCGCTGACTCAGACCAAACCCGCCAGTGAAAGAAGTTAGTTTTACCACAAGAGTTCAGCCACAATGAGGAACATGGAGCAAAAGTGGAAGCACACAGTTATTAAATCATCATTGCACATTTCAGAATATTCACTGGATCCTCCACAAAACTAGACAAGGCTTAATTACCACACAGAGCCTATCTGTTCAGAGCCTGAGATCTGAGGCTGGATGGAAGATGGCAACACCCAGAAATATCCAACTATTAGTCACAAACCAGGAGACACGACTGATCTGTGTCAGTCTGAAGGTTCTGAGTGATTCGTGTTTGCTTCTGTTTGTTTGTAACGTGGGTTTGTCATGGAAACGGGTCTCATCTCTACTGATGACCTGTGAATAACTTTGATCAGGCTGTCCCACCTGTAAGATCTGATGTTAAAATGAGATTCTCCAAAATGAATCAATCAGTTTCCAAACACAAGATACACACATATATTCACACATTCAGTTTAAAAGGTTGGCCGATGGATAATGATTATCAGCATCATCATAAATGTATTTATGAAGCACTTCAACACCAGCTGCTACTGAAGAGTCGCATAATATGATAAATAAAATAGAAACAATTAAAATTCAGTGGAAAGATATTTTTTAGATAATGGTCAAATCAATTCCAAAAAGTAAGATAAAAGGACAAGAGGTGTGAAAGGGACTGACTGCTAGGATGACGCAAACTACAGCCCCACCGAAATGGATTTTTGAGGCCAACTCAAAACATATTTGGCAGAAAGAAATTCCGATAACCATCAATCAGCCGCTAAATTTTAAAATGTACATAATGAATACAATAACTTTTATTCTATTTACTTTATTATGAATTTTCATCATGCATGTTTCTTTCTATGGAGCATTAATCCAGCTTCCAGCTGTACCTATAAATTAATATTTTGATTTAAGCCATCAAGTGTACGCTGTATATAAACAACATAATGAGTGAAATTACTGATAAAACATTTTTTCTTCAGCACCTCTGATTCACTCGAACACTAAATCCCATTTTCTCTTCTCAATAATTTTCTTTGCCATGAAGTCAAGATCCATGTTAAGCCAAATGATAAGCAGAGATGCCTTTCCCAGATAAATGATGGTGACAAATAGTCTGGTACATATGTTTCAACAACACACATGGTGTATTGCTGTTCCGGCCTGAGTCACATTGTAGTATTTTCTGACAAAGTAAAATTAAGAGTGACATGACATCATGGAAATTGCTGAAGATGGATAGTAATGTACATCATTTTAACTTTCCCCCCTCCCCTCTGCCTTCACATTGCTCAACACGCAGCTGAAGGAGTGATGAGCAGTCCCTCTGGGCTCTCAAAGATTGTCTATACTTGCACTCTTTCTGTAGTTTCTCACTGGCTTTTAAGTTATTAGCTTATGCAATGCTAGGTTAGCGTAACCACAGAGATATTGTTGCTAGCAGAAACAGACAGGGAGTAACTTAAGCTGGGTTGGCACAACTTAAGCAGTGCTGACGCCTCACTGTTATGACATGTGGCAAAGAGAGTTTAAGTGAAACTGGAGACTTGGTGATTTTTTGTTGATTTCACAACCTTGTTATAAACATAGCTGGGGTCATGCTCCACTTAGCCCCTGTAGTGTTGCCTGGCTGTAGCTTACTGCTGTAGTTAGTGAGAAGACAGCAGTGAAGATTGAGGATTGAATGGAGTCAGAGCTCCCATCTACTGGACAAATGCGACTTGCACACTTTTGTCAGCTGAGGTCGTTTTTAATTGTGCTTTATAAATAAATTTGACTTGACACACTTGGCAGCATTTACTGTTTTATGGCTAATTAACAATACATTGCAGCATAATCGGCAAAACTTCTGCCATTACGATTATTTTGAGAAAGGTTGTAATCAGCTGAGTTAATCAGTTGGCTAACAAATCGGTTGGCCTCTAGTATAATGGCACGCATTACTGTTTTCAACTGCTGTCTAGAAGGAGGTGGTTTCACTAATTACCTTACATAATAAAACTTAAGTGTGGCGCTGATTTGACTATACATTTCAAAACCAATTCTCACATCAGCCACTAGGTGTGGGGGGCTGCGTATTTGAAAGCTTTTTCCCAACTGACCGGGTATCTTTTCGCCTTAAAGCTACATAGATTTTACAGTCGTCTGCATTGAAAAGAGATGCTATGTTTTATAAGAATATTTCCAGGAGGAAGATAATACAAAGAATTAAGCAATGGTCCTAAAGTAGAACCCTACATAACTGTTGTTGCTAAGGTGATGTTGATGGACCATACATTTGCTGTAGTTCATGTTGAGGAAAAACAGTATTTTGGTGTATGTTGGATTTCAAAACTCAAACAGGATGAATAAAGTCACATGTAGATGGTTATTGCTCCATCTCCAGCAGAGCAAGGAAACTTCTACAACCATCAAACGTCACAAAACTCTGCTGAGGTAAAGCAGGAACACAGCACACATGCTTTTTGTTTTTTCCAGGTCATAGCAATTGTGCAGGAGATCTGAGACAAATCACAGTGTAAACAGGAACCTGACAGAGATCCTTTAGAGCAAAAAAGGAAGTTGACCTAAGCGGTCTTTATTCTTGGCACATGATGACATCGGGGACACTGTCAGGGTTTTAGATGAATATTTCTTGTGTTAAGATGCAAATGCAACATAAAAGGCTGTAGTTCATTTTTTCCTTCAGCTGTTATGTCTCAGACCAAAAAATCTTCAGCCTCTTCTATCAAGGGATATTTTCTTAAAAATCAAGCTTACAACAAGCTTCTCTTGTCTGTCTGGGACACCGGATTGTATATTTCCTCTACTATCCATCAGCATGGAGATGCTGGTGTTAGCACCAGTAAGGCTAATGACTAGTTTCTCCAGGCTTTCTGCTAGTAACCAGAGTAATGGATGATTCAGTGGTCCAGGCCCATTCAAACTTCTTGCTGGCAGAGAGAATATCTAATCCAGTGGGTCACCATTAGACATGCTAGTGCCCAGAGGTGCAAACACCAGCATCTCCATACTAATGAAGAGCAAAGGGGGGAGTATTTAAATGGACGACCAGCTGAGAGAAGCTAGTTGTTAACCACTTTAGTGCTAATATACTGTCTGGATGATAGACGGTCCAAGAGTTGCTCTGTTCAACCTGAAAGGATCATCCAAGTACAATGAGTAGTCGCTTTCTCATTTGGTTTCTCACTGGTGATTGGCTGCTCAGTTACCACTGCAAGCTAATTATTGATTATATTCGCAGCTAGTTTTTCAATAGCCTTCTGGGACAAGAATGTAGCCATAGTTGGGCCATATTGTTATAATAGTCTTAAAGGAATCGTTCACCCACAGAATAATGTAACTTTATTTTCCACTTACCCTCATGGTGAGCAAGACGCTGGAGCACTTTTTTAATATGTCAAATGCAGATGGAGATCAGGACGACTTCTCGTTTTTCCCCAATTTTCATATAATGGAGTTCGATTGTGCCCGAGCCAAAAAGGTCCATAAAAGTTCACAAAAACTTGTCAATATTCCTCCATACTGCTCGTCCAATGTAATCCAAGTGTCCTGAGTGGGTAGCGTCTACTAACAAACTACTACTTGTTGTCCTCATCCTGGTGTCAACATTTGTGAAACTTAACCTCTCCTTTGTCTTCCCCAGGAAACGCCCTCTGTCTCCTCCACCCAAGTCGTCTGGAAAAGGCCCGGCGATGCCGTCAAGCAAGCCACCGCCGCAGGCCTCTGTCCCCGCCGCTGGCTCCAGCTCGGGTAAACCCAGCAACACGCTGTCACGCCGTGAGGAGCTGCTGAAGCAGCTGAAGGCTGTGGAGGACGCCATCGCCCGCAAACGGGCAAAGATCCCCGCCAAATAAAGGCACGGTTCACCTGCTCGTCCGCCTGCCTGCACGGACCGCGAGGACTGGAGCGTGTCCTCGCCGCGCCCCTTCCTCTGGTGGATCTGTCAAAATGATGACCGGTTCGTGTTTGGAGGCTGTTTCGTAGACAGGAAACCATCCCGTACTCGCTCATCGCTCCATCTTCACACCGTCGTTGCTCCCACATGTCCCACTACTGTGTCCTGGCTGCAGCGGGAAGTGGGAGGGGCTTCTGGGCATGTGGTGAGCGATGGATGCCTCATGAATGGAGCATGAGGATGGTGAGCTGCACCTGATTGCTGGCTGGAACCTGGAACAGATTTCTACACACCCAACTGACTCGTTCTGTCTTTCTCTGCCCTCTTTTACCTTCTTTTTTCCTTTTTCTGTGCGGAGCGCCGCCACAATCAGGTCCACCCTGCTCTCCACGAGCATCCACGTAGGCCTACCGCGGGGGGCGGGCTGCCGCGGGGGCCAGGTTGCCGCAGGGGGCAGGTCACATTCACATATTGTACAATAAATCTCATCAGGTGTTTGATTCTAGACAACAGTGATGTGAAGTATTTGTTTTTTTAAAACATTTTGTTTTTCTGAGCTCTTATGTGATAAACAGTGTTTCCTTTGTCACACTTTTAGTTGGAGGAGTATGAGAGGGGGAACGGGACATTTAGAGACAAGCCTCGTCTTGCTTTTGTGACAAAAAGCCTTCTAAATAAACTATTTTGATAAAGAAAAGCTCTTTTGTTAATTTGTCTTCTGTTGGGTTGACGGAAGGCGTGACGACGTGAGCATGTCTGCTTTTCATTCATGTGTTGACGTGTTATCTGTGCCGTTTGTGTTGGTCTATTGTCTCCCATCATCCATGTCCTCACTACGTGTCCACGGTGTGAAGCAACCCTCAGGCCTGGCAATAAATACCTGTCAGTCCCTTTGTGTCCGTGGAGGTGGTGAAGTCTGACCTCAGTCACGGGAAATATTTTCTCTTTGTTCAGATGTTGGTGATCCACAGGTTTACATTCCTGCAGCACAGACTCAAACTCTTATTTAAATCACTCCTCTGCCCCCATAACGTTAAAATAAACCTACATTTTTACTGATCAGGTAAAAGAGAAAAAGCTCTGACCCTCCCCTCTCTGTCATTGAGCTCCTCTTTCCATCAATGCTTCACCTCACTGATGTTTGCAGCATCCGGACGTCCACCACAGCATCTGATGCCTCCCTCTCATCAAAGAACTTTTTAATGATTTGGAAAGACTCCTGGCAGACCGTCTCACACTAGCTCACATCTAAAAACAGTTTTTAGTCACAGACTGAGATTTTACAAAGACTGGGAATCTTGCAGGGTCACTATTTATAAGACTACTACTAGATTCTTTCAGCATTTTTTCCCATCATGCAATTAATTCCCATCATGATACATGTCATTTGAAAGCACCTTATCAAAGTGCACAGTAAGCGAAAAATGCAAAACAATCTGCTCTCTGTAACCGAGAACATTCAGTGAGCAGCATGTCTGCTCAGCAGCTGTTTATTTAGTGTTTACTGTCCGTAATCTGATTGCTGCTGCAGTAAATAACAGCGCGCGGTTCGCATGGCACTCCGGAGTCACGTGACCGACCGCTTTTACAGTGAAGTCAGCGCTTCAATGTACTAACAATTTTCGCAGACTAGATTTCGGAAGTCTTCAGTAAACCTCAGGACTTTTACTGGAGTCGCTGCGCGCCCCGCAGCTTTGATCGTTAAGTTTCCGATGGTAATCTGCGCTGATTTATAGCAACCTTCTCCTAGTCTTGAGCTTGCTACAATATCACACGTGCTTGATATTATCGCAAGTCGCAGCGACGCAACACAGTCAACAACCAACAGCTGGATGAGCTGTGACAGCAGCGGAAACGGGTCCGACCTCCAGAACCGTCAATAGAGTTGCATAATACGTTGACCAGAGCAATAGAAATACAGTGTTGACTTTAATGTAAAAGCGGTCACGTGATCCCCGGAGAATGCCGTGCAAACCCTGCGCTGTTATTTACTGCAGTACACAGCAGCAAGATTACTGACAGTATTTGCTAAATAAACATCGGTGCTGCAGACATGCTGGTCACTGAATGTTCTCGGTTACAGAGCAGATTGTGTTTGGCATTTTAGTGTTTTAGCTTCCTGTTTTTAATGTTTTATCTGTCTTTATGTGCGTTGATAGGGTGCTTTCAAATAAAATGTATTATTATGATGATGAGAACAAATTACATGATTGGAAAAAAATCCTGAAAGAATGAATCTAGTTGTAGCAGGTCTGGTTCCTGCAGTCAGGATGAAAGTTGTGCTTCCTGAAGCCAATCTGGGAGCTGGTTCCTCCTCCTCTTTTTTTAGTTTCCAGTTTGTTTTTTAAAAGACAGAAAACTATCATCTGTACATCATCTGCAGATGCATGTGTTAGATCTGCAGCGGCTCATTCAGACAACGGTTCATGGTCTTTGCTCAGAGGAGGTTTAGACCAACACGAAGACCCTGAACATAAAGCTGTTTGTCAGGAAGCGTCTGTGGTTTCACTCTTTATTTTGTGTTTAGTCATCCTGTAAACGGGGGAGTACAGGTACTTAGACTCGTGCATCTGAAACTCTGTTTTACTAAATTCACCTTTAGATGAGGTAAATACAAGTGCATAGATGTCTACAGCTAGTTTAATCAGTCACCTCCAGGCCCCCGTAGCGCTCTGAGATATTTGTTGTCACTGATGTAATAAAGCATTGAAGAGGGAAGACAGATCCGCACTGTGTCAACAGGTCTGTGCTGTGCGGCAGCCGACCACAGCTGGCCTCAACCCAACACGAGCCACACGACTGAAAGTAAAACTCGGTCCAAAACTTCCTGGATGAAAGTCATGTAGAATTTACTGCTGATTCAGGTTGTGATCTGGGCAGCAGAGATGTCAGATGTTTGTTTTTAGTTTGGCATTTAAATTTCAACATGTTAGAGGGTGTCTCCAGCTTCTCGTTGGTCACATACAGGCTTTCTCCTAGAGAATGGTTTATTGTTGGTCTGATTGAAATCTGTCCAGAAAGTTCCAACTTCTCCCTCTGAAAATACAGTGTTTGGTTTACAGCAGTTAGAGCTACATGTGACAGAGGATTCATTTGCTTCAAAATACCATCATCAGATGTTGCTTCTCAAGTCAGGAAAGTCCTAAACTTTTTGCCAGATCGGAGTCAGCGAGTTCCAACACAAAATCTAAAATAATGGAAAACAATGTGTTCCAAATTATTACTGTATACATACCCTGTTTTTTCTTAATTTCTCCCAAGTAATCAATGAAAGTAATACTCAGCAGAATGTTTAGTTTATATTAGGTTATCTATATTAATCTGGGTGTTATTCAGCAAAACCAGCAGTGATGAAAACAGCATCTTTTTTCAAATCACTCCCTATCCAGGGTTCCAGATTATTCTACAGAACAGTTTCAGAGCATTATGGGAAATGGATTGTACGTGTATAGCGCTTTTCCAGTCATGTTGACTGCTTAAAGCACTTTACGCTACATGTCACAATCATCCATTCACATCCCGATAGGAGCATCGGGAGGCAACTTGGGTTTCAATGTCTTACCCAGGGACACTTTGAAATGTAATGTGGGGAAGCCTGGAGTTAATCCACCGACCATTCGGTTGACACACAACTGCTCTTCCACCTGAACAACAGCAGCCCATTGATTATGTTTTTAAAGAGTTAAAAATGTTCTGACATATGCTGGGCATTACGTAGGTGATCATTTTTCTAAAAACATGATTTTCCAGATCCAGCTCTATGTTCAAGTAATGCGGTCCCTCTGCATATCCGCTGCCCGAGGACAGCTCTCTGCAGCCCCCTGGGATCTACCATCAGGGTTCATGTGCGACTTCTTGTCTCCCTGGCTGACAACATTGAGCGCAGGATCGATGACGATTAGGGCTGGGGGGAAAAAATCGATATACTGGAATATCGCGATATTTTCAAATGCAGATTTCATATAGAGATTCAAAAATGCAGTATTGATCTATTTTACCAACGAAATCTCGAGAGATTTCGTAAGATAACGGTGAAATCTCGCGAGATTTCACCGTTACCCGCAACATTTCTTGACTGAACAACGAAATCTCGCGAGATTTCATTAGTAAAATAGATCGATACCACATTTTTACATATCGATATGATATCAGCATTAGAAAATATCGCGATATTTCAGTGTATCGATTTTTTTTCCCCAGCCCTAATGACGATGGCATCATCTCTGCCGCTGTTGCTCTAAATCCATCAAACTGGCCCTCTGATGAAGACAAGCACATCCTCTACGATGATTTACCATCCATAAAACTAAAGAAAAAAAAAGAGTCCAATCCTCCTAAAAGAGTTCCATCTGTTTAGATGTCTTGCAGGAGAGAGCGTGCATGCTCCTAGTGTCCACAGCCAAGTGTGAAAGAGGCCATTGGTCATTGCAACATTCTGACCAGTAGAAACCCACTGAACAATCTGCTTTTCATCTCTGTAATTGGAGCAGATGTTGCCTCCTTCCCGGAGATGTGGTGGAAGCAGGGACATCATGCTGCTACTGATCCACCAGCCGGCGAGCAGAAAAAAGGCTGAAATGTTCTCAGAGCTGGCTGCTTCTGTAGCCACCTGCAGGCTACCCCATTATCCACAAAAGAAACTTGGGACCCTCCAAGTTCCAAATCAAGACCAACTTCTTCAAATCTAAAGTAAATACCCCCAAGTCTGTAGTTAACACCAAAAACTCCTCACACCTATTTACATGTCCACCTAGTCCCAAGTTCCATTACCCACACCAAGACCTACCATGTCAAAAGAGAGAGGCATTTAAGTGTCAAACTATACCAACAAGTAGCAAGACCCAAGTCAGGACTTAGTCTGTAAAAACAGAGAAAAAGTCTTTACCTGACCTCCAAGTCTTTATGAGTCCCAAGTCAAAACCATTCAGGTCTGTAGTCAGCATCGGCAAATGTCAAGAGCCGACCAAGTTCACCTGTTTACATTCCCAAAGTAAGAGCTACAAGTCCTTAGTCAGGACCATTGAAGGTCCAGGTCAGGAACAAAAACATCCTCATCCAATGACTGCACCTAAAAGGTTTAGAATTAAATACAGTAATTATTGTATAGTAAAATATGAAATACTGGAAACACTTCTAAACATATACATCATAAAAATAAGTGTTGACAGCAGGTGATTTTCAGGTGTTAACCTGGATGTTTAAATGTGGTCTCTTCACCAATGTGATCGTGTCCCACCTGCTCATGATCATTTTTTAATCGCTTTTTAAATTAGATTCTACCTGCGAAACACTGTTTGAATCTTTCATGCCCTTTAATTTGAAATTATAAACCCTTAATATTTCCGACCTGTAGTGGAGAATCAAACAAAAACAATCTGATTTTTATGTTTTTAATTGTGCATTCTAAATAATTCCTCTAAACTGCCTTGATTCCAGTCCATCACAGTGTTTTCACCCGAGCATCTTGTTCAGTGGTGATTTTTTTGCTGGACGTCCAGAGAGACCGGTGTTTATGGCTGCAGACCATCTCACTCCACAGAACTCACCTGTGAAAAGTTAACTGTGAATGTCCCTGAAAAACTCCTGCTGATAAGAGGACATTCCCCTCTTTATAAACTGACCAACGAATTGACAAAATGTCAGGCTGCAGTCCTATGAGTGCCAGCTGGCAACAAACAGATTGGTACTTTTTTTTTTTTTTTTTTTTTGAGGATCAGTAGGCAGTTCCTCCTCTGATGTTTTTTTTTTTTTTTTTAGTTTTAGAAATGCCTGTTCTTCAAGTTCAAGTTCAAATTTTTTTGAAAGATAACAGATTGTTGTTGCAGGCATGCCTTGTCTTCACTGCAGACCGAACGAATGAAAGATAATAAGTGTTTTACCTCATCTACTTAATATCATTCAACTGTTACATTTCAGGCCCACAAAAGTAGCTCAAAAGTTGAAACAGGCAGTTTAAGGCTAGCACTTACACATTACTGAATTATTAAATCACAAATATGATTTATCAACGGGGCTTTTGATCCATTTTGGACGACAATGTTACGGAAATAAGGAAGTATTCAGACTAAAGTTAGTACCGTATTTTCCAGATTATAAGTCACACTTTTTCATAGTTTGGTGGCTTGTGCAACTTGTAGTCCAGTGCAACTTATAGTTCAAAATATATACAATTTAATGTATTTTATAAGTTTCAATTTATATTGACTGACATGAGCCAAGGAGTAAATATTACCGTCTAATGTCAAAACAGGGCATTCTAAGCTTGTGACAACTATATTATGTTCCAAGGGAAAAAAATCCCAAATTAGCCTCATCTCAGTGAGAGGAGTTTGTTTTGGACATCTGTCTGTACTGCCTGTGTGGTGGAACAAATCCTCAAAAAAAAGTAGGTTTATCCTTCTTAGTTATGATGGTTATGATCATTTACAGACATTAACTTTGGAATTGGACTGATTGGGTCATTTTTAGCAGTAACAAGTAGGATATGAAAGTTTTACTACAAAATTATCAATGGAATCTGTAAATCGTGTAAATTCTGCAAATCAGTCCAGGTTTAAAGTGATTGTGAAACTGTAAAAGAAATTGTTTGGTGGGGAAAATTATTAGAGTTGTTTATGGGCTGCGGAAAGACTGCTGCTTGGTTATCCACTTAAGTTGTTCTTTATTTTTGTAAGGGACATGATGGAAAAATGATGGAAGGAATTTCATACAAAAAGGACAATTCTACTGCAATAAGGGTTAATAACGTATTTGGAGAAATTCTGGAGGGATTTAAGCATGAAAGATGGGCACAGTTACCATCAACTAGACCTGTTACTAACTGGTTATTGGTTAAATAAACTAGGCTGGTAAGTAACTGATTATTGATCAAATAACCTACACTGGTTAGTAACTGATTTTTGGTTAAATAAACTAGGCTGGCTAGTAACTGGTTGTTCATAAAATAACCTACGCTGGTTAGTTACTGTTTATTGGTTAAATAAACTAGGCTGGTTAGTAACTGATTATTAATCAAATAAACTAAGCATGATAGTAACTGGTTATTGGTCAAAGTAACTAGGCTGTTTAGTAACTGGTTAGTGGTTAAATACACTAGGCTGGTAAGTAACTGGCTATTGATAAAATGATCTACACTGGTTAGTAACTGATTATTGGTTAAATAAACTAGGCTCGTTAGTAACTGCTTATTAATTCAATAAACTAAGCCTGTTAGTTCGTAGTTATTGGTTAAATAAATTAGGCTGGTTAATAACTGGTTATTGCTTAAATAAACTAGGGTGTTTAGTAAGATGTTATTGATAAAAAAAATAACCTACACTGGTTAGTAGCTGATTTTTGGTTGAATAAACTAGTTTGTTTAGTAACTGGTGATTGATCAAATAACCTACACTGGTTAGTAGCTGATTATTGGTTAAATGAACTACACTTTTTAGTAACTGCTTATTAATTAAATAAACTAGGCCTGTTACTAACTGGTTATTGGTTAAATAAACTAGGCTGGTAAGTATACTGGCTATTGATTAAATAACCTACACTGGTTAGTAACTGATTTTTGGTTAAATGAACTACACTTTTTCGTAACTGCTTATTAAATAAATAAACTAGGCCGGTTACTAACTGGTTATTGGTTAAATAAACTAGGCTGGTAAGTAACTGGCTATTGATTAAATAACCTACACTGGTTAGTAACTGATTTTTGGTAAAATAAACTAAGCTGGCTAGTAACTGGTTATTCGTAAAATAACCTACACTGGTTAGTTACTGATTATTGGTTAAATAAACTAGGCTGGTTCGTTACTGATTGTTATTAAAATAACCTACACTGGTTAGTAACTGGTTATAGGTTAAATAAACTAGGCTGGTTTGTAACTGGTTATTGATCAAATAAAAAGAAAAATAAACTAGGCCTGATAGTAACTGATAATTACTCAAAAATGGCCAGTGGTTAAATAAACTAGACTGGTTAGTAACTTGTTATTTATCAAATAAACTAGGATAGCTGGTTACTGGTTATTGGTTACAAAAATTAATCTGGTTGGTAAATGGTCACTGGTTAAATAAAATAAGCTGGTGAGTAAATGGTTACTGGTCAAATAAACTAGACTGGCTCATAACTAGTTAGTGGTTAAATACACTAGGCTAGTTGTTAACTGTTATTGCTCAAATAAATTAGGCTGGTTAGTAAATGGTCATTGATTAAATAAACTACCAGTAGGCTGGTTAGGTTAATTGATCACTCTAAATTGTCCCTAGGTATGAATGTGAGTGTGAATGGTTGTCTGTCTCTCTGTGTTGGCCCTGCGACACACTGGCGACCTGTCCAGGGTGTACCCTGCCTCTCGCCTGATTATAGCTGGGATAGACTCCAGCAACCCCCGACCCTGAACTGGATAAGCGGTACAGAAAATGAATGAATGAATGAAGGATAGGCTGGTTAGTAATTGGTTACTGGTTAAATAATTTAAACTGGTTAGAAAGGTGTGATTAATAAACTAGGCAGGTTCGTTACCGATTATTAATAAAATAACCTACACTGGTTAGTAACTGGTTATTGGTTGAATAAACTAGGCTGGTTAGTAACTGGTTATTGTTCAAATAAATTAGGCTGGATAGTAACTGGTTAGTGGTTAAATAAATTAAACTTGTAAGATGGGTCGATTATTAAACTACGCTGTTTAGTAACTGGTTAGTGGTTAAATAAACTAAACGTGTCGGTAACTAGTAACTAGTTATTGGTTAAATAAATTAAACTGTTAGGAAGGGGTAATTAATGGTTGTAATTGGTTAGTAATTGGTTATTGGTGAAATAAACTCAGCCGACTTGTAACTGTTATTTGCTAAACTCGGCTGGTTAGTCAGTCAGTCTTTTTCTGTATCGCTTATCCAGTTCAGGGTTGCGGGGGTTGCTGGAGTCTATCCCAGCTATTATCAGGCGAGAGGCGGGGTACACCCTGGACAGGTCGCCAGTCTGTCGCAGTGGGCTGGTTAGTAACTTGTTTGTAAATAAACATGGCTGGTTAGTAGCTGGATAGTGGTTAAATAAACTAGACTGGTTTGTTACTTATTAATGAAATAATCTAGGCTGGTTTGTCCCTTTTAAGATTTGTTTGTAATTTTTTTAATGGTCTCGGCCTGCAGTACCTTTCTGAGCTGATTTAAGTTTACTCTTCAGTTTGGTGCCTCAGATTTGCTTGCCAGCTGCGTCCTGAGGTTCATAGGTCTTAAGAAGCTTAGACAGAGCATTTGCAGATGAAATATTAGAGAAACATTATTGTTCACTTTTAAAGCCCGTTTGAAAGCTACCTTTCATGCCCTGGCCACTGACCCAGTGTAAGACTCCTGTTTTTATTGTTCTTTTCATTGATTTTATTTTTTTATGTAGCTTGTGTTTTAGCTGCTTTAATGGGGGTTTTATTTTGGAGTTCAGCACTTTGGTTCAACCTCTTGTGTTAAATTGCTCTACAAATAAAGTTAAAATGAGTTGAGTCACATTTATTTATTTTTAAAAAATTAGGCTAGTTAGTAATTTGTTACTGGTTAAATAAACTGGGTTGGTTAGTATCTGGTCATCAATGAAATAATCTAGACTGGTTAGTCACTGGATAACTGGTTATTGATAAAATAAAATAAAAAACCTAAGTTGGTTAGTAACTGGTTATTGGTTAAAAAAACTTGTTTGGTCTGGTTAGTAACTTACTTTGTTCCTTGATGGGAAGTGAACATTGGGAGAATATTTGTATTTTTCTTTTTTTTTTTTTTTTTAAGTGACAATGCACATTAACGAACATAAAATATGCCAGATTTAGCCAGTGACTAATTTCCAGCTGTAGTCCCCGTCAGATCAGATAAAAACACACAAAAAAAGAAATACAACGGAGATGAATGAGTGCTAAAATCATCCACACACCTTGTAAGACACACCTTAAACAGACTTAGAAAAGATATAAAAATCAGGCAACAATAAAATACAAAAGAATACAAATAAATTGTTGACAGATTTCCATGGAAGAATAAAAACAAACCAATTTCATGAAACATAATTAAATATGTTCAGTTGTACAACCTGGATTATTTTCCCTGGATATAACTTGGACATAACTTGGAAGTTCTGATTGTCCAGTGACCTCTGGAATTCATTTATTCATTCGTTTTCTGTGCCGCTTATTCAGTTCAGGGTCGTGGGGTTGCTAGAGCCTATCCCAGCTATTATCCAGTGAGAGGCATTGTACATGGTACCTAAACAGGTCGCCAGTCTGTCGCTGGGCCAACGCAAAAAAAAAAAAAAAAACAGATAACCACACATGCTTGCTCCTAGGGGCAATTTAGAGTGAACAATTAACCTAACATGCATGTCTTTGAACGGTGGGAGAAAGCTGGAGGACCTGGTAAGAACCCACGCATACATGGAAGAACATGCAAACTCCACACACGAAGGCCACTGTTGAATTGTCGGAACCTCTCCCCAGCCGGGACTCAAACTAGCAACCTTTTTACTGTGAAGCTCCGGTGCTAACCACCATGCCACCGTTGATCTCAGCAAATGGTCAGACACACCTGGATTATTTAGTTCATCCAATCTTGAAAGACAGGAAACAAAGGTGCATTATTAAGTTCAGGAAGTAGTGGAGCTGTGCATAAAGCCCATTGTGCATCTGTGTACATAACTGTAGTTACGGTAAATTACCAGTTCACGAATTAAGTGACGGAAAATGGCATTTAGATTATTCGCAGCCATTTAATGCAACCAAAACAATAAATTCAGTGGAAGATGTGAGTTTCCTCTGGAGAGTTTCCTTGTGCACGACCATGAGATGTGTGCGTTATTTCATGCATGTCCAGTGGGAGGAGAGCATAAGGGAGAGCAGGAGCGTATCTCACTGGGAGGAACATTTAGGGGCGGGGCTTACAGTTCAAACTAAACTGCTCACCTCGCTCATGGTTCAAAAATGTACAAAAACATGTATAGCGCCTTTAATGTGTCTACATATTTGCATTCAAGCTGCACCATGGACCTCTCTGGAGAACCCAAGCATCATCATCCTCAGGGTAATGCAAGAAGGGGTTCCAGAATTTAAAGCATTTAAGTGGATTGTCCTTCAAAAAAACCTTGTAGCTCAAAGGGGACTGAGTTCCATCATTTAATCCAATGTGATATGGAAGGTTCGGTGCACAGCATCAAGTACATGGCTGCTGGCACTAAAAAGCAGCTTCAGACAGGACTGGATAAGATCTACTGCTGTGAGCCGAACACATGCTTCCAGTTTCTTCTAAAAGATATGCTAACTCTCCCTGCATGCTCAACCAGCAAGGGGACAAGAAAAAGGTGTCTTCATTTCATTTAACAGATTTATTTCATTCTTTTGAATAAAGAACCACACAGGATACAAAGTAAAATAAAACACCTAAATGAAAAGGGAGCAGAAAGAAAAAAAAATCTTAAATATAATCTGGAGGCATCTAGGTTAGAGACAAATCTATATTTGTTCATTATGGAGCATCTAGGTTAGACAGGTCTATAGTTGTTCATTGTAGAGACATTTAGTTTAGAGACAGGGCTGTAGTTGTTCATCATGGAGACATCTAATATAGAGACATAATGGAGACATTCTGACTGGGAATAAAACATGTTTATATTCGACTGGGTATAAAATATGTTGTTTACGTTCTACTGGAAATAAAATAGGTTGTTTATGTTCAACTAGGGATAAAATAAGAGTTAAAAAGTTTCTGTTTTTTATTTACATTTTACTTAGTCCTAACATTTTATAAATTTGGGTTGTAATAATAATGATCATACATTCTATTTGTAGAATGCATTATATACAAACAGATAGTACAAAAGTGAACAAATATGTTTATCTAACCATATTGTTTTAAATAGCTTAATTTCTTTAAACTTATTTATGCAGATATTTAATGATCAGTTGTGTACGATGCAAACTCATTCAATATTTATTTATAAACTTTCAAAGTTAAATCTCAATTTTATCCTTATAATATGAAACAGTAATAATAAGTATTTACATTGGACATTATAGTTTAATTTGAGTCAGCTGAGTTTAATAACATAAAAGAGGAGTTAATACTGTCTTGGGTCATTGTGCACTGCAGCTTTAAGTGGTCAGCCAGGTGTGAGATGCAGTTTTCTTCCTGCATCTTAAATGTTTAAAATGTTATCTAGCAAAGGTGCTTAAAAACTGGATTTTTTTTGGGTGGGTGGGGGGGGGGGGGGGGGGGGGGGCATGTAACCAATGAACCACCTTTTTAGTTTTTTACAAATTAAGACCATGTAAGACTGGATAATTTTATGACACATGTAGGCGACAGCAAACAGCTAGTATGCTTCTACAGCAGTAACAAATTGTATTTGTCTGGATTCCAGACACTTCCTGGCACATTTCCTCTGAATGTCATTCAGTTTTCCTGTAGCGATGTTAATATGAGCGAGTCTGTTGTCCAAGGAGTTGACATGTTGGCTGTGATTGGCTGTCAGTGTGTTTACCTGAACAACCTGCTGGAAAGTCTGCAGCTGCTAAAAATAACCACATACTCCTGTTTAAGGATGTCAGCGTCATTTCACACAATTAAACTGGTTTTACTGCTTCCTCAGACACAGCAGTGTGTGTGGAACCAGTTTACACAAGCTACTGGAAATTCTCTCCCGCATCATTACACGTCTAAAATCTGTCATCACTGTGAGATTAAAACAACCCACATTTTTTTTTTTGTGTTATATTTGTATGATCCCCGAGGGGAAATTAGGGTTCTGCATTTTACCCATCTCTGTACTGTGAGTATCAGAGAGCAGTGGGCTGCTACTTAAAGCGCCTGGGGAGCAGTTGGTGGGGGGTTAAGGACCTTGCTCAGGGGTTCACAGTGGTACACCCAGGAGTCGTGTCGGGGGATCGAACCCGGGTCCTCTGCGCCCAAGCCCACGACGCTGCCACTGGGCTAGCCACTCCCCTAACCACTCTACATGCCTAAAGAGTGAAATCCTTCTATGTTCAGACTGAAGGTGCGCGTAGCGCGGGTTCACATGTTTTCATCAAGTGCCAAACTCTGGCAGAGAACATTGCTGGCCAATGTGGAAGTCTGGAAAGTGCCAAAAAATGCTGCTCCCCCCTCATCCACTAGGGGCTGGCTCCAAAACAGAGCAAATCCCCGTAGACTCCCATGTTAAAAAGGCCAACTTCACAGCAGAAATAAACATGTTTACAGCCTGGTTCAAAAATCATTTTAAGTTTAATAGGTCAAGTATATCTTCATGTCAATGTTGGAGGGGGGGGGGGGTCATTTGTAACTCATCCATTTAGATGTTATTCCATTTTTAAATTAAACATAATTATGGGCATGTCCTTTATTTGACAGGTGGCAGACCAAGCCAGCTCCATGCTTGCTCCCAGGAAGGCCTCAGCCAGTAGCAGAGGAGCACAATGGCATTTTTTAGCCGGTGCACAAGTCCAAGTGTGCCTTACTTCTAGCGCGCCTATTGGGCTAATCTTTGTTAGCTCCTGTTAGCGCCGGGTTAGCATGGTTAGCATTTAGCCCATAGTATGTTGGCTGTCAATCATTTGCCCAAGGCCCCTCTTTGCTCATTTTTGTATTTTCTGGGAGTGCTGACACACGCGACACAGCTAAGATGGCGACAGCAGGAAACCAATAGATGACATAAGCAGATACTACATCCATTATTTTTACAGCATGTTTTTTTTTTTTTTTTTTTGAAGTCACCAGTGTGGTGATATGTCTAAGAACAGCCGACTGATGATGAGCTCACAAATTAAAGGCTCTCAAATCATAAACAGAATTGCAAAATGCACAGAAAGTGTTTCAACCCCATGAGCCACCTCTGACCTCACATATTACTGAGGTTTCAGGTTTCGTCATCATCATAATCATCATCCTCCAAGAATCCACTGGGACGTGCGATGCAGATTCTGCTGCAAGTTCATATATTAGTCAAACTTTTGAGTTGTTTAAACGGATATTGTTGTGCTCCATCACTTCCATCCTCTTCACCTGCTTTACATCCTGACTCTTCTTCTTCTGCCCTTCATGTGTCCAGTTTATGTTCCAAGCTAAACACTTTCGGCCGCCGTACGGAGTAAAAACACAACATAAAAGGAAACATAGCCTAAATAGGTAGACAGGACGCGGTAGGTCTGAGTAGCTATGAATCTCACCATAATTATCTCATCATCAGTTAATCTTGGTTGATGACTCACTTGCAGATTTTTTATTCGGAATACAACAACTAAAGTTAAGGAGGTAGGCCTACTACACACAAATGAAATAGGTTAGTCTGTAGGCTAAAAGGTTCAATAAAATGTAACTCAGTAGCTAATAAACTAACAATAAGCTGCTGGTCACAGATGATTTCATCATTATACACACGTCGGATTCACTTTTTACACACACTGCTCGATGGATCAGATTTGACCATAATTCGGGACATCTGCCTAGTAGGCTACTGTGAATCTGATTAAAATGTAAAGTGACAGTTCAGGTAAAACTTTTTCACAGGTGATGAAAAGCTCAGAAATGTTTCAGATAAAATCATCTGAACGGGATGGGCTGAGAATTTTACCTGTTGCCTCCCACTTTCACTGTGGAAAGGGGAAGTATGGGCGCGTGTCATGTCGCCGGTATTTCCCCACCAGACACATAAAAGGGATTCACGCGCCGTGACACGCAGATTAAACTCGAGTCAGGGCTGAGAGGAGTCTAAGAGATCAGCGGACACAGAGGATGGACCTTAAACAGGTGAGTCACCCGGCGGATCATCTCCCGGCTCTCTTCCTCCTCCTCCTCCTCCTCCTCCTCCTCACCTCCTGCTGCCCTCCCTTCCTGCAGATTTTCATCTTTCTCCTGTGCCTCGCGCCTGCGTGGACGTGCATGCATCACTCGGATGCGTGCTGCGATGAAAAGCAGCTGATCCAGATGGCCGAGAAGAAACTGAAGAACCGGTTCCCGCAGCCGCCGGAGCCCGCGGCCGTGGCAGCGTCCGGTGGACCGGCCAGGTGTCCGCTGGAGCTTTACCAGAGTCTCCCTGCGCCCACGGAGCTCCACGAGCGGTCCGTGTCCCCATGGAGATACGTGTAAGTACCTGACACATGCCTGGGCTCTCTGACGAGAAACTGTGCCCAGAAACAGAACTTGGGTCTGCTTACATGGCAGTGTGACCTGCTGGAGACGCAGGTGGAGGGCCTGGATGCTGTCGCGCGCTCAGACTGTTTCCAGACTCAGTTAGACTTTAACTCGCGCAGGAACTCAGTGATACATCTTTTCTTTTCGGTTTTATCTGAGTCGTAACAGGTGACAGCTTCAGGTCAGCTGCAGTAAATCCGCTGATGAAAGTGAAAGATGGAGAGGTGCAGTTCAGGCGCGCGGATGGATCCCGCCGCATCATTCTGGCTCCTCTGCATCTTTCCTCATCAGCTTCTTCGTCATTTCAACAGCTGAATGAAGAAAAAACCTAAATCAACTTTGGCTTGTACATCTGGATAAAAACTGATGAATGAAGATGAAAATAGCGAGATATTTCATGCTGGCCCTCGAACACTGAGAAACATCTCCACTCAGGTCAGGAACAAACTGTGGATTTCCTGTCTTCATCTTCTTCCTCTTTCTCTCCAGGACCGTAAACATGACGGACCACTTCCCCCCCACCTACGTGGAGGCGCAGTGCCTGTGCAGCGGCTGCATCTTGTTCCAGGACAAACAGGTGGTGGAGAGCAACGACTACAACTCGGTCACCGTTAAGCAGACGCGCGTGCTCTTGAAGCGGATCCGATGCGGCAGTGGGGAGGGGTACAAGCTTGAGCCGGTTTCTGTGGAAGTAGCGGTTGGATGCACCTGTGTTTGGGCCAGTAGCTAACTGGGAGGATCCGCTGCGTCATGGTGCACGTTCTCATGCGGTGAGAAGTGTGTGGAGTTGGATCGCTGCTGCTGCACCTTCATCCAGCTGCTGCCTGGGATGGATTCGCGGCAGTGATGCACATTTGTACACATCTCACACTCCTGGATCATTTTTACAATCCTATTTATTGTCTATTTATTTGTATGTTTGTGTTGGTAGGTCTGCTTAGATCTGTTTACCATGACTTGTTTACCTCTGCACAGTGTAGCAAAGGTAAACTGTTTTAATATTGATGACAATTCATCGAAGAAAAACAAATAGCTATTGTATAGTTATGTTGAAGAACAGTCAAACTGATTTAAGTTAAGTATTTATTTGCTTCTTTGCATTGGAAATGTCCAACTGCAGGATAAAGTTATTTTTCTTGCATGTTTTCGTCCCAGTGGGACTTCAAGAGTTAAGCTTCTTTGAAGCAAAATGTTTATGCCACTTTCCACTTTTAATGCCTGTAATTCTTGTTCGAAAATTTTTTAATGATTCAGTGAAATGACAAGTGTTGGACTGAAATTTGATTAATATTTTTCTTCTCATGTACAAAAACAGAAGTTTCTGTTTTGCATGAATTTTTGAATCAACAAGGGATGATTGCTGAGGCTGTATGAAGGTTTATAATGTTCTTATTAACAGATGTTTCTTCATAAATGAAGAACAAGATGTGAGACAGCCATGGGAAATAAAGAAAATATGGAAAAAACAATCTGTCTTATTAAAAGACATGCTTCAATTGTGAAGGGTTTTTTAAAAACGAACAAACAAACAAATTAAGACGAATTTAAAAACAAGGCATATTAATAATACGTCATCATTGTTCACTACATAAAACCCCCTAATGCAAACTTGTGTTAACACAATGCCACAGAGGAAAGACACCAGGGACAAAATCTCAGTTTTAAAAAACCTTCCAGGGCTGAAATCTCATGATCTCTCTTATTCTTTGAATGAGGTTTTCTTTACTGCTTTTAATTCAAAATCCACATTGTTTAAAGAGACATGGTAAGTCATGTATTTTGTTTGCAAAAAGATCTACTCGAGCCAAAATATCTAAAATATGAAACAAAAGCTCATTTTGCCTTCAAACAAAACAACTTGCAAACAAGTCTGAGTTCCTCCAACCATTCATTACACAACAGACAAGAAATCCAGAACTAATGGAGCAAACCAGTTTCATTGTAGCCTGATGCATTCACGCTGCCGTGCAGCAGCGTTTGGTGTCTTTCTACATGGAGCGAGACAAGTTTCTTTCTTACAAAGACTCAGAATGGAACCAAATTCAGAATGGATCCAGAAATAAAATTGGGTCCAGAATCAGAATGGAACCAAATTCAGAATGGATCCAGAAATAAAATTGGGTCCAGAATCAGAATGGATCCAAATTCAGAATGGATGCAGATTTGGAAAGGAACCAGAATATGAACTGGATCCAGATTCAGAACTGCTTAGATGCAAATTTGAGTGTTTCCATTACATTTTTTTTTTTCAAACAGGCTGAAACCTTAAATACTGTAAATATTAGATTACAGTCCAAGTGATGTAATATGAGATGGGAAAGATCGTCTTCTCTCCAGGATGACATGAAGGCCCAGGGACAGATCCATGGGGTCCTCCAGGGGTAACAGGGAGGTAGCTGGGAGGTTAGTGATTTGAAGTTCAAAGACAGAAAGATTTAAACTGTTCTGATGGGGGGGGGGGGGACAACGTTATTATTCTATTAGATAAATCTCAGAATGGGAATAGTGTAAAAGGCCCCAATCAAGGAGGATGACAGTAGTGAGTAGATCAGACTCAGCTGGAGGTTTTGACCTTTGAACAGCTGAGCTCTGATATATCAGAGTTATTGTAACGGCCAAAAAGTTACATAGGAGGTGGAGAGGACACCAGGGGCCCGACCATGGTGAATTTTATACTAATGCAACAGCCACTCACTCTCAGCCTCCAGTTAGGATTTAAAGCAGTTATCTTCTCAGCGTGGGAACCACAACTATGCAGAAGCAACATGGTCTGAAAGTAGCGCAGCAGTGACATCTGCTGCCTCTTCTGTGGGGTCACAAGTAATGGGGATCAAAGTTCGTGTGATTTTAGGCTTTATTTGCCTGCACGCTAATACAGAACACAACACACTGACCACCTCAGTCTGCCAGGGCCGTTTTCCTAAAGAGTAGGATAAAGAAAACTACGTGTGTATGTATGTATGCATCAGAGGTGGAAATCCAGGTGCCATGAAGTAAAACTCCTGCCATGTTTTTGGATCTGCCTGTACACATTTAGAACAGGTGTTTTCACTAAGGAGCTCCTCCACCTGCAGAGGAGCTGTGCTAATTAAACTCAGCTGGTTTAGTGATTGGTTGGAACAACAGCTGGACAGGATTTTTACTTTCTGGAGCAGGGATTCCCTCCTCTGGTATGCAAGTATGTACACTGCTTAAAAAAATAAAAGGGAACACTTAAACAACACAATGTAACTCCAAGTATACCACACTCATGTGAAATTAATGCGTCCAGTTAGGAAACAACTCTTAACTGTGAATCTATTTCACCTTCTTGTTGTGCAATTAAACACACAACAGGTGGAAATGAGAGGTAATTAGCAAGACAACCCCTATAAAGGGTGGTTCTGCAGGTGGTGACCACAAACCATTACTCTGCTCTCATCGTTTCAGCTGATGTTTTGGTCACTTTTTAATTTTGTTCGCGTTCTCAGCCCTAGAGGTAGCATGAGGCGTGTCTGCAACCAACAGAAGTTGCTCAGGTTGTGCAGTTCATCCAAGATAGCACATCAACGCAAGCAGTGGCAAGAAGGTTTGCTGTGTCTCTCAGCACAGTATTTAGAGAATGGAGGAGATACCAGGAGACAGTTCACCAGGAGATGGGAAGGTGGCTGTAGGGGGCAACGAACCAGCAGCAGGGCCGCTACCTCCTCCTCTGTGCAAACAAAAGCAGGCCACTAATACATGTTTCTGCTACAACTGTCAGAAACAGACCCCCCCTGAGGGTGGTATGAGGGCCTGACGTCCACAAGTAGTGCTTGTTCTTACAGCCCACCACCGTGCAGGATGATTTGCATTTGCCAGAGAACACCAATATTGGCAGATTGGCCACTGGTACCCTGTTCTCTTCACAGATGAGAGCAGGTTCACACTGAGTACGTGTGACAGACATGACAGAGTCTGGACACGCCGTGGAAACCGTTATGCTGCAGCAACACCCCCCAGCATGACCGGCTCGATGGTGGGTCATGTATGGTGTGGGGAGGCATTTCTTTGGATGGCCGTGCATGTGCTAGCCAGAGGTACCCTGACTGCCATTAGGTACTGGGATGCGATCCTGGATCCTCAGACCCATTGTGAGGCCATATGCTGGTGCAGTGGGCAGTTGTTATATCCACATTTTAGCATATGCGAGGTTGAAAGATAGTTTCAATAAACAGCTGAACGAGGAGGTGAGAAAATTTGAATATGTGGCATTTCAATACAGACATGGAGCAGTGTACGTGCATACATACATATGCATACCAGGGATGGTGACATCAAAGCCTCATGAGGATTATGACAATTGCCAAGAGATTGACACCATGTCCTGAGACATTTGACCCATTTGAGACGGTCAGGAAGAGCTCCATCTGCTGGCCGTGAATGTGTACTGCACCTGAGGTAAGCGTCTAGTCTCCGTTTATGATCAAATATACGTTCTCAGCCTTCTGTTAGTGTTTCCTTTGTCAGTAATATCTTGGAATTATCTTGTGTGATGAATAAAGTATTTTTCATAACATTCCCAAGTGATTGGAACCCATTTTAAGCATTGACAGATTAATAAGCCCAGTCCCTTCAAGATTTCCGCTCGACACTTGCAGATGATGTAATGATACATTCATACATGTAGAAATGTTTGAGATATTAGTTTTGAAAGCTGAGAATTGAAATCTACTCTGAGCTGCATTTGTCAACGCAGCTATGTTTGCTTTATAAATTATTTCTGAGTTCATCAAGAATTTAAACTAAAGCCTCAGCTGCTCTGAGTAAGTTTGGTGTGATAAACCTCAGTACAAAAATCATATTCAGTGATCCATGTACACAGAATATACTCAGATTGTGAAATTCCACCACTCACATGAAAGCAAATGGCTCAGTTTATTATTTTATGAAAACATCTTCAACTTGCTGCAGACACACAATCAGTCCAGTGAGATCAACATTTATGTGGCGAACTTCTTCTGTCGGACTGGAGGAGGCAGCTGAGACATGATGTCCAGGAGAGGACGCTCCACAACAACCAGGGAACGGTCCTCCAACAGCTGCAGACACATGATGTGCTGTTGGAAAAAAAAACAGCAGAAATGTCAACTTAATAAAAATCCATCCACATCCTCATCTGGCCTGACAAATCTACCAGAGAAGGGATATGAAACAAAACACGGAGGGAAGATGGACATAAACGAGCTAAAGTCTGTTTTTTTACACCATTGTGGGCTTTATAACTCATTTATAAACGTGTTTGCATCTGGTAGTGATCACATGTTGAACGTTTAGTTAAAATGATCTGAATATAGAGGCTGTTCCAAAGAGAGAGGGAATACAACAGGAAGTCTTTAAAGGTACAGTGTGTAAAAAAAAATCAAAGGTCAATGGCAAAAAAATGTGATGTATAATTCAAAACTGTGTTTCTATTGATGTGTAATTGCTGCACTAAAATAACTGCTATGTGTTTATTTTCCTAGACTGAGTCATTTTTATCTACTTGCTGGGTGGTGCACATACATGGGGGCTGCCATATTTGTTCCACCATTTTTACTACAGTGTCCCTGAATGGACAAAACAATGTGTGTGAAGTGAGAACTCCGAACTTTCAAACTGCTGTACCAGCTTTGGGGGGCTGGATCAGTAATGCCTTAAAAGACATTAAAAGTCGTCCCCTGTAGTACAGTCATGGCTACACCAGAGACCACTGGATACACTCACAGATGAAAACATCTTTATGTCTCGGAGAATCTTGGTCACTAACGGCCACCATACATTCACAACGGTGGTTGGAATATGAAGTCATTTCAAAGAAAACATCTTTTCTTTCAAATACCCATCTTTACCACTAGATGTCAGTAATTCTTACATACTGTACCTTTAACAAACCTCACGTTATCTGTGCTGATGTCATTCAGAAAAAATAGCTTTTTTAATGCCCATGAGAGCATGATGGTCCCAATCCTTTCATCACTACTTCCACAGTAAATCAACATGCTTCATCAGCTTCACCTGTTCCACTTCCTGTTAACACCAATATCCAACCAGCCAATCACACATCAGCATCTAGTCACATAGACATGGTGAAGACGACATGCTGAAGTTTAAAGGCAGGGTGGATGATGGATGTTGCTTAATATCTCCTTCACACCCCGATTTTAGACAATTAATGAAATGCTCTGGCACAAAAATTTTAATATTTAGTTACATGTGGGACAGACAGGACTGAAAAAAACCATCAAGTCGTCTTGAACGGTCCGTTCTTATTGATTGAATGATGATATGTCCATCAAACTGAACTGCTGTTTGTTCTGTTTCTAACACCTGGTTGGATCTATCACACCAAGAACTAAGACGGGGGTCTGACACAGTTGTTTCACCCCGTTTACCTAAATCAAGGCAAACTGGTCCACCTAATAAATTAGCTGAAAACTACTAAAGCCCCGTTTCCACCAGTGGGTCTGGGTCGGGTCGGGCCGGATCGGTCCACGTTTTTTTGCGTCTCCACAGATAAAAACTGGGACGGGTACCCTTATATCCGACCCGACCCGGACTACTTTTTTGGCACCCTTCGGTAGGGGTACTGATCTAACCGATCCGGACCAAAGAGGTGGAGCTAATACACAGCAATCAGCTGATTCATTGAAAAATCCGCCACTTCCCGCGTGACCCCGCGTAAAAACAAAGCCGGGGTGACTCCTCTCTGTTTCTGTCACGTGTGGCGCCGGTGTTTTGGTTAAACTGTGTTACATGGCGATGATGTCACACAATCACGTAGCAGCGCTGTCCAGCTAATTCTCCGCCTCCAGAATAAGGGTACAGGTTGCTGTGGGGACGCAGCGTGAAATCAACACATCCGTACCCAAACCCACCCGATCCGGCCTGGCCCGGCCCGACCTGACCCAGACCCGCAGGTGGAAACGGGGCTTAAGTAGCATCTGTTACTAAATCTTGAAAATGTCACTTTCAGACTCCGGCTGATGGAACGTGATGCAGCACCAGGACAGCTTCGGCTCATCATCCTGACAGTGGAGCTCGGCAGAAAGTTCATACCTGGAAGTACTTGCAGATCTTGAAGGCGTGGCTTTCTCTGCTCCTTTCTGGAGGAGGAAGACTCCTCAGCATCATCTGGTTGAGGAGCCTCGTCTTTGCTTCAGGCAGCGGCTGCAGGTGGAAGCAACATTCACAATCTTTACCGGCTTCACATCAGCACAGGTGTCAGTTTACGTGGTAAAACCTGCGTACCAGACTCTGGTCAATGATGCAGAACATGTATGTGTCGTGCAGGATCACGTGTGCTGGGTTGTTGGGGTTGAAGGAGACGTGGGTGATGGGGGTGTCTCTCTGCAGCCACTGTGGGTGCAGGCCTTGTTTCTGCAGCTTCCGACTCCACTCCGTGTACTCCTTCTGTTTCAGGGAGAACTCGAAGATCTGCATCGCCACAAAACATAGTGAGTCACGACATGAGCTGAGAAGACGAGCTGCAGAAAGCCCCGCGAGGCGCTCACCTGCTGGTCGGCGTGCACGGAGATGAGGTGGCCGGTGGCTGGGTGGATGGCGATGCCGGTGGGGCAGGAGCTGTAGACCGGAACGGAGCAGTGGAGCTGCAAACCCACAGCCAGAGTTACAGTCTGCTGATGTTCTGGAGACGATCTGACAGGACGAACACTGAACTCACCTTCATCTTCTGAAGGTTGAAGACATGGATCTGACAGTCTGTGTTGGCTGTGGCGAGCCATTTGCCATCTTCACTGGGAGACAGGAGGTGGACCGGCTGCATGGAGCCTGGACATCACATTCACAACTTTATTTATACAACAACATAAAGCGCTTCACACAGAAACCTAATGATGCAATTATTCTAATATTGTCTACTATGATGCAGAAAACACACAAGCTCCAAGAAAGATCAACCTAAACCGCCAGCTGGTAGACGACGATTATATGTACGATTCTATGAGAGAGAGCATGTGCTGCCGTTCAATACAGCACACCACACCGTAAATGATGTCAGCATCAAACAGCACATAAAGCAAAACGAGCCAATGAGACGAATCCACTCCTGCAAAGTTAGTGGCTGTGTTCAAATTTGAGGGCTACGTCCTTCCAAGGCCGGATTTGAAGACCGCTTACGTCACCAGTGATGCGACAAAGGCTGCCCATATACAAAAGCTCCTTTAAATGCAGCCCACAGATGTGGCCTCATTTCTCCCAGATTTTAAGGACAGTCCGATGTATCCTTCCTGGCTAATCCCATCCTAAAATGCATCGCAGGCCGATCAGGACATTGGACAGCACGTGTCGAAATTTAAGAGACATTTTCATTTTATTTATTATATATCATTCTTGTGTACGAGTTAACATTATGGTCTTTCATTTGCTATTGTCCATGAAATTAGCTAAAATAAGCATGAGACTCTTGAAATCTTCAATAACTTTACCTGGATTTGACTTTCTCTCAGCCGGAGTAATAAAAAAAAATGCCACCAACAACGGTAAAGCTGCTGTAACTCCTCTAAAATGAACAGAACAATGGTAAGGCTGATATTTTGCAGCTCCATTTTGCTTCAGTTTAGCGCCATCACGGTTGCTAGGCAACAACAGATATGCCAAGAAGGCTAGACCGTCCGAATTTAACAGCCTGTCACTTCTGCCTTGCACGGTCTAAAGGCAGGTACACACTAAAGGAAAATCAGCCTGATTTATGTCCCGATCTTCCCCTTACGATCAAAGCCAGCAAAGGTCTGATTGTCGGATGTTTGCAAAAAACATCGCATCTGATCCTCTCATGGTGTGATGTGTGTTACGAGTGATTTTGTCCGATCCGATCCGCTCGGAAGGCCTCAGAAGGAGAGATCGTAGATAATGAACATGTTTAATATTTGCAACTAAAAATCCTGGTGTGTGTGGTGTTCCGAGAGGACCCGAACACGCACCGTGTTCACAGCTGTGCAAAATCAAAAACGCTGCTCTCATTGGGAAATCACGTGGAGGCTCCTGGAACAACAGCCAATCAAAACACAAGAGCTAACAGCTGATTAACAGCTGACTGGCGGAAAAGGAAGTAAACACAAACAAAGAGCACATAGCCATTAGCTTACAGCCCTGCTCTCCAAGCCATCTAATGTTTGTGGCCATTTTTATTCACCTCCAACTCGCGGCCATACAGCCCACATTCTTATTACTCTATGACTTTTTCCACAATGTTTTTTTCTATGTATGTGTGTTTTTTTTTCCACAATGTAAGAGGCTGAAAAGTCCGCTACGTTTGTATGCTAAAGTCTCGTTTGATATCGCGATATTTGGGATGTTGACAGTGAAGAAGCCAATTCTCTGCTGACGAATCCAACTGTATCTATCTGCGGCTTGCAACCCAGTGGGCGTGTCCTATAGTGGGCGTGTCACATAGTGGGTGGGTCTGGTTAGGTTTAGGGGAAGGGTCAGGGGTAGGGCTACATTTTACCGTGCTCTCATTGGCCTGGTGGGCGTGTCGTCGAGTAACGTCACTCTACGACAGGCCCACACTACGACACGCCCCTGTCTTGCGAGCCGCAGATAGACCCTTCTCGATGAATCAGTTAGTGTGGGGTGTTCTCTGTCCGGTACACCCCACACTATATGATCAGAAGAGGCAAATCTTGTGTGATTTGTCTTTTGTAATCATCAAGTGTGTGGTCTCTACATCTATGAAGGTCTCAGGAATCCTGTAGTGTGTACCTTGCTTAAGGAGGACCCAGCTTATGCAGACCGGGTAGGACAAGTCCTTATAAGGACCTAGCCCTTGAATTTGGACACAGTCAGTGTCCGGTTTTTGAGGAGGGCAGCCCCTTTGAGCACCGACGTGTGTCAAGTGCTGTATACTGACCCCAGAAATCATCTGTTATTACTGACATTAGGCTAATATTTGGGTCAAAAGTTACACCATATCCCTTTAAACACGAGTTTCAAATGAGTCAATTAAGAAGCCACGTGACAGTCAGGTGATCATGAAGTCTCCACGAAACTTGCTCTCAACTGATCACACATGAAAAGCCAGCAGATGGAGCTCTTGTTGTTGACTGTATGAAATGTTTAGAGCAGGGAAACAATTTCATGTGTCACGGCCAATATTAACAGTCTATGGTCATGGCAGACGTGTTAAAATAGCTCTGTGTTTCACGAGGCTTCAATTGTCCATCCCTACTTCTGTCCAACACTGATAGATACTGGAAATGAACGGAAGTGGAGGCAAGGCTGCTTCAGAGCAAGAGAAAACAGTTCGGCAAGAACTTTAGCTTCTACATTGAGCCAATAATGTCGAAAGTAAAGTTCCCCACTTTCTGTAAAAAGGACAGTGCAAATTGATACTTTCTACCTCCCTCTTCCTATATAATATATAACAGACAATTTCATGAGTGCCCCCCCCCCCTCCCCTCCCCCCCCCCCCGCCCCCTCTTTCCTGCGCCCCCCACCCCCCCCCTTCCCCCTTCCCTTTTCCCTTTTAAACACTTTTAAATGGTGGGTTGATACGCTTGTTTGCCTTTTTTTTCTGTTGGATTTTTTTCTGGGAGGAGCAACAATCCCTATATTGAGAAATGAAAACCAAACCCAGAGAAAATACCCCCCCTATCCCTAATAAAATACAAAAAAAAAAAAAAAAAAACCTAAAAAATCAAAAAATAAAATATATATTAAATCTGAAATTTTTTTTATAAAAAAAGCGTAATATTGAGACCAAAAAATAAAAAAAAAAAAACAAACCCCACAAAGTTGGGACGCGGTGTAAAATGGAATGATTTTAAAATCTCCCTTTGACCCAAAATAATTTTATATCCATCTTCAGATGTGAACGTCACTCACCAGAATTATGTCTGAGGGTACGAAGGTGTTTCCACGCCTGCTCCAGCTGGTCAAAGGTAACCACGACGACCGACGACTGGCTGGAAGAAGCAAAGAGTTTGGAGGAGTCGGAGGAGAAGCAGACCTGGTAGACTGATCGGAGCTCTTTCGGCAGTTTGGAGACCTGAAGAGAAAAAAATCATGCAAACTAAAGACGAGGACCCATAGATAGCTTAGCATGTGGATCAGGTTCTGAAGCAACGTCCGGCCCTCACCTTGCTGATGGCGACGTTGCTGCTGCTCAGCTGCAGCCTGTAGAGACGAACGCTGGAGACGGTGGAATAAACCAACCAGCCTCCACATGGAGACAGAGCGCTGCAGCAGATGTGATCTCCTCCCTGCAGACAGCAGCAGTCACCTCAAACATCTACTTTCTCACTCATCAAACATCTCAAGTCTGTCTCTAAGACTGAAGGAAAGGACACACTAGTTTGCATTTTTGGGCCTCGGCAGGTCTGAAACTGCCAGCTGATGTCCAAACTACATACCTTCCTCTGAAGCTGGATCAGTTTCTCCGGTTTCCTCCTCACAGGAAGACTGTCCCCTGGTTTTCCTGTTAGCACACAGAGTCATGAGAACCACGCATTCATCTTCTCTCTACTGTCATTTTGACCTTTCAATGCAGACGTTACACCAAACGTTTCAGGCTGCGTCTCATTTGCTTGTTTATGTTCACCGCTTTCATTTCAGGTTGCAGCAGGTTGATAATCGTCTGAAATGTGGAGTTTGGTGTCGACACTTTGACACCAAACATACTTTGACATAGAGCTGAATGATTAACCTTAACCGCACAGATACTGAGGTTTAAACTCTGTGATAACCTAACCTCACAAGCCTGAAGTTTTTGTTTCTGTCTCTGACATTTGAGTAACAAACCTAGTCGCCAATCAAAATGGTCGCGCACCGGCTGCAGTCAGCAACTAACAACAAACAGTGCACGTGTACCTCACGTTGCGCTGTGAGCATGATGTTTCAATTTCATGGTGACTGTTTTTCTACATAAAAATGGCTGAAGGGACTTCTTTGGTAACGGGAGAGGAGCAGTTGGCAACAGTGATGGAATAACTAAAGACACGGCACTAGAGGAGGCGGAGTGATACGGTTACACCTGGACACTCTAGCACTCCTGAGTTGCGGTCTTCACATGATTACTGTTCAGACCAGCAGCACTGCAGGTTGGAAGATGTTCGTGTGGAGCCTCTGCAAAGTGCAGGCCAGCGGTGGTGGCAGCGTCACAAACCCGACAGACACGCACGCGTATGAATCCAGTTAACAAAACAGCGACAAGTGATGACGGTGACTGATGAAGATAAAATGTCAGCAAACATGACTTGACGTGCGTGCCGCTGCGCACACATGCACCCGCACACAGAGAAAACGGGAAGAGTTATAAACTGGAATCTCAAACGTGAGTTTTCTCTCAATGTGAAACGTTCATTGAAACTTTGTGTTTCTTTATGTTGGCTGGAAGCTGATAGAGCTGAAGCTCCTCTCAGACATCCATCAGTGCGACTGTCCAAGATCATTCATTACTGAGATCTGATATTCAAGTTAAGCCAATAGGAATATTAAAAAGTAACAGAATAATTACGTTTCCAAGAAATTATTTTTACACAGCTGAAACTCCATTTTAAACGCTGTTCCTATTCCTTCTCCAAAAAGTAACTATAATAAATCACTTTTGTAGTAATCTCAAAACATTGAACAACCTCAACCACTGTGTAGTTTTTATTAGAGATTTCTCAGGTTCAACATCAGACAGAAGCCAGAAGAGGATGATTTTTTTTTTTTTTTTTTTTTATACTGGTATGATCCCCGAGGGGAAATGAGGGCTCTGCATTTTACCCATCTCTGTACTGTGAGTATCAGAGAGCAGTGGGCTGCTACTTAAAGCGCCCGGGGAGCAGTTGGTGGGGGGTTAAGGACCTTGCTCAGGGGTCCACAGTGGTTCACCTGGGAGTCGTGTCGGGGGATTGAACCGGGTCCTCCGCGCCCAAGCCCACAACGCTACCACTGGGCTATCCACTCCCTGGATGGACACATAAATAGTTGCCCCCCACTGGAGGCAAGGAGGGTTAAAGGTGCTATAAAAGATGTTTGGGCAGTTCAGAAAGCTGAGACTGTTAGCGAGTTTTTGAATAATGTGCATGCACAAGACCAGCCTGCTACATCCACAGCTCCCTCCCCCAGCCACAGAATAACGTGCACAAGCTACTCCGGTGTTTAGCAGGCAGCAGGTACAGATTCTCCCATCATGTCACAAACGCAAGTAAAAACAGATGTCGTCTGAATGTCGGTAACTGCTAGCAGAATGATGTTAGCAACCTGCTGTAAATGTCAGATGAGTGCGTGCAGCTTCTGGGTCGCAGCAGTAGTCTCGCCAATCAGCCATTCATTGATCAGTCTCGCCTATTACCCGTTCTTACTACGGTAGTAAAAGTGATGGAAGAGCCAGTAGACAAATAAAAAATGTAAGGAAGAGATGCAGAGATGATTGGTGGATGTTTTTTCAGTCCCATTACTTTCACAGCTGATGTTTATATATTTAAAGCTTTTATCAATCATAGCATATGGGGTA
This sequence comes from Atherinomorus stipes, assembly GCA_023101725.1. Classification (NCBI taxonomy): domain Eukaryota; kingdom Metazoa; phylum Chordata; class Actinopteri; order Atheriniformes; family Atherinidae; genus Atherinomorus; species Atherinomorus stipes. The sequence goes on along the minus strand of JALJCO010002819.1, from coordinate 162,571 downwards.
GTGAATCCAATTTTACCAAATATTGCAAAAATTGTTGAAAGAACCAGCTTCTATAACGCCTTTAAGTGTCTTGCCCAAGGACACAATGACAGATGGCTGAACTGTGGCTCCTTCGATCATTGGCTGATCTGCTCTACCACCTAAGCCACAGCTGTCCACAACCAAGTTTCCTTCTTGTTCTTAACTTGTTCCCAAGCCCGTTTAGCTCCACTGACATAATGAGCTAAATATTTCTCACACATGGCAGAACTGCAGAAACATGAATTTATGGAAGCACAACTACTCGTGCTGTCATGGTGAAGAATGAATATTCTAACACGCTCACACGGAGAGCTGAGCCTCAGAGGAACTGAATGGAAAATGTGAAGGAAAGGAAGAAGACTGAGGAAGCTCCGCCCCAAACGTCTGAGTTGTAATGAGGTCAGACTGAGAGCTGGATAAATGTCGAGCAGTCTATAGTTAAAAAAAAAAAAAAAAAAAGACTTCTAACCTGGTGTCACTGCCAATGACACACTGTTAGCATAGTTCAGGCTAAAGCAAATCTCCAGGGGGCTTTTAATTTGAAATTTACCAGATGCCTTCCCCCGTTTTCATGTCTGGTCGTATCTGAACTACAGAGCTTGATGCGTTCTGGGAGCGTGCTCCATCAAAAACAGACTTATGCCTATATTTAGTGCGAGATGTATCTGGGACGTATCCAGTGTGAACTAAACCACTGACTAAAACGTCCGTTTTTAGCTCCAGGAGGCGGCGCTGCACACGGATCCGGTGTGAACTGGCCTTTAGACTCACCGTGGCCGTCACTCTCTCCCAGCCTCCACACCTCCAGGTGATCTGGGAACTGGAAGAGCAGCAGTCCAGCTTTCTTTGCACATCCAACAAGGCTTCTCTACAACACAGACAGGAAGGGGTCATGGTTGCCATGGTTACAGTCGTGATTAACACTGACATTTAAAAGGTATCAGATTCAATAATAAACTATGAAATATTATTCACTCTGTGTTCTCACATGTGGAAAAGCTATCCGGCGCTGCGCTGACTCCTGGGTGTTCTTCTCCACCCTATCCAGCAGCGGCCGCACCATCAGCTGGGTGTCCATCCCTGGCATCATCATCATCATCATCATCATCATCATCATCAGCCATGTTTACACGGACACAAGTACTGATCTGATCACATTAATTCTGATTCAGACAGGATGTCTATCCCGACTGTTGTTCCAGTCAGTGGTCATGGAAACTAGGGGTGTCACGATTTTGATTTTTTTAAAAATCTAAATCAATCAAAAATTATGTCATGGTTTCGAGCATCAAAGTCAAAGAAAGGATCCATCCCGCAATCAAATGGATTATTCTGAAAATGACATAGCCCTGTCTGCTGTAAAAAAAAAAAAAAAAAAGAATCAAATCGTGACCCTAAAATCTAAAAATCTAATCAAACCAAGGAGTTGGAGACTCGTGAAAACTAATAGAAACAGATTCCGGTAGAAATGACAGCTTGTACTTGTACTGTTCACCTTACTAAATAAAGGTTATTTAGACAGTAAAAGTTACATGTAGGATGGAGATTAGGTGAGACGTAAATCAGTAGTTATTCAACACAAATCAGAACCAGTCAGTTCAGTTCATCTTCTGTAAGTTAATATTTGGTCTGAGCAGCTTCGTTTTTCATCCCAGTCTGACTGATCTTAGAGAAACTTTAACCCAGAGAAACGCTGCCACGCCACTACGATGTCATACCATTACTGACGCTTCTACTGCTATCCAGCTGATACTCCAACTACCATGTAGAGACGGTTGCTGTGGAAACACTACAGAGACCAAACTGATCAGACTGAACACCCACCTCCAGAAACCACGGCCGTGTCGGTGTGAACAAGGGTCCTCACATCATGCGAATGGTTTTTAAAAGTCCTGGTTCTGACCCATTGCTTGTCCTGCTGGCCCACGACCGAGGAGATGAACTGGAACTGGATGACGGTTCCTTCAGATGTCCCGGCGATCACGCTGCTCTCGTCCTGGATTAACATTCACAAATGTGATGATGCTGCAGTGAAGACAACCAAGACTTCAACGTCCGCCTGGTTTCTCACCTGAGAAGCAGACAAAGCCAGGACGTCCCACTTCGTGACAAGGTGAGTTTGGACCAGTGTCCCCGTCAAACCGTCCCATAATTGGACTTTGCCTGCAGAATCACCGCTGATGATGGTGTTATCGGACAGGAAGGTGACACTCCAAACCACCACCTCCCTGCTCTTGGATGTTCCCAATCCTCGCTCCACCAGCAGTCTGTGCAGAGAGCGGCCTGATGTTGAGAGCAGAAAACAGACAGAGATTCAACCAAAGAACGCCGACGCCATCATCTTGCGATCATCTGATCTCTGTTCTCGTTACCCGTTTCTGCATCGAAGATTCGGATCATATCAATCATTCCAGCTGCGATCTGAGCTCCAGACGGATGCCAGGACAGAGAAATGATACGACCTACAGGATGAGAACCAGGAATAACCATCAAGGACATTAGTCTGACCCTATATATCTCCCGAAGGAGATTGCAGCTGAACTGTCTGGGTGAGTAAATGAATGTATTTCATGCTAGAAAATAGGTCCAGATTGAAAAAAAAAAACGAACGTCCCCTTTAACTGGTCTACATCAGGTTTGTTGTCCTACCTTTCTGTCTGTCCAGGTTTCTCTGGAACTGAATCCCCTCCTCCAGTATTTCAAACATCTTCACTGTCCCGTCCTCACAACCGGCCTGTCACAGAAAACTACAATTACCCCACGGGTGAAGGCTCATCCACAAACCAAGAGTGTAAGCATGACAACCAGGAGGTCTTGACTGACCGCCAGCAGCGTCCCCTGGCTGTTGACGCTGATGGTCCAGATGGGTCCTCCATAGGCCTCCACGCTGTATTTGGGCCTCAGGTTGTTCAGATCATACTCTGTGATCTCTCCGTTCAGACCAGCGCTGAACAGACGCCGACCCACCCAGCACAGAGCCTCGGTGGCCCTGCCGTCCTGTCCGGGGATCACCTGGACACCACAATCAGTTCAGGTGTGGAGCTGAAGCCTACAAACCTCCACAAACACACCCCCCCCCGGTCAATAGAGGACTTACCTTTTCCTGGAAGCAGTTGTCAGCGAAGTTGAAGATCTCCAGAGCTCCGTCCGCGCGGACCAGCGCGAGCCGCTCCGTGCTGGGACTGAACGCCATGGCCCGGATAGCGCTGGGCATGTGCTCAAAGAAGCGAACCCGGTGCACCTTAAACTCCCCCATTTTCCCCTGCCACGAAAAACAAAAGGTTACCGGTTTTATCACCGAGAGCTTCTGGATTAAATCTGCTTCCAGGCAGATCACGAGCCGCGTTTCAGGGACGAGCTCTGCTTGTTTTAAGGACCGGACAGGTCTTCATCCGGGTGGTTTAAAAGCACCTTTATTTAATGTGTTGAAAGCATGTTCAACAAGTTAACCCCCAGAAACACCATCAGTTAGCTCTCTGAAAATAGCTAACAAACCGGAGCTAAATCCGCGTGCAAACCGGAAAACACCTCCCTATCAACCAACAACAATTCACGCAGTCCAGTTATTTCAAACAGGACAGAGGAATATCGTTTACCTGCTGGTTTCAGCCAAACTGTGTCTGATTTAACGCCGCACGTTTCAAAACATCAGGAGCCACGTTGATGGCCTTTGACTCGGAGGCGGAAAGAAAGACGGAAATGCGTCATGACGCTGAAGCACGCATAGTTGGCGGGAATTGATCCCGGAATCAAATGGATTTGTTTTGATACCGGAACTCCTGCGTTGACACAGTTTTCATGAAAGTTTCAACGTTAATGTGCAGTTAGGAGAGTTTGTTGTCTATCGGAACGATGGTTCAGATAGTTGTAAGGTAAGAACTACGAGATTATTTTATCTTTAGGGCAATGTTTATTTCTGTAGCATTCTAAATGTTATACACTGCGGAGCCTGTCTGGTGTAGGGTTGTCAGCTCCCTGTTAGATAAAAGGAAAAAAATGTAAGAAACCTTCTGTTAATTTATTGAACAAGGCTGGAGTGCAGATATGGACCATGGTCTAGGCCAGGGGTCTGCAATCTTTACAATCCGAAGAGCTTTTTGTTTTTTCCTCAACTCTGCTAAATAAAAGAGCCCCAAATATCCACGACATCCCATCCCCCAAAAGGACACCTTATCATTATTGATAAATATTTTTTGATATACAGTATAATGCTTATGCTGTCAGTTTAAAGTAATCAGTTTTATTTCTACTTCTAGGTTTTGAAATGGGTAAAAAAAAAAAAAAAAAAACTTGCAGAAAGATGACAGATATATTTTCTTCGTTTATTTTCTTCAGTGGGACGTAACTACATATATTTAAAAAAAGGGTTAAATGAATAAAAATGTGAACATTAATGGGAAATCATTTGGAAAAGATCCTAATTTCCCAGTTAATGACAAGAAAAATGGATTTTGAAAATATATATCCCTGGTACTTTTCGTGACATCATGTTTCGGGAATTCAATGCAATTATTCCATGAAAAAAAACTGCTTAAAGCTGCAGATGTTATGTATATAACGGTATTAAAAATATCTGTTGGTTCTTTTTTTTTTTTATGTATTTAGTCAAAGTTATAGAGAGCCATAATGGAAGGCCAAGAGCTATTTGTGGCTCTGGAGCCACAGGTTGTAGACCCCTGGTCTGGATTTTAACTAGCCCGGGATTTTATGGGACTTAAAGGAATAGTTCACCCTCAGAATGATTTCACTTTATTTTCCACTTACCCTGATGGTGAGCAAGACTCTGGAACACTTTTTAATATGTCAAATGCAGCCGGCGATCAGGACGACTTCTTGTCCCCCCCCCAATGGAGTTCGCCAGGGTCAAAGCCAAAAAGGTCCATAAAAGTCCACAAAAGATTGTCATTATTCCTCCATACTGCTCGTCCCATGTAGTGCAAGTGTCCTGAGTGGGTAGCGTCCAGAATTTACTTGAAACTACGCCATTTAGTATATTTTTAAGAGTCTAAACAATACTACATCGCATGACTAGCAAGCACGCCGATGCATGTTCACAAAACTACGTAAGCCACGGCAGACGAGATTGCGCACTCTCTTTTTCTTTCTTTCTTTCTTTTAGATCAATATCCAACCCCTCCTGTGTTTGTCCCGGTTTGTTTAGAGCTCTCGTGCTCTCACCACAATGTAAACAGGGAATTTCTTCTTCTACGCTTGCATTATCGGCAGAGTAGGCTCTGAACGCCGAGGCTTCCGTAGTTTCGTGACCGCGCATGTGCGCGCTTCATGCACGTAAACAATACTCCTTTTTAGACTCTAAAAATATACTAAATGGCGTAGTTTCAAGTAAATTCTGGACGCTACCCACTCAGGACACTTGGATTACATGGGACGAGCAGTATGGAGGAATGTTGACAATTTTCTGTGGACTTTTATGGACCTTTTTGGCTCGGACCCTGGCGAACTCCATTGGGGGGGGGACAAGAAGTTGTCCTGATCTCCGGCTGCATTTGACATATTAAAAAAGTGGTCCAGAGTCTTGCTCACCATCAGGATAAGTGGAAAATAAAGTCAAATCATTCTGAGGGTGAACTATTCCTTTAACTGAGCATTTCATTGCTGGTTAAACTGTGGTCTGTGCAGTATGGGAATGTGAAGGTGTGAAAGCTGATGCTGGTGTGTTTCTGCTCCTGCAGAGGGAGTGTGGATGGCTGCAGTCCTCCAGAGTGGCTGCTGGTGGAGCTGCAGGGGGAGATGGTGTCCAGACACAACTCTGGTCTGGCAGGAAATGTCATGGGAGATCTGCTCTACACCAAAGAGGTAGGTGGCCAAACACTACTGTAACTCCATTTCAGTAATGTCCACAGGAAACTTGTGAGATTTTTTTTTTTTTTTTTGTAATTGGTTGTTTTAAAAACTTCTTTAGCAAAACATTTGATAGGTTTTTATGCAGGGTCATCAACCAAGTAATACACTTCTACTGTCCACTTCATCAACTTCACCTGTTCTACTTCCTGTTAACACCAATATCCAACCAGCCAATCACACGGTAGCATCTAATCACATAGACATGAGACTGGTTGGACTAGAATGTGCGTTTCCCTTGAGGGGTTCAAGTGTGTAGTGTGTCCCATTTTTCCAGAGTGGACGTTGGCCTCGCCTCCTGTGCGCCTTCAATCAACACTTCAGCGATGTCAGCATCCTTGCTGACATCGCTGGAGAATATTGCTCACAATTCATTGCTGTGTGTGACGTTTTTAACCATAAGGGTGGAAAATGGCAATGATTGGTGACGGAGAGCTCCTGCCTGTTGTGAAAAAAAAAATTATTTTCAGATGTAAATATTGAAATATTTAATCTTTTACTAGGCTGTAAATAACTACCAAAGTTTGCCCTGTTACTTCGAAATATGCTTTGAATATTGAAATTCAACTACCGTATGACTACCGTATTTTCTTGACTAGTAAGTCACAATTTGTTTCACAGTTAGGCTGCTCATGCAACTTGCTGTCCATATGTGATCATATGTTAAGTGTTAATTCATATTAACGGACATGAGCAAAGGAGAAACACTGCTGTCTAATGTCATGCGAGGACGCTCCAGGCTTGTGACAACTATATTCTGCTCCGAGGGCAAAGATCCCACAACAGCCATATCTCAGCGAGAGGAGTTCATTTTGGACATCTGGCTGTACTGTCTATGCGGTAGAACAAACCCTCAAAAAACATGTTTATTCTTCTTAATTATGATGTTTATGATAATTTACAGTCATTAACTTTGGAATCGGAATAATTAGGGATTTTTTTGCAGTAACAAGTAGGATATGAAAAATCCAAAAACTGACTTATTTTCAGTAAATACATACAACTTATAGTCCAGTGTGACTTATATATGTTTTTTTCCTCTTCATGTTGCATTTGTTGACTGATGCGACTTATACAGTGGAAAATATGGTAAATCTGAAGGTCGCTGGTCCCAGCCTGGGTCCCTTGTCACTCTCTGACCTCCTTTCCTGTTGAGTTGCCATCAATTAAAGGCCATTAGAGCCTAAAACTATCATCTTTTTAAAAAAGGCCAGATCCACAAAAGGCACAAATGAGAAAAGCTTTGTTAGAATTCACCTGGATTAATAATACACACTTACATTTTCATTTTTACAAGATGTAAAAGATATAAAACTTTTTAGCATGTGCAGATCACAGAGGACCCTTAGAGTTCATCAGCATCCACATGCACGACCACATCCGCCTCCACTCGCGGTATGTTTCCATTGTGGAACATGAGTCCATCTGCTCTTTAACCAGACTCGTCTTTTCAAACATGCTGCTTCCTTGCAGCCTTATTGTGTCCCGGCCCTTTCATACATCACAAAATTTTGCAGAAAAGTCAGCACAGCCCCGCTCTCCCTTCAACTCTGTCCAGAACCTTTTTATGTGCTTTCAGCCAAAACGACATGCCGCATCATTTCAGCTCTTGTGACATGTAGAGCAGCCAGTACATGTCCGCTACATATCCGAGGTAAAAGACCGGTAGGCATGTCTGAATGCAGCGTTATAAAGGACAGAGTTCGCAATATTACCGCTTTCTAGTGCAAGTCTGAAAGGGGCATAACACTGAATTCCAATTCAGCCTTTGCCTGGTCTGCATTTGTGATTGGTTTGGTGGAATATGTGACTGTAGTATCATGCTACCTGATAGGCTACAGCTGAAAACTGTGCTTCTATATTGAACTTTTATTGACCCTCTTTTTTTTATATTGAAAAAACCTCTATTGATTGATATATATTGATATTGAATTATCGTCCAGCCCTACTTCTACCAACTGTACGTTTCACACAGGACTGTAGGGTTTAGTGTGGGTATTGGGACAGGGCTTCTGTCTATCTGCAGCGACCTGTCTGAAAGCAGGGGATTGTGGTCCTGGAGTGTTGCATGCTGGTTAGAAATGCTGTCCAACTTCAGACTGCGCCTGCACTGCTGCGGAAAACATGACTACAAAACATGGTGGGAGCCGTCCGACTGCAGTCGGAGTGCAGCCAGAGCTCACCAGCTGCACCTGGTGGACCTGCCTCCATTAAAGGAGATTTAATATTATTGGTTACTTTAATTTTTACAACCATCTCTAGGGTTTCCAGAGACTGGTCTGAAGAAGAGAAAATATCCACCAACCGCTCCCTGGGCGTTGTAACCTGCAGCCCACTGCTCTCAGGTTAAACTTGAGATGGGTTATAAACAGAGTTGAATTTCCCAATCAGGATTAATGAAGTATTAATTGGTATTACTTTTGTTGTTGTTGTTATTGCATTCAGATGTAGGCTCAGAATTTGGTGGAAAGATCATGTGAGCATGGATCCATCCTGCCTTGGATCAAGACTTCAGGCTGCTGCTGGTGTAATGGTGTGGGGGGGGATGATTAGTACCAACATGGCCTGTTTCAAACTCTGCAGTCATATTTTTTAAAAGTAAACACACAGACAGAGAAGTTGTTACTGATGTTTCGTGTCACCAGTTCAAGTCCTGAACTTTCTGCTGTGGTTCTTCTTTCCCACCAGGGCGCGCCTGTGTTGATTGTTGGACATCACATTCTCTATGGGAAACAGGTCAAACTGGAGAAGCCCTTCGCCGTTCTCACCAAGCACTCGGACCATTCACGGGACAGCTGTGATGATGACACTCAAGTTGCCATGGAAACAAACCAGGAGGAACCTGCCACCACCTCTTACTCCGTTTCTGCCCTCATCAAACGGAAACTAATCTTCAAGACGCGTCCCAAACCCATCATCACCAACGTGCCCAAGAAGGTGTAGCAGGTTTCGGTGTTCTCAAGGGCCTGTTCAGACCGGCCTGGACCGGTCTGAGGCGGTAGAATCGCAGCTGGAAGAGACTCTTTGAGGTTCACCTTCATCCCCACCGATTTGTTGAAGTTTTTCCACTAAAAACAGTCCAAAATTCAATATACACTGGCAGGATTGAACTGTTAACTTGGTCTGATCTTTGGCTTGGATGATGATGAAAGGCACCCGTGTGTTTTTTTTGTTTTTTTTTGCCTACATGTCCAATTTATCATACATGATGTTTGTATGTTATAAACCAGGGGTTTCTCACAACAATTTGTTACAGCAAAGCCAGTCTGCAGAATGAGTGTAAACATGTTATTTCACAAAAATCTGATTTAATGGCAGCTTGAAGGTTGCTGACATACCCAGATACCACGGGTGGAGGCGGATGTGGTCGTGCATGTGGATGCTGATGAACTCTAAGGGTCCTCTGTGATCTGCACATCTTTACATCTTGTAAAAATGAAAATGTAAGTGTGTATTATTAATCCAGGTGAATTCTAACAAAGCGTTTCTCATTTGTGCCTTTTGTGGATCTGGCCTTCTTTTAAAAAATGATAGTTTTAGGCTCTAATGGCCTTTAATTGATGGCAACTCAACAGGAAAGGAGGTCAGAGAGTGACAAGGGACCCAGGCTGGGACCAGCAACCTTCAGATTTACCATATTTTCCACTGTATAAGTCGCTCTGGAGTATAAGTCGCATCAGTCAACAAATGCAACATGAAGAGGAAAAAAACATATATAAGTCACACTGGACTATAAGTTGTATGTATTTACTGAAAATAAGTCAGTTTTTGGATTTTTCATATCCTACTTGTTACTGCAAAAAATTCCCTAATTACTCCGGTTCCAAAGTTAATGACTGTAAATTATCATAAACATCATAATTAAGAAGAATAAACATGTTTTTTGAGGGTTTGTTCTACCGCATAGACAGTATACAGCCAGATGTCCAAAATGAACTCTTCTCGCTGAGATATGGCTGTTGTGGGATCTTTGCCCTCGGAGCAGAATATAGTTGTCACAAGCCTGGAGCGTCCTCGCATGACATTAGACAGCAGTGTTTCTCCTTTGTTCATGTCTGTTAATATGAATTAACACTTAACATATGATCAATTGCATATGTTTTGATATACAGTGTAAGTAGTACTGGACTTCAAGTTGCATGAGCAGCCTAACTATGAAACAAATTGTGACTTATAATTGCGAAAATACGGTAGTCAGAAACTGGCCAAAATAGATAAGTCTGAGACATCAGTGAGGATGTCTGAGTGTTTAGTAGAGAAAAAGGAAAAACCTCATGTTGCCAGGATGTTGGCAGCATGGAGGTGTGCATGTTTGACTGAGGCGTGTCCCAACCAGTAAAAAGCTGTCCTGTTCCAGTGCTCCAACTGAATGGACCCGATTCATAGAGTTGATGCAACTCCCCCCACGCACACGTGGTACGACCCGGTGGCAGCTTGTTTTAAAGCCATACCATGTTGTTAAAGGCAGTTTATTCAGGCAGCTGTGAAGCTTTTTATAAGTTCATGCTAACGGAGCATGTGACCGACAGTTCATGAAGAAATCTGGTAACCAAGGTCAAGATTCCTGTTTTTTTTTTTTTTTTTTTTTGCTGTAAAATAAAAATAAATGTTACTTTTTGTTCTCAAAGCTGAAATTAGACTCGGGAGACAAAAATCAGCCAATTTGATTATTCGAATCAGTCCTGATTAAAATGAACTTTCACATTTCCCACCATGACCTCACCGGTATAAATGTTAAGGCCCAATCCCAGTTCCTCTGTCCTGGCCTGACCAGCTTGTTTTATAGTAGCTGATACAGTAGTTGTTGCTTTTTCTAATTGAAATGGAGGATAAGTGGTCATCTGTCCATCCAGCCAGCCCTTCGTGCCCAAATCTCCTGTGGGTCAGTTTGAATAACAGCCTCTACGAAACAAAATACATGGAAATCTTTTTTCCCATCAATGTTTCCCCCCTTGATCTAAGAACTAATGGTCAGAAAATGTCTAAGTCTAATTTTTGTTACTCTGATGTTTTCATTTGGCCATTTTAACAAAATGCAATACATGAATAATTTGCATTATGGTATGGTTTATTACCATGTGATGTCAGAATGATTATAGTGTATAAAGTGGGCAGGGCGCAGAAGACCAGTTTCAGGTTGTATACAACAGGATTTACCATGAAGTGATTGAATAGGTCTCAGAAACTGTACTGATTATGACAACAGTTACTTTAATTTTAGGATCAACTATAACAAAGTAACTGAGGTCACTGGACACTTCACAGATGCTACAAATAACGGAGGACACTTGTACACCTTTCACCTGGTTTATCTTTGCAGGGTATTGATACTCGGGAATCAATACTTCCACATATGAAGTTAATTCATCAACAAAGGTTCAGGAGCAGGGCAACGCCTCAACCACACCTGCTTCCAATCTCACTAATCACCAAGCAGCCTGAGAGGGACCCAACTGTAGTCACGGTACGTCGCCATATACAGGGTCCTGCTGGAAAACTCCAAAATGTCATGGTCTGCTGCAGTGATGTCCTGCCAACTATTGGGATTAAACAGAATCATAATTAGTCGGAGATGCTGAATTCAGGTGTTTAAGGAGCACACTTTGAAATTAAAACAATCCACGGACACTAGACACACCCATGACTGAATCATCTCCTTCACACTTTTAAATAAAATGTGGTCACCAGAATGCCAGACAGGTTCCATTATGGAAACAGAGGTCACATTTACAACCAAATTATTCATCTCATTATCTCGAGTGATTGGTTTTATTATTTTCTCAAACTGGCCACAAATTTAGTGAGAAGAATTTCCTCATATCTAAATACAAACAAAGCCCCCTGCCCCCTTACATGTAATGCAACCTTCAGGCACTTTCACATGGGATTTTATTTTATTCTTTCTGTGGGCGACTAAATAGGCAGAATTTTGTCATGGCTCTGTCCGAAGGTCTTCCAGGAGAACCTGCAGATTTTGCAGGAGGCACTGACGTCCACACTGCTGCTGACAGCCGATCTGACTGATGCCTAGTGTTTATTAAACCAAACACTCATCTGAGGTTCTCATGACTCTTAACCAAGAAGATGTTTCTGAATGTTGATTTTCTTTGGACATCTCCAACCACTGCTGCTCTCTGTTTGGGACGAACATACAACATAGCAAACAAAAGATGGGATCAGAACATTTACAGACTGCATAAGGGAAAAATCGTTCATGCGGCCGTTTAAAATCACAGAGACTCTGGTATGAATGGCAGTATTGTGACTAAAACAGCATTTCTAATGTCTGGGAAAGTTCCAACATCCTGTGACATTTTGAGATGGAAACAGCTGGAGAAAAAACAAGGTGACCATCAGAAACACATTTTCCTTTGAATGCATGAATCCTTTTTTAATGTTCAAGTTCAAACACAGTCAGGTCAGAGTTAAACAATATAATCACAATTTTAAAGAGGAAATGTCTGCTGCCAGAAACTTAAAGCAAACCTCTTTGGTATTCAGTCTTTACGTTGTTGACAGCGTAAACAAATCAAATCGACATCTGATGTAAAACACAGAAATGTCTAAAGTTAAGAGGAGTGTATTTAGTAGGAAAAACACCACAAATGTAGTTTGGCACCTTGATGAAATATATAACAAAGCTCTGAATGAAACTGTGACACGCTGGTGACTGTAAACAGAATAAAAACCAGAAGCTGCCCAACAGCACCGGGAAGGCAGCTGCATGTTCAGAAACATGGGAAAGTCTGCTGGTAGCAGATGATTGTGCTGCTCATGGCTGTTCTTAGACACATAGAGGTCCCCAGTCTCTAAAAACTGGTCCTGGACCTGGATTTGTGGATACTGCTGTCATACACCAACATGTCAGCTGAGGTAGTTCTGCCTTGCTGAATCTTTCCTGCTCTACATGCCAAATGAGGCATTTACAGCACAAGTTCAAGTTAACTGAGCTGAATTTTCATGTCTTCAGTTGTTCGTCCCTCTTCTCAAGTCATTTCATGTGTTTCTAACGGTCATTTTAGAGTTAACCGTTTCCAGAAGTACAGGGAAGGAGAGCCTGTCCTGTTCCTGGGGGCATCTGCTTATCTTGTGTCCAATGAGATGCCTTTCTTTTTAAAATTCTGTAGAGTTGATCCAGAATGGTGGAACGTCCCTGCTCAGGCCAGTGAAGCCGACCAACCAGGACGGCACACACCAATGTGTTATACATTATAAGTTATTTAAAGCAACACTGCATAAATTCCCCCCTCAACACTGTTTGTTTGACTCATTTTGATGCTACAAGGACCTTCTTTATTTCTGGAGTTGTAGTTACTCTGCAGTGAGTTGATCTTCCACACAGGACAAGCGGCATGAAGGTAAACTTGACCTATTAAGCCTAAAAGGATGTTTTGAACCGGGCTGTAAAGATGTTTATTTCTGCTGTGAAGTCAGCCTTTTTAACACGGGAGTCTATGGGGACCAATGCTGCGTCCCATTTGAACTCGGAAGTTGGAAATTCCCAATTCCGAGTAGGAAGTTTCAACTGGAAATTCCCCCCAGGTGGGATTTCCAACTTGGAAAGTTGGAGAAACCTCACCACCTCCGAGTACAGATTTAAAGATGGCTGCGCCCAGTGTTAGCAGCAGCTCCTATGAAGTTACATTTATTTGCACTTCTAGATGTTGTTGCATTAAATCAGTACACATAGTATTGGTTTATATAGATGTAGGGGGAAGCTGCTGTAGTGTAATTCACATTTTTTATGTGGTATATGTGAACTACAACGCCAGCTGTGCTAACAATGGCTAATAACAATACCCTTAGCAAACATGTTTTGCTAGGCTGCTAACTACTTTTCTGACCAGTGAACTGGAACGCAGTTTGGACTGGTGTGACGTCATTCCCAATTCTGAGGTAAATGGAACGCACCACGAGTTCCTTTGGGAATCAGCTCCTAGTGGATGAGGAGGGAACTGCGGTTTTTAGTGCTTCTGGGCCAGCTTTACTTTTCTCTGCTGGAGTCTCCTGATATCCAGCCAAAATTTAGAAAAAGGTGTTTCTGAAATTATACAGATAGTTTAACTGTCTTCCTGGCCATAGTGGTGTTCAGCTCCAGAGAGCATCACAGATAATGACATGAAAGATCACATTAACATGGTAAACTCAGTTGTTTTGAGTAAGCTTCTTGGTTTTTTATTTAACTAATGCCTGGATCAGACTACACGATTTTTTTCATCGTTCACGGCGGTAGCTATGTCAGATTAACAGACATTATGTCATAAAATACAAGATGGTGTCTTGTTACTTTTGAGTGGTCACACTACAAGAATGGCATCAGACATGACAACCATCTGATCATCGTGAGGTGTCGCAAGAGACGGCACGAGACGGGGAGGCGGGACAAGCAGCTGTCAATCAGTCATGGCAACAGACACACTTTGGGTGATGGTGGCTGTCCTCTGCTGTGAAAAGCCAAACAAAAAAAAAAAATTAAGAGAAGAAGACTGTGGACTCATCCTTGGGTGGCGGGGAGAGGACAGTAAGCACTCTCCATTCTGCAAACTGAATTTGAGGTAACACATTTATTAACGTGTCAAAACACCGTCATCTGGGCTAAAGAGGCACGGCCACTGATGCCACACCTCCACAAATCTCTCCTCCGGTCCATTGCTCCACAGGAGAGCAGCTACGTCTCTCCCCCTTTTCGCCATTGTTTGTGTACTGGCACTACTGAGCGGTCTCTCTGGTTATTGGTGGAAGCGAGGGGCACACTGTCCTTCTATTGGTCGATATGTAGGGACACGTTGCAGGACATGTCACACTAGGTGGACAAACTCAAAAAAATTCTGACACGCCAGTCTTTCTGCGTCGTGGTTGTGAAGTGTCGCAGACGCCAAATCGCCAATCGCTTTTTATGTCACAATACATGGAGCGAAGACGCAACGTTCTGCGATCCGACAACGCAGAATCGGGCATGACAGTGAGCGACTGTCTGCGACGTCTGCTGGGCCAAAATCAGGCTAAATTTGTGTAGTCTTTGTGTGGTCTTTCACTTGTCATTTTTGTGAAGCTAAATGTGAATAAAATGTGTTTTAACAACTTTAAGCTCTGTCAATCTTGCAATCTGTCACACCCAGGCTACTGCTGATTGTGTCAGCTCGGCTGGTATCCCATCGACTAAAAGAGGAAATCTCCCTGATTTATGTGATGATTGATAAACAAGGATTCTGTGGTGTCTCGTTTAAGACTAACTGGACACTCATTTGGGCTGAAAGAGAAAATTTGCTGACAGATTTAGTTGCTTGCTGCTTGCAGTCCAGTTAGTATGTAGAGGAGGGATGAATTCAGCAACCAGTAACTCTCCACACAAACATTTCCTCATGCCAACTGAACAAACATTAGCTGTTGTTGGTTCAGACGTTATGCTCACAGACGACTCAGTTCAGTTGTTTAACTTCTTCTTTCTCTTATCTCTGTACTTTCTACAAATAGCTCCACACAATCCTGAGATCACATGTTTTTACACTGGAACGAAGGCTTTCTCTGACTGGAGCTGATTTATGTCCCAGTCAGACCTTTCCGTTGCACCACCGTTAAAATTAGCTTAATGTTTTGAGACCCCTTCCCTTATCTCCTTTTCTTTCAGTTCTTGCCTTATATTCATTAAAATCAAAGTTGTACAGCTACTCTGTACCCAGAAACTACCTTTATGTTCTTCTGTGCAACACATAATAACCTGGATGTGTTCTGCTCAGTTCAGAGTGAAGCACCAGTGTACATGATAGAAATGGGAGAGCTGCATGGATTCAGTTATCCCTCAGAGTTCAGAATCACACCTTTTGTAGCACCAGTGGTGAAGACGCTCTGACTCTTTAGCGGGTCAACAGAGACCTCGCTAGAGTCGTACTGCAGCGAAACTCGGCACAGATGTCCCAGCAGCCTCTCTGGTTCATGCCTCGGCGTATGGCAGGTGATACTGCTCCTCCCTCTTGTTACACCGTTTGGCTACAATGGCCAAGTAAAGCACCAGCAGAATGAGCCAGTAGCAGGCGTACAGTATCGTCCCTGAAATCAGCAAGACTTTTTCAGTTTCGCTGAACGGCTCCTGGGTCTCACAGTAGACCGTATACGCCACGCCTCCAAGCAGCACCAGGGCCCAAACTGTGACCGGTACAGCACCGATGAGGTTGACCACTATCTTCCTGCGGCCTGAAGTGCCCCATCCGGCCTTGTTAATGGTAAGCAAGGCAAATATTTTGGCAGGGAGCAGGCTGGACATGTAGAGCAGAGAGTAGAGCGACATGAAGATCATGACGAGGCTACCGCGCAGGAAGCAGGCGTAGGTGGCCTTCACCATGCCGACCAGTTGGACCGTCAGTAAGAAGAGCAGGATGTTCCACAGTCGCCCGCGATAGAAGAGGTGGATCACCGTGGCGACCAGGAAGAAAGGGAAGAAGCCGGTGACCACAGACTCATAGGTCATCCAGAGGCTGTGCTTGTGGAACCACAAGGCATTGTAGAGCCACTCACGGAAGTAAGACTTGCTCCATCGAGTCTGCTGGTTGAGCCAACGTAAATACTGAGTGGGAGTCTCGGTCTGACACTGCGATCGCGCTGTGAACTTTGTCTTGTAACCGAAGCTGAGCACCCGATTTGTGAGGTGGCGGTCATCGCCAAAGCTGCACTTTGAGCCAAGGAAGGTCTGGTGGTACCAAGGCTCCAAGAATCGCTGCAGTAAGGAGTTCCTGTACATGCCCAGGGGGCCGCTGATGCACTGGACGCAGCCAAAGTAGGACTGGCAGGCTCTCTCGATGTTGAAGGCCATCCAGTAGCGCACGCTGCTGAGGAAGGAGATCCACGAGTCGTACTTGTTGAGAATCTGAAAGACAAAGAGAAGAACTGTCATTTTACGGAGTCTTGTAGTGATATGCAGCAAAGAACCACAAACCAAGACCTGAACCCCGAACAAAACTGTATTTTCTCATCATAGAATATCTCACTAAATATGTGGTTAAGACTGAAATTTTGTTAGAGCCTCAACATGACATAACAGCAATGCCAAGTTGAAATTCAGGTTTATTTGAATTGTACATTTACAACAACCCCAGTTGCTCAAAGTGCTGAACAGTGACACATAAAAACAATAAAGCAGTAAAAACAGAGATCAATGTCAAGATAACAGCTGTGTAAACAAAGCACAATAATAACAACAATAACAATATCCAACCCAGGTACAGATGTACAAACATAATCAGTCATACTGCAGCTTACAGTGCTGATGTCAAAGAAGGACAAACAGTCACATGTGGAGTTTGAACATTGTGACGATGCAAAGACCAGTTCAGTTATTGTGTTAGAGGGATGAGATTCATGTCCAGGGTTGGAGGACAGAGAGGGAAGGGGGTGGGACGGGGGCACAGTGGAGAGCACAGTTGTGAAGCAGAGGGGACATGAAACAGTAATGTGGCGGCACATTTAAGCTCAGAAGCTGGTAAAAGCCAAACTAATATTAACCCTGGTTTTCCAATGAGCACTATCTACAGCTCTTACCTTTTCTTCGGTGCATCCACTGTTTTCTTTCTTTTTTTTCCTTCGACAGTTAAAGTGACAGGCTTCTGCTCCAATCATGAGCTTATTCCCACACAGCGTCCTTAGCTCTGTCACTTGCTGGCGATATAAATAGAAATCTCCACCCAGAAACGTTCCGACCACAACAAAACAAAGTTAAAGAGCAAATTACAGGCAGGGGGAGAGGGAGTTGCATTCGAGTAAAGGCCCAAAGGCACGGTTTACGGATTTCACTTGCAGTCTAACCTTTATTTTCAGGGGGGAAACTTCGGACTCTACCTTTAAAGGCGTGGCCAGGGCTGGTCGCATGTGCTTTTTTTAAAAAAAAGTCTGTTTTCTGAATTGCCACGAACATCTCCTATACAGCCTTTAAACATTTTATCTGGTCTTGATACGGATGTGTACAAGGGTCATTTACATTGTTTAAAAGTTGTGAATCTAGTTCAAATAAACTTTAGCACTTCATATTCAGCTTTAGTCATATTAAACATAAATTCCCAACAACAAAACTGTGGCTAGTGAAAATGCTGAGCGGTTAGTAACTTTGGAAAACCACCAGCCACCGTGGCTGGTGAGCAAAGAGGTTAATGTGAAGTCCTGGTTGTATGGCAGTGAGGGCCAAAGTATGTTGCATGTGCAAAGGAATCAAACTTTCAATAGATTTGAACACATTTGGGTTAGACCCATGCATCACACAGCTTCTTCAGCATGCGCCATCAGAGAGGAGGTTGCAGAGTCTCTGCTTCAGGACCAGGACAGCTTCATCTATCAGACTGAACTCTCTCCGTGGTCAGCGCTCTAATATTGATCCCAGGGCCACCCGGCTCCTAAACTATTCTCTACTCCCAGACCTCACTGCACTTGAACCCACCCATGTATGACCCCCCACTCACACCCCCACCCACCATCCACACACCCTTCTCACAACGCATGTAACCTTCATGCCCCATTGCAATGGCTCATCCACACAGTTGTCATGCCAACTTAACCCCACTCAAAACTTAACTGACTGGTATTTGTACAGCTGGCGTTCCCATGTGTGAATGTATGTCCAGCCCACTTTTTCATATTTATTTATCTTAATTACTTTTTTCCTTTTGTTATTTGGTCTTCAGCATATAACTGCCTGTGCACCTTTTATTGCCCCTTGAGGGCAGTTAAAATGTTTCAAATTGAACTGAGTAAAATTAAATAAAAAAAAGAAAGTACTTAATCATCAGAAGTACGCAGGGGCCATTCACATCACTCACTGGGTGATATTGAGGTATATTAACGCTAATTTAGACAGTCTTTCTGCAGTTTAACTGTCTCCCCAGTATGGACAACTTTTTTACCCCAGATGAAATAGTCTCTCCCTACAACAGCAGCCTTTATACTCTATTAAATAATCTGGCCCCGCTTTTAAGCAGATCTGCCCACTTTACCTGCTCCTCACCCTGCTTTACCTGCTCCTCATCCTGGTTTCCCTACTCCTAATCCTAATTTACCTGCTCCTTCTCCTGGCTTACCCACTCCTCATCCTGGTTTACCTGCTCCACATCCTGATTTACCTGCCTCTCATCCTGGTTTACCTGCTCCTCATCCTGGTTTCCCTGCTCCTCACCCTGATTTACCTGCTCCTCATCCTGGTTTACCTGCTCCTCATCCTGGTTTACCCGCTCCACATCCTGATTTCCCTGCTCCTCACCCTGATTTACCTGCACCACATCCTGGTTTACCTGCTCCTCACCCTGGTTTACTCGCTCCTCATCCTGGTTTCCCTGCTCCTCACCCTGGCTTACCTGCTCCACATCCTGATTTACCTGCTTCTCATCCTGCTTTACCTGCTCCTCATCCTGGTTTACCTGCTCCTCATCCTGGTTTACCCACTTCTCATCCTGCTTTACCTGCTCCTCACCCTAATTTACCTGCTCCACATCCTGTTTTCCCTGCTCCTCACCCTGATTTACTCTGCACCACATCCTGGTTTCCCTGCTCCTCACCCTGGTTTACCTGCTCCTCATCCTAGTTTACCTGCTCCTTACCCTGGCTTACCCACTCCTCATCCTGATTTACCTGCTCCTCACCCTGGTTTACCTGCTCCTCATCCTGGTTTACCTGCTCCACATCCTGATTTACCTGCTCCTCATCCTGGTTTACCTGCTCCTCACCCTGACTTACCTGCTCCACATCCTGATTTACCCGCCTCTCATCCTGCTTTACCTGCTCCTCATCCTGCTTTCCCTGCTCCTCATCCTGCTTTCCCTGCTCCTCTTTCTGGTTAACCTGCTCCCTCATCCTGGTGTCCCCGCTCCTCATTCTGGTTTACCTGCTCGTCATCCTGATATACCCGCTCCTCATCATTGTTTACCTGCTTCTCATCCTGCTTTACCTGCTTCCATCCTGGTTCTCCTGCTCCTCATTCTGATTTATCTGCTCCTCATCCTGGTTTACATGCTCCTCATCCTGATTTACCTGCTTCCCATCCTAATTTACCTGCTCCTTATCCTGGTTTACCTACTCCTAATCCTAATTTACCTGCTCCCTCTGCTGGCTTACCCACTCCTCATCCTGGTTTACCTGCTCCACATCCTGATTTACCTGCCTCTCATCCTGCTTTACCTGCTCCTCATCCTGCTTTCCCTGCTCCTCATCCTGCTTTCCCTGCTCCTCTTTCTGGTGTACCTGCTCCTCATCCTGGTGTCCCCACTCCCTCATCCTGGTTTACCTGCTCGTCGTCCTGATTTACTTGCTCTTCATTCTGAATTCCCTGCTCCTCATCCTGATATACCTGCTCCTCATCATTGTTTACCTGCTTCTCATCCTGCTTTACCTGCTTCCATCCTGGTTCTCCTGCTCCTCATTCTAATTTATCTGCTCCTCATCCTGATTTCTACCTGCTTCTCATCCTAATTTACCTGCTCCTACCTGCGCAAAACAGAGCAAATCCCCCATAGACTCCCACAGCAGAAATAAACATGTTTACAGCCTGGTTCAAAAATCATTTTAGGTTTAACTTCATGTCAACTGTGACCTCACCCGTTTAGATGCTATCTAATCTTAAAAATTACACATAATTAAGGTTGTGTCCTTTTGATTGACATGCGACAGACCGGATGCCCGGCCTGCTGACCAGTGGCTCCTAGCTTGCTCCATGTTTGCTCACAGTAAGATCTCAGTTTGTAGCAGAGTTGCACAACGGTGGTTTGTAGTCAGATAATAGCAAGTCTAAGCATGTCTTACCTTTACATCACCGCTCAGGGGGCTTATCTTCGTTAGCTCCTGTTAGCTTCGGGTTAGCTCGGTTAGCATTTAGCCCAGACAGTACGTCAGCTGTCAATCATTTGCCTGTGGCTCAGAGCGGCCTTGCCTTTGCCCATTTTAGTATTTTCTGGGAGTGATGACACACGTGACACGGCAAGATGGGGACGGTGGTATACGCCCAACTGGCTTCACCTTTAGCTCTTCAGAAACCAATGGGTCATGTGAGCGGAAGGTTCGTCCCCCTCTATTAACGGTCTATGCTCCTCATCCTGGTTTACCTCTGCTCTGAGAAAGCTGAATGTCTTGTTCATATGCAGATGTGTTCACTCAGATTCTAAATAAAAGGTTGGTTGATAGGACCCTGTGGATGGTGCCTGCTCAGACTGACCAATCAAAGCAGAGTTTGAAAGCTAGTCTCTTCCCAGTTTTTGTTTTTACAAACGTATAGTTATTTATGGGAATTTTCCTTTTCACATTGCAGTGTTGTGACAGAAAAGAGGACAATTAATCAGCCAGGCAAGTTTGGGAATTTTATAAGCTGTTGATTATAAATGGTTTCCCTCAGTCAATAAAGATATTTATTTGGTGTTTTTTTCTTTTGGGGGGAGGGGGGTTGACTCATTCTGGTGGGGTGAAAACTGGGCTGATTTATTTAGAATAAGATTCAAATTAATCAAAATAGGGGATTGAGGCAATTTCAACGGTCACCCTCAGTCTGACATTCACTAAGGTTCCTGTGACCTCCTCTTACGATGAACAGTATCATTAATATATCATCAGACATTCATAATCTGGCTCAATTGCTGATCTGATAACAAACGCACCACTGAAGACGAAGATCTTCACAGACCCATGTGCCTGCCAGGAAGCCAGCCTCCAGAAATGACCATAGAATAAAATCTTCCCGCTCTGACATGAACTTCAGAGTCCTTCCGAAATTTCACACCGATTCCGCATCTGTGGATCTTCTGGACTCTCCAGTTGTCTTGGGTTTCTGGCTGCAACTGCACCACCTTTTTTATTCTTTCATCTCCTCCTGAATTAGTTCATTATTTATGTACAGCATAGACAAATCTATTTTCTATAATAAGTAGCTTATAAAATTCCCAGATTCGCCTGGCTGATTAATTGTCCTCTTTTCTGCCATGACAGCAGTTAAAAACTCCCACTACATGTCTACATCCAAACACTGAAAGTTTAAACCCTGCTGAGCTCAAATTTAAGTGTTTTGGGTAGAAATGCAGCTGAAAAGGGGAAACAGTTAGCTATAATCACTATTTACTATGTTGGTCAGACTGAGAATGTTTAAAATACTTTGTGTAAAGTTGTTTTATTATTTTTTCAACAGCATTAAGCAGATTATTAGGGAATAAACCAGGTTAAAACCAAGTTAAATATTCTGGAACCAGTCTGAACCAAGCTGGAAGTGTGTGATGCTTATATTGTGTCATTGAAGATTTACAAGTCTGCTGCATGTGTGTGTTTCACTATTAGTAAAATACTGTACATGCAATGTTTTTAGCTGTTTCCATGTATGAATCCACTTTACCTGCACGTCACCACCGACCCCGCCCACCATCGGATCCTCCTCAAGGATCTTCAGCATTTCAATGGTACAAGCTGGGTCTAGAACAGTGTCGGAGTCACACACCTGCAGAAGCAACACACACACAAAGGATTCAGAGCTCATTTTAAGGCTGCAGGTGTTGCAGGATGCTGACTGCTTTTAATGCTAAGATCCAGCAGAGAAATGAGAGGCTGCCGACGGAGATCCCAGCTGCTTCAATGTCACTCTCTGACTTCAGGTCAGCTGGGTTCGGGACCTGTGACCCCAGCAGGACCGAGCAGCTGGCTGTCCAACACAAGCGCTACTGTCATACTAATGCAGAATTTCACCTGACTCAGGTGGCACATTATTTATGGTCATCTCATAGATTCTCCTCAATGGCCACAAAGTTCATTTTAATCATCCCCCCACCACCCCCCCACCCCCCACCACCACCTCAGTGTTATCTCTACTCAATTTCTTAGTATTTCACTTTCATCTTTATTTTCTTAAGTGTGTGATTTAATTAGTTGTAACTGTGATGTCATTTCATTTAGTTTTTTTCTATGAAGATGAAGCAGTCTGGGGGCTTTACCTGGGTGTGTCTCCCCTGTGTGTGTGTGTGTGTGTGTGTACATAAATATAGGTGTTTATTTGATTGCGGGCATTTTTGTGTCCCTAATGAATTTAAGGAAAAAAATATAAATGTATGTTTTAACAATCAGTGGTGATTGCACAAAATTTCTTATGTCTGTCTAAAATTTCACATTCATAAACAATTTTTTCAGCATTCAGCAAAAAATGATAAAATTGTTTAGTATAATTCCTGAAAATACTATGTAATTAGTGATCTTCTTAACACATTTGACAAAAATGTCAAATTCATTTTTTTTTTTTCATTTTTTTTTAAAAAAATGTGTCTGTCCCTGAATATTCCATGAGTACCTTCCTGCAGTTACAATGGCTGACCAGGGCGCCGCCATACATCCAATCCATACCGGAAAGCGGAAGTTAGTTAAACACCACCAAGAGTATCCATCTGCAGCTTGCAACCCAGATGTGTGTGGTGTAGTGTAGAATGGTTAGGGTTTGGGGAAGGGTCAGAGTTAGAGTTAGATTTTAGTAAGTTACACGAAGAAGAAACTTCCGCTTGGGACTTCCGGCGTGGATTGGATATATGGTGACTGCAGTTGTGTCCCTCTCCAATATTGCTGTCATTGCTGCCATGTTGAACGTTTTTCAGGTCAATAAAGTTTATTTAAAATTTGATTCTTTAACTTGCTGTGTCAGGTTGTTCTGCCACACAAGCACATGCTAGGACAGAAGGAAGAGACATTTTAAATACTGGAACAGTAAGTTTTTTCCTAATTCATACTCACAAGTTGCATGATATTTTTATTACATGTCATTACCAAACAGCTTGTACTTTATAGATATTTAAAGATTTTTTTGTGTAAAACTTTGATATTTACATGAAAACATTGTACAGCTCTATCCAGCTAAAATATTATTTATGCTACCGCTGCCAGTTTATAACAGTTTGTTAAAAACTGTAAAATGCCATTACTATCATACGTCATTACCATCAGGCTGGTGGTGACATTTCTATGGGTTATCTGACGAAAAGAACCTTTTCTTATATACATAAAATCATTAGTTAATGTAAATCAACCCATTTCTGATTTTGACTCACAGAAAGATGACAATTCAAGTAAGTTAAGTGTGACATTAAATTTTTGTGCCATTTTATTTTTGAGGAAAAAAACTCTAAATTGCCCAAAATCAAATAATAATAGTTAGTTATGAGATGTTGGCCATGTCGCTGGTTTTCTGCTGATTCCAAGCCAGGACAGGCAGGGTGCCTCTGTCAGTTTGGGAACCTTTGGACATGGATGATCTGGCTGCACGACATGAACTAATGTGTTTAAAAGTCTCTAACAGACCACATTTAATCAGGTCAACACATGACTCTGCGTGCAGACGTACCTGTACGTAGTCCACACAGTCTCCCAGCGCTTTAAAGGCAGTGTACATCACCTCCCTTTTGCCTCCCCACTCCTGCATGATACAAGAGTAGCGGCAGCCTCTGACCAGCCGAGCCACACGAGCCGCCTCCTCCATATGCACCGTGCTCCTCGCTCCGCCTCCGACGCCTCCCCCTCCACTCCCATCACTGTGGTAGTTCCCCTTCCACACCATGCTGCCGGCATGATCGGCCCCACCCATCACCTCCTGGAAAATATCCATCATGTAGCGGTCCTCGGGCCTGTTCCCATCCACCACCAGGACCACCTTCAGACCTGGGAAGGAGATGCGACGCACACTGCGCAGGCACTTCCTCAGATAGTCCGGGTCCTCCTGGAACGCTGCAATGCAGAGAGCCACAGAGCGGCGGAGGTGATGGGCCCGAGCGGGGCTCCTCATCCGCCGATGCTCCAGGAAGGCAAAGAGGCTCTGGAGGAAGAGGTGGAGGGAGAGGAAGGCACCATAAAGGCCAAAGGAGAGGTGGTGCTGCTCAGTGTGGATGAACTGGTAACCTTTGGGTCAAAGAAGAACCAAACATGAGCATAATTTCTTATTCCTTGAAACACTTTGTTTGCTGTGTGTGAAAAGGTCACCTGTGACGTAGGCCAGCAGGATGGTGAAGAGGACCACCGCAGCAAAAAGGGTGGTGACCACGATGTTCAGCGCATTCCTGCAGCGAGAGGGCATCTGGAGGAGGAGCAGGAGAGAACCAATCAGAGAGGAGGCAGGTTCACGGAGGAAAGTGAGGCAGCGGAAACATTACCGTGAGATTAAAGGTGCAGAGATCGATGACAGAAACTGTCATTGATCTCAGCCTTTGCATTGAATAGAGATGCACCAACAACATTCTTTCAAACTGAGTACAAGTACATTTGAGTACTTCCCAACACCGGGTATCGACAGTACTTATAAATCCCATAATAGTTTACTGGTG
The DNA here is from genome assembly GCA_023101725.1 of Atherinomorus stipes. Classification (NCBI taxonomy): domain Eukaryota; kingdom Metazoa; phylum Chordata; class Actinopteri; order Atheriniformes; family Atherinidae; genus Atherinomorus; species Atherinomorus stipes. Next base: position 137,390 of record JALJCO010002819.1, on the reverse strand, counting down.
AGGAGTGTGGATGTGGTCAAGACTGAAAGGTAAATGTGTAACGTATCAGGTCATCCTGCAGCATCTTCGACATGTCAGGCTGAAAACTGTCAGTAACTTCATGGAGTTTTTGGTAGCTTTGGATCATCACTATGTCCAGACAGACAAATCCAAATTAAACTTCTCTCACCATGAAAGTGTTTGATTCAGATTTTCAATATTTTGTTTCTGGGCATCCGATGATAAAATGATTAATTAACTTATTTGCATTAACCTGTTCATTTTGACAGCCCTGTTTTGTTCTAAACCGTTCTTTTTTTTAGTTGTGTAGTATTTGTATCAGACTGATACCATATACTGCTATTGATATCAGTATATTCCTTGTTTCTAATTACTTTGCTAAAACAACTGTAATGTTTTTATTCTCTCAGAATGAACATTTATATCTCCTCACCATGGCTCCACATACATGCAGCTGCCACCATGTTTACTACAGTGTCTCTGAATGGACAAACAACTTCGTGTGCAGTTTTAAAACTGCAGTAGCAGCTTTGTTTGACAGGAGCAGAGCACCATTTAGGATAAGTAATACCTTAAAAGCACCATAGAAGAAGACAGTACACCTGCCTCTCACTGTATCTGCTCCCTCTCTGCCTCCTTTGTCTGCCTTGCTATATTTGTCCTGTTGCATCTCAGAGCCTCTCTGCATTTTTCCTCCTAAATCCTAAAACTTCAACCATGGATCTGGTCGGCTGGTCTCTCAACGCAACTGACAATATCTTTTCTACCCAGAGACAGGGTGCAGGGGCATCAACTTGTCCAGACGGTACTTTCCCGGAAGGTTATACAATGGATTCTTGGAAGAATTGGAGGATTTTGTTCCTCTCTGTTCTTTCTGTGGAATACGTTGAAGACCTGTACATATTTGGATTTATGATATCTGGGTTCCTGCTGATTGGAGTTGGTGAGTACCTGGTTTATGAGGAAATTTAAAAGCTGGCGGCAGCTTTTGGCAAGCTACCGTTCGAGTCATTATTCTGAGCCATCAATACTCAAACTTTGTGCGAGTTGAATTGCAAGCTGGATGCCCTGTGGGGCAAACTGGGGACGATGTCTGACTGTATAAAGGATATGGGCACCAACTTGGAGAAGTTGGAAACTTGGATTGGGGGAAACTACCACAATTCGGTTGATTTGGAACTGTCATTGTGAGACCTGCTGAAGACTTTAAAGGAACAGTACACCCACTGAATGATGTAACTTTATTTTCCACTTACCCTCATGGTGAGCAAGACTCTGGAGCACTTTTTTAATATCTCAAATGCAGCCGGCGATCAGGAAGGCTTCTCGTTTCCACCCAACTTTCATATAATGGAGTTTGATTGTGCCCGAGCCAAAAAGGTCCATAAAAGTCCACAAAAACTTGTCAATATTCCTCCATATTGCTCGTCCAATGTAATCCAAGTGTCCTGAGTGGGTAGCGTCCAGAATTAACTCGAAACAACGCCATTTAGTATATTTTTAGAGCCTAAACAATAGCTTTTTTTGTCTTTTTTTTCTTTTTTCCTTTTTTTTTTCTCCCTTTTTTTTTTTTTCTTTCTTTTTTTTTTTTTTTTTTTTTTTCCTTCTTCTTTTTTCTTTTTTTTTTTTATTTTCTTTTTTTCCCCCCCATTTTTTTTTTTTTTTTCCTCCTCCCCCTTTTTTTCCCTTTTCTTTATATTTTTTTTTTTTTTTTTTTTTTTATAATAAAAATTTCTTTTAATCCCAAGAATCCAAATCCACTTCCTATTAATCCCTTTTACATCGCATCTCCCGCGAGCACGCCGATGTGCGTTCATATACGGAAAGCACGACAGACAAGATTGCGCGTTTTCTTTTTCTTTCTTTCTTTGTTTTAAATCAATATCCAACCCCACTTGTGTTTGTCCAAGTTTGTCTGCAGCTCTGTCGCTCTTAGCACAATGTAAACAGCGAATTTCTTCTTCTACGCTTGCATTATCGGCAGAGTAGGCTCTGAACGCCGAGGCTTCCATAGTTTCGTGAATGCGCATATGCGCGCTTCGCGGAAGTAAGATGTACTACTGTTTAGGCTCTAAAAATATGGTAAATGAAGTCGTTTCGAGTAAATTCTGGACACTACCCACTCAGGACACTTGGATTACATTGGACGAGCAGTATGGAGGAATATTGACAAGTTTTTGTGGACTTTTATGGACCTTTTTGGCTCAGGCCCAATTGAACTCCATTATATGAAAGTTGGGGGGAAATGAGAAGTCGTCCTGATCTCCGATTGCATTTGAGATATTAAAAAAGTGCTCCAGAGTCTTGCTCACCATGAGGGTAAGGGGAAAATAAAGTTACATCATTCTGTGGGTGTACTATTCCTTTAAGGAAAACGAAACATGCCCTGCCTGAATCTAAAACAATCTCTCTGATTGATCCAGGTGTGTCTGACCTGAGCAACCACGACAACAATGGCCAGACACACCTGGATTAATCAGTTTGTCCAGTAATGAAAGACAGGAAACAAAGGAGCTGCCTTAAATTCAGGAAGGTATACCCGACAGATTGCCAGTCTGTCGCAGGGACAACACAGAGAGACAAACAACCACTCACACTCACATTCACTCCTAAAGACAATTTACAGTGACCAATTTATGTGTTTGGACGATGAGAGGAAGCAGAAGTACCCGGGCAGAACATGTGCAAACACAAAAGGAGAAAATGCAACTCCAAAACAAAAACCAAAAGTTTGCGTAAGCCAAAATAAATATTCAGATTTATAAAGCTAGAGGTGGGTCTCTGAGAGCTAGAGACAGGTCTCTATAAGCGCCAGAAGTGGGTCTCTGAGAGCCAGTGGCATATTGCTGCGAGCCAGAGATGGGTCTCTGAGAGTCAGAAGCAGGTCTCTGAACGCCAGAGATGGGTCTCTGAGAGCCAGAGGTGGGTCTCTGAGAGTCAGAAACAGGTCTCCGAGAGCCAGAAGCAGGTCTCTGAGAGCCTGAAGGAGTTCCCTGAGAGCCAGAGGTGGATCTATGAGAACCACAAGTGGGTCTCTGAGAGCCAGAAGCAGGCCTCTGCCCCCCTCCTGCCTGTCTCAGGGTTAATGGCTGTAATTAAAGAGTGGGTGGGGTCTGGCCCTCAGGACCAGTTGAAACAGGAACAATTCTGCCTTTTCATTCATGAAATTCCCACCAGCTCCCACCTGGCCAGGCAGGCCTGTCCCACAGAGACAGACGATATTTCCATCATTATGTTCAGGCAGATTTATCTGCTTCCTAGAGGACCAACAGATATCCATGTTGGCAGCAAGTCTCCACAGATAATGGCTGAAAATCAGTCCATGTGATACTGGAGGTCAAGACAAAAAAGAGGGGATTTTACTCAACATTTTATCTCAGCAGGGTTTTCAGGTGTCTTTGTTATCTAAAAGCCAGAACTTTCTACGAACTCCAGTTTGTCTAAAATCTTATCTCTCACTTTCTGTTCAACATTTTTGCCCTGAGGTCATGGGACTGATACACCATGGAGGGATGTGACTGATGTCGGAGGTGTTATCAGGGTGAATGTGAGGTACTGGAGCTCATGAAGTCATGAAGGTTTTCTAGGAAGATGGGATGTGTGAAAAATGAAGTGGTGGAGGAAAGTGTGGAAAGATGAATTCTCCGTCATCTTTGCTGGTGATAATGTGAAGTTACCCCTCACCTCTCTGATGTGGTGGCATCCATACACCTCTAAATGATCAGTCTCAGCTCTGACTTCTCTTATCAATTCAGATTCAAATCAGTTTCTATTTTTGATCGTGCAGAAATTAGTTAATCTTTTCTCCACTTTAAATCCTTCAAGCTCCTGAAGCAGTGTGGGATCATCTGGACAGAGAACAGAACAAAAGGCAGGAACATCCAAAGAAGAACTTTGGAAAGTCCTTCAAAGATCCTGGAGAACTAGTCCTGGAAAGTCCTTTCAGGATCCTGGAGACTATTGACAGGAAGTTTCTCTAATAGGGTTCAGAGTGATGGAGGATAAAATATTTTAAGATCCTTGGACCTGGAGCATCTCTGTTTTTATCTCATAAATATATTTATAAATCAGGGAAAAAGTAACTTCCATACTTCATAATAATAATAATAAAAAAAATAGTAACAGATGGAGGAATGAATATTATTGATTTTGAGGTGATGAATGCTGTACTAAAATGACTAAAATGGCTTGATTTTGCAGATGTGATTTTGAGCCCTTAAAGTTGCAGATTAAATTGTCAGATTACCACGCACAGGTATTAATGTATTGGAAAGTGTTATACAAACATAATTTCACTCCACATAATATGATTGTTTGGAATAATATATAACTATTCTACGTAAGAGAAAATCCTTACGCTATAGGGACTGGGAGGAAAAAATAGTTTGGACCATTGTTCACCTAATGGATACAAATGGTGACATTTTAGATTAAATATAGATTACATTTTAGATTCTAATAGCAAATTCAATTTAGACTGTCCACAGAAAGTCTTTATGTGTAGTCAAGGCAGTTCCTGTGGCTGTTAAATCTGGTTAAAATCAGTTTTTTTTTTTTATAAATATGTGCAGCCATTTTAATTTTAGTACAGCATTCATCACCTCAAAATCAATAATGTTCATTCCTCTATCTGTTACTATTTTTTTTTATAATTAAGGATAGAAGTTATTATTTTCAGGACATTATTTTCCTAAATCCAGCAGATTCAACAGCAATCCGGAAGTATTCCTCTCCACACATGTGCAAATGAGCTGACGTAACGCATCATACTTCCTGAACAGATTGTGCAGTGACAAGGCAAATAGCCCATTGTGGTTCAAATGAAATATTTTAAAAAAACACACAAAAATAAAATAAGAAAACTAGCATGATGGGGCTCCTAAGCTCAAGTTTTGTTGAGCACCACTTTGAGACTGCAATGAAGTGTTTTCTGTAATGTTCAATCAGACTTCTGCACCTGTTGACAGGTATTTTGGCCCACTGTTCATGAGGAAGGTACTCTAATTTGTCTGAGATAGTTCGTTTATTTTTTAAAATTATTATTTTCAAACACAATTAAAAAGCAATATAATTACTTCACTAATTTATATTTTTGTAATTTTATTTTTGTAGGTGTGAATTTTAGTTTCTTTAGTTTCTTGTTATTTGAATTACTATTGGGAATTTAGCCTATTTCTATATACATATATATACACACATATATATATATATATATATATATATATATATAGCTAGACCAAGATATTAAAGGGTTAAAACAAGTCTGTCCACATCCATCTCCTTGGAAACTGCAAACGTAACCCCCCATTGTTTGGATATGACTGATGTCCTTCTGGGATTTCTGTCTGGATCCCATGTTTGCCACTCAGGATGTGATCCAGAGTGGATTAGCAGGCCAGGGTGGCGTGGTGTGAACGCCCCGGGGCCACAGGACAGATCACAGGCAAACAGGACATGGAGGCTTTGATTAGAGGGCTGCCAGCAGGCCAGGAGCTGGGATTAGATGGGGAACTGGGGGGGGGGCAGGTGCAATTATCCCAGAGGTCACATCTGCTGGCCAAGACATCAGAATAAAGGCCACCTTCACTCGCCAGTAAATATCAGTAAAATCACACATCATCTTCTGATAAGGAGTCTCTATCTGAAACTTCAAATTTAGCAAATTATTCAGAAAAATGTGAGAAAGGAAGTTCATGAAAAGCAGGGCGTCACCTTTAAGATCAGAAAATCCAGCTGTCTTCAGACTGACATCAAGTCCTCTGATGAAGAGTCGATCCAGATCGAAATGCTGAATAACAGAAAATCCTAACAGATCCTGGAGCTGATTGATATGTGCACCACACCAAGAGGTCCAGGTCTGCATCAAGGTCCGGCTCTCTTCTCAGAGCATGAGCAGCTCATCATTTCTCAGCTAATTCTGGATTTATCATTTGAAATTTTCCAAAAATCCTGTCAACCAGATGAGAGAAAGATATTCCTGAGAGCTGTGAGGTGTGCTGGGGTGTTTCTGAATGAAAGGTCCGGCCTCAGATCAGGGATGTTCTCACAGCAAGGGGGGGGGGAGTGGAGAAGGGGGCGTTGCATCAACCTCATGAATGTCATGAAGAGCTGTTTCTAATGATTTGTTGTTAAAAAAAAAACAAGAACATCTGTCTGAAATGGACAGAATAGCAAGGGTTGATGTTTGGTTTAGTTTTTCACTACTTTGTGATGAACGTTTCTGTCGCTGAGGACGTTTTATTAAAGAAAAAATAGAAATAACTGACTAAATAGATGCAGCTCTCAAGAATAACCTCAAGGTGATTCTGTGTGCACATGCACCTCGTTTTATTCAGACAAGTTAACTTTCTATGCATGAGGGAGGTCAGTCTGGGAAGAAAATGCAAGTCTTGCATGTTTATTTCACCTGCAAGAACAAACATGAACATGTCATGATTCACAGCATTTACTTGTCAGATCCCACCCACCTGATTTCCTGCTAATCTGAGTCATGAAGTCATTGGTAAGATGAAGAAGTCAGAGCAGGTCTGCAAACGTACAAGCTTCTTTCTGCCAATGTCTCACATTTCTGTCTGATAATGGACGTCAAAGTTAATCATTGTGGAAACTCCTCATTGTTTGACCTTCTTTCCAGAATGAAGCAAAGTAGAGGTCATGGTCAAGATGGCCTGCTTAACTTCAGAAAGACAGTATTAGTGACTTTATATGAAGATATAAGATTGGGAAAACGTTTCTTCTAATTGGTAACATTCAGTTTGGTCTCAGTAAGATGAAACACATTATGCTTTTCTGACGGACATTTAGAAATTTATTGTTTTAAATGTGACATTTAATAATTCACCTTGCTGGCCAGACTGGACCCTTTGGCAGGCAGGTTTTGGCCCCCGGGCCTTATGTTTGACACCCCTGGTGTAAGGGATGCGTTCAGGTGTGACAGTGTCTCTGATAAATTGTTTTCAATCTGGTAAAATAATTAACTGAGGGCATTGTAGAAGATGTTTCTTTCAACAACTTTTGCAATATTCGATTAAATTGGGTTCACTAACCAATACAGTATGATTAATAAAAAGCTTTAAATATATAAATGTCAATATATATCATCTGTGAAAGTAATGGGGCTTAATAATAATGGATTAGATTGATTTGTGCTTTTTAAGGCACTCAAAGCGCTCACAGTAGGTCCATTATTTTTTCACTCCTCATCCTTGCTGATAGTAAGCTATGTAGCCACAGCTGCCCTGGGGCAGCCATTTCGTGCCTACGGGCCCCTCCGACCACCACCGAAACATTCACACACCAGTGGTGCCCCCACTGGAGACAAGGAGGGTTAAGTGTCTTACCCAAGGACACAACAGAGGTTGGCTGTGGGATCGGGATTCGAACTGCCGATCCTTTGATCATTGGCCGACCTGCTCTACCACCTGGGCCACAGCCGCCCCAATTACAAAACATCTGCCAATCATTCATGCATTCGTGAGATGTTTTATTTGTCTATTGGCCCCTCAATCACTTGTAGTAGAAGTGATTGGTGGGCAATTCAACATGTGAGACTGATAAATGAGAGTTATTGATTAGGGAGAGTAATACAGCGTGCCAGAAGCGGCGCACTCTGGTCTGATGTTTACAGCAGGTAGCCACTGCTGCTAGCAGTTAGTGACGTTCAGGCAACATCTCTCTTTCGCTTGAGACATGGTGGGAGAATCTGTACCTGTGTACCTGAATGATACATTATCAAAAGAGTATACTAAACAATCATAAAAAAAACCACAGCAAACAACAAGAAGAGTGGTTCTTTTTTCTTATAAGTATTAAATTATATTCAAGAAAAGGGTTATGAGAACCTTCTCCTCTCCCCCCCCCCGAAAGATATTCCCCTTATCCCGAGGGGGAAAAGAAATTTCTTATTCTTTTTCTCCCATCCTTTGAGGAAGTTTCTCCCTCCTCTCCTTCTCTACGCACTCACTCTTTATTCTTACCCCCCTCCTCTTATTTTTATAATTACTTTTTTTTTTCCTATTTCATATAAAAATTTTATATATTTTTTTTTCATTTTATGTTATTTTTATTTTGTACGCAATCATTTACTCTATCTATCTACCTCCTCTATTTTTTTACTTTCTTTCTCTCATTTCTTTCCATTCCCCCCCTCCCGCCTAAACCACCCCACTGCCCCTTGATATTTAAAAAATCATAAATTCCCCCCTTCATTTTTTTTTTCATCCTCACCACCTCCCCCATTAACTTTCTAATTTTTTTTCCTATTTTTAAACTCCTTTTTTTTTTTTTTACTTCAGGAGGGATTCATGATAACCTCCCTATTATTTTGGAAAAATTTCAAAGACACACTCCTAAAAAATTCAACCCCTTTTTTTCTCCTCCCCCCCCTTTTTCACTTTTTTCCACCCCGCACCCCTTTTATTTTCTCAATAATTCTCCTCCATCATCCTGCCCCTTATCCCCCCCCTAAACACATACACCCTACAGTATGTCCCGTAGGTACGTACGGTACGTACTGTACCTATGGTACCTACGGTACGCGTGATGTGGACGCGTCGCCAGCTGCAAATAGGCTATATTCCAGCCCTTACTGGAAACAAACCATGTGGGCAGCTTAGACAGCAATATTTTAATAAATTTGCACTTGCTGGTTCTCAGGATCCTTTCCAAAATCCTGGTTTGCAAACTTCCAAAACTGCCAACAGATTGCTGCCCGACTAGCTTACCATGACATTGACAGCAAAAGTACCTCATCAATTGAGTAATCAAATGAGTAATAGCTTAAAGGCCAGCAACGGAACTTTCAGCAGTTTTCCCAGTGACGCGCCCCCTATTGACGGCTAAACTAGCATCCATCTTGTACCATACCTGTACTGTGAGCTCCCTCCAGCCAGTAAGACAGTCTTATCTGACTCTTGTTCTGTCCTTTCCTCTCTTCCTCCTCCAGTAATGTTTCCTTGCGTTTCTCTACCAAATCTGACATAATGGACGTGCAAAACACCTGCTGTGTTCATATCTGGTTCATATTCATTTGCTAGCAAGTGACGCGGTGCGCAACCAATAGTCGGCTGCAACGTCACGGTTTCTGAGCCTCAGGACGCCTCTGGGCAGTGATGGCTCGAAAACGCACATCATGAATGTTGGTGTGCCATCAAAATGAGACAGAAAAGCAGATTTTTGAGGTCTAAAAGTTAAGTTATGTGTCTTCAAAGCACCATAGAAGAAGATAGTACATCTGTAGTTACCTGTAGTGCAGTCATCACTAAATCCACTCACACATGAAAACATCTTTGTCTGAAGGAAGTTTGGTCACTGACGGCCACCATACATTCACCATACCATCCATGCTGTGTGATACTGATCTTCACCACTAGATGACAGTAATTCTACACTGCACCTTTAAAAACAAGGTAACATTTTAATTCAAATAGAAGTTTGTTGCTTCTTGAAAGTCCTGAAATCTGTTTTTCTTAAACTTTTCTGACTCTCACTTTCAAGATCAGAAGGTGGGTGCATAAGAATTAAGTTCAAAAGGAGCTAAAAAGGCAAAAACCAGCAAAAGTTGTTCGGATGATACATCAAACAAGTATATAGAAATGAATAACTGCAAACCATATTCACAGAAAGTTTCCGGACAATTCAAGTAAAGCTGAGTTAAGTCAAATAAATACCAGAGTAAGTTACACAGACTGGCTTTCATCTGAAGGAACAAACCTGCTTCACCTGAGGTCTCGCTGTAAGCTAACAGGCCACCGGCCCAGACAGTGATGCCATGGAAAATCAAACAGGCTTCCAACAGCAGGCGCTTTAAGTGTGGCCTCCACACAAGCAGCAAGTGTGGTACATGCCAGCCGAGAGAAAACAGAAGAAAGTCAGACTGAATCTGCAGCAAAAACAGAAAATACTTGGTCCAGACCAGAACACTGTCTGAGCTTTGATTCAGATTACTGCAGGTTTTCCTTAAACTTTCCATCCACTGAATACTGGCATTCATTAAGCTTTTTCAGACCTTATCCAACCATTTCTCAACTCTAATTTCAGCTTCTTTGTGTCAGCAGAGGAAGGATGAGCCTCTCCTATTTCATTTTAAACCGTATTATTAAATCACTTACCTTCCTGACCCAGTGGACCCTCGGTCTTCGTCTCCCCCCAGATCTGGGTCCGTTGAGCCGGGACGTCCAGCCCTCTCCTCTCCTGAGCACAGCACTCTCCTTGTTCTGTCCTCTTCCCTCCTCCAGCTCACACTACATCTTTATTCCGGCTTGCTCGCTTAATTCAGGAGATCCCACATCCAAAAATACAGCTGGCAGTTAAACCACCGCCCTCCTTCCAGTCTGCGAGCCAGCCTCCTCCTCCTTCCTCCTCCTCTTGGGGTCTCCCAGGACCGTCCTGGGGCATGAAGCCCCCCAGCTGGGATGTGATCAGAGGAGGTCAGCCAGCAGCTGATGCTGCTGCAGCCTCTGCAGGATTCAAGCTGCAGTTAATCTGCTCCCTGCGTTTGGTGCTCTCCATCCTGGCTGCTGACATAAGTGTGTGTGTGTGTGTGTGTGTGTGTGTGTGGGGGGGGGGGACTTGAGGTCTCCTTCAGGTGTGACTCGTCTCCACCCTCCCTGAAGTGTCTCAACTTCTCCTCCGTTGATGTCCTGCTCCAGAATCAGCTCATGTCTGCATCTCCTGTGTGCAGCAGCAGCAGAGCCCAAATTCTAGTACTCCTCTTCCTCTCCGTCCTGCCCGACCAGCCGGCAGTCCGACACTGCTGACTGGCTCTTCATCAACCCCCCCTTCTCCAGACTCTCCGTCCTGTCCGACCAACCGGCAGCCCGACACTGCTGACTGCCTCTTCCTCAGCTCCTCCAATCCCCCTCCCTTTCCCCAGACCCTCCAACCCGCTCGCTGTCTCTCTGCAATGCAGCCAGCAGCCTCCAACAAGCTGGGGGGCTGTTTGACCGGAGTCCGTCTCCACCTCTCTACCTGACTCAAAGCATCCTTTATCCCCCTCCCTCCCCTCTCTCTGTGGGGCTGAGCTGCTGGCATCCTGCAGGTTGTGCAGGGACCAACTGCAGCATGCATATGAAATCAATACACGACTGGGGAAGCCACTGACTCACGCTCACATGTAGTAATCACTGTAATGACCCCCCCCCCCCCCCCCACACACACACACACACACACACACACACACACACACATCCTTTTACTTCTGTCTTTGTGAGAACATTCATTGACATAATGCATTCACTAGCCCCTTACCCTAACCAAAACCTTATTGTAACCTAAACTCTAAAACCAAATCTTGACCCTCAAAAATGTTTTTTTCTAGGGCTTTTTTTAGTGAAGACCAGCCAAAATATCCTCACTTTGCAAAAATGTCCTCACTTTGTTGGTTAAATGCACAAAATGGCTCTCACAATGTACTGTACACACACCAAAAAAAAAAGAAAAAAAGCAGAAATTAACTCTTTTAATCACATTAAAGTTGGAGATGCAGACAAAACAATGAGTTTTCATCCCAGGATTTTTTACTCCACTTTCTGTTTGACTTTGTATCTTATCAGATAAAACAATCCAACATATTCTGGCAAATCACAGCAGAGTTAAAAAGAGAATGATGATGTTATTTTTCTTATTGTATTTAACCTTTATTTACCCAGGAAAGTCCCAGTGAGATTAAAAACCTCTTTTTCAAGGGAGTCTTGGCAAATAATGTAATTCATCTATTCAGACTTCTAACCAGCAGATTTGACTGATAAACCAGCTGCTTGGAGATGCTATCAGGAGTGTCTGATAGATCTGAGTAACATGGAATAATCTGAAACCACCAAATCCGAAAAATGATCTGAAAATTAATGCATGACTCAACACAGATGCAACACATTAACATCATTGACCACAATCTACATTGCTTCATGTTTCTCTTCCAAGCAACAACAATATCATTTGATAAATCTAGGTTATGTTTTTGTTTTTTTGTTTTGTTTTTTACAATGCCAGAGACTCCCTTAAAATCCCCCCCTCCCCCGACCCCATTGGGGTCTGGACCACTAGCTTAGAATAAGGAAGTTTTAAAGCAACACTAGGTAACTTTCCATCTATCAAACTCCTTCTGACTTGACTTGGTGCCACTTTGACAACAATCCTGCAGCTGCCGTTGGACTGCAACATCCTGAGGTTGAGAGACAGCTCTTCACGTCTTCTCCCAGCCTGGAGCATGATGTTAAGTAACCAACAGGAGAGCACCTGTTCCCCCCCATGAGCTGGAAGAGCCGGGCGAGGAGAGGAAAGTCTGATTCAGCTGCTCCCCCCACAACCTGAACTCAGAGTATGAGATGGATGAATACCTTCACAATTTCCTGGTGATTGACTCTATGCTGTCTCCCACTCTTGCTGTTGTCTCACAAGTTCCCCCATTTCTACAGGACAATAGTTCACTTCTTTGCAGTCATCAGATGACCAACCGCAGATGAAATGTAAACTACAGAGCCGGTGGCATGGAGATGGCTTCCAGTTTCCACGGCTGACTGCAAAAATCCAGGCTGATTGCTGGTGTTTCTCACAGGAAACCAGTAAAAACGTATTCCCCTTTTTAAAAGAGTTCTCCCCTCGTTGATTAAGGCATTCAAAAATGCAACAAGTGTCCAGAATAATTTAAATTTACTTGATAAAGAAATTCACTATTTCCATTTCAATGGACAGCCAATCTGCAGAGACTACCTTGTGCAGTTATGCACACTAATGAGTGACATATGTATAAATTACAAAAGTTATCTATTGTTATGAGCTACTGGTGCTCTGCAGAAGCAGTCCTGGAAAATGGCACAGCTTTTGTGATTTTGGCTAAAATCGTTATCACAATTTAAAGACCACTCAGAAGGTTTTAAAATAACTAAAAGGAGGATTGGAGGAGGTCTTTAATGTTGATTTAAAGAATTAATCAGTGAATTTGAAGGGAAGAGGTTGAAAGCTTTCTTTTTCCCCTGCAGAGAATCATAACTGCATGGCCAGACTGTGAAAAGCTGATGATTTACCTCCTTTTATAGAAATGACTGATGGACCAAAATAACTGCAGGCTGCCTCATCGTGAAAACATCTGTAAAAATTTGGACAAGTTTGTGCTCACAGACAGCACCTTAAACAGGCTTCACTCTGGTTTTTGTCAGTTACAGCTGCTGTATAGTGGCGGTTCTAGGAACATGCCAAGGTGGCCACAATGTATGAATAATGTGTTGTATCTTTTAGTATGAATAAATAATCAGCTAAAATATGTGAAAATCATTAAGTTGTAAATGCCTTTTTGATAAAATAACACTGAGAAGAAAATGACACAATGATGATCTGTGGTCACAAAGCCATCCCAAGACTGGATGAGGCGACTTTTTATCAAAAGGTAGTCGATGTTGAAACAAATGATGAGACGTTAACAGCCCATTTATCCTCCCTTACGCACATAAATAGCAACGTCCGTTTCAAACATCGACATGCGGCGCCATCTTCATACTTCCATGTGTGTTTTACGTCATCATGGTTGTTGAGCCAGTTCATCCACTTGCCAGACCCACCATTTTCCTCCCAACACTGACAGATCAGACATGATGGATCTCCAGTTTGTCTTCAAATTTGAGAGATGATTTAATAGTTTGAAACAAATTTCCTCAAAGAAAGATCAGAAGAGATTCCCTCCACAGTTAAACTCCCAGTTGCGACTTTCAGACTTTACAGAGCAGAAAAGAAGCTGCATGTTAACCTTGTCCAGCATTCCAGAGGCCGCTTCTCTGCACTCACAAGCATCTGGGATGGACCATAACACACTGGTAAACTGGATTGTAGTGTGGGGATGGATCAGGGTTCTAGACCACACCTTTTCCAGAGACATCCATTCGGTTTTCAGCAACAGGATGAAGAACCACATTCTGTGACATGACAGCAGCATGGCTGAGAGAGGAGTGACTGGTGCCATCGTGGTGTTTGTCTGATGAATGTTGACACAGGAGAAGATGAAGAGGTCAGTCCTCATAACCTGTTAACCTTTAACTAAATAAGATTACACAAAAGAAGGAATGTCTCATTCGTCTCATCAGCCTGAAGTCTGGACCACATCTGGCTTTGTTTACACAAAGCGGTCCAGCCATTGTTTCTGTCTTCATCTGATCCCTGAATGTTGTTTCTAATATCACCATCTTTTCACAGCCTGAAATAAGTAAACAGAGACATGTAGACATCGAGACTTCAGTTAGTCTGAATGGGAACAAATACTTTTTATTTTTCATCAGAGGCTCACTGGAAACAGACATGAAGATGCAGAGGAGGAAACATCCTGACTTCAGACCTGCAGTCATCATGTGACCACAGCTGGTGGACAGTTTGTCCCTGTGTGTCCTGGGAGACTAGCTGTGTTGGGGTCAGCCTGGAGGAATTTCAGCACCAGGTTTGAACAGCTTCCTTGTCTCGCATGAAAAGCTTGATCCTACATTTCCCACGATGCACCATCATCAGGACCTTTAGACAGATTGTGATTGCAACCAACATGGTGGAGTCTTTTCAGGACTAAAATCTTGCAAAAATGAGATGCTTCTTTTATGTTCATTATTCATATTTATGATCCTCTTCCTCCTATGTTGTTGTATATTGAAAACCAAACAATGAACTTCCCAAACTGACATGTTTTTGTCTTTTTTTTTTTACATTGGCGTTGCAGGTTTCCATGGATGGAAGGTTTACTGAGTTCTACGGCAGGACAACGATCTTCTTCTCCAGTTTCTGCTGTGGGAAGATGAACCTCCTCATCACGCCATCCAGCTCCTCCAGAGCCAGCTGTGCATGTACCACTGCAACCTCATCTGGGTCTGAGCGAACCACCCACTTCAGGGCCCGGTACAGGTCCAACAGAACATCATTGAGAACCTGCAGGAGGCAGAGAGACAAGTTACACTGCTAAATATAAAAATCCAAGGGTTTGGTATTTTCTCGAAAGTTAGTCCCAAGGCCCTGGGACCTGGGCCACCAGCAGCAGTCCCAGGGCCCGGACCCCAGCCACCACCCCACAGACAGAGGCCAGCTCCTGGCCCAATGCCCTCGTCCCACACCACCTTGTCTGCACAAGACTCATCAGTCATGACCTTTTATGGGCATTTTCAGATTTTTACCCTGTTGAATTAGGACTACCTGGTCTGTGTTTGCAACCTACAAAGATGGGAGGAATAATAACACTTCAAAACTCTTAAGTTGGCTTTATCAAATGTTTGATCTTTAGCAAGGAAACATTTTTAATCAGTGGTTTTATCACTGAGCATAGCCTTGGTTTTATGTTTTGAACTGAGACTTAGTTACACATAAGTAGTAACGTTGCAAATCTAGCAACTTTGTTGCCATATTTAGCGACTTTTCAGACCCCTCTAGCATCCTATTTTTCAAAAAACGACTAACGACAAATCTAGCGACTTTCCTGGTGTTCATGGAGACAGATTAAGTTTATATCGATCTCCATCATCATCGGGTGCTGCCTGGCGTCGGCCCCTCCCTCCCAGTTTCTCGGCACTCACTCACTGTTCACGCTGTCTTGGTGCAGGCGGCAGCCCTTTCAAGCAGCTGTGAGATGACCACACATCCTCATCCAGATAACAAATGAATTGTGCAGGCACAAGAAGATACTTTCTTTTTTCCTGGTCTAAGCATGAAGAGGCACATTTTGACTAACTCATGGCACTATTTTATTTGATTTTGGCAGCAGCGTCCATCGTACAAATATGTTAGTAATCGTAAATCGGCCGTTATAGCCTAATGTAACAGTTGCTGCCTATTTACCATGATGC
This sequence comes from Atherinomorus stipes, assembly GCA_023101725.1. Lineage (NCBI taxonomy): Eukaryota > Metazoa > Chordata > Actinopteri > Atheriniformes > Atherinidae > Atherinomorus > Atherinomorus stipes. The sequence continues at coordinate 121,587 of JALJCO010002819.1, read as the reverse complement.
CTTGTGGCACACCTGGGTCTTCTTTGCACCATGACTCAAATGTGTCTGTCACCCCTTGATTACCCTTGTAAACTGACAATGTGGCATGTCAAATAATATTTATGATGCTTCATGTGGTACCACGCATGCGCGAAAGTGACTCAAAAGTGAGGTTGGGGAGGTGTTGTAGCTTAATTTAATGAATTGTTTAGGTGCAAACAGTTATCTTGTGGAAGTAACTGTTCTTTTGAATATGGGGCTTTGCAGCTGACTGCCTCGTCCAGAGTCATGTTCCTAAAAATTTACAGGGTGCCTGAATACTGTGCAGACTTTAATGATGATTTTAGCGAACTGCTGTCTGTGATCTGTGTGGATTTTGATCATATTATTATTGTTGGTGATTATAACATCCATGTTAACAATCATCAGGACAAAGGGACTAAAGACCTGAGTAACACTCTGAGACATACTGAGTCAACCCAAAGTTGTTCAGAGCCCACACACAATAGAGGACTTTTTGGAATCAGTGAGAAAGTAACACAAAACCAGTTATACCAGTTTAACCTTGTTTCTGTCTTCATCACTAACTCAGTCTACAACAGTACAGTTTGGGATTTTTGGGGTCAGTATCCCTGCAAGTCATCTCTTAAAATCAGTACATCAACTTCCACTGATTTCAGCTCCAGTCTGGTCTCCCAGGATCCGTCCCTCTCCTCTGTTCCCACGTTTCTATGTATCATTAACTCCCTCTCCAGCTGTTCCAGTAATGACAGGATCTGTATCGTGACCTGCAGCCGGATGGCAACCTGCAGCTGGAAGACAACCTGCAGCCGAACAGTGAATTAAAAAGTCACTAAAAAGTGAAAGGAAGTGAAGCAAATGTTTAGGCTCCAATTTCCTGTAAAAGGCTTTGAGAAGCTGATACATAGTCTTCAATCCCAGGACCTGTCAGGGTCCCACACTGACACACCCATTTAGCTAAATGTTTCAGCATGAATAATGGCAATGCAAACGGATTCCAAAACCTTTACTGTCTCCCTGAGTCAGAGAAAACACACCTGAAACCCTGATTCTAGCTAAACCCCATCTGCTCTGTAGAGAATAAATAAATCCTACAAATTAACTCTGGATTTTTCTGAGAGAAAATAGATAGGAAAGACTACAAGACCTCTACATGGGCTTGGAAGGCTTCTTTCCGGAGACTACATCATAAAAATGGTAGTGAATTGAGTAACCCAGGAAAAACATCTAGCTAACTTTGACTTCCAACTGTCTTGAGTAGAACAACTGCTGTTTGACATGTGGAGTTCCTCAAGAGTACACAATGGGCCCCCTGTTGTTCAGCATAAAGATGTGGAGTTCCTCAAGGATCCACCGTGGGCTTCCTATAGTTCAGCATCTACTGCATCTTGTTAATATAGGATGGATAGCAATTTTATCTATTCATTGAGTTACTCTATTTTATCTTATTTACTTCTGCACTTCACTTTTGATCTAGCAAGTCTTACTTTCTCTATGTCTGTAAACGGGAGCAATGAAGAAAAAGAATTTCCCGTAAGAGATTAATAAAGTGATTCTGATGTGGAGATCCCCAGGGCTCCATGGTGGGCCCCCTATCATTCAGCATCGGCTCCCACTAGCTCAGATCATGGAAACAAATCAAATATCTGATCATTACTGTGCTGACGATGCTCTGCTGGCAGAGATCTGTGCAGCTGTAAAGATGTGCTGGTGTGGAGGCAGATGTAGCTCAGATCCAGTTGCTTTCTGGGATTCAGACTTTAAAAGTTCAGCTTGGTTTATTGTTGCCATTAAAGTAAAATATCTTACAGCTTTTAATAGTTCCAATTATCTGTAGAAAGATGATGTCAACACTAAATTTGATTTATTAATACTTTGCCTCAATTGAAGTTTGGAAACATAAAATATTACTGTAAAAAGAGTTTTAATGATATTTCCAGCTGTATTTACATAAACAATCAGAAGTCAGGTCACACCTTTCTGTAGTTTTACTGTAAAAGGACCAGGAACAGGTTAACTAAATTCTCCACACAAAAATAACAGGTTTTTAATTTTAGATTTGAAACATGAAACACGTAAAACAAGTTAATTACCCTGTAGTGACGATTATAATCAGTACTCAGTTTTTTAAAAAATATCTTACTGTTAAAACTTCTACTTTATTTGAGGAAATTGAATCCAGATGTGTTTCAAGTGCCTGTCATGTGTACATTGCACAGATGGGCGTAAACATAAATTTTTCACCGTACCTGCGTGGTTTTATCGCTGAGGCCTCGGAGCAGCAGAGCAATGACGTGGACGGCAGCCCTCCTCACTTCGGCTTCCTTTTCTGTCTTTATCAGAGCCGTCAGACAGGAGCTGAGCTGCACACAAACACAGCAGCAGCAATGTCTGCAGTCAGTATCATGTACAGTCATTAAGACAAGGAGTGTGTCAACTGGGCTGAATGCACCACCTACACAACAAAAATGAACAGAAAACATCAACTCGGAGAAAATATGAGCCAAGTTAATCCTACTTTCAGTCAGTCGATGATATTAACCCAGGCAACAATTACTTCCCTAATATCAACAACTGCTGCTATTACACAGATAAACAGCCAAACAGACCATTAAACCGCCAGCAAATTATAAATAGATCATTTCAATAGCAGGAGTCTGTATGCAAACTTCAATAACAATTATTTAAAGGTGCCATTAGGGCTGGACAATTAATCGAATTTCAATCGTGATTTCAATTTTGCCTTTTCACGATCATAAAAACACTGTAATCGAAGAAAAACAATTAATACTAAAATGAACAGACTGGTGGCGTTATAGGAAGCAAACTGCAGGGAGTATAGAACAGGAATGCATGTAGTCTTAGTTTTCATTTTTATTGCTATTATTATTTTGAATAATATTCTTATTTCCCTCCTTGTTTCTAATTTATTTTCGGTTTAATTTTTTAAAAAGTTAGATTTCAAGTTTAGTTATGTGATTCAGTAAACACTTTATAAAATCAATGAATAATCATGTATATTAATCGGGATTTCAATATAAGTCAAAATAATTGTGATTATAATTTTTTTTCCATAATCGACCAGCCCTAGGTGCCATGACATCAAATTTCAATTTTGGGGGGGTTTTGGGGGTATAATATGATCTTTTGTGCACTGATGAGGCCATGTGAATGTCAAGAGTGAACATCAAAGTCCCTGTTTATGGGTGGTCAGCTTCGTGTCTTTGTTCAGAAATGGTTGAATCAGTTAGCAGTTTATCATTCTACGTAGTCTGCTTTCTACACATTTCACTTTCTCCAATTAGACATCATCAAGCTAACAGCCTCCCTCCTCCCCTCTCCTTCCACCCTTCTCTCTCTTCCCCCCTCCCCTTTCCCCCCTGCATGAGTTGAGCTAGTCTGACTGCTGAACATTGACTAATTCAGGTCGAGGTTTTTGAACAAATTGATTAAAAAAAAAATAAAAACTTCTGCAGCAACACCGAAGGAGGCAACCACAACGTTGTTATTACCTGTAAGTTTATTTATTTTCTAAATGCTGTCTTGTCTGATGAACGTAGTTCATTGTCTGAAGTGCCCATGACGCTAACAGATGGCCTTGAGCAAACTCTGACCACTAGCTACTGGCAGCTTGACCTAGTTTTCCAAATAATGTGTAGCTAATTAGAGTTTAGTAATTAAGTCGCACCAGGTAGAGCCGCATATCATTACTGACCCAACCCTTTTACTGTGGAGGGAAACATAGCATCCCAAAACCATCCCTGTAAAAAGTGATGTTATTTTTCTTTAGAAAATTGACATATGCAGCAATTTCAACTACATGAAATAGTTTATACTGCTATGTCATCACACCTTTAATCAGGAGTTGTAGTTCAAAATGTGCCGGTTTAAATGGGAAAATGAGGTGTGTCTCTGGGATGCACGGATGATGAGTTTACTGAGTCCTTTCAGATTTTAATGTTGTCAGAGATGCAGGACGTGTACATCAACATCATGGTACATATAATTTAAATATGTATGCTGGGAGGACCCACACTGAAGGCTACATAGTGGTGTGGTGGTTAAGTCTCTAGTTTGAACCCCTCCCCAGCTGAGGCCTAAACAGCGGCCTTCCACCGTTCCACTCCAGTGTGTGGCGTTTGCATAGTCTCCCCATGTCTCCCCATGTATTATGTTATACATTGTAACTGGTTTGTGTTGACTCATGAGTCCAAGTTTCATAGATGCAACTTAGATTTGGTCTCAATAAACAGAGGATTAACTGTACAGTTAAAGAGAACAGTGTAGCTGTAAAAGCAAGCCTGTTCCTTACAATGTGAATATAATAAGTGTGATTAACTCGTTGACTGCCAGACGTTTTCAGAGCAGAGCGCTTTCATATTGCCGAGGTTTTTAAGCATTTTCACTGATTTTTGGAGAGCCACAGAACATTGTGTACTATGCCTATGCAAACACTGAATCTAGCAAAGGAAAGCTTAGACTTTGTTCTTTCATCAGAAAAAAAAAGTGTTTCTAGCTTTTTCTGTTCTTTGGTAATCTGCTTTACAACATGGGGTAGTTGCAGTAAAAATGTCTGCTTTTCACTAAAAAGCCGAGAAAACAAGCATTTTATGCAGAAATGCCCTTCAAGTGAAAAAGTGACTTTGATGGCAATATTTTTTACTTTTGTGACAACTCAAACATCTGAACAGCTGTTTACCTCTATGAAACAATAAAGACAACACTGAGAAAAGAGTTTTGGTGGCAAAATAATTATTCACTAGCTGTATAAGCCACAAGAAGTTTGTTTCACAGCATAACGTTTGACAGAAATGTCTGTCTTTCTATCCCTCCTCCCTCCTTTTTTGCTTCTAATGTCTGCTTCACTTACGTCCTCATCTGCTGAAACATGTGCTCTCACGGAGAGGAGGCGGAGTGATACAGATACCTGGAGAGATTCGCCCATACCCTCAGCAGTAACCTGCAGACATGCACCTCTCCACACACTTATGTTTGAGTAAAATAAAAAAATAAAGAAGAGTTGCTGTGTTCTGTTAAATGCGGCAGCACGTCAGGCTTGAAGAAGATCGTATTGAGTCTCTGTGGATCTATAAAGGACGTACGGCGATGACGGATTCACCAACCTGACACAGACGCAGATGCGTGAGGATGACTAGAGTTTAAAAAGAAAACAGCATCATATTCCAGCAACAAGTTTCCCTGAATTATCTACTTCACCCATGACCTGAATTCAGTTAATACTAAAGATATATTACACTACTTCTGCACATTAGATCTGTCTTCGTCTGACCGGAGCGGTACATAAACAGTGATGATAATTATGATGATGATGATGATGATGATGATGAAGGCCTGATTGCCTATGTGCACAGCCAAACACTCGCGCACAACGGGAAGAATTATAAACTGGAATCATCACAAACATCAGTTTCCCTCAGAGATGAAAGACACGAACATGATGAGAAACGTTTATTAGAAACTACGTGTTTCTTCGTGGTGGCTGGAAGCCGTTATAACCTCTCCTGAGGAGGAGACGGAGCTGCAGGGAGATTTTCTGTTAGTTCGGTCGGTACATTCCTGCAGAAATAAAATCATCCACAAGCTTTTCAGTGGGGAGGACAAAAAGATTGGTGTTGTCCTTCGTACACCAGGAACAGAGCAGTTCTGATGCTAACTGGACGCCATGATGTCGCTTTATTGTCGTAGGTCTCGAAGGGAGGGACTTGAAGAGTATAGTTCGGGGGAGGGGGGTAATTGGCTGGAAGTCAATGGCGTCATAAGCTCTGCTAGGAGTAAAATATGCCGAGCTGCCAATCAGCCCATTTGTGAATGCTAATTTCACCATGTAGGCAGACACACCCAGGGAAAAAGGAAACGCGAATCTATAATCTAACCCCCTAGGAGACATAGGCAGGCTGGGGAAACTAAAATATATGATCAAAACCTCAAAAAATGCAAATTTCATGCCAGGGGCACTGCAAAGCAAAGCTGTTGTGTGATGCTATGGGCTTGCAAAAAATGTGAAGTGTTTTCTCATCATCAGGATGCCGCAGGATGACATTGGCTCCAGGAGTAAAACATAATAAATGTTACTATGCCCTCAGAATGAGTCAGAAAGAGTAAGACTTTAAGGCTGGTAAGTTATCTAGTGCCACTTTAAATCCTGAAACAGCTATTGTTCCAGAAAACAGCTGCTTTTCATTCCTAAACCAAGCAGACAAAATCCTGTTTGGCACTTTGACACCAGAACATTTCATCTGGGTAAATTCTTCCATCCAAGTCATGTCAAGCAAGTTTTAATTTCAATGATTAAATGATACTACAACCTGAGGTCTGCAGTGGAGGGTCAATAACGTCAATGATTTCGACATGAAATACAGTCTGGTTTCAGCTGCAGACCAACATTGCTGAGGTCAGGACCAGACCTAAGCTGGATCGATTGATGTATCGGTCATACTTCAAACCAACATGGGCTCCACAAACAGAGTCTGTGCGCATGGAAAAGTCGAAGTGTGCAGGTTCCTGAATAAGCAATCTGTTCTTGCAGCTGACAGTGCTGCTCATTCATAGCGGCCGACACCAACGTGCACACGGCAGCATCTTTAGACCGCTGCAGCCGGCTGGAATGCACGTGAGGCCGTGGGAGTTGGTTCTGTGGCGTCAGACGGTGTTTAGGCAATGTTTCAGTTCAAAAGATGATCCAAAAGATTTCATTTCCTGCATCAGAAATTTTTCTAAAAGTGTGATTTTCTCCCTTATGAGAAATAAGAGACATAAAAACTAAACCATGAAAACTGCTGAGCTTAGTGAGATTTAATTTAAATCAGTTAAACTTAATCATGATGATTCTTCTCATGCACTGTAGCAGGATGAAGCTGGAAGCCGTGAAGCTGGTTGTTGTGGTGTGGAACTGATCTGCCACAAGTTTTTGTTCTTTAAATTATACTTCAATTAGTCTTGTTAACTTTATGAGAAAAAACAAACACATCTGGGATGTTTTACGTGGCTAATTGCCTGTTAACCATTTGATTTGGGCCTCACCTCCTGAGCCAGTGGCCCCAGGGCATAGTTTAGTCTCTGACAGAGCTCCCCCAGGTTGGACAGACTGCTGGCCCGGACACTTTGGTCTGGATCTCTGGTTCCCTGCAGGAAGACACCGACGAGAGGACGGCCGAGGTGGGGCGCCAGTTCCCCTGGAGGAGGAAGAAGACCGGTCAGATCACACAGTTTAGACTTAATTACTCATCAGGCACATGTCTGGTTCTCTAACAGAGTGCACATCATTGTTTTGCAGAAAACTTCTTTCTGGCATGTGGGTAAGTCTGAGAAAGATGTTGGGGAAATTTAAGGCTTTGAATGTGAGCTAACAGAAAGTGAAGGGAACAAGAAAAGGAATGATGCTTATAATGGAAGTTAATGGAAGGAGTCCTGATTGATACCAGAGTGCAATGAACTATAAACTGTTTAAAATGAACATCAAAACTAAGGTTAGAATAAAATAATCCTCCTAGATTTCAGCAGTTTTTGATATTATCTGATAGATGACGAGACCAGTAACAATGTTGGTAAAGGTAGAATCCAAAGTTCCCCCCCCATTTCTGTTTGTAAACACTATTCAAACTGAGTGCCCCTCCCCTCGGGCTAATGACCGCATATCGCTCTTCAGCCCAAGCCTATCCTTCAAAGCTCGAAAGCGGGCGAAAGCCAAACCAAATTTAACCATGGATTTCAAGCTCTTTTCACCACAGAATATTTCCTTTTCTTTGCTGCGTCTGCCGTTTTATTTCTTTTGGTGTTTTTTTCCCCCGAAAATTTGAGTGACTGGCGTCTACTCCAGTCATGAGTTTATGCCCACACAGCGCTATGCCCTTAGCTCTGTCATTAGCTGGTGAAATATACACAAATCTTCACCCAGAAACGTCCCGAACACACCAAAAAAAAAAAAAAGGGAAAAAGCGACGGGAGAGGGAGTTGCGAACAAAGTCACTGCCACACGAGAGTAGAGGCCCAAAGGTGTGGACTGAGACGGATTTCACCGTCTCAGTCTAGCATTTATCTTCAGGGGGAAACTTTTTACTAAGATTGTGGCATTCATGAAAATCCTTGTATCTTGAATTAGTTCTTTGCTAAAAACAAATGCTCCACACACTCAGGAGAACCAACATCTAAGTACGGACATGTTTTAACAAAGTCAGCTTTTGTGTTTTCTGCTGCTCAGTTTGATTTTGTCTATTTTTTCTTTGGTCTGAACCAGGGACCCCTGGTTTTCAGTCGGACCAGTGTTTCCTTCTGTGGCCAGAAGGTGAAACAGGAGAGAACTGGAGGGAAAAGCCTGAGCAAGAGAAAGGTTTTGCGCAGGTTCTTAAAGGGAGAGAGCAACTGAGCGACTTTTAAGTAGCAGCCCACTGCTCTCTGATGCTTACAGTACAGAGATGAGTGAAATGCAGAGCACTAATTTCCCCTCGGGGATCTCAAGAGTATATAAAAAAAAAAAAAAAAAAAGTGCACCATCAATAGTGACTCTGAAGGTTTTGGCATGAGGGTAAACATTAGGAGACAAGAAGCCAAAGTTTGGGCTCAGATTGACTTCACATCCGAGTTTGTTGAAGACTGACAGCGGTTAAACATACAGTTTTCATTCAAGTCAACTTTCCTCCAACTTCAGGTGATGTAGAGCTAAATGTGCCAACTGGAGGTTATAATAAATAACTTCATCCAGAGAAATGGAAAACAGCGCAGATGCTTGTTCTGCCCTGATGATGAAGCCCCAGCAGTCTAAATGTTGAACACAAAGGTATCATAGGGTGTAAGAACGGTTAGTATTTTTTGTTATTAGTTTTTTTAAATGTATGAATTATGCTTGGCTAAACTTTATCAGAGCTTAGAAACTTATGAGAAAATGTGAGGGATCATCAGCTGGATTTGTGGGTGATCCTGTTCAATTGAAAGCTTCCTCAGAGAGACCACCAGCTGACATAATCTGAAACAGAAACTCAGCATCATAATTCAGACAGCATGTCCTACATGAGCCCTCTTAGTTCCAGTGGCCTCCATCAGTCTGAATGAATGGGAATGACTGTGTGGCTGTGAGTCAGCAGAACCAGCCGCCTGCATCATAACTGCACATTAACATGCACAGCTGGAAAAACCCATGAAACACAGATCCGGCTATCCGTCTCCTTCCTGTGCCCATGTCAGAATGTATTTCTGCATTAAGGACACCATCTGCTGCAGAGTTCTTCCCTTTCATAGTATGATTTTTTTTTTTTTCAGCATGACAGGAGTTTACAGGACCCAATAAGTGCAACAGCACCTGGGAGCAAACCAGAAATCAAAACAGAGCCCGACATTTAGTTTGTAAGAGTTCGCCCGTCTGGCCAAGTCGATTAAGAAATCCTTCTTATTTACAAATCACAGTCTGGCAAAACACAAATCTCAGCCAGTCAAGGGATTCTGGTAGAACACAGCAGCTTCTGAATATCTATGCAGCAAACTGAATCTCCATCCAATTTCTCAGCAACGATATAAACCCTCTGATTGTCCCAAAGAAGTGGCACGATGGCAATCTGGCATGCAGAACCAGAGCTGAGGGGAAAGAAAACAGAAGGGGGTGTTTATCGGGGACAGGTTGGGATACACAGCCATCTGTGTGGAAAACAAGTCTGCACTGTGGCTCTGAGAAAATACATGTACATACACACCCTCGCCAAAGAAGAAAGTCACACTAGTATCTGCTTGGACTTCTTCATCTCTGTTTCCAGCAACATCTCTTTGTCATCGTCTCCATTACGACACTTATTTCGTCCTGTGTTGCATTAATTTTTCTCCAACATCTTATGATGGAGAGTCCAGCCACTGCACAAATCCTTCTCCAGAATCCCAGAGATTCTCCACAGTGTTCAGGTCTGGACTCTGGACCAAAGATGGTCTTGTTTCAGGCATCTATATGCAGATTCTGGTATGTATTCAGATCACGGGTTAATCTGCTGTTTCAGACACAGCTGCTGTATTTGGTCTGACTTCTACCTGTATAATTCCATGTTTTGGCGGCAGGATGAGGTACTATCTTTACTCATGCTGAGTCTTTGTAAACTGGTGTGACCTCCAGTCATTGTGGTTCTAATATGGATGGTTTGTGGACATCTACAGGTGGATTTTAACAGAGGATGCAACTGTTGAGGGAAAATACAGAGGCTGGAGTCTACAGCCAGATGTGATACATCAGCCTTTACATTCATGTTGCATGAAGTTAAAGAATTCGTAGCACTTATGAAAGGAGAAGAATTTGATAAAACTGCACAACTTCTTCTTTAGCTAACAAGACATTTAATCTCACAACAAAACATACAGCTGATGCTCACCCATTGCTCTGCTCGCCCGCATCAGGACCTCTCCCACTTTAAGCCGGGTCTCCAGTGAGCGCTCCTTGTTGGATAAAGGGAGGGAGGGTCCGGTTTGGAAGTCTTTAAGGAGCCTCTCCAGGATCTGGTCAGGGAAGGAATCAGCCAGTGCAGCCAGGCCTAAAGCCAGTTGATATTCACTCCATCAGCAAACTGCATCATCTCAGATCATCATCAATGTTCCTGTCATGTAACGCAGAGATGAATCCTTACCTTGAATTGCTGACAGGTAAACAAACGAGTCTTCGTGCTCCAGGTTTTCTAAGAAGAGCTGGAGAGGACAAACAATTAGCCGGACGTATCATGGATTAGTTTATATTAGTTATTACTTAAAATAAAAGTAAAAAACAACATAATATTTCAAACGTTGGACTAATATTATGTTTGCTTGTAATGACAATGCAGTACTGCGTTCCCTCAAACTTTAATGGTCCAACACATTTTCCAACCGTTTCCAAGAAGTACTGGAGGAAGCTAGTACTCCCTGTATACAACGATCTTGGACACTGGTCGTTCTAGAACATTACTGTCGACGCAAGTGACCATGTTAACATCTTGTGTCTATAAAAGATTTGTACATCTAGCTTTTGTTATATTAATCAATGCTGGGCTAACACCAACAATGATGCTGTTGCCATTAAAGCCGTGTTTCCACCAGTGGGTCCACGTCTGGGCAGCTGGGTGAGTGATGGTACGGCGGTGTATCGGCGAATAGGGATAGCTGCATCAGCTACGTAATAGCGTGATATCCCAGCAGCATGATGCTGGTCTTAAATTACAACGCAGAAGAATGTGAGACAGAAACAAAGGATGAGAACGGCTGACATCCAGCAGTTTGGATTATTTAGTCTGTTCAAGTGGCTTCAAAGTACAAGAATCTAACATACATTTAATCACAATGCTGTTACTGCTTTGTTCTTGGTGGACATCCTATAGGAAAAGTCCAGATGTCCATGGGCTGGACTGTGCTTTGTTTGTCAGCTGATGGGAAAATATGCTGCAGATGAAACGCTTTAAACCCTTACTGACTGAATTGCATATGGATGTAAAGGGCAGGTAAGGCATCTGGTTACAGTTGTCACCAACTACTGCCATCATTTCACCAGCTTATGATAATACATCTTACTAGCAGTTTTCACAAAACCCAAAGACACAAGTTAAAATAAACGATACAAAGTGAAAAGATACAATAAAAAAGAGAAATAAAGCAATTCAAGTGCGATACAAAGGTAGCTTAAAACAGCAAAAGCAGTAAAAGGACAAGCAAAGAAGGTCAGAGGCTGTAGGCAAGTTTAAACAGCAAGTTTTGAGATGAGCTTTGAAAAGATGGGAGTCAATATTACAGTACAGATTTAATACATTATGTTCAGGAGAGATAGAGAATCTGAAAAAGCTTGAGGAATACTAATTTATGTAAAGGAGGGTATAAAGTGCAGACAAACTGAGTGGCCATCAGGATTTAATATGTTGGGATGTCTCGTCTTTCTGACCACCCTCCTCAAAAAACTCATCAAAGGGGAGTATTTGATATAATCAAGCACATCTACAGAAAGTCTCAAACACAATCCGACCATCTCTTCCCACACAGTCAGCCAAGGTTTATTTGCATGCCGTGATATTTTCTGGGTTAATTTACTGCTATGCATCCTGGTCACGTACAACTGCAAGCACACTGCAACCCATCAGGTTTCTTTATAAAACCAATATCAATGTTAATGTATCAAACTTGTACAGAGATGTCCATGTGTTATGTCATTGTATTTTATTGTTTTTAAATTCATCTACCTGCCACAGGACCAAAGATGGAAATTAGCCACTGGTTATAATCTCACATATTTACATGAAAATCTGCATTAATAAACCTGATTCCTACTTTTAAATAAATAAAATAAATATCTTCTGGTTTTTGCTCTGATCTAAATGCTTCAAATCAATAAAAAAGGAAGAGGATCAATACTACCTCAGTGTGTAGACAATATAAACAGCCATCAAAGAGAATAATTCACATTTAGATTATAAATTTGAGGGGTAACCATGTCGGGGTTCCAGCTTTAGCTCAAATGAGAAAGGATGACTGAACATATCAAAGGTGGAACCTCGACTAAAACTCAATATGAGGGGTTTCTGCTGCATCTGCAAGGACTTCTGATTAAAGAGAATTGTAAATGAAGCGATGCCCTTTCCTGACCATCCCACCTTAACAAGCCCCGGGAGACCACCAGCCCCCTCTCTGAAGAAGAGGTTCAACTGGCTCATTTATTACTCAGGACCCAGGAGACAGAAGAAACCCAGAGACACTCCCATTCAGTTTATTCCTCAGATTTCACCATCATCATCATCATCTGATTCTTCAGATTTTATTGATATAATTACATTTAAAGATACTTTTGGTGAATGTAGCCTTGGCCAGGAAGAGATCAGGCAGTATCCAACAATCATTGGGTGTTTCGACCCTGAACCACAACATACTCAACATTGGTGGGTCGGCAGTGGTGGCCAAATCACTGCCCATCAACTCCTACTGGTTTCCAGTGGTTCTCAAACTGCGGGGCTCAGGGCTTTGTCGGGGGGGCAGCCAGGCCTATAGTTTTTGTACTTCTAACAAAAAATGGGCATATTCTTTAAAGTACTCATGAACAAATGACGATTACTCAAAAGGCATTGAGATTCACCGGAGTCTCCTCTGTATTTCCCGCGCCTGATGCACGTTACACACATCAGGCGCGTCGAACGCCAAAATGCTATAGTTGTTGTAAACGTCATCGGCTCGGCTTGCTCTGATCTATTTTGAGAACTCCGATCAAAACCGACAGGGGCACTGTCGGACGATTGCGACCGGTTACCGATCGATCGGTGCATCTCTCGTTAGATTTCAGCATTAACAGGAAGTAGAACGGGTGAAGCTGATGACGTAGATGATGGGTGTACTTGTACCTGTGAATCATAATGTTAATCAGGAAGTAGTGAAGCTACGTACCAAAAGGACTTTATCTTGGGCCTGTATAGCCTCTCGGTTTTTTTGTTGCACCATCCGGGTCAGGGTCCTGAGGGCGAACACTCTGGTTGGCACATCAGGATCGCATGCCTCCAGCAGCCAATCAGAAAAGAGCTTGTTGGGAGGGTAAGAGTCAGCAGCGGAGCCCTCGCCTGCTGCTGTTGGAGGCTGTGTAGAGGTTGCTGGGAGTCTGCTATCAGGCGTCACCTTTTCAGGCTTCCTGGAAGATGGAGCAGCAGCAGAGATGTTTTCAGGCCTGAAGGCGCCGTGAGTAGCGATGACAGCTCTTAGGTCAGACGCCAGCTCCTGGATGACCTCATCGGGGTGTTGCTGAGACAGAGCCTGCAGAGGCGGAAGCAGCCTCGACATGCATGAATAGTCCTCCACACTGAGCTGCGAGTTTAAGGAGACAAGATGTTTTTTTGTGAGATTTCATTCTGTGATGAGGTCTTAGCTGAACTCCTTGTTTTCTTTCTACGACACATTCCCAGAGCCTCACAAAGAGCAGGAATTAAAGTATGTAACCTCAGATTCTTCTTGGAAGAGGGTAATTTATATTAATAGAATTGTTTTCTTTCTGTAAGGTGATTTTAGTCCCATTAAACTATTTAACTTCTGATGGATTTTCTCAGCAGAAAAATGAATTAATATGAAGGTAGAATATCTGAAGTGTAGTTTTTAGACGAGAGTACCTGAGGAGTAGACAGCAGAGTGGCCACCAGGCCCATTCCCATACTGAGAGTCTGCTTCTCTACTGGGTTCCCAACGTTGGACCCAGAGGCCTCATGCAGGCCCACACAGGCCCTCTGGAGCAGGGACACCATGAAGTCCACCATCTGCAGAACACAACAAATATGAGCAGGCAGAAACACTGACATCACTTTACTGTCTGTCTCTCGGCTTCTGTGATCAAAATGGCATCTGGTTTGTTACCGGCGGCCATCTGCCTGACTGCATGAGCCCAGCATCAGAGTAACGCTTGATTCCTCCTCACTGCACTGCAGTGGCTTTTCAAAGGCATTACTTTGACCTGAGCCGACAACTCCGGTGTCATGCTGAACGTAAAAACATGGCAGCCAGCCCCGAGCCTGCCTGTTTGATCGGAATTTTATGAACGACAAATTCAAAGCTTACAGGAGCACTTCAGTTTGTTGATGGGAGTGATTACTGATTAATGGAAAAACACTTTTGAACGAAATAATAGAGTTTTGTGAATAGATAACAGAAGTTGTTAAACAACATCCCTTTAAGGAAAGCAGTAAGTAGAAATAGAAGACAAATTTAAAAAAAATTCTGCTTTTAATTAATCAAAAAACAAGACAAATGTAACCCACATTTCTGGGATGAATAATAAATAAATGAACGCCCTCTCGAAATCAAAGTTCCAGCTTTGTTTTAAGTCACACTTTCACTGGTAGCCATGTTGTCACTTGCTGTTGCCGTTCCGTGTTTGCTATGATACTGTTGATGTCGCTTGCCATACTGCAATGTCAAACTGATGCTACAGAAACTCCGGGGAGCCAAAAATGCAACTTTACACAAAAACTCGATTTACTTACTTTTCAAATCCCCGCAAAAAAAAAAAGCAAATTAATCATTAAATCGATTTTTCGCCCTGGTCTGAAATAAATACATTTTTAAGTACATATTGCAGCATTTTGTTATTAACAAGATGCCACAATGCTTAAGAAAGCTGAAATAAAAAGCATTTTTTACTATGTAGTTTCCCCCAGATTCCTCTCCGAGGGTCTGGGTTCAGCCCTCAACGTTCCCAGGCCTACGAAACGCCCCTGGAGAGAAAGATTACGTAAACATAGAAAACGTTCCAGATAACTGCTGATCTTCTCAGGATTGGACGTCCCAACAAGTTCAGTCTAAGGCTAGACGGTGGGAAAAACCAAAGAGCTCCATCTAAGATTCTGCAGGCCCTGAGTTAGCATGTTGAATGTTAAAGTTCACAACCAAAGACTGTAAAAAAATGAACGTAGTATCCGGTTACGTCTGAATAAGGGAAAGTGAAGCCAGTTGGGCGTGTCCTACTGTCGCCATCTTGCCGTGTCACGTGTGTCGTCACTCCCGGAAAATACTAAAATGGGCAAAGCGCAGCCTCTGGGCAAATGATTGACAGCCAACATACTCTGGGCTAAATGCAAACCGAGCTAACTAGAAACTAACAAGAGATAACAAAGATTAGCCTCTTAAGTACTGCGATAAAGGTAAGGCATGTTTCGACTAGCTGTTAACTGCTAAAAAACACCATTTTGCTACTCTGCTGCAGACTGAGACCTTACAGAGAGCAAACAAGGCGCAAACAGGCAGCCACCATCTGGCAGGCTGGCTTCCGGTCTGCCGCATGTCAATCAAAAGTGCATGCCCATAATTATGTGTAATTTTAGGATGAGTTATAAAAAAAATTCACGCGGAGTTTTACCCCTTGTTCACAACAGTCCAACTAGAAAAAGACAGAACCAATATGGTTTTGTTGGGAAGGGTTGCAGGAGAAAAAAGAACATGGCAAAATGGTGTAAGCTTGTTACAAACTCTGAGGAACAAGAATTTTGGCTGAACCAGTAGACCTGAGGCTGTAGACGGCTGGCTACAGGTCTACTCTGGTTCTAGCTTGTAAAATGTGATTTCCCCAAATTCCTCAGCATTATCAAACTTTTCTGAACTGGCTGATAATCCCAGCACACAAACCAGTTCCAATCTAGCTGTTCTGGAGCCATCGTTTATGTTTTCCATGGCTTAGATTATACATGTAACTCAATGGGCGGACCACAACTCTGTATGTCGCTGGCGGCATCATGGCGGCTAGGTTCGCGACTGAAAAGCTATTAGTATTTAGCCGAGCCTCCTAAACATCAGATATTTACGTAAATACACGTCTGATTAACTTCTAACTGCACAGAGCTACTTATTTTGTCTTGGTGTGTTGTTGTATGGCAAAGTTGCTTGAAGTTAAGGTCTTGTCATCAGCACTTTCAGCTATATTGTGCAATGGTGGAGTGGACTACACACATGGCTTTACTAAGACCAGAAAGGATTAAATCCATCTTGATTGCAAGTTCCCTTGAGGGAAATTATAATATTAGGACATGACCTTCAATATGCTCCTTTTTATTAATAAAAAACTTATTCTTGTAATTTATTGACTGGGATTCAGAAATCAACACAAATACTGACTTTGTTTTAGCATGTCAGCACTCAGACGTTCCTCAGGGTTCTCCTCAGTATTTGTTGGGTTCATTTTAAGCTAATGAACTCGTCTGGATACCTGAGGACTTGGACACCTTGCAGTAACTAAGTGGACCACAAACTTAGCTGGATACCAAAGTATTCTAGAGTCAGATGAGAGTCCATCTGTCCCACAGCTAAAACTTGGCTTTAAACACATCGTGCACCAGGATGAAGATCCCAAACACAACAGCAGATCTACAACAGAATGGCTGAGGACCAGATGATTCTTTCAGACCTCTGCTCTGAAAAATAAACCTTCAGTTGGAATGTGGCGTATTTATTTTTACATACTTATAGCTTTTTAAAATGAAACCTTCAGCCCTGGTGCAGACTAAAAATCCGACCTGATCCTGTGAAGTTTGGTCTGATTATCAGACATTTCAGGAGCACAGAGTCTATTTTCATGTGACAGCATGGCCTGCTTTCCTTATCAGAGCTCCCACGGGAACACAGGCTCATCTTAAAATATGCTGGATGAGGAGAGGTGTGCAGCATGAGGCTGAGGTGAGACAGAAAGGGGATGGGAGGCGAAACTTCAGGAATGAAGTTGAAAACTGTCTGCTGTACAGCATGTCATACTGTACATTAAATGAAGTTTTTCCCAACATTAGGACAAAGTAGCTGTCAACACCAGGCCAGATCTGAATACGCTGCTACAGACCAGGGGTCTCATTTATAAAACTGTGCATAGGATCCTTTCTAGAAGTGTATGTATTGTACACTAAAACCAAAAGTTTGCGTACACCAAAAAAAAAATTGTTTTCACATGTGGAACAAAGAAAACTGCAGGTCTGATGAAACTCAGCGGTTTTAAATCAAGGTCAGAAACCCTTTTATTTGCCACTTTAAAAGGGATCAAAACAACTGTTAGTGAAGTTTTTTCTTACATTTTATCTTATTCCATTTCCAATCTTTGTTTTCAATGGATTTCTTTTATTTTTAAAATCTGTTTTCTTCTGATTCTTTCACATTGTAATGCTTTTAATGCTTATGTAAAACACTGAATTGTACTGTACATGTACAAATAAACGTGCCTTGAACCATGTCTTATGTTTGTGTTTTACAGGAAAAAAGTTTGAAATGAAGATCTTGATGTTGCGTCTCTGCTCACCTGCGAGGTCTTCGTCAGCAGCTGAGTGTGCTGCAGACACTCCACCATCACAGCCAGCACCTGAAGCAAAGCCAGCCTCCGCGCTTGTCTCTCGGTTTGGCCCAGCAGCCGTTGTTCCACCTCCAGCAGTGTCATGGTCGACACGTCCACCTCCTCTTTGTCCCTCGTCTCTTCATCTCCTGTGGTCGTCCAGCTTGTCAGCTCCTGCAGGAGGACCAATGAAGCTGAGCAAACACAAAGTAACCCAAACATGCGGAACGTGACGCCATTTCCACTATTTCACATAAATTTATGTGAGCTAAAAATTTTCTCTTACATCAAAAATGTGTTTTCCGTCCTTGCCTGAATGGGGCAAAGATTAACAGCAGAAAGCCTCATAATGGATTCACATAAACACACCAGAACGTTGTTAAACAGTTTTCAACGCGTTAGTATTGAGTAAAAATTAATATTGGCAGGAAACGCATCAGGCTGGTTCACGTCACATTCATCTGATAGATTTCAGTTTGTGTACAAGTCTTACTCGCATACCTTAGTAAGTCATGGAGTACCTCAGAGTTCTGTACTTGGATTGACACTTTTCACATTGTGCATGTTTCCATTGGGGAATTTGATCAGAAAGTATTTCTATTTACATTACTCTGAGCAGTACTTCTCCATAAAGCCTGATGAAACCAGTTTGCCAGATGAAGAAGAAGTCTTTGTGTTTCTGCATCTACAGCTACACAAATGTGGTAACCATCATAAATCACAACTGTAATATAATGTACTTCATTATGCATAATGCTACACTTTTACTTTATTTAAAGGTACTATACCTGGTTTTATTTTAATCTCCCTCAAAAAAATGCTTTTTATATGGTAGATCATGTAGTGAAGAGGTAATTTTATGAAAAATAAATTACTCATTGATTGTGCATATGCACGAGTCAAGACCTTTTTAGTTTAGGCTTCTAACTTTGCTGTGACAGGTTTTTTTTTTTTGCTAACAGGGTTAATTCTATCCATCTTATTTTGCAGGCTTATGATGGCGGTGCCATTTGACTTCCGGGTGTGTTGACATTTCCAGTTGCTATTCACATCCATAGCAATTGATAGCGATTTCCACCAGTGTGTCATTGATATCAACCAGTTCTTTAACCATGACTAAGATTATTTCTGTCATTGAAAAGTGTCACAGCAATTGGAGAAAGAGTTGCTAGATCCTACAACACATCTGTATTGATCACGGCAAGAAACAGACCGAATATTGTGGGTCGCTGTTAGGGTTGCCAATTCCCATAAAAACAATAAGGTAGACATAAGAGATCTTATGAAATAATTTAATGCTTTTTTACCCCCTTTTAAATGTCTGTTTATTTTATTCAGTGCCAAACATTTTAAAGTCAGCTGGTCTGTGTAGCATATGGCATTCTGATCTCACCTCTACATCACCTTGGTGGGGTCAGCTAGCTGTAGTTACCTGCAGCAGGTCCAGGAAGAAGTCACCAGGCACACTGGAGTCTTTGAGTTCAGCCAGCAGCATCGTCAGACACTCCAGCCTCCACTGTTCCCCTGACAACTTCGCATACAGCTCATCATCCTTGTCACTAAGAGGCAACAGAAAAACAGTAAGTTGATCCAGCTTCAGACTTCTCAGAGGAAACATGAGCTGTCTGCCGAACGACGCCACCTGCAGCTCTCTCTGCAACAGAGTCTGGCACCTCCGTCGCCGCCCGCGGTGAAGCAAAAGTCTGCCGCCACGTCCTTCATCTCCTGCAGGCCTGAAAGCTGCCTCAGCGCAGAAAGCGCTGCAGACGTCTCAGTGTGGCTCAGGTACCACAGTAAAATCTCCTGACAGGGGGCGCTGCGGAGCACAGAGATCCCACGTTGGCACATGGCAGGACTTTACTCAGACTTTACTCAGGGACAGGTTTACCGGAGGTGGGAGACATTTTGTTTGGTGAAACAGAAGAGCGTGAAGATGACAGGAAGAACTTCCAGCAGCGTGCTGAGGAGAGTCGCTGATGGACTGTTTCCAACCACCCAGATCTGAACGGGACACAGAACAGAAACATGGTGAGGGCTGACACCTACCTGGGACACCCCTACAATCAAATCAAATCAAACTTTATTTATAAAGTGCTTGTCCAGCCAAAGGCAACCCAAAGTGCTTTTCAAGACAATAAAAACAAATGCATTTTAAAATAAAAATAAGCCTTCACACACCCACATACAAAACACAGCACACATAACTATAAACTTTTGCGCACACACACACGACACCACCCCCCCCCCCCCCCCCCTTGCCGAGCATGCTCACTTTGTAAACGTCCTCCACACACTGAGTCAGTTCCCACTCTTCCACAGCAACTCCACAACTCTT
The DNA here is from genome assembly GCA_023101725.1 of Atherinomorus stipes. NCBI lineage: Eukaryota > Metazoa > Chordata > Actinopteri > Atheriniformes > Atherinidae > Atherinomorus > Atherinomorus stipes. Next base: position 101,479 of record JALJCO010002819.1, on the reverse strand, counting down.
ATCACCTAAAACACAAACACAGTAACCAGCGTTTTAACCTGGATGGGTGGCTGAAAGAGTTGTTTCATTCATCAAAAAACGGGCTCATGTTTAGTGGAAGAACCTCGGCTTTACTTCCAGCTGAGGAGACGGGGACGGCCATGTTGTTGTTACTGACCGGAGGCAGCGGTGCAGCGGTGGAGTGGTGCCAGCAACGGGTCAAGCAGGGTTTGCCGAGCCAAGTCTGGCCTTTCCTGGACCACGGAGAGCGCCGCCCTGGTGGCCACGCGCTGGAACTGCAGAGCTGTCAGCTTGTCTCTGAAGTGAAGAAGGTCCAGGATCTGAGCACCAAAGCAGCAAAATTATATTGTCAAATTTCGATCCTTAAAGACGATGCCCGAAGATTGGCAGAGCGAATGAGAAGGTCTAAAGTTTGGCTTTACATTACAAAAATAGATGCTGTCAACGCAGGCTGCTATTATGCAATAAAACCAGTGTTTCTCTACATTGACTCAGCTGTGAAGGCCCGCCACGGACATATTATTAGCTTGTTACTATTTACTCTGGCAGACATCTGCCCAGGATGTGAATACAGCATGTTGACAGGCAGACAGACTTCTGACACACTCCCACTTCTGGTGTGATCCGACGTGCTGAGGTCGGCACGAAACCACAGACCTGGTGTGAATCGGCATTGAAAAGATATCATAAACTTCAGAAATAAGGTGTATTAAGTGTTTTTTAGGGGATTCAGTTCACCATTGAATCAAAACAGCTACAGTCCCAAAATCAGCTTTTCTAAATAAGAAATTGCCAAATATGGATTTTTAATACGGCACGAGTATTAACTTAGTTTAGAAAATTAAAAGGAAAACTTTGCAGATTAATTTCTCTGTATTAGCACATCAATTATGATATCCCTTATATTATCTACAGTATTTGATTTGTTTGACAATGATCTGGCGACCCCCTGAAATACAGAGCAGAAAAGTGCTGAGCAGCTGAAAAAACACGACCTGAGGACAGACGAGCCTGAAGTAGTCATCCACCGATGCAGACTGTTGAGGACAGGCCACCAGGATCCTGGCCACAGCATCACATTTCCTCCAGTCTGACTCACCTCCTGCAGGACACAAACACAGATTCAGTCCGATTCCAAACCATAACACTTTCACCACCGTGCCTCACAGTGGCCACCCCTCCTCTTCCTCACCTGTTCCTCCCTCCAGGATCGCTCGGACCACAGCCTGAACACCACGAGGCTGCATCAGACGCTCAGACAGCAGCTGACCACACAGACGCCTCAGCCAGGCCGGAGCCGATCCCAGACCTGCCCTGCAGCTGGGTCCTGGACGACCGGGCTGTTCAGGGCGACAGCAGTGCAAATCACCCAATCAACAACCGAGGTGGGAAATCTGAGGGAATTCTGGCTAAATTCATGATGTGGTGAAAAAATATGAAGATTTTTAAAACTTTACTGACTAGATCAAGAGAAAAATGATGGGATCACCTTTCAATTTGCATTTCTAGAGCAAATATGTGCACAAGCTGAAGTATGTAAATGAGTCAGCCTCATGGGTGGCTGCAGCCACCCACAAGCAACATCATACCACTGCAGATTCAAAATGCATCATGGACAGAGAAGAAGATGAAGAAAAAAGAAATGCTGAAGGGGAGGAAAGATAGTCTACAGTCAAAGAGATGCAGTATTTTTCTGAATAACTGAATAAGCACCCTCTGTTTGAGGTGATTGCATCATGTCTGCTAGTTTGTTCTGCTGCCCCCTGATGGACAAATAAGTGACCTTTATGCTGCTGTTTCTGGGACATCAGAGCAAGCTGGAACAGTCAAGTAATATTAAAATTACCTGTCTGGGTCCACCTTGGAGGGTCAGCAACTCCTTAATGACGATTGGCTGGTAGACTTTACCGAGGAGGTTCCTGAGGGCCTCTTTACAGGTTTGACGCTCTTCAGCGCTGAGCTGCTGCATCAAAAAAGAAATGAGAAACTACCAAATAAAGCTGTTTTTCCACTGAAGTTAGTGGGTCGACGTAGGTTTTTTCAGACACAGGTCGACCCTGTCTACAATTGGCATTTAGCTCCTTTCACAATGGCAAAAAACAGCCAGGTCTGACCCCCCGCTGGCAAGCTGCATGGTCTCTGTGCCTACTGACGCATGTCTGGTGACGCCATCACGCTGGGTTGATGATGTCATCAGTGCAGCAGAAATCAGGAACATAAACAATGGAGAACAGCATGGAAGTGAGTATGGCTGTAGTCAAGGAACTTTTGTTTTCAACATGGTCAAAAATCAGCATGTGATGGGCGACTTTCTAGTGAGGATAGACCGATACATCAGCCGATATTTTCGGATGACATTAGCATTTTTTTGCTGGTATTGGCATCAGCCGATACGTTGGGTGTGTTGGTCAATACTCCGCCGTCGGCATAATTTACAGGCAGGTATCTAAACAGGCAGCAGTTTTTCGTATATTCTGTTTTTCAAGTTTCTTTGTGATATTTTTACAAGTGAATTTAAAATGCTTTGTTTCTTTTATTTTAATCTGAAGAGTTTTCATAATAAGTTTTCATTGTGTCCTTCATCATATCAATTTGGGGGTCAAATGCAGTATCGTTCCCAAATATCTGATGAGAAAATATTGGTATCAGCCCTAAAAAAATCTGTATCAGTTAATTCCTACTTTCTAGCGGAGGCGCGACTGGTGCGATGTTAACTTAGGTGCGTAACAACCAACGTCATCATGTAAATTCACAGCTGAACCCAGGTATGGTGTTCTCACTGAACGCTCAGAGCCGAGTCGTTAGATGCAGGTGGATGCGGATCGAGGAGCCTGTCCCACTGCCACTAAAAGCCAGTTGTTCACAGATTTAAATAGGTTTTTTCCTTAACCTGGAAATCTTCATTTCTACTGACTTCATGCTGTCTGGTCATTTTCAGCAAGTTTATAAAATAAAGGAGAGATGAATCTTCCCAAAAATAAAAGTGAAGATGAAGGAGATCATTGACAGTGGCTCTTAAGGCCAGTTTGTGCTGGATGCACAAGACGGACACACACAAGGGCGAACACTTTGCGTTGGTTATAAGACTAATTTGGTTCATTTTCAGGGGACTTGCGGATTCATTGTTTGACAGAGCAAACAGAGTAATACAGCCACAACCCACGGGGACAGTGCTGAGCAAAGTAGATGACCAGCAATCAGTAGAAGTAAAACACCAGAGAAGAAGACGAGGTTTGAAGAAAGGCTATGAAAGTGTGTCTGGCGTTTCGGGTAGTTAGAAACGTTATAGTGGAGCATTACCACCACCAACCAGAGTCTGAAAGTGACATCAGAACACAGAAGTGAAGTCTGAACAAGGGATGTAACGATTACCGGTAAAATGATTAACCATGATAAAATTCCCAACGATTAGTAATAGCGTTTTGAATTCTGATTATCGTTAAAACCGTGACTGATTACTGCATTTTGAAAAACGCACAGTGATGCTGTTTACTGGCTGGAAAAGCAGCAGCAGTCCCAGTTTACAATGTTTAATTAATGAAAACATGGCGAAAGGCAACTAAGGCACCCACATGGACAGTTCTCTTGACATTTTTCCCCTTTTAAAAGAACAAAGTAGAAATTTAGACCCATTTTGGATATTTTTAAAGATGCTGTGGGGTATTCTATAATACCGCGATAAAAATGATAACCGTGATCATTTTGATCACAATAACCGTGATATGAAATTTTCAAATCGTTACATCCCTAGTCTGAACTCAGCCCTGCCGACTAGCGGATGAACTGACTTAATCACCATGGTAACATGAAAGCAAAATGGAAGTATGAGGAAGGCAACGCCTGGAACGAACGTCCCTGTTTACATACATAAGGAAGCATAAATGGGCCTTTAAAGTTACACTGGCTGTAGAAAATGTCCTGAACTCAAAATCTGGACCAAAAAATCTCATAAGCAGAGGCGTCCAGTAAAACTATAATCAGTATCTGATGACCTTCATGTCATAATTGGCATCTGTAATAAAGCAGTTCCTACCCCGCCGTCTCTGCATGACTGCATGAGTGAAAAATAACGGTACCCACCCTGTCGTGGTCTCGACGTGGCTGGTAGCCCAGCTGACACAGAGCTGCCATCACGTCCCCTAGATGTCGTGTGAACACCAGCGTGGCGAGACTCGACAGCTGAGCCAGCTGCAGCAGAACGTTAGTGGTGGTAAGAAGGCGGCGCTCTCCTGTAGGTAGCACCTCCTTATGGATAAGTTTCTCCACCAGGACTCCAAACGCTGACCTGCTTCCCAGTGGAACCCCCACTCCAGGGGCAAGGTAGGGGCAGAGCCCCAGAGAAACCACAAACTGCAGAGCAACTCCCAGCGTTTTCTGCTGGGAGACGCTCAGGACGTCGGGGGGTAAAGGCGGAGCCATTTCAGGGGTGGGCTGTCTCGCTACCAAGGGAGGCGTGGCCTGTCGGTGGTGCTCCAGTTCATCTGACAGGTGTCGTGTCAAGGTGAGGAGCAGCAGGAGACACTCCTGAACGAAGCTCCACGTGGGATCTTCTGTGTCGCAGCAGAACCAGCCGGATGCTGCCTTCACTTCCTCCCTCAGATTCCTCACAGCCTCCAAACCGCCGTCACCCTGAAGCTGCTCCAGGAGAAGGGTCCTGTTGGCCTCTAGAGCTGCCAGCAGGGCCCCCTGCTGGGAGGCCTGCACAGACGGCTCTGCAGAAAGCAACACAGATGATCAGTCCTGCTGGATTATAGCTGCAGCATGTGCAGGAGAATCCTGCTGGACATACCAAAACTCAGTGCTTCTTATTTATTCTGCAACGCTTCTCCCAGCACATATAAACCCAGGAGGACATTCAAGTCAAGTCAATTTAATTTGTATTAAACACATCAACAGCCGATACAAAGTGGAGAACAGAGGTTAAAAACAGAAACACTCACAAGAAGTGAGAACATGAAGACAATGTAAAACAAAAGAATAAAAACCAGCACATCAAACAAAATGAGACATAAAAACAACAGACAGAGAAGCTCATGAAGGGTGGAACGCCAGGTGAGTTTTAAGAGGGGATTTAAAAGCTGCCAGAGATGAGGCCTTTCTAATCTGTAGTGATTAAAGGGAAATCTATATTTAGGGATGAATAGAAAAGACAAAGACATCTGGTCAATTGTACATCTGATGAACAACATAGGAAACATGTTGAATCTGGAGGAATTCAACAACAAATAAAATTTGAACCGTTCTGTAGGTTTGACAACAGGCGGATCCGAAGCATCCCCAAAGCACATTCAGCTAATTCAAAACAACATAAACAATACACCCATACCCACAACATGTTTTAGGTTTAAAAATAGTAACAACAGTTTTATAAGACAAATACCTGGTCAGCTTACTATTTCCAGGCATGACAAAAATATCCTTTATACATCATAATTACAAAAAAATCTGACATCCATGCAACAGACTAAATTGATCAAATTTCCTCTTCCTCCTTAACATAAGGAAACCCATTTCAAAACTATAAATGAAACATACCGCTCTAATGAATCAATCAGATCGTAACTTAGTGAATAACTGTTATTTCTGTTACATTTATGAGTCCACTGAACACTTGTTATACAGTTGTGAAACAACTAATTAACTCTGAACGGAGGGTATGTCACACAGAGTTCAACTCATTCAATGTCATAAAACTTGGTACAGCGAAGCTTTTTAAAAGCGTTTTTTTTTTTTTTTTTTTTGCCAAGATTTTCTTGAACAGCTACAGTGGAGAGGTGGAACACATTAACACGTGCTGTTTTTACAGAACTGATATTAAAACGGTGACTTGACTAAATGGAAAATAAAGTTGCTCCACGCGGAGCTTCATGTCTCGACTAGCTTGTCTTTACGCACCGCTCAGAGGTCTGCTGAGGATATTTATCGCCGCAATGATCGCTGACGTCATCTCTGCGGGAACACTTCACATCACCAGCCTGTAAAATACTTAGTTTTTATTTATTTTTTTCTCATCAACATTAGTTATGCTGTTCAGTCTGCACGTTGCTAAAGCTAAAAACATCTGAACCACACGCTAAGATTAGACGTCATCACGCAGCGTCTGTGAAATGACGGGATTGGCTGACAGGCTCATACGGTATGATGCATTCTAGGTACGGATAAAAATATGGGAATTTATCCTACGATGAAGTCAGGGAGAAGCTGTTTTCTTCCTACTTGTGTGCTAAATACAAGATAAAAGAATAAAATTGAGATTTTTATGTTGGATTTTATTCAGCCACCAATATTTAAAAACCTTTTTCATTGTGATCTCTAAATACAACAATTTTACACTACTATCATCTAAAGATATACAGCGGAGAAAAAAAGTATTGAACACGTAAAGATCTGTTTTCAGAAAATATATTTCTAGTAGAGCTATTGACATAAAATTTTACCAGATGTCGGCAACAACCCAAGTAATGCACACATACAAAGAATGAAATGAAATGAAAAATACTTTATTTATCCCAGAAGGGAAATTCAACATTGTAAAAGCTCTCTTTTTTTCTTTTTTCTTTCTTTCTTTTATTTTTTTTTAACAATATAACATTAATAGGAAATAACAACATAACAATAATAAGTCACTCAGTCAGGCTTGTTCTTCAGGGTGATGGCTGCTGGGCTGGTAGGAATGAATTTCTGTATCTCTCCGTCCTACAGCGAACCTGACGCAGCCTCCCACTGAACACACTCTGTTGATTCTTTATCGTGTTGTGGAGAGGGTGGGAAGAATCCTCCAATATCTTCATCAGCTTGTGCAGCATTCTTTTCTGAACTATCAGCTCCAGTGGCTCCAGAGTTATTCCCAGCACAGAACCAGCTTTCTTGATCAGCTTGTTTAGTTTCTTCAAGTCTCTGAAGTCTGTCAGTATTTAGAAAGTAATCCTGTCCCTTATTAGTACAAAGTAATATTAGCTGGTTTAGTCCTGATTTATGCCTTTAAAAAGGTTTGTCATCACCAAGGTGTCAGACAAGAAGCATTCTATGATGGGTAAAAGCAAAGAGCTGTCTAAAGACCTACGAAACCTTATTATAGCAAAACACACTGATGGCATTGGTTCCAGGTGCATTTCTAAACTTCTGAAAGTTCCAGTGAGCACCATTGGGGTCATCATCCCAAAATGGAAAGAACACGGCATCGTCATAAACTGGCCACGGGCAGGTGTTCGTCACGAGATTTCAGACAGAGGAGTCAGAACAATAATCAGAATGGTCCTGGGCTGTTGGAGAACCTCTCGTGGAGAGCTTCAGAAAGACTTGGAACCAGCAGGTACAGTTGTTTCAGAGAAAACAAGAAGGAATGCACTCAACCACCATGGCCTTCATGCACACACACCACACAAGACATTTATTAAGAAAAAGCATGTTGATGCTGGTTTGAAGTTTGCAATACAATATCTGGACAAACCCATGACATTCTGGAAACCATAGTCTGGTCAGATAAGACCAAAACTGAACTCTTCAGATGTCATAAGACACAACATGTTTGGAGGAGAAAAGGCACCGCACTTGACCCCCAAAACACCATAGCAACAGTGAAATTTGGAGGTGGGAACATCATGGTGGGGGCTGCTTTTCAGCATGTGGTACTGACAGACTTCATATCACTGAAGGAAGAATGAATGGAGAAAAGTAGAGAGAGACATTCTGGACCAGAATCTGCTGCCAGCTGCTGAAGATGAAAAGAGGCTGGATCTTTCAGCAAGACAACCATATCAAACACACAGCCAAGGAAACACTCAACTGGTTTAAGAAAAAGAAAATAAAGCTGCTAGAACGGCCCAGTCAATCACCCCACTTGAATCCAACTGAAAATCTTTGGAAAGAACTGAAGATCCGGGTTCACAGAAGAGACCCCTGGAACCTTGAAGATTTGAAGGCAATTTGTGAAAGAATGCTCAGGTGTGATTTTGGCCCAACGTATTCCACTGGTTTCTCCATGCAGGAGGCGTCTGGAGGCTGAAATTTACCAACAAAGGCTTTTGCATTAAGTATTAAATAAATTTCAGAAAGTGTATTCAATACTTATTCCCCGTGTCATTTCACTGTGTTACACAAAACTTAATTCATGGACATAAATGTTAGGATTTCTTTGTATGTGTGCATTACTTGGGTTGTTGCCGACATGTAGTGAAAATTTCATGTCACTAGCTGTACTAAAAATATATTTTCTGAGAAAAATGTTGGCGTGCTCAATACTTTTTTTCCTTGCTGTACATTAAGTAAACAGGTCTCCCTTGCAAAAGAGATTGTGTTCCTCAGTGGGACTTGTCTGTATACGTAAATGTTAGATATGAAATTAAAAATGTAAAATCTGGGTTGTTGTCTAAAATGTATTAAATCATAATATCCAATTCAAATCTTTTACCTCTATTTAACAGACAAGTACAAGGAAAATTATTTAAGTGTGTTCACTCATTAATTTCATTGTGCTGAGAAACATCTGCAGCAACACACTGATTAAAAGTTGCATAGAGATGTTTTTGACTGTGTTGTGTCATCTTCCTTTTAATGCTTTGGGGAAATAAGAATACAGCTGGTTTTAGTTTTCCAAAGGAATTTTTGCACAAACTTCCTGAATCCAAGATTTCAGCTGATTGTCAGATTCTCTTCCTCATGACTCCCAAAATTTTAAGCGGGAAACAGACATAAACAGGACAACGCTATACTGTTGGAAGTCTTCCAGGCGATGTCTACCTCTGCATCAGCATCACACAGATGAAGTATTACACGATAGATACAAACCACAAAATTGGACACGCCCCCAATAACCCACAACCCCACATCTGTTCCGGAAGTGGGGGAAGAAGCGTGAGCTGCGTCCCAATTCCGGGTCTGGGTCCTTCGAAGTGCGCATTTGAAGGCCGCATACGTCACAACGCTGCGCGAAGGCTGTCCCATTTTTTTTTTTTTTTTTTTTTTTTTTTTTTTTTAAACATCACCTTTATTTACAACATACTGGCATTGTACATAACCATTTCATAGGAACAACAATTAATACCAACTGAGCATGACAGAGACTAGTAAGAACTCTGGTAATAGTCCAAATAATGAGGTACAGTTCATAGACAAAATGGAGGAAAAGAAGATAAAAAAAAAAAAAAAAAAAAAAAAAGAGAACAAGAGGTCTAGTTAAAAGTCCATGTACACAGGAGATTATGAATGTCCAAGGCTTGTTTTGTGTCAACAAATTTCACAGCTTTTTTGAAAAGCACTAACTCATTCATAAATATTGTAAATAGTGGTTTGACATTTAAAAATCGGCATTTATGGATGAAATGTTTAGCTAATAAAATGAGGGAATTATATAAAAGTTCCTTTTCTTTGTTGTTCCTCAATACAAGACCAAATCTGATCAAAGTGAAGTTTAAATTAGGAAAACAATTATCATTGGATGCGATAAAACATTGAAATGAGTTCCAAAAGTCTTTAACAAAAACACATTCAAAAAACAGGTGTACTATGGTTTCCATTTCTGTTTCACAAAAAGAGCAATTGTTTTTGTCTATGTTGAATCTTTGTCTCAGGAACATGTTACAAGGATAGATATCATTCATACATTTAAAGTGTGTTTCTTTTACTTTTGGCAAAACTGGAAGAGAAATGTATCTGGTTCTTAGTTGAACAGTGGTATCTGTAGGTAAATCTTTTGTGAGGTAGCTTCTTTTTAAGGGCAACGGAAATAATTCAGCTGTAATGGCATTTCTTAAAAATTTGTTGGAACACCTTTTGTCTTTAAAACATAGACCACTAATAACAACTGAAGGTAGGACAGGGATCAGTGTCTCATAATATAAGGCCCCTTTCACCAGACTTATTAAAGCTTGAGGAATCGCTTTTTGGATCACAGAAAGTTGTTTTCTGGAACAGACCATATTGAACTTGTCAATGAATGCCTCATACTTCAAAAAGTCACCATGTCCATCCATCAGATGTAAAACTGACCAGACACCCTTCTCTAACCACTCATTGTAATACAAAGATTTTCTTTTATATAAAATGCACCTGTTGTTCCAAATAGGGGAACTATGGGGTGTAAAGTTGTGCTTGAAGATCATTTTCCAATAATGTAAAACTTGTTGATGGAACCTGGATAATTTTATGGGGAGTTTACTGATGCAGAAGTCGCAGCTTAAAAGAAAATCTATTCCACCACACTTTTTGAAGATACCCGAGGGAAGATAAAACCAAAGACTGTTTTTAATAATCAAAAATTGACGTAACCATTTTAATTTTAACATACCATTTATTGATTCAAAATCAATAATATTTAACCCTCCCTCAGCCATTGGTTTGACCGCATCACCTTTCCTTATATAATGATGTTTTTTCTTCCAGATAAAGTCAAATAGTGTTTGGTTTATTGATTTAATTAAGCTGTCAGAGAAAGCAATGGAGAAGGCCGGGTACAATATTCTTGATAGAGCTTCTACTTTGGTAACAAGAATACGACCAAAAATAGATAAATCTCGTTGCAACCAGGAGTTCAGTTGTGACTTAACTTTCTTTAGACCTTCACAAACATTTAAGTTTTCTCTGAGAGTTAGATCTTTGGAGATAAACATTCCTAAATATTTTACTTGCGCTTTCACTGGAATACCAAATAATTCAATTTCATTTTCAGGGGGGGTCGTGAATTGCAAGAAGCTCGCATTTTTTTAAATTCAAGTAAAGACCAGAAGCTTTAGAGAAAATCTCTATTTTACTAATCACCTTAGGGATTTGGTCTGGGTTTTTTAAAAAGATTGTAGTATCATCTGCCAATTGGATTATTGAGATGGGATTATCAAATACTATCAGAGGTTCTATATCTTGGCAACTTTTAATAAAGATAGCCAAAAGTTCAGAAGCTAAAATAAAAAGAAGAGGGGAGCATGGGCAGCCCTGTCGGATTCCACGCTTGATTCCAAATCTACTACAAGTTCCCCAGGGGAGAGAGACCGAGCTGTTAGTTTCATAATACATCATATTGATAATTCTAATGAAGTGTGGGCCAAAACCAAAACATTCCAAAGCTTTAAAAATAAAAGGGTGTTCGATAGCATCAAAGGCTTTGTAAAAATCTAAAAACAGGATTAATCCTTTATCTTCAATTAAAAAATTATAGTCTAACAGATCCAGGATCAGCCTAATATTGTTATGGATGGATCTCTCTTTTAGAAACCCAGATTGTGTATCACTTATAATTTTCCCTATACCATCTTTTAGTCTGTTAGCAATAATTAATGATAATAACTTATAATCCACATTTAATAGGGTAATTGGTCTTAAATTATCAATATACCTTTTATCCTTTCCCGGTTTGGGGATTAAGGTAATGACACCTTGCTTCATGGTTGGGGTCAGCTCACCGTTTTTAACACATTCTAGTAAGGCATTAAATAACAACTCCTTGATATCTGCCCAGAAGAACCCATAAAAGTCTGAGGTCAAACCATCCTGGCCTGGCGATTTCCCCACCGACATCCCCTTTATGGCAGCCTCAAGCTCTTCAATGCAAATTTCTGATTCACAAATTTCCTTAAAATCTGAGCTGATTTGAGGAATAAAGTTTTTGATGTTTTCAAGAAAAGTTGTAGCTTCATTTTCTGAGAAGGAGGATGAGTATAAGTCAGAGTAAAAATTGAAAATGTGACTAGATATTAAACTAGGGTCAGAGCACTCTTCATCATTAATGAATAGGGAGTTTATTTTATTTTTTTCCTGTCTTCTTTTTTCAAGTCCAAAGAAATAAGAGGAATTCTTTTCACCTTGTTCGGTCCATCTTGCTCTAGACCTAATGTAAGCTCCACGGGCCCTTTGAGAAAATAAGTCATCCAGCTCTGCTTGGAGAGTGATAAGTTTAGTTCTGTTTTCTTCTGATATGTCTGTAGAGCTACAATAAGTATCTAAATTTTGTATCAGCTCAATCTCTCTTTCTTTCAGCTTCTGGTTTCTAATTTTACTGTGTTTTATGGAGATAATTCTGACCTTGAATTTGAAGTATTCCCATTTTTTGATATACGTGCAAAGATCTTTGTCTTTTATAATTTGTTTGACCAGTATTTTTATTTCTTTTACAAATTCTTCTGATTTAAGCAACTCTGCGTTGAATTTCCAGTAGTTCTTTCTGTATCTGTAGTTATTGTCTGGAGAAAGCGTTAAATTAATTATGGAGTGATCAGTTAAAGGAGCACCTGATATTGATACATCTGTTACATATTTAGAAATTTCTGGGGAGATAAGCCAGAGATCAATTCTAGATTTCAAGCTCCCATTGGGTTTGATCCAGGAGAACTCTCTTTTATCAGGATTTTTCTCCCTCCATATGTCAATGAGAGAATTGCTTTCCATAAAGTCCTGCAAAGTATGGTTAAAATGATGGCAAACGTGAGAAGAGGGACATCTGTCTAACCAGTCATCTGGGGTCAAGTTAAGATCCCCACCAATTACAGAGAATGAGATATTATAAAGTGTTTGGTATTCACTAATAATATCTTTAAGCATTACAAACAATGCTTTATTTTGACTCGTATTATTGTAACCATATACATTAATTAAAAGAATAAAAAGATGGTCGAGTTTAATTATGGCAGTAATCCAATGACCTCTTTCACAGCTTTTGAAAGTAATAACCTCCCCAGGAAACCTATTAAAACAAATTGCAACACCCCCAGATCTACTGCTGCCATGAGCAAATAAAATGTTGTCCCCCCATTGATTTTTCCAAAACTTACAGTCTTCCACACATGAATGAGTCTCCTGTAAAAATATGCATTGCGAATTCAGACCTTTACAAAAGAGAAAGATAGCTTTGCGTTTAGTACTATCCTTTAGACCTCTGACATTTAAGGAAGAAAAAGAAACTTGAGATTTAATAAACATAAGTGAACCGTTTAAAGTAAATTAAACTTTCTAAACTCTTTTTATATTAAGAGATAAGAACACCAATTTTATGTGTGCTTAGCTCAGAACCTCTGATAACTGAAAAATAAACAATTTCCTTCTCCGAGTTGAAATTTCATAAAGTTTGTGAATTAGGCTACTTCTCTCCAAATGCAGCTTTTATATACGCTGGCCGTTGATGAACCCGAAGGGACCGCGAAAGTAAGCTTTCTTCCCCGCTTTTCTGGCCTCCTGGATCCGTGGCCAGAGAGCCTCTCTTGCCACTTTGTCTGCTGTGGTCAAGTCCTCGCTGAAGCGGACTCCGGCTCTCCTGCAGATCTCCGACTCCTTTGTCATTCTCCAAATCTCATCTCGATGTTGGCGCTTCACGAACTGGATAATAACCTGGCGGTTTTTTCCTTCTTCTTTGCGACCCACCCGGTGCACGGTGTCGACATACTCCTCCATCTTCTGCTCCCACTGGGGGGCCACTCGTTTCAGTAGAGCGACCACTTCGTTACGGGTGTTTTCGTTCATCAGTTCTTTCATACCTTTAATGCGCAGGTTCCAGCGTCTACTGTAACGTTCATAATCTCCAGCTCTGTCCTTCAGGACAGCATTTTCTTTCACCAAGGTGGACACTTTGCTTTCCAGAGTCTCTACCTTTGCCTTGCAGTCTTTTAATTCAGCGGCATTGAACTCCAGGGCCTTAGCAAGGCTACCAATCATGGTGCTGTTCTCCTTAATCTGGCGGTTTATGTCTTCCAGCTTTTTCTCTTGTGCGTCGAATCTGGCACCCAGGGAGTTTATCGCGGACAGAACTGGTTCAAGAGACATTTCGTCGTTTGGTCTTCCCCATTTTCTAACGCGGGAGCCCTTATCTGGTGTGTTCGGGAGGGACTCTACTTCATCAATGTTTCTTTTATCGGAACCGGCGGTAGCCACTTCCATGTTCTCCAGCGCGTAGTCATGTTGAAGCAGAGCTTCGAACTTCTTACCGTCGTTGACACTTTTTCCGTTAACTTCCATTCTTTTTTCTAGAGTGCTTTTCCTTGATATACGTTAATATTTTGCACTGTAGCCTTGAAAATTGTTGCGAGAAGCTAAAAATACACTTTTGAGGAACTTTACCGCCAAGCACAAAAAAAGTGTCCGCTCAGTCCGCCATCTTGCCCACACCCCCCCCGAAGGCTGTCCCATTTCACAAAAAATCGAAGGGTCCTTCAAATGCGGCCTCCGAATGCGTCCTCCTTTCCCCCGAATTCGGAGGATGCATCGCTACCATCCTTCGTGGCCTTGCATATCCCAAGATGCTTTGCGCACCTCTTTCTAGTAGTAGAAGAAGAACAACAACAACAATAAGCGGAAGAAGAAGAAGACGAAGGGAGAGGACTGGAAAAGCGGCCTTTTTTCATCCGTCAAATGGCGACAAGGACGAATAGCAGCAGCAGCGGCGGTGCCGGCGGCAGTGCTGATTACACATTTAAATGTAAGTAACAGGTTTTTAGTTAAGGCAAGGAGTTCAAATGGTCTTAAAAACCGAATAGTTGTTAAAATACATGACGCTAACAACGCTAACACGGAGCCATCGGAATATGTAGGACCAGCTAACATGAAGCTAAGAGCTAACCTGTTGATACAAGACGCTCATCAACATTAAAAGCCTTCACTTTTTAACATCACAAGCTTGGATGTTAACTTATAGCTCATTGTAACTGCTGATAATCTCATACCTCACATCAGGTAAATTTGTTCTCATACGTGAGGCTACAGTGTATTACAGCGGTTTGCAGCTGTCAAAGCTGAATGCAGCTAAACAAATAACATTAGTTCAGCCGGACTAGGTTGTCAATACTGTAAACGTTTAGATTCAATAAGGTATAGTTAACTTATTGTATAGTATATTATAGTATAAAGTATAGTTCTTTTGAGGAGCAATATCAGCGTTATATGGAACAGTCATTTTGCCTGTTGACATAACAAAATTATGCTGTACATGTGATTTTGTTCTAGGGAGCAGATGGAGGAGCTGATCAAACTCCGTGATCAAAATGACCCTTTTACAGGAGCTAATTCCGCCACACTCAGCTGGAGGTAACAGTAGAGGCATAATTCCATATACATGCTGCATTTGTATGTAAAAGTCACATAAGTTAAAACAAATCCTGGACAAACACAAAAGTACAAATATAATCTTAGTTTGGATCACATCAAATGATGCCCAGATGACACTTTTTGTGAATGTTCTCATATCTGTGATCGTAGTGCTCTTGTGTTTGTCTGTTCTCATATGTCTCTCTTGTTTAGAACAATCCTGCAAAAAATGGCCATATATATATATATATATATATATATATATATATATATATATATATATGTCTCTCTATCTATCTGTCTGTCTGTACGTACATGGACTGTCTCAGAAAATTTGAATTCATGATGTTCTAATATTTTGAGATAGGATATTTGAGTTTTCTTAAGCTGTATGCCATAATCATCAATATGAAAACAATTTGTTTTTTTAATTGCATTACAGAAAATAAAGAACTTTATCACAATATTCTAATTTTCTCAGACAGTCCTGTATATAATGTGTGCAGGGAAATTACAGATGTTATACCAGGTTAATTAACACTGAGTGCGCTACAAAAAAAAATGTCCAAGTAAGCGTTTATGGTAGTCTCTTTGTTTCTGCATAACTACATGAAGTCCATCCCAAACAGCACCTTAAACATATTTAGAGTCCATGAAACACTCCTTTCTCAAGACTTAAATAAACACTACAGAAAATTGCATCTGTTAACACGATTGTTTTCCTCTTCTTTAGGAATGCAGAGATCCAGGGACAGGGCAGGAAAGGAGGAAGAGGAGAAGGGAAACTGATGAGCTGGTGGATTTGATCAGGGAGGTGTTGAGATGGCAGAGGGAGGCTGAGGAGAGGAGAGAAAGAGAAAGTCGAGAAAGGATGGACAGACTTTTTAATTTATTGGAGAGGACGGTGGACAGACGGGGATTTTCTTGTTTTTTGGTGGATGTTCGAAGTTCTGTGTTATTGTTCTTATTTAAATTATTAAATTGTATATAAAACTGTTATTGTCAGTGTGTTCTTAAAGGCTTCTAACCTTAATACATTATTTGCTTCATCACTTTACAATTTAAGAAAACTTTGGACTAATTTTCAGTGACTATTTATTTTTTGAGATACAAGTATTTAGAAAAAACTATTTGAACATTTCTATCTATTTAAAAGTACATTTTAAAAATAACTACAACTATTTACAGAAGATAAGCAGAAATTAAAATTTAAAAGAACATATATGCATTTCTGGCTGAGCAGGAGTCCCTGGTGGTGCTGCTGGACTGGATGGGATGCCACACTGAGGACCTTGGAGTCTTCTGGCTGTGAGTGGGACATCATCCGGGGGGGTGGGGGCTGCCTCACTCCACTGTCCACCACATTGTCCATCAGGCTGACCCAATCGGCGGCTGCCATGTTCCTAAAAATGTTTAAGATGTGGCAGAAAATAATTATTAACCAGAACTGTTTTCAAAACACTTAAATGGGAATGCGGTGAGCAGGAGAGCGAGGCGTCCTGAACCACCACTCTGTAGGACGTCCCACTCACCAGCCAGAAGAGGTCTCTATGGTGGCCCCCCATCCGTGTCTTCTTTCCTGGTAGAGAACCTCCAGCAGCACCATCAGGGACTCTGCTCAGCCGGAGATCTGGTGCGGTGTCATGATCACTGAATCAGATCTGAAGAACAGGAACGTTTATATTGATGCTGCAGCACATCGGCCTGTCTGGATGGAGACGTGAGGGGAAGAACAAGACGATTCAACTATAGCCATTTGATTTTAGCTGATACAATTCTAGTGAATGTTAACCCCTTGATGCCTGGTGTTGCAAGTTTGTGACAAATCACTTCTGGCCTTTGGATAAAAAGAAATAAAATGAACAACTAATTTACTGCATTCATTTACTTTTATTCATTCATATTTATGTTTTAAAAATATTTTTATTCATCATCTTGATTTGATCATTCATCATCATTTATTTGATATTAAATTTTACTTTATCTAGTTCCATTGTTTTATTTTTTTGTCTTAGTTTTCAGATTTAGATTTTTTCCCCTGTATTTATTTTGTCTTTATATAATTACAAGTAAATTCAGGCAGTAAGGGGTTAACAGTTTAGACAAATGATGCTTTATTCCTCAATCTGTTACACTTTGGCTTCTCAACATGGTTTTGATGATGAATGACAACATTACAGTAGTGATTAAAGTCGGGTTATTTACAGTTTGTACACATTTAACTATCCAATTCAAAGTATTTAAATTACAAACAGAAGCCAATATCAAGTCGTACAAATGAATGAAATATAAATTACCTTATCCATATTAGTCAATCTACTGTTTATATGACTAGCGTTTGTTTAGTAGCTGGTATATCGTGATCATTAATATGGGTTAAAATAGCAGGTTAATGTTACCTCTCCACGGCGCTCTCCCAGCCTGAAAAAAATGAGCAGACGGTTCTGCCGCTGCCGCCTCTCCTCCTCCAGCAATAAGTAAATAAAAAAAGAACATTTTGTACATCCATAATTTCGTTGTTGTTTCGTCTGTAGATGGTTGTGAAGTCGCGTCGTCTTTTTTTTTCCCCGGGCTTGGGGGCAAACGTGATGACGTCGTGCCGCAATCAGGAAGTCCTCCGAAGGCTAGACCGTCCCGAAGGGGCGCGCAAGATGGCGACCGAGCTAGACGTGCGTTTTATGTGTTAAAGACTTTTCCTGATTTTCTTTCCTTTGAATCGTTTTTCTCCCATACCACATGTTGAAACTTTTTCTTCTTTATTCGTATTAACCCTCCGAAAAGACAACGACCCATTCTCCTTTCTCTTTAAAGGTACGTTAATGGACAGAAGTTTGGACTATTTAAGCTAATGCAAAACTTTTGAGCTAGCTTAAAACGGCTCATTAAAACGCGGGTAAGATCGGACATGTCTGACAAGAGGAATCGAATCTTCGGGAAAAAGAACAAATCTGTCTTGCCCTCTGCTAACAGTAACACTGAAGGAGATATGGAGATTGTGAAAGCTGGAGAAATGCATTCTTACTCCACGCCCGATGTAGAAAATACATATCCCCTGTGTGACTCTGGACCAGACACGCCGGTGAAAAAGAAATGTAAGCCTGAGCCATCTTTGTCAGAGTTGCAAGAAAACATTGTTGGCATCTTAGCAGACAAGATAAAGGAAAATACAGAGAGCTTGGCGGTGCTAATTAAAAAAAATGCTGACGCAATAGAAGCCATAAAAGAGTCTTCAGAATTTTTATTTAAAGAAATCCAAGATGTGAAGATCGAAGTGGCATCAGTGAAATTAACCACAAGCAACCAACAGGAAAAAATAAAGCTGATGGAAGAAAAAATAAATGACATGGAGCAATATCACAGGAGATGGAATCTGAGGCTCTATGGTCTACCAGAACAAGAGGGGGAGAATGTCAAGCAGAGGATCGTCGACATCTGCCAAACTATCCTGCCAAACTCCGGAGTAAACCTACACCTTCCCGTGGACGTGAGTCACAGAGTTGGACGGAGAGAAGAAGGGAAGACACAGCCTGTGATCACAAGATTTGTCTCCAGATCAGTGAAGGATATGGTATGGAGAGCTGCAAAGGGTTCTGAATTCCTGAGTACAAAGAAGCTGAGGTTCGGTGAAGATCTCACTACAAAAGACAAAGAAACTCGTCTTAAACTTTGGCCTCAGATTGAAGAAGCCCGCAAGCAGGGGAAGAAAGCATTCTTCATTGGATCCAAGGCCATCATCGATGGAAAAGTGATCAAACTTTAAAAAAAAAGAAAAAAAAATTGAAAAGAGTTAAAAGTCATGCATCTTTATCATTGATAAAGAAACTAAGAGCCTAATTAATGAAGTTGAAGTTCTGAAAAATGGTTCAATTTTTGGGTAAATATAATTTACTTGGCTTTGATTAAAAAAAAAATTGCTAAATTCAAAAGGTAAAGGAGAAGAAAGAGAGAGAGAAAAAAGCTGTTTTGTTTTCGTGGGGGTCGTTTTTTTTTTTTGCACAAGATCCAGAGACATAATTAATGATGAGGGGATTGGAGTTTTTGAAAATGAAATAAGTGTTGCTTAATATGTTTCACTTTTGATGTATAAGTTCTCATACTGAGTTACAGGAAGAAAAGTTATTGATGTTAACTTCAAAGGTAAAGAAAATCATTTTCTCATTACACTTTTTCTCAGGACTTTGTACTAAGGGTTCTGTTTTCATGTCACTTTGTTGTTGTTCACTTAATGTTAGGGGTATTCGAGAACAGATTAAAAGGAAAGCTATTTTTTTTATTTTGTAAAGATTTGAAAGCTGATTTTTATTTCTTACAAGAGACACATGCCTTAAAATCAGATTATAACTTCTGGAAAAACCAATGGGGTGAAAATATTTGGATGGCTTACGGAAGCAACAATTCTGCTGGAGTTGCTATATTGAAAGGTAGCTTTAAAGGAAAAGTGCTTAAAAGTAATGTATCTTCCTCTGGAAGATGGATAACTTTAGTGATAGAATACTTCAGTAACATGTTTATTTTGGGTAATATTTATGGATACAATAACAGTATAAAAAATAAATTATTATTTGAGGAATTTGAAGAGGAAATAGCCATTTTATTAGACACCTTTAAAGATGCCAAAATAATTTTAGGTGGTGACTGGAATTCTATCTCAGATCCTATAAAAGACTGTTATCCGCAAAGACCTCAAAAAGGGATTTATAAAGAATTTAATAATTTATGTCTGAACTTAAATTGTTGTGATATTTGGAGGATTAGAAATCCACTATTGACTCAATTTACTTGGCATAGTAACGATTTATCCAGAAAATCCAGAATTGATTTTTGGCTGATTTCAAATGATTTGATAGATAAAGTGAAACAAACAAAAATTGAACAATCTACTCTCACTGACCATAATCTGATTTCCTTATCAATAAACATAGAAGAAACCACAATGAGATTCATTCCTAATTACTGGAAGATAAATAAAACCCTTTTATGTGATAAATTCTTTATTGAAAGGGCCAAGGAAATCATTAAAGAAAATTTGGAAAATGCCAAAAAAGAACAAATTTATGGGAAATATTGGGATTACACCAAATATTTGATTAGGAAACTAGCTATTTGCAGAAGCAAAGAGATGGCAAAAGTTAAAAAGAGGGAACGAGAAGAAATAGTTAAAGAGTTGATTTATTTACATGATCATACAAATCCCTCCCAAATAGACAAAAATAAAATACATGAATTGCAATCAAAACTGGACAGTATTTACCAAAATATAGCCCAGGGGGCCTTTATTCGTTCTAGGCGTAAATGGATGGAGCAAGGGGAAAAAAAAAATACAAAATACTTTTTCCAATTAGAGAAGAGAAATTTTACATTAAATAATATTCATAAACTCAATATTGATGGCCAAATATCAGATGACCCCAAAGCTATATCTAATTTCACTATGAACTTCTATAAAAAACTTTATTCTGGAGAAAGTGATCCAAGAAGCCTCCCACTTTTCTTTACAGATATTAAAGATAAAATCAAGACTATTGATGAAGATCAAAAAATTTCTTGTGACAGAAAACTGGATTTGGAAGAAATAAAGAAGGCTGTGTCAAAATTAAAAGACAACAAGTCCCCAGGAAATGATGGCCTCACAGGGGAATTTTATAAAGTTTTTCAGGACTCTATTTCAGAATTCCTACTGTATGTGTTTAATGAATCTTTAGATAATGGTATACTACCTCCCTCAATGCGTCAAGGATTAATTACCTTAATTCCGAAACCCGGAAAAGATCCTCTTTCCTTAGAAAACTGGCGACCTATTACATTAATTAATAATGATGCCAAATTACTTTCTCATATCTTTGCTGAAAGGTTAAAGCCTTGTTTAGAAACTATTATAGATGAATGTCAGTCTGGATTCATGCGTGGCAGACACATCAGCAATAATATCAGATTAATTTTAGATTTGATAGATTACAATGATTTTATAACAGATAGTAGCTTAATTTTATTCATAGACATATATAAAGCTTTTGACACAGTTAATCACAACGCTATATTTGCTGCTCTGGATTTCTTTGGTTTTGGTAATTATTTCAAAAAAGCTATTCAAACACTATACAATGACTGTAATAGCAGTGTTAAACTTCCTTATGGCACAACATCTAGATTCGATATCTGTAGAGGTATAAAACAGGGTGATCCAGCAGCTCCTTTTTTATTTTTACTAATAATGCAACTGATGAGCTCAAAGTTGCACACAAATTGTTTTAAAGGTATCAATGTTCAAAATACTGTAATAAAATGTTGCCAATTAGCTGATGATACGGCAATTTTTTTAAAAGACCAAAACGAAGTCAAGAATGTTTTGGAGGGTCTTAAAACATTTTCTAAAGCAACAGGATTGAACTTAAATGTTAAAAAATGTACTCTATTCCCCTTAAAGGATCATTTAACTTATCCTACAGCTATAGAAGGCATTCCAGTTAAAAGTAAATTGACATATTTGGGAGTTGATATTTGTCGGGATTCAACAGAAAGAACCCAAACTAATCTTTATCCTTTAATTCCAAAAATCCAAAATAAATTTAACGCTTGGCTCATGAGGGATTTATCAATTAAAGGTCGAATTCTTCTCACTAAAGCTGAAGGACTATCTCGTTTAATATATACAGCTAAAGTGCTAGATACCCCAAATCCCTTTATTAAACAGATAGACTCCATTTTAGCAAACTTTGTATGGAGAAACAAACCTCATTATTTGAAAAGGAACTCATTGTGCAACTCGTATGATAAAGGTGGATTGAGCATGATGGATTTTAAAACTTCTAACACTGTCCTCAAAATAAGCTGGATTCAAAATTTCATTAAAAACAAACAAAAAATGTGGTTTATTTTCCCAAGATTGATTTTTGAAAAAGTTGGCGGATTTGAATTCCTTTTGAAGTGTGACTTTGATATAAACAAACTTCCTCTACAAATTTCTACCTTTCATAGACAAGCACTTTTATGTTGGCTACTTATGTATAAACATAATTTTTCCCCCCATAAACAACTTATTTGGAACAATAAATATATCAAATACAAAAACAAATCACTGTTCTATGAAAACTGGGTTAATGGTGGAATTTTTTTTATTTCAGATTTGCTTGACAAAAATGGTTGCCTTCTCACTTACACAGATTTCTTAAACAAATTTGGAATTCCAATTCCAGTCCGAGAGTATTGTATCGTGTTTGATGCTATACCAGGGGCTTACCTAAAAATAATACAAGGAAATGTCAGTTTTAGTCATTCAGTTAAATTTAATACTGTCATCACATTAAATGGAATGAATATTAAGGACAAAAAATGTAATAATAAATACATTAGGCAACTAATACATGAAAGCTTTTTGCCTCGTTGCATGTACTTTTGGAATACTTTGTTTAATGACATTAATTGGAAAAGAGCTTGGTCCTATAATAAATATTTTTGTACGAATAAAGTTCAAGAAATACATTTCAAAATTATCCACCAAATTTATCCCACAAATCTAGTACTTAGAAAATACAGAAATGAAATCCCTGAAGTTTGTGACTTTTGCAAATTGTGTCCAGAAAGTGTTATGCATTTATTTTTTGATTGTGCTCATGTAAGGTTCTTCTGGATTGATATTGAACTTATGTGTTGTGATTTGTTTGGTATTAATATTAATTTAGAAAAGAAAGATGTTTTATTTTTTTATGATAAGAATGACATTGGCAAAAAAAGATTATTTATATTAAATTTTTTTATTTTATATGCCAAATATCAAATTCATAAATGTAAATGGTCACGTATGAAACCTTCTATACAACACTTTAAAAATGATCTGAATCTGTACCTTGAAGCAATTAAGGGCATGAAAAACAAAAAAGCTATACGGACTTTGGACATTTATAATGAATTGAATCCTGTTTTGTAAAACAAGAATATTGTACCCCTTCTTTCTGTTAATACTTTATGTATGTTGTTTATTTACTGTTTTTTTAATTTTTCCACTGAACTGTTAATAAAAAAAAAAAAAAAAAAAAAGGCTAGACCGTCCCATTTACCCAACGGCTAAGCAGCCTCCGGAGTGTCCTCCGAAGGCTGTGGCCTCCGTAGGCTGGGTAGGCTGCGTCCTTCGAAGGATGCAGACCCGGAATTGGGACAGAGCATGCCATTCAAGCCTATGCTGAGCTTGCGTTTTTCAGAGATCATTATCCACGATCTAAGGACATATTTGAATAAAACACCACCATCTGACAAGAACGGACACAATGCAGACAAACATATTTTTTTGCCAACTGGTATCGTCTTGATTTCAGCTACTTTGCGTGGTCTAATTTTGAATGCAGTACTGATCTGAGATCAGATTTGTATGTGCTGGTCCTGTTTGCTCTGAAGCAAGTCCAGCTGATGATTCGCCTATTCCTCGGCCCGCATCGTCCTCATGCCCACAAAGCTCAAGACAAATAAGATAAAAAAAAAGACTGTTTGGAACCAGTGGAGCTTTTACCCCTGAAATATCAAACTGTACAATCATGTGATTTTCTTTAAAGGGACAAAAGGTATCTCTATCGATATGAAATAGTGCCATAAATTACTGGTATTTTATCGACAGGAAAAATTTAGGTATCGCCCATCCCTAATTTCTAGAGGTGCCGAATCCAAATCTGCTGTGTATGAAGCTCAAAAATGTCTCAAAATGCTTCAAAATTTGGGAAATCCAACATGGCTGCCACTGCTAGCCTGAGATCTATTTTTCAGTAGCCTACATCTTTTTGACTAAACACGCTAGAAACATGAATTAAATGTGCTTTTGTAAGTTTTTTTCTACATGAGCAATCCAACAGCATATTAAGATTTGCATTGTAATGAGAGGAAACTAATTGCGAAAATAGTTGTTTTGTGAATGAATTCTCATCTATTAATTTACTTTTAATATTTTTTTTATTGTCAGGCTTTCTTTACTTTGCATTTTGTTATTAGGCAACTTCCTTTCCTTTGGCAAAATGGGTCAGAAGAGGGACTTGACAGGCTCCGAAAAGTAAAAAAAAAAAATTAAATAGATCCAAGATGCCAAAGGAAAGGAAGTTGCCTAATAATTCTGTTTGCCTAATACACCTGATATAGGGTGTTGTCATTAGACCACAGCCATTGTCATTACAGAGATGCAAATCACCTGATATGCTTAATTGGCAGTAGGCTTTTGGCCTATACAGCTTGGAGTAAGACAACATGCATAAAGAGAATGATGTGGTCAATACACTCATTTGCCTAATAATTCTAAACTCCCTGTGTACCGCTTATCCAGTTCAGGGTCACAGGGGTTGCTGGAGCCAATCCCAGCTATTATCAAGCGAGAGGCAGGGTACACCCTGGACAGGTCGCCAGTCTGTCGCAGGACCAACACAGAGAGCAGACAACCATTCATACTCACATTCATACCTAGGGACAATTTAGAGAAAAAAGGGAGGATTACTTTTTTTCTCACCAGACCTTAGAGGATTATTCTGCCTCTTTTCTTTAAAGGTTTGTTCCTGTCTGAACCCAAAGAGTGTTCAGTACTGCAGTATAACAGTGAACCCAGTCTTTCGCAAAAATCAGTAGAACCTGTAGAAAATGACTGACTTATCTATACAATATGTAAATTGCGCCTTTTAAGTTGAATTACAGAAATAAATTAACTTTTTCAGGATAATCTAATTTTTGGGGTAGTACCTGTATATAAAAAGCATGACGGGGCTCCTGAACTAAAATGTTGAGCAGCACTTTGAGGCAATCACTGCATTTGTTTGTGGTCTTTGCCTGGGGACTGATTCTCTCAAGATAATGGACATGTGAGGTCACTGGTCAGGCAGGTTTTATCACTGTCCATTCCCCTCCTCCAACACAGCGGAGGCTTAAACTGTGCATCAACTGATCATTACTGTGGATCAATTATATGCAGATCAGAATTTAAAAGAATTTTGAGTCTGGGTTAACACACCCAGCATCAACATAGCTCGCCTGCTGGATCAGGTCCTGGCGTTTTCAAACCAGGTTATGGATGATTGAAGTCTCACCTCGCCAGTCTTATTCTTCCAGTGGAGCCACATTTGTAATTTAAGAGACTTTTTGGATAGCTTTTTATGAAGGGAATATTGGAGTCCTGAAAATAAACAGGATGCTTCACTACAACCCAAGAACAACAAAACCTCACTTGAGGAACTGAAGCTCTGGATGGTTTGTTTCAAACTTTATTTGCAACAACTCAGGTGTACAGTTTACAGCAGGTACAGGTGCGAATCAGTCAGGTTACTGAATTTATAACAGCAGAAAACATCTGGTTTAAGCTTGGAGTGCAGCCAGCAGGACCTTCATGCTCTGAGCTACAAAAGGAAAAAAAACTTCAAAATGTGCAGCTTGTGTCCACCAGGTTAGTCTCCTACCTCCATGATGCAAATGTTTCAGTGTAAACAAAGATCAGAGGCCTTACTCCTAAAGTTCAAAACAGCAAAGTCTGATAATTCCAGTTCATGAAGACTTAAAGCCTCCATGTATTCCAGATGAAGGGAGGGATTCTCACCAGAAAACCTCTTCAGATGCCTTTTTTGTCTTGTGCTTCATCACTTTGACTGGTGACCATCACCTTGGGGTGGTGTAATCCTTTCGGGGTGAACTGGGCCTGAGTAACCACCTTCCTTCGTAGAAGGTAGTTAGAATGTGCATTCAGAGAGAAGACTGGATCCCGACCAGACATATCAGTGAATATGGGCTCGTCGTCGTTGGGGAGAGAGCTCCAGTTCTCCTCTACAAACCAAAAAGGACCAGTGTTCAATGAATACTCGACTGCTGAACCCCCAAACTGACCATCCTCTGGACTTTGCTGTTGGGCCCAGAACTGATCACCTTTCCCACCAACAGCCACATTTGTGTCCCCATAATGTCCTGGAAGGACTTTGAAAGCAGTAGAACCACTGGATTGTTCAGTAGGGATTCTCATAACTTGACCTGGATGGATCTGGTTCAAAGGAAAGAGATGAGGAAAAATACGGCCATGTGGGGTTTGTGTTCCAGCTGCTGGTTCCATCTGAAGAAAGTTTAGAATAGTCAGGGTTCTTCTACGACACGGATTACAGCTGCACACTGAGCAGGATCATCTCACCTTGTGAAGGAAAACAGGCAACACCTCCAACCAACAGAAAGGAAACCCACAACAACCTGAAGAACAGAATCATTTTAAAAACACACAAACATATTCAGTACATCAGTTAATGATTTACTTACCTCATTTCAGAGCGAGAGAAAAAAGGGTGACAACTTCCACGTTCTTCCAAACTGAGAAAAACAGAAACACAGTTTAGCGGGCTCAAACACCAGACTTGATAAAAGCCAGTTTAGAACTGTCTCCAACAGCAACTATCCCCTCAGATTCTCCTGCATAGGGGCCTTAGCCCAGAAGCTCTGCACTCATAAGACGTTCAGAGCAGAGGGGTCTGATTGCTTAGTGCTGACAGCTGCTGCTGGAGGAGGAGCCACACTGCTCACCTCTTCATGGCTCATCAGACTCCATCCATGACTAGCATCACTCCCCCTGTGTTCTGTCACCAGTCCTGCTTAAATATGGACCCATAAAACACCAGGGACGGGTGTATCTGGAGTAAAACCTTCAATATCTGTCTGTAAAAATAATATCAGATGACTTTGAATATGGAGATGCCACTGTGTTAATAAAAGACATGCAGTTTCTTCGAATGTCAGAGAGATTTAGGTAATTAAAATTACATGTGAAACCCCATATGATCAGGATGTCTTCCTTCTATTAGGCTCGTTCTACTTTGGCTATCTGCAGTGCAACTCGGCTGGAAGTGAGGGATTGTGGTCCTGGACTGTTGCATGCCGGTTAGAAACTTTGTCCGACTTCAGACTGCGCCTGCACTGCACCGGAAAACGTGACCAGACCATATGATCATAAAACATCGCAGGAGCCGTCTGACTGCAGTCGGATGGTGCAGTTACACCTCAGCAACTGCAGACAGAACCCGGTCCTGATTGATTTAAGCTCTCACTGACGCAAGCTCTGATTTTTGGACGTGACTTTCATGTGATGCCCCCACTAATAAATCTATATAGGTGTTTTCAATATAACAAAATTATTTCAAACAGCCTTGGTGTTTCATATTGCAGTTAGGTTGATGTTCACAAACCTGGACAGGCTGATATCTAACTGCTGCAACAAAATAACACAAACGTGTTGCAGCCACAAGTTATTCTACTCAGATAAATATAAAGCTGAACTGGAGGTTATGCCAAAACCTTACTGGTGTGTATCCATACCTTTCCACATGCTACCTTTGCACTCCCCTCTCATGTTATCCATGAATACCCAAACCCTTAATAATAATAATAATAATAATAGAAATAGTAGAAATAATATTTTGCATTTATAGTGCCTTTCAGACCCTCAACACATTTAACAATAAGAAGGAATAAATATTTTTTAAGTAGAAGTGAGAACCTACAATGTAGATGTGAATTAACCTCCTAGAACAGTATTTAAGGGGAGGTTGTAATAATATTTATTTCTACCCCATCTAAAAAAAAGAAAAAAGTTTTTATTTCTTTTATGTGTTCTTGTGGCAGTTGACGGTCCTGTCACTATGCCTCCGAGTGTTCATGTTTCCTGGCTACTTGGTCAAGGGAATGTCCCTTTGGCTAACTGGTTAGCTTGCATGACTCTCACCTGGGAGTCTGGGGATCAAATCCCGCCTGGGCCCTCCTCTGTCTTGCCCCAATAAAATCATAAATGAAATGAAAATGTCTTTACTTAATTTTTTTTAATCAATCTTTTTTGCATGTTTTCAGTCATACAATTAACAATAGACTGTGAAAAAGAAACATACAAACTTAGATTTGAAATAACAATACAAAATAAAAGGATTATACATATAAAAATGAAAAAACAACGAGCAGAGGGGTATATGAAACACAACAGAAAAAAAATTATAAGGACAAACTCAAGGCTTTATAATTGTCCAGGGTTTTTATAGCCTTTCTGTTTTCAAAACCTTGCAAAGTTTTAAAAGAAAGACCCATTTCAATTAAAATTCCTGTATCCTTTTTTTTTCTTGGCCCAGTTGAACTAATGAATCAAATATTTTCCATATAATATATATATATATATATATATATATATATATATGTATATATATATACGTGTATGTATATATATTTTCCATATGAGATAAAAATATTCTTAATAAAAACAGAAAACAAATGCACAATGACACAAATGCATTCATAAAAAAGATGACCAACAGACTCAGTACAATCATCACAAAAGGCACAGTTGTCATTAACATTGACTCAATTAACATCAAATCTCTTCAACAACAGTTGTTTAGATGGATAAATAAAAAAAGAGACATTTTACTTTAGTGGTGACACAGTACCGATCATTGTTATTCCAAGCAGCTTTCCAGTTTATATTTCCAAATTCAATTATTCATTTATGTTTAATGTCTTAAATTCAGACACCTCTGCTGTAGAATGTCCTGTTCTGCCCGCAATGCATCTTGGGATAGGATTAGCCATGAAGGACACATCGGACTGTCCTTAAAATCTGGGGAAAATAAGCCACATTTGTAGGCTGCAATTGAAGGAGCTTTCGAAATCTGGACAGCCTTGGTCGCATCTCTGTGACGTAAGTGGTCTTTAAATCCGGCCTTGGAAGGACGTAGCCTTCAAATTTGGACACAACATCTATGATCCAGCTTCCTGGTACAGGACTGCTTTTTGGAATACCCTCCATATTGATCCATCAATCTGATTCAGGTGTGCTGAAGCAAAAAACTATCAAGGGTGGTTGCCCTTGAGGACCAACTCTGGACACCCCTGAGCCAAATTCAAAAGCTGCGCTGAGATAAAATAACATCAGGACCAAAATCTATAGCAAAGAACTTTTGAACTGAAAACAATTATATCATGTGATGAACATTTAAAATGAAGATGAATATGACCGGCAAGAATAACAGAAAGCTGAGAATGAAGTGCAGCTTGCTTGGCTGATCAGCAGCTGTTATCACTGAGCAATCAGCGCCCACACTGAGGATCTTTTAAAAGTAGCTGCTGCAGTCTGAAGTCAGAGTGTGTTGAACTGGATTTAGTTTGTAAAATAAAACTCAGACTGAGGTGTTAAACCTGATCCTGTGTTCCCAAAATGTGGTGAGTAACTTCCAGCCTCCACCAGAGCTTCTACTGGGTGGCTCTGATGTTTCAGAGAGGAGAACTAACTGCCATCATCACAGCACTGCTCAGTGAAGCTCCTCAGGCTGGTGTATGTTGGGTGGAGGTGGTGGGTTGGATGGAGGACTCTGGAATATGACTTTCATGATGTGTCTGCAGGGTGTTGTGGATTTCCTTCCTACTCATTGGAAGCATCACCTGTGTTCCTCCTCCAGGTAAGACTATTGGGGTGAGTAGTTGAAGCTGAGTGGTGAACAGATGATTCCTGAATCTTTTTTTTTCTCCTAGGCAACTTCCAAGGCCCCTACTTCAGCAGTGGTTCCCACCCTGCTGGAAGTACGGGTAACTTCTTCAGTTCTGTGGGCCAGTCTGGCTCTCCAGGCGGTCATCACCAGTCTACACAGAGGACCTGGACCTCCTCGTCAGACGGCGGTGACAACGAGCCGGTCTTCACTCCTGTGTCTGCCAAGGATCAAGTCATGGCTCACAAGGCTCGGGCACACTACAAGAATCATAGGATGATGATCCACCGGTTTGTCTTCATCCCAACAGAACCAGTTGAGCAACAGAAACCAATTTATCCACACCATGACAAGATGCCACAGCACGGCAAAGGCCAGGTCCAGACGGGCTTCTGAAGTTCCTGGTGAGGTTCTTTGTCTGGTTTCTGTACACTGCAAAATCTCAAGTCTTTAAAGTGTATTTTTCTAGTCAAAATATCTAATCGCACTCAATAAGACCATTACTTAAAAAACATCTCAGTAAAACTTGTGTTAAAGGATTTTTTTTTTTTTTTTTTTTTTTGGCAACCTGGACCTTATTGCTAGGCATTTATGTAAATTTACTCACCGGTAAAGTTTCCGCATCACTGAGTCCTTCGGAAAATATAATGTAGTCTCCCTTCGGCGTACATCCAGTAATAATGGCGGCGATGGGGCAGCTACTACATGGCATTATCTGCAGCAAAATTCCTTAATTTCATCAATCCTTCAAGTAGAATGAACAAACGAGTCCTGTGAGTTCAGAGTTTCTCAAATTTTGTTTTTGGTTATCTGGATAGTGGGCTGCTCCCCTCCGCTGTACTACGGAAGCGCGCATCGTTAACGTGCAGCCCCTACCTGATTGACAAAGATAAATCTGAACTCTCGGGACAATGGTACTAGTTCATTCTAATTCAAGTATTGGCAAAAATTAAGGGGTTTTGCTGGATAATGCCCTCTATAGTGGCTGCCCCATCTCTGACATTATTACTGGATGTACACCGAAGGGCGACTAAGTTATATCTTCTGGACTGAAAGTGATGCAGAAGCATAACTGGTGAGTAAATGCTTGTACACTTCTAGGAATAAGGTCCAGGTTGAGAAGTTAATTTTAAGGCAATAAAATCTTATCAAGAAAATTTTGCTTGTGTTTTAGCCGACCCCCCCCCCCCCCCCCCCCCCCGTTCATGTACTGTATTTTCAAAATTACTGAAGGTAATAGTTTGGTTGTACCATAAAAGAATTGTGTGCCTGTGACATGAGATTCCTTGCAATAAGATGCATTGCTTTAAAACACGTTCTCACTGAAATGTTTTTGAAGTAATTTTATCTTGAGTGGGATATTGACTAGAAATGAGAAATGCTTTAAGATTTTTGCAGTGTAGCTGCTGGTGGCTGACAGACTCATCTGTGTTGCAGGTCTCCACGGGGCTTTTTCCAACTGGGCATCAAATGTCTTGCATTATCTGTCATGGCGCTTTCAAAGATGGAAAAATGAAGTGTCGTCGGATGGTTTAGACCAAAGCTGGGGTGTTTTTAAAATTGTAATTGCAAAACCTCATTGTGGCAGTAATTGGGGCAAAATTGTTTGGCTGCAAGTAAAGTCTTGGAATGTGTACATGGGAAGTTTATTCCGTTCCTTTACATAAAAACATTAAAGGGATCACGACAATTTTGTGTGTTTTTTTTTGGGGGGGGGGTTATAATCTGTACAGAGGCCATGTGAATGTCGAGTCTGCTTTCTACGCAATTTCTATACTCCAGTTGCAGAACAGTGAAATGCCTCAAAGCAACGGCAAGTGAGTGCTTTCCAAAGAACCCAATCAAACTTCAGTTAACTTGGTCTCAACAGAGCCATGTCATCACCTGAGGGAATTCTGGCATGCCAGAACTATCCCGTGCCTGAATTCTGCCCCCCCCCCCCAAGAGTCAACAAGCATGTCAACTACATGAAGTAGTTTATACTTTGTCATCACTCATTTTAAATGCATTACAATAACTGGTCATTCAGACTGAACACGTCTGGCAAATGTGCTTGATGCCCGAAGTTTGACACTTGTCCACGCAGACTTGACATACTGTCCAAAGTAGCATGTGTCATTACTGCTGGAAAATGCAAAAATGGGCAGTGGCCTTGGGGCAAATTGACAGCCAATGTACTCTGGGCTGTAAAATGCTAACCGAGCTAATTTGAAACTAATGAGCTAATTAAGATTAGCCACCCAATTGGTGGTCTAAAGGTAAGGCACACTTGGACTTGCTATTAGCTAACTTAAAAAAAAAAAAACCATTGTGCTATTCTACTACAGACCGAGGGCTAACTAGTAGCTGCAGGACGGCATCCAGTCTGCTGCCGGTCAATCAAAAAAGGACATGCCCTCGTGTGTAATTTCAAGATTAACATCTATACCAGGGGTGCCAAGTCCAGTCTTCCAAGAGCTGTTATCCTGCACATTTTGGTTGCATTCCCTCTCCAACACACCTGAATCAATGTTCTTAAATGGCAGGATGGTAGCTCTCAACTGTACTTGGGCACCCCTGATCTGGGCATGGAAAAAGTTCCCTTTCAGCCGACTGCCAGCCACTTGGCAGCGACTTGTCCGCTAATTCAATCGCACAGAGAAACGCTTGTGTGCCCAGGGGAAATTATTTCAGAGCATAAATGAATGCCTGGAACAGGTTTGGTAGTTTTTTTTTCTGGAATAATTATGTTAAATTTTCACAACATAACGACTCAAAGTAGCAATAGTGTTTGATTTTTCTTGTCATTAGCTTAGAGATTAGGAGTTTTTCCTATATTGTTTCAGACAGACATTTTTCTTTTTTCTTTTTATATACAGTTGAGTCCAATTGAAAATGTATCCCCCACCCCCCAAGTTTTTATTTCAACCCTACAAGTAGAATTAAAACTGAATTTTCAAATGACAGCAGTTTTTCTAAAGCAAAGTTATTAAAAATTGTAGACTGCCTTTTTCCAAAAGGACATGAAATATTTGCTCTAAACTTATTCCTGTTTAAAATCAGCTTGAAGAACCTATTCTCTCCCAGTTTTAAACTTTTCTCATGATTTTGCAATTGGGGGATGGAAGCTGCTGCTTTGCAGGAGAGACGCAAAACTGCTTCCAAACCACTTTCCTTTATTTTAGACACTAAACATGTTTGCAAAGATATTTAGTGTCTAGAAGCAAGCTAAAAAAAGAACCCCGATGTTTAATGTAAATGCACCATTGGCCGAAAACACATGCTGGTCTTACAAGGCTCCTGCAGTAACATTCGTGCTTGGTTTTACCAGCGATGTTTGAAACTTTGTGCTGGGACAGTGAGGGTTTGATCGGTTTCACTATGAAACTGAGAAGGTCTCGCCTGCCTGCAAGCTGCAGGCAGGGGTACTTGATGAAACTGGGGGAAACACGTTTCCTCCATCTCCAGCACCATCTGCACTCATGAACTAAGCTACAGTATGAAGCAGACACAAAACAAACAAAAAACTTCCACTTATTGCTTTTGGAGCAGTTATTTTAATTGTTTTTATTAGTTTCAGTACCATAACTACATCTCCACAACAATCAATAACAAACAGCTGTAGAATAATGCAATATTATTTTAATGTTGACAGACCCTGCTCACTGCTGCACAACGTTGGTGGCGATGTCACAAGTTTGCGTTGTTTCAATCCGTCAAGTCTGCGGAGTCCGTGCTTGTGAACTCCACAAGTGCAGACTTCCAGTACGTACCCACAAGTCTGTACTCACAAGTACACGAGTATATAGTACACAAACTAGGAATTGAGAAACGGCCCCTACATCAGGCTCTGCACAATCACCCATTGTTTGGAGTCTGGTGTGTTGCAGCAGAGTACTCCTAATATCTGCAGGATGCCAGCCCTCGAGGACTGGAGTAGGAATATCCATACCTTGGAGTTAATACTTTGATACCAGCCAGACAAAATATCAGAATTGATACTTTTTTGAGTATTGCGATACCACTGTACAGATACAAAACATGTAATTTGTTTTCACTTCTAAGAGTTTTAGGCAATGAAATTATATGTGAAAGCAGCCAGATAGCTTCTGTATCACATGATGGTGGTAGTCTATCAGATGTCATGATGATGCTGCTACTGTTAGTGATGATGTTGTTTTGGTATCTTTCAGTGCTTTAATGCAAGTTATTGCGCTTTATGTTTAGGTAAATTTGTAATATTACTATTACATTTTATATTTGAACATTTTCCGCTGAATAAATGTAAATAATCTTAACCTGTACTTAAGCTATTTGATCATTAAAAGAAGTTTTTAATCTTAATTTTGTTTAATTTCTTCAATATAATTTGTCATTGTTTTAAAAGCATGTTTTCCTAGTACTTTTCTCAAGTTTTACTTTTATTCAATATTGCACTTACATTCAAGATATTAATGCAAACTGTACAATCGTGGTTTTCCATAACAGGACCAAAAGATGTATCGATTTTTTTTTTTAAAAAGTACCATAAACTACTGGTATTTATCGATATGAAAATATTCAGTATCGCCCATCCCTAGACTGGAGTTGCCTTCCCCTGATAGAGGGCAGTTTTTTTTTATATATATATATATATATCTATACCAGGTGGTGGCGGTAATGCGCTTGTGACGTTGTTTGCCAACCGCCATAAAGAATAATCTACACAGAAGAAGAAGACGAGAACATAACAGCTGGGGGAAGTTTCTGACGGAGGGTTTTTTACGTTGAACAGCAACTTCCGGGAAACTACTTCGAAAAGGTGAAAGTACCTGTGTTCGCCCTTTTATTGTTAGATAAGTTTAATTAGTTGTAAGAAGGAATCACCCACCAGATAAGTCGTTAAGTGATCTACAAAGTATTAATTTAAAGTAATGAACTCACTGGCGGATGGCAATGTTACCAGACCAGCTAACCTGCTAGCTCACCCCGACACCCTGGACTCTGATTATCCAATATACCATCTAAAAACCTGAAGTAGACGAGCTCCATATTCTTACCTTTTTGATGTTATCTCTGGATTTTATGTGTACATTTTAATGGGAGGCGGTTTCTTTTGGAGGAGTGGACATTGGGGGCGACAGTTGCGAAGGAGGAGATACTGGCTGCCTGTCGGTCTCAGATGGAGTCCCTGGCCGGCTACGTTTACAAGGCAGCCAGCGAGGGTCGCGTCCTGACACTGGCCGCTCTGCTGCTGAACCATTCCGAGGCGGAGACCCACTACCTGCTGGGCTACGTGACCCAGCTGGCCGGGCAGAGGTCCACCCCTCTGATCATTGCAGCTCGGAACGGACACGACAAGGTGGTCCGACTGCTCCTGGACCACTACAAAGTGGACACCGAACAAAAGGGCACGGTTCGGTTTGACGGGTAGGGGTTGCCACATATAACGCATACTGGAGGTGCTGGGATTTAATTCTAGTGACACGTTATATTTATATCAAAAATCGCAATGCTGGTGAAAACAGAATTCATTAACCAAACTTCATCTTTATGTGGAAAAATTTATTCCAAGTACTCATTTTAACTCAAATGATACAACACTGTTCAGATTAATTAGTTCTCATTTATTTGATGCCACAAATGACCTTTTATCTAGTTATTTATTACTCTTTTGTTTAAAACTAGAAAATGGTGATTACGAGTTGATACAACAAGCAATCAGAAGTTGTTGCAAATATTTACAATAAAAGTTTCATATAGTTTAACAGCTTCATATTGTTTATCATACTAGTTCAATAATGCAACACCTGGTTCTAGTTTAAGAGCCACAACAAATACTAACGGCTGAAAATCATGCCTTTGCAGAGTCATTTCAGCTTTTCACTGGCAGCTAAAATTATTGCATTTTATTATTCTTATTAATCAAATAATTCTAGCAACAATGGAAGAAAATAGGATTCAAACTTTGGACAACATAGTTTTATATCTTTTTTTTAATGTGCAGTCACCGGTAGAAATGCCTTCTTCGCAAACATGTAAAAAGTTTATAGTAGAACATGTTTAGCTATTATTCTAATTCCAATTATCTTATTATTCTAATGTTGAATATTTATTCTATCATTTAGTTGGTTAGAAAAACTTGTTTATAAAGAACAGACAAGATTCATGGATGATGTAAACATTGGTAATTCATTTCTCAAATTTTTCAAAAATCATATTGCTAAAAATGTGGACAAATAAAACCAAAATACCACATTAAGGAACACTGACATATTACTTATTTAGTAATTTTTTTGATGCTTAAAGGTATAACAGTGTGTTTAGTTTGTTGTGTTCAGTTGTAGATTGGTAATAAATCCTGCCAAGTTAAATCATCATGTCGTTAAATCCAATGTTAAACCAATTTTTGCTAACAACTGTGTTAATACTTTTTTTGAAAAACTAGTGTCATTATAATTTTGAGAATGAATTATGTTTTGACCATTTCATAAACACATCTGGGGGATGAAATGCAAATCAATAGCAGCATTAAGTAAACAAAATCAGATTAAAGTAAAGGAACAATCAATAAATTCCATCAACACCTCACTAACCACCAAAACTTAATACATATCAGTATTGAAATTAGAATATTTTTTTTATCAGGCCCGTCGTAAGTCCCACCTGCAAACTTTGTGCTCAGCCAGGAGTAGGTCAGTAGGTAAGTTTCAGCTCACCTGTTGACCTACTCAACATATCAAGGCTCTGTTTTAGTTTCAGGTATCAGTTGAGGTTAGTGGACCTGTCTGGGCTGTACCTGCCTCCCACCTGCTCATTGCATGGATAGGCTCCAGCTCTCCACGACCCTAAACTGGTATCAGCGGTATGGAAAATGGATGGATGTTGATATTATCATATAAATTTAAATCTGACCCAGCCTTTTTAAAAAGTCTGATAGAAATACAACTTTTTACAGTATTTTAACTATCATTCATTTCCTTTTAGGTAATTTACTTGAAATTATTCCCATATGGGATCAGTTTTGTATGGTAGTGCGGATCCTGAAGGACAACAGAACACTAGGGACAAGTTTACTATCCTTTCAGGTCATTTGAAGACAAATCGGTCCCAAAAACTGCTATAAAAACATTCCAAAATAATATTACCAGCCACCTTATGCTCGTATTGCTAAGTCAGCTTCATTCCTAATAAGAAAAAAAAAATTAAACATGTGACTATTTGAATTAATTTAACCCTTTAAATTCTAATTTATTCACACCAATACATGTTAAGGGCCAGGGATCTTATCTAAACATAAATACCAATGGTTTTACTATTAATAGTACATTTAAGAAAAACTAATGTACAAAAAGGTACAACAAATCAAATCTGAGATTTCCCAAACATCTATATTACAGAAAAAAGCTAGTTTAGTTTTTCAGTTTGAGTCAAAGGATTAAAATGAGTAATTGATAGTTTTCTTTCGAAATGAAGCTGATATTTGACATTGATGTGTAAGGTCGTTGTGGTGGGGTGTTTATAGCTGTTTTTGGTAGAGGATCTTTCTGTACTTTTATATGACTTAAAAAAATTAAGTAACTCATGTTTTAACTACAGTCATCCTCAAAATTATTCATACACTATAACTAAATACGGGAAAAAATAAACTGTCATTGAAATAAGATTAAATTGAACAAAGTAATAATATGATTCTTACGAAAATCATGACAGTTTTTTTGTATTGTGGTTTAACAGAAAAATTTAAAATAAAACATAAACTAAAACAAGTAAATAAACAAGCATGATGGGGCTCCTGAACTAAAAATTTTTGAGCAACCCTTTAAGGCAATCCCTGCAATCTAGTGTTTTCTGTAACGTCCTATCAGACTTCTGCACCTGATGACTGGTGTTTTCATGAGCAAGTTGCTCTAATTGGTCTAGGAAAGTTTTTGTTTTTTTAAAAAAATATTCTTTTCAGTTGCAATTCAAAAGCAATATGTTTTTTTATTACATTGTAATTTTGTAAAATTATATTTATTTTTTTGGCAATTCATAACTGATATTGACTTCACACGGAAAACAAGTTTAATTTTAATCCAGTTACAAGATTATGCGGTTGTGAGGTTACTGTTAGTTGTGCAACAGTTTAATAGCAGATAATAAAGACAACTTTGATTAAAATTTATTTAATAATTGATTGAAATTTATTTAATAAGGTTGTTTGTGTTCCAATATCCTGCAAATTTATAAGAATGTGGCCTAGTGAAGGTAGAAAAGGCGTTGGTGTTGCTGTTAAATCTGTTTTAATTCATGCCTTCTCCCAGAAACTGAGCTAAGCAAAATATTGTTAAGGACACTTAAGGTCCTCAAATGAATCCAGAGGAGAGAGAAGATTTTCTGGAGGAGCTATGAGCGCAGAGAACCAGTGTAGCTAAGGCAGCTTAGCTTAGTTTGACACATTAAGGGGACTCCAGATGTCTTCAAATCATAAAAAGTGTTTGGTATTTGGATAAAAGTTGCAGTCATGATTCAGGCCATCTGTTCCAGTGAACGTTGATATTCTTCAACTGTCTCTTCTCGTGTTTTGCAGATATGTCATTGATGGGGCCACAGCTCTGTGGTGTGCAGCTGGAGCAGGACACTTTGAGGTGGTGCGCCTGCTGGTTAGCCACCATGCTAATGTCAACCACACAACCATCACCAACTCTACCCCACTGCGTGCTGCTTGCTTTGACGGACGCCTGGACATTGTCCGCTACTTGGTCGAGCACAACGCCGACATCCGCATCACTAACAAGTTCAATAACACCTGCCTGATGATTGCTGCCTATAAGGGCCACGTGGATGTGGTGAAGTTCCTGTTGGAGCAGGGAGCAGACCCCAATGCCAAGGCTCATTGTGGAGCGACGGCCTTGCACTTTGCAGCAGAGGCCGGTCATCTGGAAATTGTGAAGGAGTTGATGCGTTGCCAGGCAGCCATGGTGATGAATGGGCATGGCATGACCCCGTTAAAGGTGGCTGCAGAGAGCTGTAAAGCTGATGTGGTGGAGCTGCTGTTGTCCCACGCCGACTGTGATCCTTGCAGTCGCATCGAGGCCCTAGAGCTTCTGGGTGCATCCTTTGCCAATGACAGGGAGAACTATGACATCCAGAAAACATATCACTACCTACACATGGCCATGATGGAGCGCTATGGCGACCCTGACAACGTGGTTGCTAAGGAGCTGATGCCTCCTGTCGAAGCCTACGGAGGGCGTAATGAGTGTCAAACACCCCGACACCTGGAGGCCATCCGAGCTGACCGAGACGCTCTGCACATGGAGGGGCTGATAATACGGGAGCGCATCCTGGGCTCGGACAACATCGATGTGTCGCATCCCATCATTTATCGCGGTGCTGTCTACGCTGATAACATGGAGTTTGAGCAATGCATCAAACTGTGGCTCCACGCGCTCCGCCTCCGACAGAAAGGAAACCGTAACACACACAAAGACCTGCTGCGCTTTGCCCAGGTCTTCTCTCAGATGGTCCACCTGAAGGAGCAGGTGACGGCGTCCGCCGTCGAGCAGGTGTTGAACTGCAGTGTTCTGGAGATTCAGCGTAGCATGGCACGAGTCGAGGCAGCTGCTGAATCGGAGCTTCCACAGGCCATAGAC
Source organism: Atherinomorus stipes (assembly GCA_023101725.1). Lineage (NCBI taxonomy): Eukaryota > Metazoa > Chordata > Actinopteri > Atheriniformes > Atherinidae > Atherinomorus > Atherinomorus stipes. The sequence goes on along the minus strand of JALJCO010002819.1, from coordinate 62,430 downwards.
AATTATGAATCAAATATTTTCACCTTCCTCTACTTGGCCTGCATCTCCACTAAAACCATCTGCAGTGACAGCGAGCGTGCCGGCATTAACAAGCACATTTACAAACTGATCCAGCTAGATCCGCGCTCCCGTGAGGGCTCCTCCCTGTTACACCTGGCCATCAGCTCCAGCACACCGGTGGATGACTTCCACACCAATGACGTCTGTAGCTTTCCTAACGCACAGGTTACCAAACTGCTGCTGGACTGTGGAGCTCAGGTCAATGCAGTTGATCATGAAGGCAACACCCCGCTGCATGTTATTGTCCAGTACAACAGACCCATCAGCGACTTTCTTACGCTGCATGCCATCATCATCAACCTGGTGGAGGCTGGTGCTCACACAGACATGACCAACAAGCAGAAGAAGACGCCGCTGGATAAGAGCACCACGGGCGTGTCAGAGATCCTGCTGAAGACGCAGATGAAGATGAGCCTTAAGTGCCTGGCAGCCCGAGCCGTCCGGCAACACCAGATCACCTACCGCAACCAGATTCCCAAAACTTTAGAGGAGTTTGTGGAGTTCCACTGAAACAAACATCATGGTGCTTTTATGAGGAAACTTTGAGGTTTTGAACAAAGTCAGATAGTTGCCAAGGACGATGAAAGAGATTACTGGCTGTTTTTTTTTTTTATATATATATATTTTCTTTGTAACTTAAGGGAAAAAACAAAGCAGAAAACAAAGCATTGTCCTATGTTCTCCAGCGAGTCACTGGCAGATGGCTGCAGCAGGTTTGGTGTGTGATAGAGAGAGGACATCTTTATCTGTAGAACGATGTGCTCCTCTTTCTTTTGCCTTATCTTTATGCCAGAGCTCTAATGTGACCGTGACTTTGCCATCAAGGGGATTTTATTTGTCAAAATGAGTGCCTGTCAAGAAACAAAGTCAGCTGAACTGTCTTCATGTTTCCAGCCCATATATTTTATTTCCAATCTGAGGAAAGTTGTAGTTGTACTGCAACAACAGTAGACTATTTAAGTAAAGAAAAGAAGAAGAAATAATTAGGCTCCAAGATTCGGGCTGTGATGTCCACATCTTGGAGCCCGATTATGCTTTAATTTATACCAGCAATTACTCTTTTTCTTTGACATATCACTTTTATTTTGTTGATAAACTTAAAAGTTGAACATACTTTTTGCTCTGAACTGACGACAACGCTTGTACTGAAAAGCAGGTTAAGCATAATGAAGCTTGTCTAACCCAAACAACTTGATTTTCTTCTTCTGAACTCTGCAAGTCAGTCCAGGATTTCCAGTTCTGTGTGTTTAACTCATCACAGTAGTTCTAAGCAGGCTTTAAAACCAAACAGCAGCTCAAGAAAAAACTGACAAAGAAAAGAAAATGCAGAATTATAAGAATTAACTGACCAGACTTTCCACATCATTAAGTATATCAATGATTTTTAAACTGGAGGTCCTGACCCCCACAGTTGTACCAAGATAAATTTAGGGGGTTGCCGGATCTTTTTTTTTTTTTTTTTTAGTGCCCTACATTTATTAAATAAATTTGGGAGTTTTTAAAATTAGGGATGTCAAAATGAAGAATTAAGGCGTTTAACACCAATATGTGATATCTTGGGGGTTTTGACTCAAAAAGTTTGAGGACCACAGAAGTAAATAATTACTTGCCAATGTGTTTTTATTTTTGCGTTTATTTTAATGGATTTGGCATCGAATATGGAAATGAACATAAGTTATTCAGATGAACCACATCAAACTGATTGTAGTTGTCTAAAGTCAATTCCTGTCACTGAGAAAATGTTAGACATGACTGGTTTTTGTTATTAAATAGATATGGATAGATGAATCCATAGACAACAGTTGGTGCATTTTCTGTTTGATAAGCTGCATGGTTATACAGTGAAAATGGTTAAATATTTTTTTAGGTCAAATTTTAATAAATGAAAAAATATTGTCAAAGTCTGTAGGGAAAAATGTCTATTTTAGGATGAACATTTATCTCATGATTTTTAGTTCAACTCAAAGTTAACATCCCTTCCTGTTTATGTTTGTCTTTTTTTTCCTGTTATCCAAAGTAATTGATCAGTTGGGTGGTGTTGCTTTTGCATGTCTTTAGGGCTGAAATGATGACTGGAATAACTTGATTACAAAAGTCCTTCATGCAAATTTTTTGCTTTGTGAAAATTAATTACACAAATCCATTCTGCTCTGTGCTCAGAATGTTCCTCATGCATCAATGGTCATTACTGCTCATGTGTTTGATGGTACGATGGAGGAAACCAGAGAAAACAAATGAGAGAAAAAGATTAAATAAGATGTCTAGAAACCAAAACATACTGTGCCGTGTGTCCATTTTAAACCTGAATTGGCTCACCCTTTCAGGATCTCTGCAGGAAGCAGTCTACGCATCCAGTCCGCAAGAGAGTCATAAGCTGCGTTTCCATTACACCAAGAATTTAGCAAAACTTAAATATGGCAATTTAAAACTGGTAATGGAAACACCTAAATATCAAGAAAAAAAACTTGAATATCACAAAAAAGGTTTTACAATCATAAGGCGTTTTTTTTCCAGATGTTTCAATATAGCAGTATTTCGCAAAAGTGTAATGGAAACACTTCAGGGGTGACGTAGAGGGGGAAAAAAACAGATTTTTTAAAAATGATAACGTTTATAATTATTTACAAGCACTAGGAGTCGGAGTGATGGGGGAAGTTTGTAGTCACAGTTTGGCCATTTGTGAAAAATCCGTGAATTGCTGTAATTCAGCAAACAGTAGTGATGTGCAATACCACTGAATTTCCTCCCAATCTGATACCAAGTAAAATTCAAGCCAGTATCGGTGATACCGATCCGATACTTTGGGCTTCACTACGGGAAAAAGAATTTAAAAAGCAATCACGCTCCATCAGTTTGAAGCTCCACGTTGCGGGCATTATCTCTTACGTATTTGACTCAGGTCTGTGGTGTTGCTATCATACCTGTCTGCTCACATACACCACATACTGTAGCGCACCGTTGTTCCACATGTGACTGCTACGAACTGAGAGAGGGATCATTACGGTGCTGTTTTGCTGCACTGTGGCTGCTGTGCTGTGCCTCATTGCACATATGACAATGACTGGCAGAAGAAAAACTAGTTCCTACCAGTTGGGTAAAATTTAGACAAGTTTCTGATATTATACTTTTTACTGTATTCTAGTTTGGGAAAAAATCTGTATTTACCCAAAAAAAGTACTAAAATATCAATATTCTGATATGAAAATCGATTCTAGAACATTAAACGCTGGTATTGGAAGCATCGATATTTCAGTATCAATCCGCATATCACTAGGAAACAGTTCATTTTTCGACAGCATGCGGATGTGGTTTAATGTAGTCGTAGCAAATAGCCAGGAGTTATGTCGTTTACACATATTTGTAACACATGGCCATGACTTTATCTCGTTCCCACGTTAAAGGGGAAACTCAGTAACTTTTTTACCTTAATAAATGCTTTTCGGAATCCCTGTGGGGCTAAACAAAGTGTTTACGGAGCGATTCAATGCCCCCCCCTCCCGCTGGTGCCTCTGGCCTGCGAGCAGCTCTATGCAACTTTGCCTGTGCCGACCCGAGCAGAACTTGCGACAACAGAAACCGCTGTACGGTACTCAGGTCCCCTATCTACCGAGCTGCTTCCAGCTCTGACTTTAACCAGACTACCAGCGCTAATTCGAAGAAAACATTTCTTTAGCTTCACACCACCTAAACACGGCTCCTGGCTCTCATAACCAACTCTTTGCTGGACCAGAGTGATTCACGTAGCTTGCGCTGCCTGGGCACCGGGTGAAGCATCACTGCTTCAGGCTCAATAATCACTTGTCATGTCTGCAAAAAGGAAATAAAAGTTCGTATTCTTACCTGCTACCCGCCAACACCAGAGAACAATATAATCCACGGCATATTTACCCGCAAATCGCGGGTAAACGTCCCGTTTCAGAATATACAGGTCTTTGCTTTGAGCAAAGGGAGACGAGGTGCTGCTACCAACGCAGCAAAGTAGCATCAACAAGCTAGTAAACGCTTAGAAATATATCCAGGGATCAAAATAGAGGAAAGGCAGGTAGAGAAGCTGTCTGTGTGCTGTGTGGGTGTAGGGGGGGTTGAACTTTACGACAATGAAAGAACGCCACTAGGGGGAGCCCCGAGCTGAGGTTACTGAGTTCTGCTTTAACTACATGTTGCTATGATTAAATGGATAACGTCTTATGGCTGTGCCTTATTGAAGATGAAGCAGCGTTAAAGGCATTATAGAAGATGTTTCGGGATTTCCGAAACCAGAGATTGTTAGCGAGTTTTTGATTAAAGTGCATGAGGAAGACCAGCCTGCTTTTCACAGCTCCCTCCCTCGGCCACCGAATAACGTGCACAAGCCACTCCGGTGTTTAGCAGACAGCAGGTAAGATTCTCCCATCATGACACAAATGCAAGTAAATAGATGTTATTGTCTGAATGTTGCTAAGTGCTAGCAGAATGATTGTTAGTTACCTGCTATAAACATCAGACGACAGTGGACAGCTTCTGCCATGTAGTATTACTCTCACCAATCAATCACTCTCATTGATCAGTCTCACCTACTACCCGTTGAATTGACCGTCAATCACTCTTGGTCTGGTAGTAAAAGTGATTGACGAGCCAGTAAACAAATGAATAATTTAAGGAATGCAGAGACCACTGGCAGACTTTTTCACTAGATGAGAGAAAAAATAGATCTGCACACTAGCATAGCTCCCAAATTGGTTTATTCACCAAACGAAACAGTTAGTGACGTTTCGGGCGCTGACGTTCAGACTAAAAGATAAGTAGGTTGGTGCACCTGCCTAATAGGCTTTACCTAATCACTTGACAGTCATGTGACAGTGAGTAAAAAAAATATATATATATTAGAGTATCAAATTACATCAAATAAATACCAAAGACTACATGTACAGCCACAAAGCTACTTGTACACGTGACATGAAAAACATCAGGTGTAAACCGTCATGCTGAAATGCAGTGTTCAAGGAAAGACAAATATCACAGGTGACACCTCACACTGAAAATTTGTAGGTGAACACAACAAATATCTTCATGGTCCAGCAACTAGTCTCAACTTTTTTTAGGATGTGTGTGATTTTGCACTTTTTTCTTGGAGGTTTTTTCAGCCCCATTGCTTTCACAGCTGATGTATAGTAATATTTATCTAAATGCTTTTAATTAATCATAGTGTATGGGGTAGTGAATCCAATTTTATTGAATATTGCAAAAAATGATTGAAAGAAACATCTTCTATAACGTCTGTAAGGGATGTATGAGAAAAGAAGAAAGAAAAGATGAGAATGAACCGCAGGAACAGCAGTCGGGCAACTCTCCTGTCCCAGTGGGAGAATGGGAGGGACTCTCCCATGTTTGACCTACAATAGCAGGGTGGTGAACTCCGGTCTCCCTGTGCATCTTTCTGGCTTCTATCATTCCAGTTGTTGGCTAGCATTGCAGTTACATCTGCACTTATGTAGCCACGAGCCTTGGAGAATCCGCTAGCGGCAGGGTTTCTCAATCCTGGTCCTTGGGGACCCCTGTCCTGCATGTATTCCAGGTTTCCAACTCCATTACAACTGATCCAGATCAGCTGAACTGCTCATCCAGTTCTTTGCAAGCCTGCTAACGAGTCTTTCATCTGAGTCAGGTGTGTTGATGTACAAACTTCTTGAAAACCAGCAGGGCAGGGGTCCTCGAGGACCAGGATTGAGAAACACTGCTCTAACACTGCAAGTTCCGAGTTACTGAACTGTCAATCAAAAAAATCACTGTCCAATGGGAGAAGAGTTCTCAGAAGATCCACCCACCTAAGAGGTTTGTGTCAGAAGCACAAACAAAAAGTAAGGAAGCACAAAAAGGAAGTCAATAAGCGTAACTGCAAAGATGGTAGCAAGAGTCAGTGAGAATGAAAAAGAGGAAACTGATAAAATACAATCAGTCACATAAAAGAAAGATAAAGGCTGTGTCTGCAATCCACGCACTTTCCTAAGTGGACTGGAATATAGGGCATGGTGTGCACTGTGTACTTGGTTTGTAGTGCACACTATTGTCGCTAAATGCTGACCCAAACACAGCACTGCACTTGCAGGAAGTGACGGACTAGCATTGCCCGCTAACTTTAGCTAACTCTTCTGACCCGGTATAACCACGGCCTCAAACACACGACCAGATCATAACTGTCATCAGGGAGTGAACAGCTTGGTAGCATGCTACAATATACATTAGTAATTATTCAATTCAATTCACTTCAACTTTATTTGTATAGCGTCCATTCATGACAGTGTCACCTCGGGGCGCTTAAACAGACAGAAAAGTTCAGTTCAGATTCATAATAGCCTGGTTAAGGAAACCAACAGATTTGATAGAATCTTGACTTGACCCAGTAATTATGTCTAAATCATTTCATAAACGTTACTTAAATCAAGTACAATACCATATCCGATGCAGCAGGGGTCGCCACCGCTTCATTCACCGCCATTATTCAGCTCTAAAAGCAGTTTGAAAGTCCCGCCTCTTCCTCCACGTCAACAAGATGGGGTCCATTTAGTGCGAGTAGTGTGCTTCATTCTGCACTGCATTTTTGGGTGTGATTAGGGCAACATCCTGGTACTTTCAGTGCACTGAAATTGTTGCTTAAATGACACCATGTGTGCACTACACACTCAAAAACAGTGTTTGAAGTGCTCAAGTGCGCGGTTTGGGACAGACCCAAAGACTTTACAAAATGGATGATTTTCATAATTTATGCATGCGTCACTGCACACATCCAGGCCGATGGCTAGTGTTTCTTCGCGGGAAGCCAGTAAAAACTTACTTCCTGTGTACTCCCCTTGTCGATTAAAGCAGTCAAAAATGCAAAGAGTTTGGCATCGTTGTAATTAATTAAAGACCAGTATTCTACTTCAATGGACCTCCAAAGTTTTCTGGCCATCAAGTGAGCATGCGCAAGTGACGTACGTATGCATAAAATATGAAAATGGTCCATTGCTCTAAGATAGTGCAAACAGTGAGTTTTACGTTTGAAAAGATTTTTTTTTTCTTTTTTTCTCTCACATTCTTAACTTTTGTTTGATATTCTAAGTATCTTACTCAATCTGTTTGGGGCAAATCTAATCCCATATGTAAGACAATAGGAAGAGTAACAAAAAAAGAAAGAAAGAATGCTGTTAGATTTATAGACAAAAGTTGATGGAACAGCAGCCCTGGTCAAAATAATGAAGGGTAAATGCATTACTAACCAAAACAGAGATGATTCTTCAGAAATCTGGTTAGAAATTTCACTAGCCCCTTCTTTGTAAAGATGATCCAAAAAAACTGTCATTGGCTCTTGAAAGTATGGACCAAAAATTGGAGAGGGGATAAGCTCACATCAGAAAAAGTAAAAAGAACACAAAAACAAAGAAACCATAGGAGATTTTAAAAACACTGCATGAGATAGGGAAGTTAGAGCAATGTTGCAGATGAACACCAAAAACAAAATACCGAAGACAAACAAGAGAAGACAGATCAGCAAAATATTCAAGTAGAGGACAGAAGCAGACATGCACTGAAAAGGAAAAAACAAAAGACAATGTCTGCACAAACAGAAGCCCAGCTTCAACAAAAAATTGAACAATGAGGAAAGCTACCAACAAAGTTTACCATGATTGTTAAAAAAGATAAATGGCGGAAAATTCTTCCACTTCAAGATTCACTGAAATGAGAAGACCTTGGACCAATGGACCAACAGCTTCCGAAAAAAAGGAATCCCTGTTGTACTCTTGCTTTCAAGAGTCAACATCTCAAAATAACTCGTAGCCGAATAATCCAAAGCCCATATTAAAATATTAGTGCTGTTTGTACCTTTCCTGCCCTGCGACAGACTGGCGACCTGTCCAGGGTGTACCCCGCCTCTCGCCTGTTAATAGCTGGGATAGGCTCCAGCAACCCCCGCGACCCTGAACTGGATAAGCGGTACAGAAAATGACTGACTGACTGACTGTACCTTCCCTTCCTGGAAGGCCAAATATTTATTTAGAATGAAAAAGAAATAAAAATTAAAATATCTGTGCAACAAAAGGCAGAAATAAAGCACAGGAAAAGTGAGAAGCAATTTAGATGAGCTGCAAGAAGAGGGAGGATTGTGACGGCTCTATGCAAGGGAGTGAACCAGTTTTTCTATACCAATAATAATAAAAATAATAATGATAATAAAACATCTGTTGCTTAAATTATTTATGGGAACAAAGTCTGAATGTTCTGACAGGGACTAGGTCAGAATTCAGCAAAAGGAAAAGAATTCATGATTATGTGTTCATGGAGATGTACCTCACACAAAAAATCATCAAGAAACGGGAGACTCAATTTCAAAGAATTCCCAGATACAACAGTACATCGTTCCCTTTGGTGTACATATGGATATAGAAACAGGAATCAGCATTCTTGTACATCTGAGAAAGAAATCCCCACTGACCTTGTGCCTAGATGCTACTGGTAATGTTGCATCCAAAGTTCCTGGTCAGACCAGGAGACTTATTTCTTCACTCTTCCTGGAAGTGGTCAGAGTGCACTTCCTTCCAGTCTGCGAGATGCTCACTACTGATTACTTAATACCAACCATCACAGTTTGGCTGATGCAATCCCTGTGACACCTATCACAGTACACAAAGTTCATCAGGTTGAAACCCACTACAACTGGGCTCTGATAAATGGTTCTCTTCTGTTCTTCAACAAGAAGAGTATTTTCAGCAACGTGGACAGGACTTTTTCTATTTTTTTCAGTACAGATGACGTCAAAAGACATGAAGTTCACTGTGTTGAAAGGAGTTGCTTATTCCGTTGACCAAAAAACTAACAATAAGGGTTTAAAAACTTTTGCAAGCTTTACATTTGCCAGGTTGCAAACAGTGGCCTCGTGCCTCATGAACTGCTCATTGGAGTTGTGGACATGAAGACAGCAACTTCAGTTGACTTACTTTTGTTTAGATTTACTTGGAAAAATAAGACTGAAAATATTACAAGGAAAACAATGATGTTTGACTATGCAGATGGAGGTTTCACTGCCATTGATTTCTCAACTCTCAACCAAGTGTTTAAAGACCCAGAATGTATAATATTTCGACCTTAAAAAAATGTGTTTCTGACTTGTTTTGATAACACACCAACATTCATTATGTGCATTTTTGAGCCGTCACTGCCCAGCGGCGTCCTGAGGCTCACAAACTGCACTATACAACTTTTCCATCTGGGACGCGGCCGTGACGTTGCAGCAGATTATTGGTTGTGCACTGAGTCATGTGCTAGCAAACAAATATGAACTAGATATGAACACAGCGGCTGTTTTGAACACGCATCATATCAGATTTGGCAAAAATAATGCTGTCATGATCCATGGGATTTGGTTTTCTCAGTAGTTTCCTGTACCTGCCTGCGTCCTCCTGCATTTGGGTCCTCCCTTCCTCCCTTGATCCATTACAGAGACATTACTGGAGGAAGAGAGGAAAAGAAAGAGAGGAAGGGACAGTACAAAGTAAAGATAAGGCTGAAGTGAGCTCACAGTACAGGTAGGATGCAAGATGGCCAGTTTAGCCGTCGATAGGGGGTGCGTCACTGAGAAAATTGCTAAAAGTTGCATTGTGGGTCTTTAAAATCAACCGGATAAAACAGTAGCTACGTTTACTGCTCCGATCGAATGCCAATCAGAATAAAAATGTGTGATGTTAACAGCCAGCTAATCTGATTGGCCTTGATCAGAAGAATTTTCAATCTGATTGAGAGGGAGTGGTTTAAATCTTTTTATCAGATCAGCAGAAAAAAATGAACCATGTAAACACTTATGCTGATCGGTTCTGTGGTATTTTGCCTCTGCACATGCTTGAACCACATGGGGGGTGGCATGACGTAGCAGATTCAGGGAGGACGGCGAAAGCTAAACAGAAACGGGGCTGTGGCGGATTTTGTTAGAAACTGAAAGAGTTGTGGATTATTGAGTATTCTAACAGTTAAAAGATTGTAAAGTAAAAAAAAAAAAAAAAAACCCTCTTCTTCCAAAGGAGGCATTGCACATATCAAAAGCATTACGAATGTATCTGTCTATCAAGTAAATATATCGGATCACTTTTTCCAGCATCCATGTACACATCAGCTCAAATCGCTCATCTCTGATCGAAAAGATTTTGACCAAATAGAAAAAATTATTTGTCCATGTAAATCTAGCTAAAGTTTAAATGCTTCTTGGTTTTTCATTTCAAACATTTTTTTAACTGTTGTGGTGGCTTAGAGTTTTTGTTGGATTGTGACTTCAGTTGTAACAAATTACCAGTAAAGCTGTCAGATTTTCACAAGAAAGCACTAGATTTCTTGAAGCTGCCTTTAAACTTAATTTTTCAGCCCACATATGCATTGTGTATGGAATAATCAATTCCCTCTCTATAAAACAGGTCCATATTTCACAAAAATGTGTAGATAAAAAGGTAGTTTGGGTTTCGATATTTTTAGACGATGGGAATTTAATGTGTTACGTAAAGATGAGGAAGGATAGATTAGTTTCCATGAAGTCACACTGGGAAGCACTGCTCATGAATAGTAATGTTCTTTTGATGTGAATATTATTGCATTTTTATCGAACAAATCCATAGACTAATCTGGCTAAACGCCACAAGCAGACCGTCCACCATTGCTTAGGGAACATATCTGCACATGTGTAATGAGAACAGATGAGAATCGGACTTTTTTTCTTAAGATGGGGAATGTCTTTTAAAGGTGAGTCCTGTAATGATGACCTAATAAGCAGTAGAAGCTAATTTGTTTCCCGCTGCAGCACACCTGAATCAGATTAATGGGTCAACATGCTTGAGCAGACCTTGACAACAAGCTGTTGAGGAGAGCCATTTAATTTTAATCAAGTGTGTTGGATGAGAGAGACATTTAAAACCTGGAGGGTTGTGGCCCTTAAGGACCAGACCTGGAAAACCTGCTCTAAAAGACTGAATTGTCCGCTTGAGATGAGACTTGGGTGACATGTTGAGGCATGCCATGTTTGCTGGTACATAGAAATTGAATTTGAGACTTTGCATTCATGTAAATGTCAATAATCTCTCAGCAAATTGCATCTTTGGAACTACAAAGGTTTGCAGATCACTGAAAAGTCTTCAAAACCAGTCTTCAGTACATTATAGTTGCTGTGGGGCGATCCCTGCTGCTACAGGCCGTTCCTCCTCTTCTTCCTGCCTTCTTCGTCTGTTAAAGAAACCAAGCTGAGGAGAGAAGATATAATTTTAGATAATCTGAATGAACATTGTTTTAAAATATATTAAAAGTGCACATTGTGCATGTTGTTTAGTATTTTCATTTACAGCAAACCAAGGAAACACAAACTGGTTTGACTTCAGCCAACTCTGATGGTGTGTTCAAACCAAACGCAATTTGGGCATCAAAAATCACATTTTTTGGGCGTCAAAAATTAGCAACTCAGCATCCAACTTTGAAAGTCAGACGCTTGATTTCAAGTGTCAAGACGCCCTCGAAACACGTCGAGGGATTTCCAGCCAAAACGCGTTTGACGTGCATCGAGGGCATCAGGAGGAGCTTCTTCTGTTTTTTCCTGTCACCGGTCTGTTTGTACAGTGGCAGATGCAATATAGAGAGCAGTTTAGCTTTATTTGATAAATAAAGCAAGGGAACGTCATCCTAGGGCGTCTCTGCGCTGTGTCTGTGGTCACCAGATACTTCAGAGGCATTCTGAGTTTGAGTTTCACCATTTATTCCAGGAGCTGTGCACTGATGATGGGTGCTTTCAGCTTTCGCCTGATCAAGCCCAGTTTAACGACCTGCTGTCTTATAAGCCCATTAGATCCTATCGACACAGCAAGCCATCAAACCGCTGTTCAGGAATCTGGGATTGGATGTAGATCACAGTTGGTCTGAAACTGTCTTCAGTGAGTGAAAAGATTCCCCAGGTTCTTCTTGGTGTTTCACATCCTGTCAGAAAATGTGTCCCTGGATCATAACATTGAGTCACTCTGATTGGTTGACGCCCAATCCAGTTCAGATTTTCTAACTCTGGCGTCCTAACACCTCAAGAAGCGCTGTGGCCAACGAACGAATTGCACCACAAACTTTTCAGCACCTCCGAGACGTGCGTCGGCCATTAACTTTTTTATGTAAACCTGACGCCCTTGACACCCAAATCGCGTTTGGTCTGAACACAGCGTGAGGCTGGAGGTCAAAAGGAGTTTTGACAGGACTTTAATTATAATGCATTGAAAAAATATTTTTAAGTAATAAGGATTTGTGTTTACGTTCCATAGGGCCACAACCACTAAGGACAGCAGCATCAGGCCTCCCAGTGAGCTTCCCAGTATAACTGAAATAGGGATGGTGTCATCCTCCACTTTCCTCAGATCCAATATAATCTGCAGTCACAGCAACAAGCATAATCACATTATCTGCTAGCGGATGTGTACGTGTGCTGTTCTGACAAACAAGCTTTTACAACTTTAGAAAATGCCAAATAGAAATTGGGGGGTTGGAGTTTTCGAATAATTGGATTTTTTTTTAAAATTTTGCAGCAACACTGAAGGAGGCTACTACAACGTTGTAATTACCCATGAGTTTATTTCTTTTTAAATGCTGTCTTGTCTGATAAATGTACATTTACTGTCTTAAGTGCCCATGATGCTAACATATGATAGCCTCATTAGCAGACAAACTCCAATCCAATCCACTTTATTTGTAAAACACATTTAAGTCAGAACATGTCTCCAAAGTGCTCCACATACAAAATACCCACCAATACAAATGAAAAAAATAAAATAAGAAAAACAAGTGTTGCTCTGTATAGCTCCACCAGCTCTCATTAAAAACAGTAAAATAAGTTAAACAAAACATTTTATATATATGTATATACTGTACATATACATATATGTCACAGGGTGAACTACCAGGTGCTGCCAGAGACTGAACTCTGCCCACTAGCTTGGTTTTTAGCATGATTTTTATGGTTTTTGTGTGGGTTTAACCTTGTTTTTATTCCCAAGCTAGTGGGAGCTTTTAATGAACTGATTGGCAGCACCTGGAGAGAAGGACTCCTCCCCTGGCTTAACTGGATGCAGGAGGATAAAAGCCGGTGTGCGGGCAACAGGAGGAGAGACCTGAGAGGACAGAGAGCGGAGGACTGGGTCCAGGAGGCGCAACTGGGAGAGGACGTCGAGTCCCCTGGCTGGGGGCTGGAGAAGTGGCAGCGGAGGTGGAGAAGTGCGGCGTGGGCGCTGGAGGGCAGCCACGGACCCACAGAGAGGCCTATGGCCAGAGGAGCGGCAGTCCCGGGTAGACTATGGCAAGGAGGGTGGCTGCCGGGAGGAGCAGCCACCATGGACCCGGGACAGAGCCAAGATGACAAAGCCGAGAGAGACGCCGCCCACCGCAAGCCTTTTAGCCCTTTTAGCCCCTTGTAGCCTTCCTTTTTAGTAGTTTTTATTTGTGCCTACTTTTATTTGGACACTTTTTAGGTTCTTTTTATTACTTTTATTATTTTAGTACTTTTATTAATTTGTATTTCTTTAATAGAGCTTTTATTTGTTTTAACCACTACCTGCTGGCGATGGTCTCTTTCTCCCCCCTCCTCTTGCAGTCGCTGATATTGGCAAAGAACACCCGTGACACACACACATATATATATATGATAAAATATGTTCAAGACAATAAATAAACAGCTAAAACATTAAAAAATAAAATAAATAAATAAAAGACACAAAGGACCACACAACTCACGTGGTGTTAAAAGCCAGAGAATAAAATTGGGCCTTCAGACGAGACTAAAAGCTCTCCACAGTGGGGGCAGTTCGAACATGGAGCGGCAGAGTGTTCCAGAGTCTGGGGCCGACAACAGACAACACCGTGTCCCCCCTAGTTTTAAGTCTCTTCTTTGAGACCACGAGCTGAGACTGGCCCTGAGACCTCAGAGCGCGCACTGGAGTATAAATTTGGAGGCAATCAGAAATGTATTGGGGGGGCCAGTCCATTTAAAGTTTTTAAAAAAACCCAATAAGATTCTAAAATCTATCCTAAAATGTACAGGCAGCCAGTGCAGAGACCCTAGAATAGGGGTGATATGTTCACGTGTCCTGGCCCCTGCTAAAAGTCGTGCCGCAGAGTTCTGGACTAGCTACAGACGGGAAAGTGCATTATTACAGACACCTGAATAAAGAGCGTTGCAATAGTCCAAACGAGAAGAAATAAAAGCGTATCTTTCAGTCGTCAAAACAATTGAAAGATAAAAAAGATTTCACTTTGGATAAAAGACAAAGGTGATAAATACTGGATTTTAAAACGGCATTAACCTGTTTATCAAGTTTAAAATTGTTGTCCACTAGTGTAACCGGCACTCAGATGGGAGGTTTCCAGTTGAAACTTCCTACTTGGAACTGGGAATTTCTGACTTCCAAGTTCAAATGGAACATAGCATTACTTCCTATATTTGGCAGCGGAGCGATATCATTTTCTGCTACGTGCATGACAGAATTTGATTACACAAATATACAGTCACACAGCACAAGGATTATATTATGCGGCATGAGGATTCTTATATTATGATTTTAATCACAATCATAGTAATCATAGTAATAATTGTATAATTATATAATGTGTTTAGCCTAATATTTATATAATAATTATTCATTTATTATTAGCATTTTTGATTGTTGTCATAATCTCTATTTTATTCACTTTTATTAGTAATTTTAATTGGTTTTAATTGTACTTTAACTGGTACAGCTTGATAAGGTACAAAAATGGACCAGGACAGGACCAAAGGGTACAGAAACGTCTTTTAATAAGGAACACCCCCCGCGACAAGTGTTTGTACCCTTTTAAGTACAAACTGGTACCTCTATTTTTGAGTGTGTAGGGTGACCTGTCAATAGCTGTGCAACAGCTGGTCAAGTAGGGCTTAAAGTTGTACTTCCATGGTCATTTCATTAATATTTCTGTGTTCTCCATTATAATTGAATGCATTCTGCATCGTTTCTGTTTAAAAAAAACCTTCTGGTATCTTTGTATCCAGCTGTATTTGTATACTAGAAGAGAGGCTTGTGGTCCAACGGCAGGCTTTTCCGGGTCCTTCTCATGAATTTCCGTCTGATTGGCTGCCTCCCATCAGTGTATGAAGGAAGCTCTGCCCTCCGCTCTTATTTCGTTACAGACAGGAAATAGAGCCGACAAACAAGTTTGTTCCGCCATGCTAACAAACAGTTAGCTAAATAGCTTCTCAACTCCCAAGCTGCAGTCGTGCTGTCTCCACTTCTAGTGTGTAGTGGAGGGTTACCTGCCTTCCAATGGACAAATATAAACCCCACGTGGGATACGCTATTTGCAATGTGACGTAGAACTGCGAGGCTGTTCCTGATTCGCTCTTTTCTTCGTATTGTTTCTCTGATGAGAAATCACAGCCGACTGGGGGGAACGCAACGCTAGCAAGTCAGCATGTGTAAGTAAACAAGGGGAAACCCTCCGTATTTCAGAAGGAGCAAGTTAAACGGGTTTTCAGTGGAAGGAGGCCTTTAAGGTGGTGCAGGCCACCATCCATATTCCACATGTCCCTCTTCATTCTGCTGATTTAGAGTGCCGTGAAATGCAGGTTTGTATGCTTTACTTTATGTTTTACATTACATGTTGCATGGTATTATTAATGGGACAGGATGTGGATGGGGCCTGACTCCACCTGGGGTTGCATTTGTTTTTAGCTGTGACTATAGGCTTAAACCATTGAAACTGATGTTACGGCATCAGTGATGAAATGATTGTGATGAAAATCATAATATAAGAATCCTCATGCCTCATGATATAATCCTCATGCCTTTCAGACGTTGCCATAGTTTTGACTGTATATTACTGTAATCAAATCCGTCTGGCCTGCCAAAACAATGCCCCCCTACAAAAAGGTGACGTTACTTTTCTTTGGAGAATTGACATGTACAGCAATGTCAGCAAAGTGAAATAGTTTGTACTGCTATATTGCCACGCCTTTGATGATGTCATGACTTGACCGAAGACCAGATTTGTACCTGTCTCACAAGCCTGTCCTCCTGGAGGAACATGGGACTGGATGTGTTGAGCTGGACAGAGGCAACAGTCAGCAGCTGCAAAGACCTAAAGTTGACCTAAAAATAAAAATCACATGATGAAAACTTACATCAAAAAATTTATCTATCACCACATGAATCAATAAACAAAGTTTTTTTCCCCACATTAACAACAAGACCTTCTCTGTTGTCAGTCAGTAAATGTGAACTTTCAACTTAGTTCACAAATAAATGCTAAAAAAGTTGCAGTCACTTACAGCATAAAGAGCAGGAAGCTTAAGTCTTCCTGTTAATGCCACCTCAACATCTCTCAGGGGCAACAGGTTCAGCTTGCAGTGGATCGTAATGGCACCACTGTTGCTGTGGTTCTGTAGCACATAAAAGGTACACAAGGAAAACAACAAAAAGTCTGAGTTTTAGTTAATACTGTACTTCAACTTCTACAAACCACTTTTTAAATCCTAGCATCTATACTTCTGCTTCAGAGAATGAATGTGAATACTTTTGACACCTCTTCAAATGTCTGTGTGGACAGCATCCTTTCAACAACAGTGAGGTGCTTCCCAAATAACAAACCCTGGATCACCAGTGACCTGAAAAAAAACTTGTCAAAAAAGAAAGCCTTCCGGAATTGAGACTGAGTTATTGGTGACAACACAAAAACAACTAAAAACACAAATTAAGAAGTTGTAAAAAGAACTACAGGAAATAGAAAGTCAGCTCCAGCAGAACAACGTGAGTAGTGTGTGTGGTCTGGAATGAAAAAGATAACCAGCTTCAAGTTAAAGGGGGATCAGACTATTG
Organism: Atherinomorus stipes; assembly: GCA_023101725.1. Lineage (NCBI taxonomy): Eukaryota > Metazoa > Chordata > Actinopteri > Atheriniformes > Atherinidae > Atherinomorus > Atherinomorus stipes. The sequence goes on along the minus strand of JALJCO010002819.1, from coordinate 45,511 downwards.
TAGGCCTGGACAGAACTAATGAACTGAACATGTTCTTCAATAGGTTCAGTTCACCCCCTGCCCCCAGCCCAATAGACCACACACACTTCATGAGCCCTCAGCTTTCCTGTCACACTTCCATTCACACACTGCCTCATCCTCCTCCACATCAGGACATCCTAAGACCTCCTCTGCCTTCACCTCCAGTGTGTCCGTCTCCTGCAGTCAGATCAAGAAACAACTAGAGAAACTGAACTGAAACAAGGCTGCAGGTCTAGATGATGCCAGTCCCAGAGTTCTGAAGACCTACTTGGAATAACTGTCAGATTCTTCAACACGTTTTCAACACAGCCTTACCCCGGTTTTCTACCAGGAATGGCAGGTTCACGAATGGAGCTTAATTTTTGAGAAAAAATTTGGCGGCTATCTCAACAGTTGGAAGTCTTTTCCACCAGCACCAGTGCACCGAATGGGCAGCACATGAATTGGCTTGTGCAGCAATCATTTTGCCGTCATGTCTAATTTCTGCACTTGCTGCAGCCAAATTTGTAGCATATGGCAGGAAGTGGGATGTAATAAGTAGAGAATTCAGTCCATTTCCAAAGAAAAACTTCTTTCAAAATAAACAGCTGGACCAAGCAATGATATGTGGGTCAATCTGCATGTAAGCAGGAGATGAAGACACATTGTGGATGAAGTGGGGAAGCCAGGGTATCATGTGGGATTGGATCGTATTTCATTCCAGGTGCACACATGAGAAACAAGGAGGATCTGGCATTAATACATCTAAGCACATGCACAAGATAAAAAGGAGGCGTCGGTTAAATATGGGTGACATGAGGACTTTGTAGCGTAGAGCTTCGGTTCCAATGGAACTGCATAGGCGCCTGACCGGATTTGCAATTCATAAGTGCAAAAATTTGTTCTATTCGTATTTGGTGAGTAGCAGGACTTAGAAAAAGTTCTTGTGCTGTGGAAAACATACTGTCTTGTTCCAGTGCTTAAAGGTGTCAAAACCTAGTGTTGTACATACACAATCCTTCTTAAATTATCTTCAAATGAATTTTTAATTAAAGTTGGGTGGGACGAAAATTTAATGAGCTAATTTTAACCTCTTTTTATCCCCAACTTTTGTTTGTCGCGAGAATACGCACGAGAGTTAGACCTGTTTGTAAGCGCGTTCACGAGGCAAACGTCAAAGCCAAAACAAAGTTTTATCAGGACAGACCAAGTGAAGGAAAATGATGTCCCAACAGAGAAAAACGTGATAAAAACATAACGGCAGGGTTGATGGAGAGGATCCGTGGAGTAAAAGGGCTGGACTCTGATGAATATAAGGAGGACCAGGTACCAACCTACCCCAATCAGCAGGAACCCAGTTATCATAATCACCAATAAGTAGGTATCCTCCACGTCCTCCACGGAGAGGTTGGAGAGGCATAAGACCCTCCAGTTCTTCCAGGAATCCATGATATACCCTGCCGGACTGGTTCCGTCTGGACAAGATGCTGCCCCCGCACCTTGTCTCATGGTGGAAAAAATTTTATCCACGTTGTTGAAAGCCCAGCTGACCAAATCCATGGTGTAATTTAGGTTAATGAAGAAAAATGCAGAGAGAGTCTCCGAGATCCGACAGACAAAGTAGCAGGGTAGCAGAGGGGAGGAGAGAAGAGAGAAGCGTCTGCACTCACCAAGAGCCGGAAGAAGAAATATTCCTGGCAAAAATTTCCTTCCCCTTTAAAAGGATTCCACTTGAAGAATCACCTTAGTCTTAGATTAGCTCCAATCATCATTCTTGAAACTGGTTTAGTTTAATCCAGAATAGGCTAAAACTTTGACTTATTCAAGCCAAGTCTGCACGTGACTTTGAGTTAAGTCAGCTTAGTCAGGGAGTAGCCTTAAAACCTGTCCCTGAAACCAGACCCGTGTCTTTTCACATGCAGGTTAGACACCTTTTGAATTCATGTTTCTTGCTTATTTTCTAGTTCATGCACAGAATGAAGCACCGTAATTCATTATTAATTATAAGACAGCCCTTTTTCAAGGTCAGATTTTCTTTTTTTAAAAGTTGATCAATTTGACTCAAAAGCACCAACAATAATCAGATTGTCTTATTTTTATGGCCCTAATTTTAAAATATTGTCCTGTTTTATTTGATTAATTTGAAAAAGATGGTAATTTCTGGTGCATTCACAGTGACAGATAACGTGATGACAGGAGCTTCTTTTACAATCTTAAAACAATTCAAAGAATCCTTTTATGGGTTTTTTTTCATCATGAACACCATAAGTCATATGATTTGTAATGATGATTTATGATTATGATTTATCTACATTGTGTCAGGCAGAAGCAGAAGTTGGATGCAACTGCAGATGAGTTTGAGATCTTAATTCACAACTAGAAAAGCACTCGGAGAGCGCAGAACTTATTGGGTTTGTTCTTGGGCTGAAGCACACAGCTGGTGAAAATTTCAGATCAATCCGTCCACTACTTTTTCTGTAAAGTTGCTGACAGACAGACAGACCAACCAATGCTACTGAAAACATTACCTCCTTCGCAGAGGTAACTAGTTGAATCAAAGACTACAACACACTGAGGAAAAGATAGCAATGGGTTACATAGGAGAAAAAACAGGTGTGACTAATGAAGGTAACGATGATCAGGTGGAATCCTTAAAAGAACAGAGGGAATTGTAGAGAGAACCGGTAATCAGTAGGCAGGTGACGATGAACGTAGAGGTAAAGGAGGAGCAGGTATCACACACACACACACACACGTCAAAGGCTACGTTCACACTGCAGGTAAATGCGACCTGAATCCGATCTTTTCGCTCAAATGTGACCCATATCCGATCTGCCTCTGACTGTGTGAACAGCGCAAGTCGCATTGAATCTGACATTTCTGGATCGGATTCAGGCCACTTTCAAATGTGGTACTAAATCGGATACATATCCGATCTGTGTTGAAGCGACTGCAGTCTGTACGGGCATGTCGCATTTTATCCGACCTCTTCTCTGAGATCGAGACGGACGTCCTTATTTCTGCACCAGATGAGACAGAAACGGAATGTAAACAATGGACTGAACAGTTAAATCGTATTTTTCTGGCTCTGATTGAACGTCAACCTGGAAACTAATGAAAGTGTTTGGGGAAACTTTTTTGTGGTCCAGCAACTCTGTGTGAAGGTGAGTGAGACGGTGTGCACGCACAAGGGAAACGCGTCGCTGTGGATGAGGCCAGAAGAGGAAAGGTGTGTGTGAAATGTGTCTGGCTTAGAAAGGCACGTTCACCGCAGCAGGTAGAGAGAAGAACCGCAGTGATAAATGTGCAGAATTAAAATAAAGCCGCTTCTCTCCAGCATAACGCCCCCCTCGTGCGCGCTCAGTAGGCTAATCAGCTGATCACTGTGATATATGAGTTTATTTCTACCGCAGCTGAAGTGCTTGGTGACATCATATCTGTGAAGAGATATAATTCCCTCAGAACATCTGATCCGAAACATCCTCATCCACCATCCTGCTCCGACACTGCATCCACACACTCCTACACATATAGCAGCAACTGTTCAACACACAGACGTCATCACAAATGCGTTTGTCTTCTTTCTCCGTCGTCACAAAACCCGCTCATACATTTGCCGACTGCCGCCACAAATTGCTTTCAACGTGAGTCCGCAATGCCGGTAACCTCCATGTTTGTTTGCATTGGTTTCCATGACCACCGTTATGTGCGTGATGTCATTCATGTTTAACTGAGCATGCGTGTCACTTCAGAAGCATGAGCTGTTCATATTGCAGTCGTCGACAGGCCACATTTAGAAATGTAGTGTGAACACTCACACAAAAAGATCGGATCTGACAAAAAAAATTGGAATTGAGCATTAAGACCTGCAGTGTGAACGTAGCCTAAGACCCTCGATTTTTGTTCGGTTAAAAAACCAGGAACCAGCTCTCCAGTAACGGGGTGCTAAGCTGGTGGCGGGAAACACTTGTCTGGACAACTCACTGCCATCGTTATATGGGGCCTGCCCTGCTTCAGCTAGTGTAACCTCAGGGGAACAACCTGCCCTGGGTCATACATTCTAGCCGCACCCACTGGTCGACAGCTGTCTCCCTAAACATCTTACGCACTTGTTCCAATCCAGACAATTTTAATACTCAGAAACAGTATTGAGTATTAGGGCATGTTTGTTGGGCTAGACCAACCCTTCAGGGCTTATAAGATGTTCAACATTGCAAGCTAAGAACCTTATAGGTGAAATAGTGACCAATTATATTCATGCAGGTCAAATTTATTGAAGCTTTGGCACGGGGAAGGGGAAAAACAGCTCAGCTCAATCAAAAAACATAATTTGACAGTTCATTTGGCCATCAGTCAGGTAAAAATATAACACATGTAGATAGAGCTGCAGCTTCAATGGTAAATCTCCCAGAAAATAGATCTGAGGCTAGGATTTCTCTCATTCTCTCTCACTCTCTGAATCATAGATGCAGGCCCTCACGACAATTCCAAATATTTAGCTTCTTGGGTTGTGAGAGACCCGATGCCTGGCGTTCGTCCTTTATCTCACCCAGAGTGGTAAACAGTTCTGGGGTTGACCTTGAGGATTTTGCTATAATAGCACTTGGTGAAAAAGCAGCAGATAGCCAGGTTAGAGTGGAGTCCTGGCTTCTTTAGGACAAGCATTATAATCCAACCAAAGTATACCACTGCGAAAAACCTTTTCTGGACCTGTCATTAGATCCGAGAACGATCAAATCCACAGATTGGAGCGAACTGGTGTCAGAAATCCAACACTGACCTCGGTGTAATCCAAAAATCCCTCTTTCAGATGAGAGTTATCCCAAAAGATAATTAATCCACAGATTTGTGAGAAACGGTGTAAAAAAATCCCAATCTGAATTTGCTGTAATCCCCAAATTTCCATTTTGAAGAGAAAAGCTCACCAGGGAGGCGTCCAGGAGGCATCCTAACCAAATGCCCAAGCCACCTCATCTGGCTCCTCTCTATACGGAGGAGCAGCGGCTCTACTTTGAGTCCCTCCCCGGATGACCGAGCTCCTCAACCTATCTTTAAGGGAGAGCCTGACCACCCTGCGGAGGAAACTCATTTCGGCCGCTTGTACCCGCGATCTCGTTCTTTCGGTCATGACCCACAGCTCATGGCCATAGGTGAGGGTAGGAACGTAGATGGACCGGTACAGTAAATCGAGAGCTTCGCCTTCTGGCTCAGCTCCTTCTTCACCACGACGGACCGATGCAGTGTCCGCATCACTGCAGACGCCTCACCGATCCGTCTGTACATCTCCCGCTCCTTTTTTCCCTCACTCGTGAACAAGACCCCAAGATACTTAAACTCCTCCACCTGGGGCAGGACCTCACTCCCGACCCGGAGGGAACACTCCACCTTTTTCCAGGCGAGGACCATGGTCTCGGATTTGGAGGTGCTGATTCTCATCCCGGCTGCGTCACACTCGGCTGCAAATCGCCCCAGCGAGTGCTGCAGATCACGGCCCGATGACGGCAACAGAACCACGTCATCTGTAAACAGCAGAGACCCGATCCTGAGGCCACCAAACCGGATACCCTCAACACCTTGGCTGCGCCTAGAATTCCTGTCCATAAAGGTTATGAACAGGATCGGCGACAAAGGGCAGCCTTGGCGGAGTCCAACTCTCACCGGGAATGGATCCGACCTACAGCCGGAAATATGGACCAAGCTCTGGCACCGGTCGTACAGGGACCGGACAGCTCAAACAAGGGGCACCCCCCACAGGAATCCCCGGGGGGACACGATCGAACGCCTTCTCCAAGTCCACAAAGCACATGTAGACTGATTGGGCAAACTCCCATGCCCCCTCCAGGATCCCGAAGAGGGTGTAGAGCTGGTCCACTGGTCCACTGTTCCACGACCAGGACGAAAACCACACTGCTCCTCCTCAATCCGAGGTTCGACTATCCAACGGACCCTCCTCTCCAGTACCCCTGAATAGACTTTACCAGGGAGGCTGAGAAGTGTGATCCCCCAGAAGTTGGAACACACCCTCCGATCCCCCTTTTTGAAGAGGGGGACCACCACCCCAGTCTGCCAGTCCAGAGGCACTGCCCCCGATGTCCACGCGATGCTGCAGAGGCGTGTCAGCCAAGACAGCCCCACAGCATCCAGAACCTTAAGAAACTCCGGGCGGATCTCATCCACCCCAGGGGTCCGGCCACAGAACACACACATATATACATATATACATTTATATATATAAATAAAAGAGTTTTTCACAAAAGTGTAATGGAAACACTTTTTTCGCATTTACATACCATCAGGTGAGACCAGAAACCAAAAACCAGTTATTCCATCTTCATTATATCTTTATCAAGCATTAACTTTGGAAATCAGAGTGGTGTGGGAAGTTTTACCAGTCACAAAGTTCATATGTGCAATCTGCTGATATGGTTTAAGTTCTACATATTTTAGTAGCGACTGGCCATGAGTCACTTTTGTACCACATGATTTGATCATCTTGTTCCATGCTCTAAACCCCCATTAATTCATTGGTTCTCCTTGTCAAAGGAACAGCTCAATTACCATCTGTGACTGTTGAGTGAGGTCCTCAGGTGTTGCTAGACTGAGTGTCTTAGGATCAGGAAGCTTGCAATAGGACTCAGCCACCTCCTAAGATGAAGAGGATTAGAGAAGAAGTCTCGATTTAATTAATCAATTCATCCAAACTGCCATTTCTTTTGCATCATCCTTGATTATAACCAGTAAAACCCATGAATCAGATTCATATATCTATAAATCCCCCAAATATATTGTCTTTTAATGTTATATTTTTATGCTCTTTCTTCCTGTATTTTGAATTTTCTTTACCATTTTTTTTATAAATCTGTTTATTGAACATTTTAATTAAACAAATACAAATCACAGATTCAGTAAATATACAGAATAGATTCAAACCCTTGTGCCCTTACCCTGTATCCTACACAGATAAATATACAAGCAAACAAGCAGGTAATAAAACAAAAAAAAAAAAGAAAGAAAATTGTTTTACTGTAAATTAGGTAAAATTGAGAAAAAGAAAGGAAAAAAAGGGGGTTGAAAAAAAGAAAGAAAAAAAAGATGGTGGTTGAAGTAACTTGTTTTCACCTAGATATGCAAGTACAGTCTATCTTTCCCAACTTTTCACATCAGTGATGCTGTTGAAATAGGTAAGAAAGGGCGTCCAGACTTGGTGAAATTTGTTCCTGTTACCTTTCAGAGTGAATTTTATCTTCTTCAATGCAAGGTGAGACATAACATCTCTGACCCACCTGACATGAGATGGAGGTTTAGAACAAATTTTCTTTACCATTTTTCACTCTAAATTCTGTTTTGCTGTAGAGCAGCCTACTATTAGGCCAATATTTTGTGTATATACCTCACCACTGATTGCCTTCACATTTTGATTTAGATCATGAAATTTATTATTACCTCTTTGATGCTGTAGTCTGTAATATCCACCAACTGATTCCCCCATCTGGTAACAGCAAAGAAATCCGTCCTCAAAAGGATGTCCTGAACTGAGAAGATGCCCAGGTTTTGAATCTACACATAAAGTAAAAATATATTGGTAATATATTTATACAGCACTGTATATCACAAATAACACACTTAAAACCTTTATTGTAGATGCAAAGTATGTTTAGTGCTGTCTAACACATCTCCGAGAGCCGTTCATTCCCTTTTTTATAGTTTCTTTGTTTCTACATATACAGTTGTGCTTAAAAGTTTAGATACCCTCCCATTAAAGAAAAGGCTAAATTCATAACAGTAGTTCAGTTAAAGAAACTAGAAAAAGTAATAAATGAAAAATTTACAAATTATAATTCAGTGAAATTAAATATTTATTTTGAATTGTGGTTAAAAAAAATAATCATAAAAAAAAAAAACTGTCCTAGACAAATTAGAGCACCTTGCTCATGAACAATGGGCCAGAATACCTGTCAACAGGTGCAGAAGTCTTATTGAACATTACAGAAAACACTTGATTGCAATGACTGCCTTAAAGTTTTGCTCAACAAAATTTAGGAGCCCCATCATGATTGTTTTTAATACAGGGAGTGCAGAATTATTTAGCCAAATGAGTATTTTGACCACATCATCCTCTTTATGCATGTTGTCTTACTCCAAGCTGTATAGGCCAAAAGCCTACTGCCAATTAAGCATATCAGGTGATTTGCATCTCTGTAACGAGAAGGGGTGTGGTCTAATGACATCAACACCCTATATCAGGTGGCCTGCTGAGGCACCACAATAGGGGATTATCACGCTTACCGGAAGTTCACGGATTTTGGACACTTCCTCTTCCGGGCCATGTTAACGACAGTCGTTCCTGCTCTGTTATACTGTTTAAATCGGATAAACTCCAAACATACTTAAGTTTTCATTACAGACCGAAGTGATTCTGGATCAAAAGCTGGATCAAAGCGATCGATTCGCAAGGTTGCACGTTTGTCTGTAGTGGATGTGGTAAAACTACTCCTGGAAGTGATGATATAACTTATTGTATGCTGAGAAATTTGAGTGCAACTAGCAAGATTGTGCTGCTGAACTTGTATAATAAAGTGTGGGCAGACGGTGTGCTACCAGAGCAATGGAAGGAGGCAATTGTGGTACCAATATGTAAGCCAGGAAAGGATCCCTGCGCTGCGGAAAGCTATAGGCCTACAGCCTTGACGTCTCATGTGGGGAAAGTGATGGAGAGAATGATAAATGATATCTTATGGCTTATGTACTTTTTGGAGAGCAAAGGTATTTTGAAGGGTTATCAATATGGATTTAGGGGAGGAAGGAGTACAGTGGACCCCTGTCTAATTCTGGAACATGATATCAGGAAGTTGCAGGTGAATAAGGAGTGTGTTGTGGCAGTCTTCTTTGATGTGGAGAAAGCGTATGACATGATGTGGCGAGAAGGTTTGTTTATATGGCTGTACCAGATGGGTGTACGGGGGGAGAATGTTGAGGTGGGTGGAGAGTTTCCTGTCGGGTAGGTATATTTCAGTTAGAGTTGGGTCAGAAGTTAGCTCCAAGTATAGGGTAGAAAATGGCACACCTCAGGGCAGTATAGTGAGCCCAGTTCTCTTTTCCATTATGATAAATGAGATTTTTTGTAATGTTGAAGCCTCGATAGGCGTATCGCTTTTCGCAGACGATGGAGTGATGTGGAAAAGAGGTAGGAATGTTAAGTTCATAACCAAAATGTTGCAACAGGCCATTCACATGGTGGAAGCGTGGACGCTTAAGTGGGGCTTTCGTTTTTCGGTTAAGACGAAAGTTGTGTTTTTTACCCGGAAAAGAGTAGGGGACGATATTCACCTTACTTTGTATGGACAGAAGCTGGAGAGGGTGTCTGAGTTTAAATATTTGGGGCTGTGGTTTGATAGCCGGTTGACTTGGAGTGTGCATATTGATAAAGTGGTGGCGAAGTATAAAAGAGTTGTGAATGTGATGAGATGTCTTAGGGGGCGGGATTGGGGAGCTAGTAGGTCCTGTCTAAAACTGATATATGTGTCATTGGTTAGGTCTGTTTTAGATTTTGGCTGTGTGGCGTATGGGTCAGCCTCTAGAAGTAACCTTGTGAAGTTGGATAGGGTTCAGTATCAAGCTTTGAGGATCTGCTGTGGGGCAATAAAGTCTACCCCAGTAGCTGCTCTCCAGGTGGAGGCAGGGGACATGCCGCTGAAGTATAGAAGGATGCGGCAGGCAGTGTCTTATTGGGCAAGCCTGTGTGGGCATGGAGAGGATCACCCTGGGGCTGGGATGCTGAAACTGTGTCAAGAAAAGGAGAAGGTCCAGTTGAACAGCTTTGGGTGGGTTATAGATAAGATAACTCGGGATGTTGGGGTGAATCGGTTACTGCTGAGCCCTACGATGCCCCTGCCGGTTGTCCCTCTGTGGATGGGGCAAGAACCTGATGTAGACATGAATCTGTTGGCTAAGGGAGGTTGTAATGGGAATAGTGCGTCTGGGTATATCCATGGCAAGTATGGTGATCACTTGACAGTGTATACGGATGCGTCATGGATGGAGGATGGGAGGGTGGGTATTGGTTGTGTTATCCCAGATCTGAATGTGATCATCAGTAAAAGGACTTGTGATCGACTAACGGTCTACGCAGGAGAGTTACTTGCATTGTTGGTGGCGTTACACTGGGTGGAGGAAAGTGATAATAAAAAGGTAATGGTGGCATCAGATTCTAGCGGCGCACTGTATAGTATTAGGAACATTAAGTCTGATTCTAGAATGGACATTGTGCTGGAGATATTTCAAACACTTTATAGGTTGAGAGCAATGGGGGCAGAGATGGTGTTGGTGTGGGTGCCAGCCCTTGTAGAAGTGGAAGGTAATGAGCTGGCAGATAAATATGCAAAGAAGGGAGCAGGTAAGGCAGCTGTGGACTTCCCAGTGAAATACAGTAAGGCTGAAGTGAAGAGTATTGGCACAGGAGCCTTGAAACAAGCTTGGCAGCGAGATTGGGATGGGAGTCCAAATGGTAGGTTTTATTACTCTATTCAGGAGAAAGTGGGAGGAGGGGGACTGGGAGTGGGTCTCACTAGGAGAGAGGAGGGTCTTTTAACAAGGATGAGGTTTGGACATACTGGCCTAAACAACACCCTGAAAATAATTGGTAGACATCTGACTGGGGAGTGTGAGCACTGTGGAGAGATGGAAACAGTTGAACATGTTCTTATTCATTGTTCAAAGTATTGTCTAGAGAGGAGAGAGCTTAAGGCCCGGATGAAGGAAAACGGGTTTTCATTTCATGTCAGTGCTGTCTTAAAGGGTTGCGTGAGTGGGAGAATAGGGAAGGCTGTGCTTAAATTTCTAAGAAAAACGGGTCTGAGTCGCCGTATTTAACCTTCATAAGGAGAAGCGTCTGAGGCTATGGGCCATCCCGGCCCACACTCCCCTCCGGAAGGTGGCGGTAATGCACCTTACGTTGGTTGCCAACCGCCATAAAACGTCATAAGAAGAAGAATAGAGCCGACAAACAAGTTTGTTCCGCCATGCTAACAAACAGTTAGCTAATTAGCTTCTCAACTCCGAAGCTACAGTCGTGCAGTCTTTACTTCTAGTGTGTAGTGGAGGGTTACCTGCCTTCCAATGGACAGATAGAAACCCCACGTGGGATACGCTATTTGCAATGTGACGTAGAACTGCAAGGCTGTTCCCGATACGCTCTTTTCTTCGTATTGTTTCTCTAAAGAGAAAGCACAGCCGACTGAGGGGAACGCAACGCTAGCAAGCAGGCATGTGTAAGTAAACAAGGGGAAACGGTTAAACGGGTTTTCAGTGGAAGGAGGCCTTTAACTTACATAATAAGTGAGGTTGAAGGTTGGAAAGCTGCTGTCTGGTTGGTCCCAGGAAGAGTAAGAGGATTCAGCTTTGATTTCAAAACTAAGGGGTTTTGGTTCTCTGTCAACAGATGGAGAGGAAAGGAAAAAAAGTATTGACCATATAAAGTCAAATATACCTTATTCAGAAAATGTTTTTTTTTTCTTTTTTTTTTTAAACCAGCTAAACCTTTTTTTTTTTTAGGAAGAAACTGAGCTGAGGTTCTCTCCATGTGAACAATAAAAAACACACCTGGTGAACAGAAGGTCAGTTTGGTATCTCAGAGGGAGATAGATGCCATTGGAGTTGTCATCTGGGTTTCTTTCTTCTCCTTCACTGATTAAACAGAAATGTTGAAAACACGTTAAATAAGACTGATACTTATAACTTTTTTGGGTTTAGTTTCAACTCTAAAATATACTGAGTTATAAAATGTACCAGAAACCTGCCAACCAGTCTACAACTGAGGTCTGCCCCAATAATAGCCCCCTTTTATTTTTAGTTGATGCATTTATGCTCCATCTTTACTGTTTTAAGAGTGTTTGTGGTTCACTATCAGTCTAGTGTGGTGCCCAAGTCCAGTCCTCAAGCGCTACTTTCCTGCACATTTTGGTTGCATCCCTTCTCCAACACACCTGAATCAAATGAATGGCTCGTTACCAGGCCTCTGCAGAGCTGAATGACATGCGCATGAGATAATTATTCATTTGATTCAGGTGTGTAGGGAGGGTATGTTCTAAAAGTTGCAGGATAGTAGCTCTCAAGGACCGGACTTGGGCCGGTGTAGTGCTTCTACCGGGACAAGTTTGCCTTGGGCAGTGTTTCTCAACTCCAGCCCTCATTGCCCTCTGCCTTACATGTCTTAGATGTGTCCTACTCCAACATACCTTATCCAGATGAATGAACTTCCTCATCAGGTTCTTTGCAAACCTACTAACGGGTCATTCATTTAATTCAGGTGTGTGAAAGAAGAGTTGCCTCCCAGAAATGCTTGGCAGTGGGTCCTGAGGACTGAAGATGAGAAACACTGGCATTGGGTGACATTGGACTAACTGAGAAACACTGACACCTCCATTACATTGTGATGGTTATTCTTCATCATCACATCACAAAAAAGACAACCGAGAGAACAAATGTGACCCATTACTATAATTATCTTTACATTATTATTATATTATATGTTTCTCTTCATGTATGAGGGGGTTCTCTTCAGGTACTCTGGCTTCCTCCCACTGCCCATAGACATGCATGTTAGCTATATCGATCGCTCTAAATTGTCCTTATGAGTAAATGTAAGCGTGTGTGCCTGTTTGTGTCTCTATGTTGGCCCTGCGATAGACTGGCGACCTGTCCACGGTGTACCCTGCTTCTCACCTGATTATTGCTGGGACAATGTCCCGTGACCCTGAATTGGACAAGCAATACAGAAAATGAATAAATCATTGTTACTGTTATTATTATTATTATAACTATCATTATTCATTTTTATAGTAGTCAACTATACTTTAGTCAGCACAGTATCTCAGTTTGGGTGAAGGCTGTTTAGAATCATGGCTGAGGCAGTACAGTCATGTTTTTCTGTGTGATCCAGAATATTTGTGCTTGAGAATGAGTAACTTCCTATTACCAGGGGGTGGGGCTGTTGCATAAAAAAATCTGGACATGTAGCTGCTGACAAGTAGGATTCAGATATTTAGGGTAAAAACTTCACTGGGCTCATCAAATCCAAAAAGACGACATCCAGGCTTAATACGTTGCACAAAAAGCAAGCCAGAATGATCAGACATGGACTCGTGGTGAAACTTATCCTGGAGAAGTGTGCACTCGCAGCATTCTCAGTAGACCCTTGCGATCTATCACAGAATCACTGATCTACCATATCAACAAGAGTGTAATGCGTTTTTGAATTTGAGGTTTTCTTAAGCTGCAAGTCCTAATCAGCAACATCCAAACAAATAAAAGTTTGAAATATACTGATTTGCATATTATTTATCTATACAATATGTAAATTGCACCTTTTAGGTGGAATTGCTGAAATACAAGAACTTTTTCCGGATATTTTAATTTTTTGGGTAGCACCTGTGTGTGTGTGTGTGTGTGTGTGTGTGTATATGTGCGTGCACACATATTAGATAGAATAAAAGAAAATAAACAGATGGAGGAAAAATGTAAGAGACCTGTTATATACAGAGAAAAAAAAAATTGAGCAATCAGACAAGGAAATGTTATTTATCTTGATTATATTAGGCCAAATTGATTCATATGCCATGAGGAATGGTCCAGAAATAGAGTATGTGCTGCTGAGTAACTGCAGTTAAAGACAGGTGACTATTAATCAGACACAGCTGTCCCTCATCTGCACACTGCTCCTCTTACCTTCCTCAGCCAAACTGCTTTACCAAAGATCAGTTTTATATCCCACAAAATATTGATAAACAGAATTTCAAAAGCATCACAGCAATATAAAATTTGTCTCACAATCACAACAAATTTATTTGATGGTAAATTCTTCACACCAGAACACATAGCTATTACTGTCGTTACTGGGGTTTCCAGTTATACTAACTGCTCAAAGCGCTTTACACTACATATCACATTCACCCAGTCACACACACACACATTCAAACCCCAATAGACACATCGGGAGGCAACTTGGGGTTCAGTGTCTAGGGAAGCCTGGAATCGATCCCCCAACCCTCTGGCTGAAAGACGACTGCTCTTCCACCTGAGCTAAAGTTATGTTTTCCATTAAATTTTTGCCAGTGTTTTGACAAGGATGTGTCAAGATATTTACCAACACAAAGCTAGAGTCACACTCATTGGTGTTTTAGCATTATATCTTTTGAGGCCCACCATAAATTGACTTGCCCTGCCCAGCATCGTGGTCCTGGCGCTGTGCCTGGTTAACTATATATTACATTCTGTTTGAAAACAGACTTCATGTAAATAATAAGAAGCTTTATGAAACATTATATTTTGGCTGAAAAATTCACTTAGAGGCCTCTGTTAGAAAACAATTAATTAATGATATTCACTTGTCTGTGTGTCCCAAAAATCCCTGATGCCCAGACTGTTTTGTTTCTGTTGTTTATATCGATTTATTTAGTCTGTGTATATTACAGCGTACAGCGTGCACACTGAAACTGTTTGGAAATGCATCACACTATTCCAGGACAGAGTAAAAGAGAATAGCATAGACAAATGGCTTGCTGGTGGGCCCTGTCTTATGTGGTCTCCACCCAAACTACCTACTTGAACCTGTCTATGGGTAGTTGAGCATTATTATTATTGGTAGTAGTAGTAGTAGTGGTAGTAGTATTAATTATTGGTATTATTATTATTATTATTATTGATATTTTTGGGGGAGTGGGTAGCATAGTGGTAACATCGCGGGCCTTGGCGTGTCAGACCCGGGTTCGAGTCCCCGATACAACACCCAGGTGAACCACCGTGAACCCCTGAGCAAGGTCCTTAAAGGTAGCGTCCAAAGTTTCCCCCCTGAAAATAAACGTTATGCTTGTGCAAGTGAAATTCGTCTCAAACCACACCTTTGGGCCTCTACTGGCGTGCAGTGGTGAATTTGAATGCAACTCCCTCTCCCCCTGCCTGTAATTTGCTCTTTAATTGGTTATGGTCTGGTCGGGACGTTTCTGGGAGATTCCTGTTTATATCTCCAGCCAATGTGGAGCTAAGAGCATGACGCTGTGTGGGAATAAGCTCATGATTGGAGCAGAAGCCAGACATTCGAACTCTCGAAGGGAAAAAAAAGAGAGAAAAACAGCAGATGCACCAAAGAAAGGTTAGAGCTTTAGATGGTGCACGTTGGAAAACCAGGGTTAATATATTTGTTTGGCTTTTACCCGCTTCTGAGCGCTGAGGGAGAGGCTTGAAGTTGAATAGGCTGAAGAACGAGGTAGCCAGTAGCCTGAGAGGAAGGGGCGCTCAGTTTGAATACTGTTTGCAAAAAGAAATGGTGGGAGGACTTCGGACTCTACCTTTAACTCTACCCCCACCAATTAGTCCCCAGGCGCTTTAAGTACTGTAGCAGCCCACTGCTCTAAGGTTCAACCTGAGATGGGTTAAATGCAGAGAAAGAATTTCCTAATTGGCTCACTAATTGGGATTAATAAGGTAGCCTATATCGTTTTTTATTATTATTCTCAGGAAACATGCAATCTCCTTACATTGCTATGGAGATGACTGCCAGATCTGGGACACGTAAGTATGAGCATATTGCAATTTCATCTTCTCTTCACCGGCTGCCCATGCACTTTAGGATCCATTTTAAATTACTTTTATTTTAAAGTGTTTGTGTGGTGTTGCTCCCCCAGACCTCTCTGAGCTGCTCCACTATATTCCATCTCGGTCTCTCAGGTTGGTTTACCAACTCCTCCTGAGTGTACTTAGAACAAGTCAAAATCTCAGAGGGGACTGGGCCTTTGCAGTGGCAGTACCCAAACTATGGAACGGGCTGCGATTACACAGGCTTCCTCTGTATCTGGTTTTAAATCCCATCTTAAAACTTGTTTGTTTACTTTGGCCTTTGGAATGGCATGATTTGTTGAAATTTGATTAATCTTAAAGCCAGAGTTGGTAATCCGGCTCAGAAACACTTTTTGTTATGCTGGGTGAAATGGTCCTTCTATCCTGACAGTATCAATATATCATGTATTCATAAAAAGAAAGGAAAAAAGTCAGACCTCTGTGAGAGCTGCAGTTCTTTAAAAACTCTGACCAACCCCTGCCATTCTCACCGAAAGGCAGGAATTTGCAACATATAGAAAGAACGAATCAATGCCTCAATGTCTCCACTCTGTCCCTCCCCTCTCTCCATTCCTCACGTGACCCCCCATGTGCGCCGCTCACTTTAAACAAATATAGCTAACGGACTGCTAACTGCTGCTGCACCAAAAAAACAAGCCAAACCAAAACAACAGATAAAGATTAAGTCTTGGAGGCATTGACGTTTGCAGTGTGGACTTTTTACACTGCAGAAGGAGTTGGAGGTGAGTGGATTAAAGCTGTAAAAACGTGGTTTGTCAGCTGTTTTGGATCAAGCTAACGAGCTATCCACTCGGCTGTTATTGTTAACCTGCTTGTAAAACATCGGCACATACGTCCCTGCACTCTGAAGGCGTGGTTTCCGACGTGGTTTCGTGGTGTGTTTTTCTAAACTGTTGCTTGTTCAAACTATTTTTCCAACATTGCCAACCTTAGCTTAATTTGTTTTATTTGACTATTTTAAATGTGATTTATATTAATTTCTATCACTTGCATTGTTTTAATTTTCTTTTTAAGATTTTACTCCATAATGTATCACTTTGGTCAACTTTGTTTTTAAAGTCTATAATAAAATTGCAGTATTATTAGTATTAGGCTATATTTCTATATTTCTTCTCCAAATTTAAAAATGGTTTATACCCACAAAGTGGGTCCATCCTTTTTAATCAAGCAGGTACCTGCTCCTTTGTGTTTTTGTTTTTCTAATTGTCTGTCACTTTCTTGTTACTCCACCTCCCATTTGTTTGTATAATGTCCCATATCCTGTCATGGGACATTTCATCAGAATGAAAAAAGAAAAGGGCATGTTTCCTCACCTGGTAGCTACTAAGGAGACCTGTACATGATCAAGGAAGATGGAGAGGCTGAACTCAAACTCGAGATGGAAAGTTATCTGGACACAAAGAAAAAAGATTGATTTAAAAAATTAAAAAATCAACACACCCACATTTTCACCTCATCAAGTTTTTTTTTTTTTTTTAAAAACCATTGACTGTGTGCTGTTTCAGTTAATTAGTCAACAAGTTGTACTAAGTTTGAATAAATACATCAACATGACTCAAAAAAGAGAAAGCTGGGTTGTTCATCTGATGCTGTCCACATATAGCATCAAAGATCATAGAGAAAATCTTCCCACCTGAGAGAAAGACTTGATAAACGGAGCGCTGATGTTACAGCTCCTCTGAGTGTCCGCTCTGTTTTCATTGTAGCACTCAATCTGAACATCTGATTGGTCCTGTGGAATGAGGTGCTGATGAGCCTAAAAGCCACCACAGACTCCATTAAACTGGTAAATGCTAATCAAAATACCTTGACTAGAAGGCTGGAGAAGAGCAGGTTTGAGGAGGTGGAGATGTGAATGGCAGCTCTGTGTGCATTCTCCCCCTGGTTCTCCAGTCTCACAAACACCACCATCTTCTTTCTACCAGTCTCCACAACAAACACTGGATCCTCATGTTCCACCTGACGGCTGCAGATTGAAGAGGTAACCTTTTCCCTGAAGCTACAAAACTGCCTTCAGGTGAAAAAAAAAAAAAAAAGAAAATTGACATTGTCAGTACTTCACAATGACACATACAACATCAACAGAACCTTATCAGAAGTAAAATGGTGCAAGATACCTTTAAAATTATTTGGTCTTATTTTTAAGGTCAATTCTTTCATAAATCAGAATATAAATAGTCCAGTTAAATGTCAAACAAGTGATCCCACAAATATCTTAATATCTTATACAAAGATAATCCCAATTCCTAAAAAGAAATGTTAAACAGAATGCAATGATTTCCAAATCTCATCAGCACATATTTTATTTTGTGTAAGTAGTGTCGTGATCTGTGGGGTTTCAGTTAGTTTTGTCTTAGTCCTGTCTTGTTTCCTTTTTATATTGTAGAGCTGTTTCCTTGTGTATTCTCTTTGATTTACTTCGTGTTCCCAAACCACCTGGTTTCATTTAGTAATCTGCACCACCTGTTTCAGTCTGTGTATATTTATACTTCCAGTTTTCAGTTGTTTACTGCCAGTTCCTCGACATAACTTCCCTTTGTCTCCTTAGTTTTGATCTTTATATAATAAACCTTTGTTTCTGCATCCTCCTCCTCCTCCTGCATTTGGGTCCTTCCACTCCACTGCACCGTGACAGATAGTTATCGGCTGAATCCAAAATCAACCCCTACACACTAAGGCCCAATCCCAATGTTCCCAAAATTTCAACTACTAGCCCTTACTCACTACCCCACCCTCAAATTGAAGCCACAAGCGACAGGGCTTTGTAGTCTTCCTTATGAATTTGGACACCACTTGCTGCATTTACGGTTAGGCACGTAAGTGACTGCGTAGTGACGTTTGCACATACGTGTCACCATAACAGCACACTCAGCAGCAACATGGGCTGTGTCTGAATATCCTCGCTACTCCCTAATCCCTCATTCACTACATAGGGCTGCTTTCACTACATAGCACTCCATCTAGTGCACTCGTTCTCCCTGCAATTCGGACACGAAGCTGACTAGTTTTTCCTCGCCGGAAATCATGTGATTACCAGCTGTCACCGTGGCAACCACGGCAGTACCCACGACGCAAGAAAACGTGTCATTCCAAATCAAATCCGTAATTTTTAAGTGAAGATATTTAATTATTTAATTATATTGTATTTAATTCCTTTTTTGTTGTTTTTTTGTCTTTCATTTTTGCCACGCAATGTGTCCAACACCTCGCGCTTTTCAGTGCTCCTGACCGCAATGCATTGTGGTCTATAGTGACCCATCTAGGGACCATCGAAACTCACTAGTTTTTAGAATGTATTGTGGGTAATTTTGAGTGCACCCTACAAAATGGCGTGATCCTTATGTACGGAATAGGGTGTACATTTGGAAACAGCCATGGAGTTCACAGCTGCAATCGTTTTGATTTTTTTTTTTTTTTCCCCATCATTCATCATGCTTCGGCTGATTAGTAAACAAAACAACCACATGGGGACGAAGTTGCCATTGATGACTGTTGTCTCTTTAACTGCTGAAAAGCCTTCACAAGCTTTTCATCAGCATTCTAGCCTTACTAGTATGGCTGGTCTGGCTAACGTTATGAACAAGTATGTAATCTGTACATATGAACGTTTTATAAGTTTTCTTCTCTGAGTCCTGTCGCTCTCCGTTGTTTGATTGTTGCTTGATTCAGTATGCACATGATGATGATGTAAATCTCTCTGAATTTCGTCTGGCCCTTCCTTGGCAAGTCAGCATCTGAAGTCCCTTGTTGTGAAGGGCTAGATTCATACCGCAAAGAGGAAAAGGGACAACACTACCCTCACAGGAACACTCAAAATTTAGTGGTAGGGCTAAAAAGTAGGACTCGGGGGTGTATAGGGGATTATCACGCTTACCGGATGTTGCCGGCTTTTGACACTTCCTCTTCCGGGCCATGTTAACGACAGCCGTTCCTGCTCTGTTATACTGTTTAAATCGGATAAACTCCAAACATATTTAAGTTTTCATTCTAGACTGAAGTGATACTGGATCAAAAGCTGGATCAAAGCGATCGATTTGCTGCGGTGAAGGGCCGAACTTTACAATAAAACACGTTTGTTTGTCCCCGGTGGGGCACAACACCGGCACTTCACAGCATGCTAGCATTAGCCAGCTAGCGTTTACTGACGTGCTTAACATTGTGCGTCTTAAAACACACAAACATCTGAAAATCGGGTCTGTACCCCCCCGTTTCCAGTGGAACAACTGGGGACTGCCAAGAAAGGAGACGCTTTCAGATGATTGTGTGTTTTCAGCCGCACAAAGTTAGGCACGCTATAGAGCTGGCTAATGCTAACCTGCTAACACGACTGCGCAGTTTGCCGGCCACAAACAAACGTGTGTCGTTTTATTATAAAGTTCGGTCCTTCATCGCGGCGAATCGGTCCTTTTAATCCACTTCTTCCTTAGCATCACTTCAGTCTGGAATGAAAACTTGGCATTGGCGTTTATCCGAATTACAAAGTTTAACAGAGTAGTAGCTGGCGGACTTTTGTTAGCAGGTTAGCATTAGCCAGCTCTATAACGTGCCTAACTTTGTGCGGCTGAAAACACACAAGCATCTGAAAGCGTCTCCTTTCTTGGCAGTCCCCAGTTGTTCCACTGGAAACGGGGGGGGGGGGTACAGACCCGATTTTCAGATGTTTGTGTGTTTTAAGACGCACAATGTTAAGCACGTCAGTAAACGCTAGCTGGCTAATGCTAGCATGCTGTGAAGTGCCGGTGTTGTGCCCCACCGGGGACAAACAAACGTGTTTTATTGTAAAGTTCGGCCCTTCACCGCAGCAAATCGATCGCTTTGATCCAGCTTTTGATCCAGTATCACTTCAGTCTAGAATGAAAACTTAAATATGTTTGGAGTTTATCCGATTTAAACAGTATAACAGAGCAGGAACGGCTGTCGTTAACATGGCCCGGAAGAGGAAGTGTCAAATGTTTCAACTTCCGGAAACCGGAACGCGGAAATTGATAATCCCCTATTGGGACGGGTCCTAACCCTTCACTATCAAGTGTCACATCACTCCCACCGAAGTCACACTCTCAGCTGTGAAGGGCGCTTTGATTGAAGATGGAGGTCATAAATGAGAAAGGAACGCCCTCTTCCCTCCACTGGAACAGGAATGCAGTCATCGCCGTGACAACACAAAGACCCCGAGTCAAATAAATCTGTCTGGAAATAATAACTCACTCATGTGTGAACAACCATGTTTAAATTTAAACAAATAACCACGATCCTGAATAAATAATATTATTATTAATAGTGTTATTAGTAGTAGTAGTAGTAGTATTATCATCATTATGCCAATAATGATAAAACACCATTCTTTGGATTATAATCCTCTTTCCCTGCTAAAACATTCCCTTCCATGAGTGCCAGTGGTTTGAGGGATACCTGCAGCACACCTGTCATCACTCAATTTAATTTATGGACATAAATGCTAGGATTTGTTTGTATGTGTGCATTACTTGGGTTGTTTCTGATGAAAATTTAATGTCAATAGCTCTACTAGAAATATATTTTCTGTGGAAAAATGCTGATGTATTCAACACTTATTCCCCCACTGTACACCTTTGTGGCAAGGTACACAACAAAGGGCCAAGGCGGGATTTGATCCCCAGACTCCCAGGTGAGGGTCAAGCACACTGACCATTCAGCCAAGGGGATATCCCTGTGCCCAAATAGCCAGGGCGCATGATCACTCGGAGGCATAGTGACAGGACAGACCCCACACTGTCACACCTTCATTCAGACAGTAGTGTACGGTGTCAGGTTCTCAGCCAGATAGATGTATAAACGAATGCAGGCGTTGTTTAACAGCTCGTATACGGCAGTTTATGGGTCACAAGTGTCCAACACTTCCAACTTATTTCTGCATCTTTCCTTCTTGACAACTGACGGTGATTTAAACAACTATTCTCTAGTCTGTTAGCAGAGAGTCTGCTATGCACCATCATCTTGGAACATTCTTGTGCCCACCTGACCCCCGCAGCAAGTCACGTGACTGAAAACTATACAACATTTCAGATCTTTTGGTCTGGTAGTGACTTAGAACACCATAACTGTTATGGACCATGATGATCAATGACACCCGTTTTCATTTCTCCATGCATATCCTGGCTCCTGACACTGCATGGGATTGATTCACCAAGTCACATCATCACCGCTGTCGAACCCCATTGGTCAAGACCGAAACCGAAACCAATTCACTCCAGATACACCAGGAAGTTAAAGCCACCTGTCCTCCACAGAAGGGAGGCCACTGTTTGCTCAGAGCAGTCTGCCTCACTTGCTAGTTTTATTTGCTTGACTTTCCTTTCAGCACAGTAGTTTTTTTTTTTTTTTCTTTTTTTTTCTTTTTTACAATTTTTACAGTCACGGTACTTCATTATCAGCAGGGGTTGCTATCCTTGTAAAGAAAAAAAAATCCAAGGCGATCTCATATGGCAGATGAATAAGGTCACTAGTTGATTCTCATTATAAATATTTGTAATCTGAAATTCATCTTAATTTACATATATGGCTACAATAATGTAAAAAAACAAATGCTTGCTTGAACAAATCACCTCACAATTAGACCACCTCAAATTATTACGCTCCACCCGAAATACAATAATTGGAGGTGATTTGAACTTTGTCCCGGATGAATGTTTTGATAAATATCCTTCTCACTTTGTGTCAAGTTATCCTAACATAACAGCTTTAACACATTAACGGCAGAGAATACTCACTGAACAGTCTGGAGGTCGGTGTGACTGTAGAGGATGAGGTCAGGAATGCAGATATCCTCCTCACATCCATTCCAGAAGTTAAGCTACCAAAACAAACAGAAGTTATTACGTTCTTCTGGGCAATACTTGAGTTAAAAAACAAAAAACACACCAGTGAACGGCCACGGTCCAAAGAATAACCATACAAATGTTGGGTTTTTTTTTTAGTTTATTTTGGTCTATAAGTCAAGTTACACCAAAGTAAAGCTATCATGTACTGAAATGAACCAAAGAAGGTGTAGGCTGAAGCAGTTGCTTATGTAATGCCTACCCTATTATTATTACTATTAGAAATAATAATAATAACAATAATAATAATGCACACATTTTAGTTTGAATTAGTCTCTTTTATTATCAGTCACTTGGAGAAGCTGAGTTTTATTTTGTTATTGTGACCTCTTTTAGGAGCCAATTCCTTTTAATGTCCTTTATGTTTTTTAAGTTCAAGAAGGTTTTGGTTTTGTTTAGTTTATTTTTTGTTTTTTTTTTTTTGGGGGGGGGGGGGGGGGGGGGGGGGGGGTCAATTTTTTAAAAGTAAATACAGTGGAATACAGTAGAAGCACCCTTTTGAGCTAGTACAGCCATGAGTCTTCTTGAGAATGATGCAACAAGTTTTTCCACTCCTGGATTTGGGGATGTTCTGTCGTTCTTCCTTGCAGATCCTCTCCAGTTCTGTCAGGTTGGATGGTGAACGTTGGTGGACAGACATTTTCAGGTCTCTCCAGAGATCCTCAATGGGCTCTATGCACAACTCCACTACTTCCTGAATTTAGGGTAGCGCCT
This sequence comes from Atherinomorus stipes, assembly GCA_023101725.1. Lineage (NCBI taxonomy): Eukaryota > Metazoa > Chordata > Actinopteri > Atheriniformes > Atherinidae > Atherinomorus > Atherinomorus stipes. Next base: position 22,313 of record JALJCO010002819.1, on the reverse strand, counting down.
TTGTTTCCTGTCTTTCATTACTGGACGAACTGATTAATCCAGGTGTGCATGACCTCATGAACTGGCCAGACATACCTGGATTAATCAGTTCATCCAGTAATAAAAGACAGGAAACAAAGGAGCTACCTTAAGTTCAGGAAGTAGTGGAGTTGTACATAGAGCCCACAGGGACCAGTCAAGAATGGTCAGAGTTGTTCTGAAGCCACTGCTTTGTTATTTTAGCTGTGTGCTGAGGGTCATTGTCTTGTTGGAAGGTGAATCTTTGGCCCAGTCTGAGGTCCTGAGCACTCTGGAAGAGGTTTTCTTCCAGGATCTCTCTGTACTTGGCTGCATTTATCTTTCCTTCAATTGCAACCAGTCGTCCTGTCCCTGGTGCTGAAGAACACCCCCACAGCATGATGCTGCCACCACCATGTTTCACTGTTGGGATTGTATTGGGCAGGTGATGAGCTGTGCCTGGTTTTCTCCACACATACAGCTTAGAATTAACTCCAAAAAGTTCAATCTTGGTCTCAGACCAGAGAATCTTATTTCTCACAGTTTGCCAAAAAACACAGGCGCACGGGGGGGGGTGGCACCGCACCCCACCGAAGAACGCCGCTGGTCAACTCCTGGCCGGGGAGGGGCTGGGAAATTTCCACCCTTCTGGGTTTACTTTCCCCCCCCTCCCTGTGGGCCCCCCCCGGCCCCCCGCCCCCCCCCCCCCCCCCAAAAACACGCATTTAGGTTATTTTCCTCCCTAAATTTCCCCCTTAAGTGAGTGTGAGTGTGAATGTTTTTCTGTCTCCCTTTTGGCCCCCCGACAGCCCGGCGGCCCCCCCAGGGGGGTCCCCCCCCCCCCCCATAATAGCTGGGGGGGGCCCCCCGGCACCCCCCCGACCCTGAACTGGATAAGCGGTACAGAAAATGACTGACTGACATGACTGACTGACACATTAAGGACTACCAACGTCTATGCAGGCTTTTATATGTCTTGCACTGAGGAGAGGCTTCCGTTGAGCCACTCTGCCTTAAAGCCCCAACTGGTGGAGGGCTGCAGTGATAGTTGACTTTGTGGAACTTTCTTTCATCTCCCAACTGCATCTCTGGAGCTCAGCCACAGTGATCTTTGGGTTCTTCTTTACCTCTCTCACCAAGGCTCTTCTCCCACGATTGCTCAGTTTGGCTGGACGGCCGGCTCTAGGAAGAGTCCTGGTTGTCCCAAACTTCTTCCATTAACGACTATGGTGGCCACCGTGCTCTTAGGAACCTTTAGTGCTGCAGAAATTCTTTTGTAACCTTGTACAGATCTGTGCCTCACCACAACTCTGTCTCTGAGCTTCTTGGACAGTTCCTTCCACCTCATGATTCTCATTTGCAATGACATGCTCTGAGCTACAGTATAAGGTCTTATATAGACAGGGGTGTGCCTTTCCTAATCAAGTCCAATCAGTTTAATTAAACAAAGCTGGACTCCAATGAAGGAGTAGAACCATCTCAAGAAGGATCAGAAGAAATGGACAGCCTGTGAGTTAAGTATGAGTGTCACTGCAAACATCTGAATACTTAGGACCATGTAATATTTCAGTTTTTCTTTTTTTTTTAATTTGCAAAAATTTCTACATTTCTCTTTTTTTTCTATCAAGATGGGGTGCTGAGTGTACAATAATGAGAAATAAAATTAACTTTTCTGAATACTGGGTCTGAATACTTTACGTATCCACTATATATTTGAGTATGAAAACTTTTGCTTGGATGTCTTTTCATTGCTCAGGCCATCACAGCAACACTGATGTGAAAAAAAATCTTGCTCCAAATTAGATTTATTAAACATAGAAGCAAAATCAATAATCAGCGCCTACTAAAACAGAAATACAGCGTAACAGTCAAGTTTCCTTTGGACTTCCGTTTAAAATTTGTTCCTTACCTCAGCTCTCCAGATGGATGGCCAGTCTGGGTCCAGAACTGGTCCGTTGTCCTTGTTCTGCAACTGTGCCTCCATGACAACAACAATGGGATGCCTATAATCAGCTGTCTTCTGTTAATGCAAGTAAAGTTTCTCTGGTCACAAATGACATCAACAACTCACTTGATGTAGTAATTTTTTCCAACTCTCTGTGTTTTCTAACCTGGACAAAGAAGTCAAGGCGTTCACATTTCTGACTTCCAGTCTGCAGAAAAAGATTCCTGGGCAGCTGTCGGTTTGAGTCATCCAGGACTGCCCGTGGAGGAAACCGCCCCTCATCAAACATCAGATTGTACAAAACAGCTGAGCAATGAGATGTAAAAGGAGGGGGGGAGGAAAAGAAAAGAAAAAAAGGAAAAAATTCTATAGGGGTCTCTCTCAATCCTGGTCCTCAAGGGCCCCCCCCCCCCCTGGTTAGAAATTCCTATTTCAACACACCTGACTCAGATGAAAGGCTCATTAGCAGGCTTGCAAAGAACTTGATGAGAAGTTGAGTTGATCTGAATCAGGTGTGGTGAAGTTGGAAACCTGGAATATGTGCAGGGCGGGGGTCCCTGAGGACCAGAATTGAGAAACCCTGTCTTAGGACTTCATTAAGCAAAGCAATGGAAATGGGGATTTTCTTCTGAAGGTTATTCAGAGGTAAATAAAGACAGTAGAGTGTTCTATTCTGTAGAAAATAGAAGAGGTACTTAAATGTGTGGACATATTATTTTAATTGAAATCTTGAAGTTATACTTTTTATAGTTATTTACAGTGTAAAAAGATCAGCTTACTAATGTAAAGCTTTTTCATTAAAGCATAGCTTATGCATGACTTTTCACCATCAGAGCCCTACACAGCAAAATATGATGAGTTAATTTAACTCGCACAGTGTTAAAATTAACACTATGCCAGTGTTTATATAATTCTCACCGGTTCAGTGTTAAAATTACACTTTTGATAGTGTTAATATTTTAACTCTTTCATAGTGTTACTTTTCTAACACTTACAGTGTTGTTTTTTTGACACTCTGAAGTGTATTTTTAACACCAAATAGTGTTAAAAATTATCCAATTTTGTGGGGGGGGGGGTCCACCATTGAAAGCATTTTTTTTTTTTTTTACACCAAATTATGTTCTCCTCTTTCACTAGTTGTGTCAATTTCAGTCATTTTATTGACACATAAGGGTGTATTCTTAACACCAAAACTAAGTTAATTACTTTCATTAGCAGTGTCAACTTGATACAATAAGAGCCATGTTCTTACACATTAAAGTTTTTTAAACTACACTCATCTCCTTTACTACCAGCAGCAACTTTGCCACCACTGACTGCACAGAACTACAACAGAATATTTTAACATCTCATATAATCTGACTGCAAAATTTATCATGTGATGAAACTCAGACAATTTTAAGAAATCATTAAGACAAATTAGCATTTCAAGTCTTTATTCACAAAGAACAATGTTCCAAGCACCATTATCATCAGAACAATAAGTAACTGCGGCCACCTTAAATAGAAAATAAAGGCACAATATATAGGCTCTCATCCTTACTGTAGGCACTTTGCAAGTCAAAGGGCTTGTAAATGAACAGACTGTCTGCTTTGATAATGTCTTTTTCATCACTTTCAAACACTTCATAGGCGTGAAAATGCTCATTGAAATGGACAACCACAAATCTGTCCACAAGGAAGTAGATGACCGTGTTTATTAAGAGTATCTTTTTTACTCTACAAAACACAGGCATTTCATCTTTAATCTCACTGCAAATCATTAGGCCTTGCCTGTACTCAGCACCACTGACTTTAACCCAATTAGTTGAGAAGATCTCATTTGGTGCAGAATCCAAAACTCTTGCAAACATGTCACCATCTTCACTGTCCACAATAAATAATTTCATGGGCCCATATTCAATATGGCTCAATGGAGTAGTCTCCCAATGATATCCCAGGGACATTTGGTGTTTTTTTGCAAGTGATTTAGTAATGTTTTTAAAGTTTTTCAGTGTGTTTTTGAATACCCGATGTTTTGCCTCGAATCTCATACTCCACATATGTATGAGGGGTCCAATTTTTCTGATAGAAGCTGGGTAGTGTATCATAAAGTGATGTTTTGGAATAAGATTCCGATCTGGATACAACTGTTTGAACAAGTCATGATGTTCCCATATTAAATGTTTCAGATGTACAGTCATGCCAAATGAAAGAGATGGAGAAAATATTATGTTGATTATCTGCAGTAGCAGAAGCAGCAAGGTCCAATTTTTGTTTCCTTGAGGCACAATATCAGCAAAAATCAAAGGAATGTTTCTTACAAGGCAAAGAGTCTGGATTGCATTGAGTCCTATATTATTGCCACTACTGTCCAAAGTTACCCTGGTGGGACGATTCTTGCGTTCCAGGTATCCATAGTCAAAGGCATAAATTCTGGACAGTAGATCAGATTTTGACAAAATATTTTCAGAGAGATATTCCATCAGTAACTTCATCTCATACTGAGCCACTCCTTCAAGAATGTCGTGCATTATATCCAAAGAAAAATTGTGGCAAACATGGAAGAACTGCAGACTATTCAAGGATGACTTGTGCTTTAAACCAAACACAGATAACTTTTGTGGGTCTGAATGCAACTCAGTGCAATGCATTTCAAAAACATCTTTTCCACGCAAAATGATCCTGGGGTCATCCTCATGATAAACATGCTGGGCATCATCTTTTTCAATCAAACACAAACGACAGAAGTAGTGTCCACTAAAAGACTCTGTAAAACCCAGAATTGAGTGCATCCCTAAGTTGTCCCCAGTTATCTGGCATATAGTGCCATAGACTTTTTCAGTGGAGAACGGTAAATCAAGGCCATGGCACTCCAGGGTCTTGATGTCATTTATGAGTGGTTGTAGAATAGGATCGAATCCATATTTTTTAACATCTTCTGTATGAAAAAGTGTGACCAAATGTATGTTCATGAGAGCCGAGTTAAACTTCGGTGGCAGATTTCTGAGGACAAAATAGAGAGCACCGACTTTGTGGACACTGCGTTTTGAACCCAAAGGGTTGGCGGTTTCAAAGTCATCGTAGTACAACTGAATTTGTAAAGAGGTTGGTTGTTTGGAGAACAACGGATGCGCCTTACAGTAACTTCCATCACTAAAGTCCTCTAATATGTTGGTTTTTGATGAATGTGGTTTCCCCAGCAGTTTACAGATATCAGAATTGCGGCACATAAACTTTATTGTTTCCAAAATTGGAATGTAAATGAAGGTGTCTTTCACTGGAACTTGATCGTAAGTGCCTGTTTGTTTATTTCTTCTTGAATCAAATCGCATACCCAACATTACTTCTACAGGTTCTACAAGCCCCCATTTTTCTTTGAAATATTTCATTCTTTTAGTTTCTGTATTAAAGTTATTAAATGGGTTTTCAAAGCTGTTAAGGGTTTCTTCTAATGTAGATCTTGCAGGATTATCTTGAGGCAAAACGGCTAATATATCATGTTTAACTTGGGAATGTAGTCCTGTAGCAAGTTCTTCCAAATCATTAACAATAGTTGAAACAACACTATTTGCCACCCCACTTCCTTGGAGTTTTGCAATAAGTGAAGCACAAATATGTTTAACATTGCTCTTGTGAAGACTTGATTCACTATTCTCAGAACATCCAGCCTCTGGTCTTATCATGACATTTGACCCACTATCATTTTCAAAATCATCAGTCTGAAGTGACCCTGAACTTGTAGAGACACCACTCTGAGAAATATTCTCATGAACAGTTACGAGGTGTTTTTTGAAACCTGAATATGTTGAAAATTGCCGCCTACAACGATCTTGTGCACAAACCAGCTTAAACCTGGTGCTTGGATAGAAACTGTGAACAAGTCTTAAATGGGTGATCAAAGACTTGCTGGCAACATGCTCAGCCTGGCAAATGAAACATCTCAACATTTTTCAAACCTAGTTGAAAAGTTTAGCCCGAAACTCACGAACTCTTGGAGATTCATCTGTTGTTGTCACATCGATGTTATAGATGGTTGTCTGCACAAAAGTGTAGAGTGGGCCCAGGGACTCATCATAGGACAGGTTGAAAATGTAGTGGGATTTAAACAGTTCATCAAAAGCACCCAAAGAGCTGGTGGCTTGGCAGGGGATGAGCTGTTTGTCCACGACGATGTAGAAAGTTTCTATGTTGATCTTGGTTCGGCCAACAGCAAGGATGTATGGTTGTTTACCCTCTCGTTCTCCCAAGTGTTCTTCAATGCTGCAGCATGACTAAAAAAAAAAAAAAAAAAATCTTAAATACCTCAGAGTGACTTTGAAACCACAAGGATGTCTTTACTTATCCATGCCTATGTAAAAGACCCTTCAGTTTGGTTACTCAGCTACCAAACCGCTACATTAGGGACATCCTTCAGCCAAACATGGGAAGATCCTTAATCTCCCCATTCATTTAAAAGCACTGTCTAATACACAATTACTTACAAGCAGCACAGCAGAGGCTCTAACGAGTTTTCTACCGCTCATATATCATTCTGTATAACACAGAAAAGGTTTTACTTTTTTGACAATTCACTACAAACTGTATTGCGCCATGTGGCCACACACTTGAATTGTTATTAACATTAACTGAACGTTTTCCCAATTTATATTTTGAAGAAAGAAAACTGTTTTAATGAAGTACAACAACCAATTTTTAAGATTTTAACAACTGAGACATAAGCACCTTATGAAAGTGAACTATTTTTCCCACAGCATCGCTGGGACTTATTTTGATTCTCTTCCGTCCAGCCGTGGGTGGCAGTAGATGGAGTAGCAGCAGCAGAGAAGCCATGTCACTGTCCCAGTCTATTGGAGGGGGAGGACAAAATCAACCGGTTATCTACATGAAATACAAAGCATCAGCTTTCAATGTATAAACAAAGCCTGTCATAAATCTTACTGGTGTCATCGTTCACTGCAAGTTTTTCAGCAGCTTTCAGAAGTTGGCAAACTTCAGTTGTCTGAGTCAGATGTTTGGCTTCTTCAATGACCTTGGGCTTAAATGCTGTATCCCACTTCTCAAGCATCTTGGCGGCCGTTTCCGGTCCAAACATCAGTACAAAGTCTTGATTCAGCTGTTAATCATATAAAAATACATTGAGGAAATAATAAGTGCCCTATCAAATGCTTCAATCGAACCAAATTCAAATCTGTTTTAATAAAAGACAGGAACAACTTACGAGTCCTCTGACATCTAAAAATCGTGGAAAGGTTTTGAAGATATCCGTGGTTCTCTGTGGGTCATAAACAAGGTCCTGGCGATGTTGAAAGGTCATCTTCATCCTCTCAAACACAGTTGCATCATCATTGCAGTGAAGGAGAAACGATATTGCCTCCTTGCAGGCATCTCCATGAAGTTGCTGAGGCACTGTGGCAGCTGGTCTTCTGCGCTTAGGTCCTTGTTCTTGTGCCACTGTGGCTACCTTCACTGGCCTTTGAGACCTTTTCCTGGACATGGTCTTGAGGCGCCATGCTAAATATCCAGTGCCTTTTTCCCCATCGTAAAAGTGCTCCTATTGATTAATTAATTAAAAACACACAAAACAAACAAGAATATATCAGGACAGAAAGTTCACCACTCATGGATCATACATGTAGAACATTTGTAATACCTAGGGCTCTCAAAGTTCATGCAAAAAACGCAAGTTCCTTTTAATGGCAGAGTGTTTTTTAGAGCGCAATTAACACATGCACGGTCTGTACCCCTACCGATCACTGTAGTTTTAGGAAGTAGAACAAAAATACCATTGCGCTTGCAGAAATGGATTTTTCACATAGACCTATATTATCATGACTGGGTGAGGATGACCCCAAAGCAGACTTAAACGCAAAGATTTAAACTTGTGAAAGTAAGAGCAGAATCCAGGTCTTTGTTGCTGTGAACCACACAATGGGGCAGAGGTGGCAGTCAGGGAACAATCAACTGAAGTTCAGAGTGGTACTAGAGATCTCGAAGTAGAGGGAAGACAGGGTAAGTATTGTAAATGGCAAGAACGGACTAAGAAATAATGCGGAGCCGAGATGATTGCTGACAGCTGCTGCTCCCACATCCAGTTACAGCAGCAGAATATTTGAAGAATTTAAACGCATCATTCAGGCCAACTAGCGTCGAAGGAAGGAAAACCCAAGGTTAACCCTGAAGTTTCCTCCATAAGAGAAAATCCAGCTTTGTAGTATAGGCCCCATGACAAATGTGTGACTGGTAAATATTCCCCAAAGTTTATGTTTGCAAGTTATCATAAACATTTTCAATAAGAGGGATAACAAGCAAGTTTTGGATTTGTTAACTGCAAATACAGAGCAGCCAGATGTCTGAAAAAGACACCCTCTCACTGCACAAACATCATTTACAGATCTTTATTCTTGGACCAGTATGTAGTTGTCACAAGCCTAGTGTCCCAGCCTCTTGTGGCTGTAGACGGAATTGTTTACTTTTTAGAAATGTACTGTAATATCTTGTTAGTGTTTTCGGTAGTGTTGGTTAGTTTGTCTGTTTGTCAGAAACTTTATGGGAAAAGTACAGAAGAGATTGACCTGAAATTTTCACCAGCCGTGTGCCTCAGCCCAAGGATGAACCCATTAAATTTTGGTGGTGATCGGGATCACCTTCTGGATCCAGGAATTTTTTGAAGGATTCTTTATCATTGCAAGAGCTGCTTGACGGAGGTCTGCGCTCTCTGAGTGCTATTTTAGTTAGAAATACATTTCAAATACAGTTAAAATTTGCGATTACTACGAGCTAAGACATTCAGGCAATTAATCAAGATTAAAATCTTAAATCGACCGACAACCCAAGTAATATCTCAACTAAATTCATTTCTACTGGGTGGATTTAAATTGTTATGATCGCTGTTCAAATGATTATTCTGCATCCTGACTATAGTCAGTAGAAGGTGTTGTGTGGTCTAGTATTTATAAAACTTAAAACTCACATAGCCTTTGGGAGAAAAAGGGTCTTTCAGAGAAGGAAAGAGTGTTATGATTCCCAGGGCATACTTCTCCTTATGCTTGCGTGAAGGAATCCTTCTTTAGATGGAGAAAAAAAAACAGGAGATACAAAATCCAAAGCACCACTGATGACAGTGAGTTTAGTTTCTTCAGGGAAACACTTACCCATGGTTCTCAGTCATATGGCTAGCCAATATGTTGACAAGCTGCCTCCGGGTACGATGTGTCAATGAATGGTTTGACTGGTACTCTTCAAGAACATCCTGACCGCCAGACTTTAAACGCAAGGCATTTTCTACCATCTACTCAAATATGGAAGAGAGAAAAAAAAAAAATCAGTTTACAATTCACTAAACAAGAATATAATTCATACAACAGTATACTAAAACTTTTTTTCAGATTACTAAATAATCTGTAATCTAAATCAAGTACCTCTTTTGCAACCTCTGACTCAGAAACCTCTGTTGTAGATCTGTTTATGACCTCTGAGCTTGATGCATTTCTGACAGTGGGAATGCCTAACTCTTTGTGAAAATCAGTGTCACTTGATGACAGTGAGATGGTATCAGTGAGGGAAGATGGTGTTGAATGATCTAAAGGAGAGAAAACTTTAAAAATTATTAGAACCATTGATGCAAGGGTTTTAAAGAATAAGTTTCTTTTTTTTTTCAATCTGGGACTTATTTCTGGGAGTATATACGTGCATTTACTCACCGGTAAAGTTTCTGCATGACTTTGAGTCCTTCTGAAGACATTACGTTGAGTTGCCCCCTTCAGTGTACATCCAGTAATAATGGCAGAGAGGGCAGCATCTCTATAAGGCATTATCTGCAGGAAAACTTCTCGATTTTCACCAATACTTTAAGTAGAATGAACGAACAACTATTATTGTCCTGTGAGTCCAGATTTAGCTTTCCGTTAGTTATCAGGGTGTTCTACACACTTTTTGGGGCTGCGCGTTCATGATGCATGCTTCCTAGTACAGCTGAGAAAAGCAGCTACTACCCAGACAAAAACACAATTTGCGAAACTCTGAATTCACAGGGCAATAGTACTAGTTTGTTCGTTCATTCATTCTACTTAAAGTATTGATGAAATTGAGGAGTTTTACTGCAGATATTGTCTTATATAGAGCCTGTCCCGTCTATGCCATTTTACTGGAAAAACACAGAAGGGCGACTCAACTAAATATCTTCTAAAGAACTCAAAGTGATGCAGAAACTTTACTGGTGAGTAAATGCACGTATAAACTCCTAGAAATAAGGTCCAGGTTGAAAAAAAAGAAACTTATCCTTTAAAGGGTGTAAATATAATTTCTGAAACAGTATAGACTTACTCCAACATAAATAGGGCTGTCAAAAGATTGATCCTGATTACTATAATCCCATTGTAGAAAAAAATGTTTTTTTTTTTTTTATCCTTTAGTACTGCTATATGCAATAAATACATTAACTTTTGTTTTACAACTTAAAGGCTAAAACCAAGCCAGAAATCTGGGAGCAGTCCAGGACTCAGACCTGAATTTCCGCTTCACATTAAGACAGTTGTGAAGTCAGCCTGTGAGGACTAAATCAGCAGCATTCTAGACTAAAATGCTGACAGCTAAAGGACTTTAGGGAGACATGTAAGAACAGGGTTTCAATAGTTTGTGTACTAAAGATAAATGCAGAATTCCTGGTGAGCAACATTCCATCCTAAATATGTTATAGAAGTGACAAAAGTAACATGATTAATTAGGATTGTTTTGACAGCCCTAATAAATGAACTGAAAACTCCTTGACATTGTGAATTATGATGCTATGTAACAACAGGCAAAAAGGAACTGCAAACAAGGATTTAACCAGTTTTTTTTTTTTCTTCATATAATAAAAGAACTGACCTCCTAATAAGCTGTCACGCACAGTCAGGCACATGTTTGGACTGGCTTCTATCAGCTCCAGAAGAACATCTTCCTCCACTGCTGTGTCAGATTCATCAAAAATCTGAAGTTCAGCTCCATCAGGAAGCCCAAACTTATTTTTGACTACAAGAGAAGGATAACATCAAATCAGTTAAGCGTAACTGGATTAAGTTTAAAACAAGATTCACATCTATGAATCTCTGTATTGTGACGTTTTATACTGGCCATTACCTACATCACACAAGAAAAAGAAAAAAAAAACTTTTACAAGCTCAGCATATCTGGCTGAGCTGGTCAATTTCAGTGTTTGTCTCTTAAGGCAATGACAAATAAAATGGTCTCCATTTAAAAGCACAGTTCCCAAAGTAAAAACACTTAATTTCAGAGCCAAACGACTGTGATGCATTAAAAAAAAAAAGTCTTTACTTCACTTTTTATTTTACTAGATTAGGTCTTACAATAAGGGCCACTAGTTTTGTGTGACTAAAGTGAATGTGACAATACCAAAAGCTTTAGTTAAAATAATTAATCATGGCATTGATACACTTTGTTTGAACTGTAATTTTGTTCATGTGTTTTTTGGAAGCTACTGTTTTGAACAAAAGATGGCTTACCTTCACTGATGAATTCCCAATAGGTGAAACCTGACTGTAATCTGATGTACTTCTTAGCACTCTGGTATTTAACCTTCAGCAACATGATGCACCTCACAGGAACTGCAAAGTGATAAATACTAGCCGTTACATTTTCACAACAAAAAGACTAAACAAATTACAAGTGACCAACAATCTTCCGAAAGTAGCTTTTTTTTCTCCACCGGTACTAGCAAATACTTCTATCTGGGGAAAGAGTTGTTTCTACAAAACTTAGAAGTTAGAATGCTGATTTACATATCGGTGTATCATTTAGCTTAATAATAGTAAACCCACAACCGCTTTGAGCTGTGCCAGCTGAAGACGGGAAACTGAAATAATGCCCCAGTAAGTGAATTTCTACCTTCCCGTTATTTGCAGCTGCAGCGGACCTGTCTTTTCAAGCCCCCTTTGCTCATTTCCAACGTCCGACTTCCAATACGCCATTGATAAGCACTGCCCAGGCAAAAGCTATCCCAGAATAAATAACTATACTACCTTGTCATGAGAAAAAATAAACCTACCGTAATAAAAAATTACCTGATTCACTGTCGCCCTTTCCCCTCCGTCCTAACTAAGCTTTTTTTTTTTAAACGTTAATCCGCTTAAAATAGTGTTAACGTCGGTTACGGTTGTTAAGACAAACAACCCGTTGCAGTTGATTAAAACAATCTCATTTCGGACGTCTAAACGTCAGAACATAAAACTAAATAGTCAAATATATAATTGAATTTGAACTTAAGTGGGGGGAAAACTCCTTAACCGACGACAGAAACCGCTCCTTGCTAGGAGCTCAGTAAGCTAGTTAGCTTCACCGTGTATGTACCAGGTTTAACATTGTATGTCCTCCGCGTGTTAAGTCCAGTTTATTGTTGTCATATAACTATTAAGGGCCAGTAAAAGTCAATATGTAAGGTTCTTACCGTTTATTGCGTATTCCAAGCGCCGACTTTTCGTGTCGCCATGCCGTTGCAGAGAAAAACCGCCTTCAGAGACCGGATGTTGGATTAACCCCGACACGGGTGTGTGCGTTCAACTCTCTCACGTAGCACCGCCCCCAGAGCTGTTCCAACACGGCAGGTGCTCAGAACAACACCGAGGTCAACACTTCATAACTCAAAATAATTTTCACCGGAAATTTTGACACCAGTTAACACTATTGATTTTGCTGTGTAGTGTCCATGAACATAATACTTCCGAAAGCCATGATGAGTAAGACATAAAAGGTGCGCTCGCCAAGCAACCACTAGCTTTTACTATTTGGTGGTGGTTAGAACGGGCAGCGATGCGGAGATTGGGAGGTGTCTTGAGCCGCGGTTTGGCTGTGAAGGTTTGTAGGTAAAAATATGTTTTGTATAATGCAGCTGCATCACTATCATGAAACTAATGTCTGTTTCTCATTACAGTTGGCCTCTGCTGTTTTGATTTGTGCTCTCAATTGTGTCCTCAGCTGTTTTTGTTAGTTGCATTTCCGGCTCACTTATACTGTAGTAAGTCCACTGGTACTGGGGTTACTTGGGTTTACTTTGCTAAACACTTAGCTCCCTGTAGTTACCTTCCCTCCGTCCCCAGAGGAAGTAACGAGATGAACTACTGGTAATTTCTGTGACATTTTTCTTATTACACTTTTTCATTTAGAGTTTTGGTTAATAGCTTGTGGATTATTTTTCTTCATTAATGATTGTTTGGTTTTATTGCTAATATTCTGTGACTGGTTTGCTTGGGGGTGGGCAAGGAGGAAGAGCAGCAACTGTGTGAGTGCTGCCGGCTGTTATTAATGTACTATAAATGTTTTCATGCAGCTGGACTGAACATCTGCAGCCAGTTATACAGAGACTGCAATGCCGGTTTGCAAAATATGAGTGGAGAATGTCCAAGGTGGAAAAATATAATAAAAACTTGGCTGCAGAGGAATGCCAGGCTCAGAGCCAGCCTTATTCATCATTTTGAACAGTCTTTGACCCTACGGCTGCTGCCCCAACAGATGGCTTTACAGTAAAATGCTACCAAGCATGTCTTTACAACAGATGAGTAAAGGTCTGAAAAATGAGCATAAAGTAGAATATGCAAATGTAAATATTTCCTCCATAGACAAAGTTTTAAAGTGTATGACAACTTTTGTATTGTCTAGTTTATTGATTAAATGTTTAATGGTTATTTTTGTTATAGATTGTACATAAATAAGTTGCTGGTACTAAAGCTTCAGTAACATAAACGCTACCAGGCTGAAAACCAGCAGTGCTCTGTAGGCTGCCCTTATAATCTATAGTGATAGCGTGATCAATAAAAACTTTGGCAACCTTGCGGCTGGTCTTTAGTTACATGGACGGTGTTATGGGATACAACCAAGCGGCAACCTCCGGTGGCCAAATATGATGCCAATGCGGAAATCCGGAAAAATGCTAAAAAAAAAAACTATAGTTCTTTCTTCACCTGCTAGGGGCTGGCTGCAAAACAGAGCAAATCCCCATAGACTCCCATGTTAAAAAGGCCAACTTTATAGCAGAAATAAACATGTTTAGAGCCTGGTTCATAAAATCATTTTAGATTTAATATGTCAAGTTTACTTTCATGTCAGCTGGGGGGTGATTTTTTTTTTTTTTTTAACTCATCCAATTACATATGATTTAATCTTGAAATTACACATTATTAGAAGAGTGTCCTTGTGATTGACAGGTGACAGATTGTATGCTGGCCTGCCAGCCGGTGGCTAACGGTTAGCTCCTTGTTTGTTCTTGGTAAGGTCTCAGTCTGTAGCAGAGTAGCAAAATGGTGGTTTTTAGCCAGCTAACAGCAAGCCCAAGCATGACTTACCTTTATCCTGCCAATTAGGGGGCTAATGTTTGTTAGCTCCTGTTACTTTTGAGTTAGCTTGGGTTAGCATTTAGCTCAGAGTAGTTGGCTGTCAATAATTTGCCCTAAGGCTGTTCTTTGCGCATTTTTGTATTTTCTGGGAGTGATGACACACACGACACAGTGAAGATGGCAACAATTGGAAAGACCAAATGGCTTCACTTTTAGCTCTTCAAAAACCAACGGATGAAGTAGCAGATTCGCCCCCTTTTTTCAGTCTCTGAATACAAACAAGCCAGAATGTCAAATCGGACTTGATTGGTAATGTTAATCCACAGCTATAGACGGCTTGATTTTGAGATTTCCAGCAACAGCTCAGAGCGCATCTGCTTACATACAAGCCCGTGGGGATCCCTAATGGTGTATGTGATTGTTAAAGGGGTGTCCCAATTTGTAGGGGCCAACTTTCAGCCCTACCGTTGTTGCTCCGTTTTTAGAGCAAAGTGGTAGGGGCAAAGAGCAGGGGTAAGAAAGAGAAATGAGATTGGGCTTTAAAGGAGCTGTATCATGCTTTTCAAATGTTCCAAAAGTCAAATATAGGCATTTATAAGCTAGATATGTTCCCATCGTTACTATAGAAACTAATTTGGTGTTAAATATTAGTTTTTCTATGCGTCTAATTTCCAACACGAAAGTAAGATGGCTGACTGTACTGAACCGCGGAGCTCTCGACCAATTGCAGCATGTTTTACGCCCATTTCATGATGTCACCCCGGAAGAGACACTTATTCTGAAGGGTCACAGAATTGTCTGTAGCACCGGCACCGGCAGCTCTCATGTGGATGTCAGTAGTAAACATTGATGGATAATTACTCCGATCGACGGGATAAAACAGACCAGCCTGTTATGGAGCTGTATGCGCTCGACCCAGAGTCTGATATGGAGTTTGAAGTATACGCAGTACCACAGAAGTACCACAGAGACCCCTGACAAGCAAGTAATTTAGCGAACAAATCATAGGCTAACAGTTAGCGCTGAGCTAAGCAGCACTCACATGGATCTTGTAAACATTGATGGATAATCGGACTCCGATCGACGGGATCAAACGGAGCAGCCTGTTATGGAGCTGTATGCGCTCGACCCAGAGTCTGATATGGAGTTTGAAGTACACGCAGTACCACAGAAGTACCACAGAGACCCCTGACAAGTAAGTAAATTCAGCGAACAAATCATAGCCTAACAGTTAGCGCTGAGCTGAGAGATGTGTTGACTCACCAGTGTTGTTGTCTGTCCATGCGCGTTTTTATAGTAGGAACTGCGTCAGGTTTCAGAAGTAATCCCAGAGAAAAAAACACTTTACTGCCCAAGGTTCATGAAGTTGTCAGGAGTGAAGTTCACACACAAAGTTGAGTTTTTTTTCCCTGCTCCTGAAGTTATAATCCAACCACTTCTGGCAAGTCGATTCATCCAGTACAACAAATACACTCCCACGCTGAACATAACCACGCTGAACGTAACTGCATTTTCCCCAACTTGCTGTCCTCTAGAGCTTAAAAAAAAAGAGAGAAAAAAAAGGAAGAAAATTCTCCAAAACTCTGGAGCAAACGTCTGTTAGCTGATGGCTGCTTGTCTCTGAGGAAATCTTCCTGCAGGTGTTAGTTTCTTCCTCAGAGAGTGTGTATAGGATTCTCTGAGTTTCTGTTCAACAGAGGGGCGTCTTGCTATGATACTGAGCGTGCGCATTTGGACTTTCGTGATTGGTGCCACGTTCATACGTAACGCGGTGGGTAGTCAGCCGTTTGCAGGGAGGTAGCGCTTGGTTTAAATATTCATGTAGATTACTCAAATATGCATGAATGAAGAAAAATAACGATTTAAATCATTTCTTGATAAGGAAATAACACACTGACATGCTGAAAAGCTCTTAAAAGTCCATTTTTCATGATAGGGCTCCTTTAATTGCTAGTGTAATTTACCACCTACCCACCCAGCAAAATTTGGCTGAAAAGACGTTGTAAAGACATCGTGTCCATCTGTTGAAAACGTTGAAACAACGTTTTGATTTGGTTGAAAAGTGAAAGGTGAAAAGCCGTCTTTCAATTAGACGTTGAAAAGACGTTTTTCAACGACTTTTCAACGTCTAATTTTTGGGCTAAATTTGGACAAAATCAGACGGTCCAAACTCAGCCCCACTTTTAACGTCTATTTTTAGGCTTAAATATGGCTATGACGGACCGACCAGATTTAGCCCAAAAAACAATGTTGAAATGACGTCTTGTGTTCCTCATGTCACAGTTTTCTCTCTGCAAAGGTGCGCCCTGCGAGGGGCTGCTTGACCACGGTCTGCCTGATCCTGTCTTGTTATGTCTTTTTTTTTTTTTGTCTGTGTGTCTTGGACAGGTTGTACTGAAAGGTGAATTTCCCTTCAGGGATCAACAAAGTATCTTTGATTTGATTAATAATAAAATTCATTTGATCACCTACCCACATCTGTTCTGGTCTTCTTCTTGTTTTTTATCCTTGGTTCTAGACTCAGACAGACTGTAACCTGCATGCAGGTCACCTCCTTCCCTCCTCGCTGACAGTCCGTGTTAAAGATGTTGACCTTCTCAGGTTCAAATGTCAGCTTGGTATGAATCCGGGCCACACCACGAGACCTGGACAGATGAAGTCTTCTGTTATCAGCGAGCTGTGTCGGAGAGAGTTATGTACACACTGTGATCTGGAGGCTGTTGCTATCCTCCAACCTGTTCCTGGTCTTCTAGTCATTTTCCAAAACAAGCAACACTTTCGTGACGACATGTTTATGTAAAATTAAGGGTTATGAAATTACCAGTATTAAGAGTTTAATCTGTGCTTCCTGAATTACTGAGCAGTATCTTTTGTGCAGGTAGAGACTGTACATCCATACTAGTTTTTTTTTTGTTTTTTTTTGCTATTTTTTTTGTTGCTATTTTATGCATCAGCTGGCCAACAAACAAAAAAAAAAGAAAAAAAAAAAAAGAAAGAAAAACATAAACAGGTAGGCCTACCACCAAAAATAAAGGTCACACACAAATATTTTGTTTGCATTTAGCTTTGATCACGGCATGCATGATTGCTGCATCACTTCATCTGCCTCTCTTCTTATCTTGATGTACCCATCACTCAGGGAGATCTGAACTCATAAGGCAAGGCAAGGCAAGTTTATTTGTATAGCACATTTCATGTACAGAACAATTCAAAGTGCTTTACATAAAACATTATAAGCAAAAGGGAGAGAAAAAAAAACAATTAGAAGCATGATTCAAAATTAAAAGCATTTAAAATTAAAAAGAGAGAATACAGAGACGTGTGGATTTTAACTTTTGAATAAAATCTACGTAAAAGCAGCTGAGAACAGGTGGGTCTTCAGCCTGGATTTAAATAAACTAAGTGTTTCAGCTGATCTGAGACTTTCTGGGAGTTTGTTCCAGACATGTGGAGCATAGAAGCTGAACGCAGCTTCTCCATGTCTGGTTCTGACTCTGGGAACTGATAAAAGGCCGGATCCAGATGACCTGAGGGGTCTTGTAGGTTCATACTGGGTCAAGAGGTCACTGATGTATTTTGGGCCTGAACCATTCAGAGCTTTATAGACCAGCAGCAGAACTTTAAAGTCTATTCTCTGATGGACCGGCAGCCAGTGTAAAGACCTGAGAACTGGACTGATGTGGTCCACTTTTCTGGTCTTTGTGAGAACTCGGGCAGCAGAGTTCTGAATGAGCTGCAGCTGTTTAACTGATTTTTTAGGTAGACCAGTAAAGACGCTGTTACAGTAGTCAAGCCGACTGAAGATGAATGCATGGACTAGTTTTTCCAGATTTTCCTGAGACATCAGATCTTTTATCCTTGAGATGTTCTTCAGGTGATAGTAGGCTGATTTAGTGATCGCTTTGATGTGTTTTTCAAAGTTTAGGTCTGAGTCCATCACTACACCCAGATTTCTGGCCTGATTGGTGGTTTTTATGTGGATGGACTGAAGTTCTGTGACAACCTGATGTCGTTTCTCTTTGGCTCCAAAAACAATCACCTCAGTTTTGTTTTTGTTCAGCTGAAGAAAGTTGAGGCACATCCAGTCATTAATCTCCTCAATACATTTACCAAGAGCCTGTACAGGGCCCCGGTCTCCTGGTGATACTGTAATATATAGCTGTGTGTCATCTGCGTAGCTATGGTAACTAATATTGTTGTTCTTTATAACCTGAGCCAGTGGGAGCATGTAGATGTTAAACAGAAGAGGCCCCAGGATAGAGCCCTGGGGAACTCCACAGGTCATTTTTGTCTGCTCAGATGTAAAATTGCCTACTGACACAAAGTACTTCCTGTTCTCCAAGTATGTTTTGAACCAGTTTAGTACAGAACTAGAGAGACCCACCCACTTCTCCAGTCGTTGGAGTAATATGATGTGGTCAACCGTATCAAATGCAGCGCTGAGATCCAGTAAAACCAACACTGACATTTTTCCAGTGTCAGTATTCAGACATATGTCATTCATGACTTTGGTCAGAGCAGTCTCGGTGCTGTGGTGCTGTCTAAAACCTGATTGGAAGACATCATAACGGTTGTTTTCTCTTAAAAAGTCATTTAGCTGGTGAAAGGCTGCTTTTTCAATGATCTTACTTAAAAATGGAAGATTGGAGATCGGCCTGTAGCTGCTCATCTGTGTCTTGTCTAGATTATCCTTTTTTAGCAGAGGTTTGATCACAGCTGTTTTCAGTGACTCTGGGAAAACACCTGACGTTAGAGAGGAGTTCACAATCTGAAGCAGATCTGACTCCAAGGTCTTTGAGACCTTTTTTAAAAAACCAGTGGGCAGGATGTCCAAACAGCAAGAGGAGGAGTTCAGTTGATGCAAGATATCCTCCAGTTCTTTGCTAGTAATGGGATAAAACTGTGTCATGGTGTTTAGACTTGGTGGACACGATACAAGACCTGAACCTGCTGTTGTTGAACCAACAGCTTGTCTAATAATTTGGATTTTGTCTGTGAAAAATTTGGCAAAGTCATTGCAGGCTTTGGTGGAATAAAATTCAGGTGCTACTGACACAGGAGGGTTTGTTAGCCTGTCGACTGTAGCAAATAAGGCCCGAGCATTATGACCGTTTTTAGTGATGATGTCAGAAAAATACGAATTCCTTGCATTCCTCAGCTGTAAATTATAAAAGTGAAGTTTCTCTTTATAGATGTCATAATGAACCTGTAGTTTTGTTTTTCTCCATCTGCGCTCAGCTTTCCGACACTCTCTCTTTCCAGTTTTCACCAGTGTGGAATTTCTCCATGGAGACTTTTTCCTTCCAGAGATAACCTTCACCTTAATAGGAGCAATAGAATCCATGACACTCAGCATGTTAGCATTAAAGTTAGTGACCAGCTCATTGACTGAAGCCCCTGACAGGGCAGGTGTTAGAGAGAAGACCTGGTTAAAAATCTCACTGGTATTTTCAGTTATACACCGTTTTGTTATCACCTCCTTTGAGACATTTGTGTGCACTGAGATGGTACTCTCAAAGAAAACACAGCAGTGATCCGACAGCCCCACATCACACACCGTGACCTTAGAAATGTCCAGACCCTTCGAGATCAGCAGATCTAAGGTGTGTCCTCTATTGTGTGTGGGCTCTGTGACATGCTGGGTCAACCCGAAGTTGTCCAGAGTGTTAATCAGGTCTTTAGTCCCTTTGTCCTGATGACAATCATAATGGATGTTAAAATCACCAGTGATAACAAGATGGTCAAAGTCCGCACAGATCACAGACAACAGTTCAGTAAAATCATCATTAAAATCTGCACAGTATTTGGGCGGCCGATAAATATTTAAAAACATGACTCTGGATGAGGCCGTCAGCTGTAAAGCCACGTATTCAAAAGAAGGGAAATCCCCAAGAGATAACTGTTTACACTGGAATGAGTCCCTAAATAAGACAGCGACCCCCCCACCTCTTCTGTTCACTCTGGCTTCACTGATGAAACTGAAGTTAGGGGGCGTGGCCTCAATAAGAGCTGAATGACAGTTTTCATGTAACCAAGTCTCAGTTAAAAACATAAAGTCAAGGCTATGTTCAGTGATAAAATCATTGATTAGAAATGATTTTCCTGCTAAAGATCGAACATTTAGTAAAGCTAACTTAAGCATTCTCAAAGTATCATCATGTTTTGGAACAGGCTGTATGTTTACTTTAGATAAAAACCTTATAGAGTGGAGCTCTCTGTGTTCTGACAGAGCTACATTTCTCCTTCTGTTACGTATCAAGACAGGGATAGTAAAACCTTCTAAACAGGGTCCCAGCTTGTTCTGGGAAAGTTTATGACTGCTAACCTCGCAGCCCGGAACCCCAGCACATCATACGTCAGACTGTCGAAGGGGGGTTGAGGTGGCCCCCCTACCTTTGATCGTTCTGGTAGGGGGTGTATGGGGGATAAAAAGGCGTTTGGCTTGGGCGTAGATCTTAGCCCAATGTTGACCCGTTTCATCATCTCATCGGTGAATTTCAGGTGGGGGGGGGGGGGGGGAGAGTTGGGGAGATGATGGTCTGTCAGGGGTTTGGGGGGCGAGGAAGGACCACGATCCTGGTTTGGTGTGCTGGTCAGGGGAAACAGAGATCCTTCTTCTTGTCTCTCACTGAAGCTCAGCTGCTCCTCTGTTTGGCCTTCCTTTTGAGATAAAACGGAGTGTATCTCATTGTTGACATTCCGCACAGAGAGATGACGGAGGCAATGAAATATGTTGGAAGTGAGCAGCTTTACTCCAGATCTGTTAAGATTGAGGCCATTAGCCCTAAAAAGATGTCTCCGTTCCCAAAAAATACGAAAGTTGTTAATAAAATGCAGATTGTTATTAGCACACGCTGATAAGAGCCAGTCATTCAGCGCCAGCAGCCTGCTGAATCTTAAATCCCCTCCTCTGATGGTTGGTACAGGTCCGCTGATGAAAACTGCTGCATCCAGAGATCTCACTGTTTTTATCAGTTCAGTGAAGTCCCGATTCAGAGCCTCAGATTGCTGCTTGGACACATCATTCGAGCCTGTGTGTAGAACGATGTTTCTCACAGTTGGGTATTCAGCCAGAGTTTTCAGAAATCTCTCCTGTATGTCACCGACCATATCCTTAGGAAAGCAGAGCACTTTGGTGTTCTTTCCACACAGCCACTGAACGTCCTTCACAGTGGAATCACCTATAATCAGAGTTTCAGGCCCAGTCTTTAGCTTCCTCAGCTTTGTCTTCGGCCTCTTACTTTCTGATAGGTGATCGGTCTTCACCCTGCTGCCTTGGGATGGATGGTCGTCAGGTAGAGATCCAGGGTCCTCTGACAGTGCAGCAAATCTGTTCTGCAGTTTAATTTTCGGTTGTTTGGGGGGTCTGTGGCTAATCTTCTTGTCCCTGGTTGCTGTAGGTGGAGGCCAGTCTGCCTCATTACAGACGTTAGCCCGATCTGCCTCACGTCCTCCCTTTTCCAGGAGACATGATTTACTTTTTGGCTTTGCACCGAGACGGTTCCAGGGAGGATTATCACTCGATGATTTGTTGTTGTTACTCACAGAGGCAGCCTTTTTCTGGGTTGTGTTATCTTTGCCTTTTAGCCTTGTGTTAGCTCGCTCGACTCTGCTGTTTTGGGTTGCTGGCAGAGTTGTTTCATTTCCACAAAGTCCATTTACCTCCACATTTACTTCTATGCGATGAACTTTGATCTCCAGTGCTGTTATCTTCTGTAGGAGAGCTTCGTAGTTGACTGTGGAGAGGGAAGGCATCTTGTTGCTATTAGCCTAGCGTTAGCACCTTTCCAAGCTATTTGGTTGAGTGCTAAACCCAGGCTGTGTCAGGCTTCAGCTGTGTGTAGGCCACACACACACAGAGAGAGCGCTGAAGATAAAAGAACTAAAAAAATATTGTAGTTTCAGTGGAAAAATGTATGACTCCCAGTAATTTACAAGTTTTTAAAAGTAACTGCAAGTAAAAAGGGAAAAAAAGGGAGAAAAAAAAATCGGTATAAAATCAAGCAAAAGAGAAAGCAAAGCAGGAGCAAAGCAGAGAGCGTCCGCACGGCAGCAAGCAGCCTTGA